>OY731401.1:33324512-34524512 GCA_963425845.1 Sphenostylis stenocarpa
AGAAAAGCTTAAAAATAGACATCCTAAGGGCTGATCCTCTTAGTCCTCCCTCTCTGCTACTTCGGCTTGGCCAGCGGTTTGACATCCGTGTTGGAAGCAGAGGCATCAAAGGTTATCCAACCAGCGTCAATTAATTCTTGGACCTTATACTTCAAGGTCAAGCAGTTGTCGGTTGAATGCCCTGGTGCATCCGAGTGGTAGCTACATTTTTCATTGGGCTTGTACCATTCGGGATAGGGAGGCTCCAGCTGCTTCTTGGGAGGAACACGTGCCAGGAGGTTGGCTTCCAACAGCTGGGGCAGCAGCTTTGCGTATGAGGTGGGGATAGGAGTGAACTTCCTCTCCTTTCTTCGTGGATGCCGCTCTGTCTAAGAGGTAGAGGAAGGGGTTGCGAAATTAATGGCGTGCACGACCTCCTCCTTCTTCTTGAAGGGTTTCTTGAATGAGGTGCCGGAAGGAGAAGGTCGCGCTATTTTTCCACTCCTCAGCCCTTGCTCCACTCTTTCCCCCACAGTGACTATGTCTGAGAAAAGGTTGGAGGTACTGGCTATTGCCTTGTCGTAGTACGCTCCAGTCAGTGAATCGATGAACATAGCCACTGTCTCCTTGTCAGTCAAAGGGGGCTCTATTTGGGCCGCCATTTCCCTCCACCTTTGGGCGTACGCTTTGAAAGACTCGTCGTCCCTTTTGCTTAGGGTCCTGAGATCTGACCTGTCGGGGGTCAGATCGATGTTGTAGCGGTAACGACGGAGAAAAGCGTCAGCCAGCTATTTCCAGTTCTGGACCTGCCCTCTCTCTAGCTGCATATACCAGTTGAGAGTTGTGTCCGCCAGACTCTCCTGGAAGCAGTGGATCAAGAGTTTTCCGTTGTCAGCATGGGCGGCCATCTTACGACAGTACATCGTAAGATGGTTCTTTGGGCAGGTCATCCCGGCGTACTTGGGGAAGTCCAGGATCTTGAACTTGGGAGGGAAGTGGATGTTCTTCACGAGGCACATGTCAGCCACCTCCTTGACGTCGAAGTTGTGTCCCTCGACTGCCTTAAGCCTCTCCTCCAGGGCAGAGAGTTTTTGTTTGGATACCTCTGGAGTAAGGATGCGTGCAGTCTTGGCATCCTTCTCATCATAGAAGTATTCTTTTTCGTCCTCCTCATGGGGAGGGACGTGTTCAGCTTGGCCTTCGCCCTTATTCTGACCCTGGCGTACGACCTCCATCAGTTGGGCCACCTGCTCGCGAAGGGTATTGACTTCCGCAGTGAGCTTTCGGTTTCGCTCTTCTAAGTTTTCCATTGCTCTTGCCTTTTGTGCTCGAGTGCGAGTGGGGAAAGGACCAGCCACTTTCTAGAATGCCCGGAAGAATTTTATTAATGCATGTTGAGTGTTTGAACTACAATGAATATGCTTATGCATGAGAGATTCTGTTTAAATGATGCTGCATGCGCTCTGGCTTTTTATTTTCTCTCTTGGTTTTTCTTCACTCATGGTATGATGTAATATGAATGTTTTGACTTTGTCAGAAGTTTATTTCTAGTATTTTGGTATTTTGATTTTTTATTTGATGTTTATTTGTTTATTTTATTTGTTTGTTTTATACCCTTTTATCTCTTCTATCGGAACTGCGTGGCTACTTAGCTTGCAAAGAACCTGAAACCAGGCTAGCTAAAAGGCAGACTGTCCGAGATAAAATGTGGCTTTATGCGAAAGGATATTTTAGCGTCCCTTATCTCTTATGTCGGAACTGCGTGGTTACTTAGCTTACAAAGAACCTGAAACCAGGCTAGCTAAAAGGCAAACTGTCTGAGATAAGGGTGTTTATTTGTGAAAAATATTTTTTGTGATTTGTTTTTTTTGTTTTGTTGTTTGTTTATGCTATGCAACATACAAATGCAACAATCATATGCACACACAATTTGATCATCCCCGAACCGGCAAGATTTCGTTTTTATCACGAGGTAGGGTTTTCCTGCAGAAAAGTGCATTGGCAAGGGTTGGTTCTAACTGTTCTCACCAGGCTAAGGCCCCCAAGGTGCCCCCATTATAGGGTCCCCACTCTCCAGCCGTCTGACCATGCTTAGCACTAAGGCCATAGTCAGTCTTGTTAGAATCGCGCAGCGGAATGTTCGCGTGGTCGGACAAAAACCAAGAGGGGGGGTGAATTGGTTTCTTAATAAAAATTAGGTTTTCAAAATTTTCCCCAAATTTTACCGATTAAAAACTGCGTAAATGTAAATAGAGAAGAGTAGAGAAGATTACACAGTAGGTTTATACTGGTTCAGATCAAAAGACCCTACGTCCAGTTGCTAATCACTCAAAAGAGGATTAACGATGTCACTAAGAACAAATTGTTACAAACAGATTACAAATGAACAGATAAAGATCAGAAAACACCTCTCTTGAAATCCACAAGAGATGAAGAACAGCTTTCCCTAGAGACGGCACAACACACAATCCACTAAGAACTCTACTTAGTGATTCTTATCGCTTCTAGCCTCACACCAGGTTCCAAAAGCCCCCTTTCCTTGCAACAAACAGTTCTCTCGCACTCACAGCACTTAACTTTTGTATGGAAAGAGTTGTTCCTCTGTTCTGAGTGCCAAAGCAGAGTTTAAGTAGGGAAATTAGGGTTTAGGAATTGGGGATTTCGAAACTAGGGTTCTTGGTAATTGGGTTTTCGAAAATAGGTTTTCGAAAATAGGGTTAATTTGAAATTTAAAATGAAAAACATACTGAAATAATCGATTATTTGGAGTGATAATCGATTAAAATAGAGCCAAAAACGTCAGAACCCAAACCTCTCTGGATTAATCGATTATTTGGTGAAATAATCGATTATCTGTACTGATCAGTACAAAACAATCGATTATTTTGCTGTTTTAATCGATTAAAACAATGACTTAGTATAGAAAGTGGTTTTCTCACTGTTTTAATCGATTATTTACCTATATAATCGATTAAAGCCGAGCCTGCATGATAAATTTGAGCATTTTGAAGCTTCTAAGTTACAGACTATGTACCGGCTATCTTAGACTCTAAAAATACAGACTCAATCTTAAATAAAACAGAGTTATTACAACACAATTATCACCAATCTTCAATCTTCAATATTCTAAGTCTTTAGTTCTTGGATCATCATCAAAATCCATTCTTCATATTCATCAAGTGCAACATCAAGTCCTTGAATTGTCAACAATCTCCCCTTTTTGATGATGATCAAAATTTTCTTTTAAAGCCCTTTGTAATAACCTCGTTTTATCTGTCATACTAACAAACACATTAAACATACCAGTATAAAATTTAAAATTGAATCATAGGCTTTAAATTTTTCTCCCCTATTTTGATTATGATCAAAAAGAACTCTGCAACATCAATCATAAGAGCTCCCCCTCAAAATATGCATAAGTTAGAGAAAGCTCCCCCTCAATCATAGCATGAAAGAAACATCAAATTTTATTTCAGAATCATTCAACCATCAAGACAATAACAAAAGAAAATACATTGATTCTCTCTATATCAGACATTTTTAATCGATTATTTCAAGCAAATAATCGATTATCAGAGGCATTTAATCGATTATATCACGAAATAATCGATTATTCCAGAGGAGAATACCCTGTTTTGGACGTTTTGAGAAAAAATAATCGATTATTACTTCCAGTAATCGATTATTCCAGAGGCTATATCAAGTTTTTAAGGTTTTTACACATTATAACCTATGAATATCCTACAACACGAATTTTAACATAACAATCATCCAAAAACAGTCAAATTAAGCAGAATTTAAGCTATTTCTAATATCCCTAAGTCTCTTCTAAGATCATAGAATCTATCCTTTGGTAGAGGCTTAGTAAATATATCTGCTAATTGACGTTTAGTGTCTACATACTCTATCTTACAGTTTCCTTTGCTGATATTATCTCTTAAAAAGTGATGTCTAATCTCAATATGTTTAGTCCTAGAGTGCATTACTGGATTCTTAGTTAGATTGATTGCACTCGTATTATCACACATTAATGGAATGTCATTTAAATATATGCTATAATCCTCTAATTGTTGTTTCATCCACAGAATTTGAGCACAACAACTACCAACTGCAATATATTCAGACTTCAGTGGTAGATAAAGCTACACATGCTTGTTTCTTAGAATGCCATGATATTAAGGATGAACCTAACAAATGACATGTCCCACTAGTGCTTTTCCTATCAATTTTACATCCACCATAATCAAGCATCGAATATCCTAATAAACTAATACAAGCATCGACCGGATACCACAAGCCAAACCCAGTAGTTCCTTTTAAGTAATTTAAAATATGTTTTACTGCAATTAGGTGAGATTCTTTAGGACAAGCCTGAAATCTAGCACACACACAGACAGAATGCATAATATCAGGTCTACTAGCAGTTAAGTATAATAGTGATCCTATCATACCTCTATACATAGTTTGATTAACTTCCAAACCTGATTCATCCTTGTCTAGATAGCATGAAGTTCCCATCGGTGTGTTAGCTTCCTTTGAGGTGTTCACACCAAACTTTTTGAGAATCTCCTTGCAGTATTTAGTTTGAGAGATGAAAGTGCCATCTTTAAGTTGCTTGATTTGAAGTCCAAGGAAGAATGTTAATTCTCCCATCATAGACATTTCAAACTCTCCCTGCATAATCTTAGCAAATTCTGGCCACAGGAGCATAAGTTTCATCATAATCTATACCTTCCTCCTGACAATAGCCTTTTGCAACAAGTCTGGCTTTATTCTTTGTTATATTACCATCTTCATCAAGCTTATTTCTGAATACCCATTTAGTTCCAATAACTTGATGTGACTCTTCTCTTGGAATTAATTCCCAGACTTGATTCCTTTCAAATTGGTTAAGTTCTTCTTGCATGGCTATGCACCATTGATCATCTTTAAGTGCTTCCTCAATGTTTTTAGGTTCAATCTGTGACACAAAAGCAACAGACATACAGAAATTATTCATATTTCTAGTTCTTACCCCTTTTGAGATGTCCCCTATAATGTTGTCCATTGAGAGTCCTCTAGGTGATTGCCATTCTTTTGCTAATTGAGGAGTTTGAGAAGGCACATTATCTTCCAAGTATAATTCATCAAGGGCCTCTCTTATATATTCATCATCACCTGCAAGTCTTTTATTTGACTCAAGAGGATTTCCCCCAAGGTCTACAAACTCATCAAAGGTAACATGTATAGATTCTTCTATGTTCAAAGTTCTCCTATTAAATACTCTATACGCCTTGCTAGTTAGAGAATAACCTAGAAAAATGCCCTCATCGGCTTTTGAATCAAATTTTCCTAGATTGTCCTTTCCATTATTTAGCACAAAACATTTACATCCAAAAATATTTAAATGTGCAACATTAGGTTTTCTACCATTAAACAATTCATATGGAGTAGATTTAATAATTGACCTAATAAGCATTCTATTTAAAACATAACATGCCGTACTAACCGCATCAGCCCAAAAATATTTAGGAACATTAGATTCATTTAACATAGTTCTTGCAAGTTCCTCTAATGACCTATTTTTCCTCTCAACTACACCATTTTGTTGGGGAGTCCTAGGAGCAGAAAAGTTATGTAATATACCATTTTCCTCACAATAATTCTCAAACTTTTCATTTTGAAACTCACCCCCATGGTCACTTCTTAAAACTTTAATTCTTAGGTCTTTCTCATTTTGTATTTGTTTAGCAAACTTTCTAAAGACTTTAAAAGCTTCACTTTTCATAGTTAGGAAAAATGTCCAAGTGTACCTAGAGTAATCATCAACAATTACAAGTCCATAATAATTTCCACCAAAGCTTTTTATCCTAGAAGGTCCAAATAAATCTAAATGTAATAATTCTAGGGGTTTTGAAGTGGAAATCACATTCTTTGATTTAAATGATGATTTAACTTGTTTACCTTTTTGGCATGCATCACACAATCTATCTTTTTCAAATTTCAATTTAGGCAATCCAATAACTAAGTCTTTTGATATCAATTTATTCAAATGATGCATGTTTATATGAGCCGCTCTTTTATGCCATAACCAAGGGTTTTCTTCCTTAGCAACTAAACATGTTATACTAGACTCATGTAAACAATCCAAATCAATCAAATATATGTTGTTATGCCTAATGCCTTTTAATTCTACTTTTTCGAATTTACTAAATGTATGGTGCAGAATTTGCTTTCAAAAGTTACCTTGAATCCTTTGTCACACAATTGGCTTATGCTAAGAAGGTTATGCTTTAATCCATCAACAAGAAGCACATCCTTAATCTCCAATGTGTTTGCACCACCTATGTTTCCAATTTCGAGAATCTTTCCTTTGTTGTTATCCCCATAAGTCACATATCCTTGTTCTTTGGCTTTGAAACTAACAAATTTTGTTTTATCTCCAGTCATATGTTTTGAGCATCCACTATCAAGATACCACATAGACTTCTTTGATTTGGAAGTTTCCTACAAAACAAGAACATAGTAAACTTAGGTCCCCATAACTTTTGGGTCCTTGGGGTTAGAGACATAACAATCTATTTAAATACTGCAAAACTTCTTTTAATTAATCTGCTGGTTTAATTAATCTGTTAAAAGATTCTTTTAATCTGTTAAAAGTGCAGTTTTAATCTGTTAAAAACGTCTTTTAATCGATTAAAACGCAGTGTAGAAAATTTTTTTAAGTTGTTTTAATCGATTGAAACGAGTTTTTAATCGATTAAAAGAGTTCTGATCGGTCATAACTAAATTCTGATCGATCATAACTGATTCTGACCGGTCATAATAAAAATCTGATCGATCATCCTGACCCTTTAAGTGATTTTAATCAATTGAAACGTGTTTTTAATCGATTGAAAAATTTCTGACCGCTCATAATTAAAATCTGATCGATCACATTTGCTTCTAATCGGTCATAATTTGATTCTGATCGATCATCCTGACCCTTTAAGTGATTTTAATCGATTGAAATGTGTTTTTAATCGATTTAAAGGATTCTGACCGCTCATAATAAAAATCTGATCGATCACAATGAGTTCTAAATGGTTTTAATCGATTAAAAACAGTTTGTATCGATTAAAATACTGTAAAAACACTTCTTTGAACATTCTAAGTGATTTTATTTGGTTCTTTCAAAACTGCATCAGTTAAAAACATGTTTTAAGAAAGCTTTTGTAAAAATACTTTGTTTTTAGTTGTTTAAAAACAATTTTAGAGGCTTTTCGCAAAAATCTTTAAGTAAAGAACCTTCATGCAAGATAAAATGTTTTTACCTAAGCATTCATTTAAAACATACTAAATGATCCATTTTCTTCGAATAAATAAAAGAGACAAACAATTTATTTAACTATAGGAACCCAAACATATTTTCCTTTAGGAACTCCAAAATGCTTAATTTTACATCTATTTGAAGTGTGACCTTGTTTCATACAATAGAAGCATGCATTTGAAGTAGTTTTAGAACAAGATACATTATTAACATGACATGCTTTAGTTCCTTTTTCTACCCATACTCTTTTCTTTTTAGTTTTACTCTTTTTCAAAGAAACTCTATGATTTACATTATTTTGAGCAAATACCATTTCATTCTTCTTAAGATCATCAATTTCTTTTTCGGCTTTGTCAAGCAAATGATTAAGAATATCTATATCATATTCATGCTCTTTACAATTTGCACATGCTAAGTCCTTATCTTCATCTAAGCATACTATATTCGTATTAGCTACCTCCTTTTCTTCTAAACATGCAATTTTCAATTTTAAGGACTCATTTTCCTTTTCGGATCTTCTTAGATTTTTCTTTACAATTTTATATTCTTTTTTCATATCCATAAATGCAGTAAATAACTCATTATAAGCATTTTGCAATTCATCATGGTCATTTTCTTCACTAGAGGATGAATCGGAATTACTAACCTCAAAATCCGAAGAAATGTTGTCATTTGTCATCAAGCAAATGTTTGCTTCCATTTCCGAGTCGCTTGATTCTGAATTTGAATCACTGTCATCCCAAGCAATATATGCTTTCTTCTTGAATTGCTTTTTGCCCTTGTGTTCATCATTTTTCTTGTTTGGGCATTCGGTCTTTATATGCCCTGCTTCACCACAACCAAAGCATTTTATATTAACGGAAGAATTTTCTTTTACCTTTCCCTTACCTTTGAAAGGATGTCTTCCTTTTGCTTTCATCATCTTGGTGAACTTCTTTATAAAAAGACTCATCTCTTCTTCATCAATTTCGGAGTCTTCTTCTTCTTCTTTCTTATTTTTGCTTTTTGAAATCTCGGTCTTGAAAGCTAGGTTCTTCTTTTGATGTTGACCCTCTTCCTCATTTAGTCTTCCAAGGTCAAGTTCATGCTCCCTAAGCTTTCCAAATAACGCCGCCATAGACATAGTGGCAAGATTTTGTGACTCCAAGATGGCCGTCACCTTTGGTTGCCATTTCCTATCCAGAGATTTCAAAATTTTAACATTTAATTCATCAACGTCAAAAATTTTACCTAGTCCGGTGAGATGGTTCACGATATGAGTGAAACGTTTCTGTACGTCAAATATCGTTTCGCCTGGTTGCATTCGGAACATCTCATATTCTTGGATTAAAGAATTTTTACGTGCTCTTTTGATGTCGTCAGTTCCTTCGTGGGTCACCCTTAGCATTTCCCACATTTCCTGTGCACTTTTACAAACAGAAATTCTGTAGAACTCATCAAGGGTTAGAGCAGATGAAATAATATTTCTAGCCCTAACATCAAATTGTGCTTTTCGACTTTCTTCTGCAGTCCATCTAGAAATAGGTTTAAGAACGTCAACACCGTTCTCTGTAATTTTAGGAACAAATGGACCGTTTAAAATTGCGTCCCAAACGCCTCTATCAACAGACTCTAAAAATATTTGCATACGTACCTTCCAAAAAGGATAATTTTGACCCGCAAAAAGTGGGGGTCTCGTTGATAGACGCACCTTCTGAAAAAGTTTGATTTTGTCCGGCCATTTTCGAAAATATTTGAATGACTATCAAAGCAAGCTCGATACCACTTGTTAGAATCGCGCAGCGAATGTTCGCGTGGTCGGACAAAAACCAAGAGGGGGGTGAATTGGTTTCTTAATAAAAATTAGGTTTTCAAAATTTTCCCCAAATTTTACCGATTAAAAACTGCGTAAATGTAAATAGAGAAGAGTAGAGAAGATTACACAAGTAGGTTTATACTGGTTCGGATCAAAAGACCCTACGTCCAGCTGCTAATCACTCAAAAGAGGATTAACGCCGTCACTAAGAACAAATTGTTACAAACAGATTACAAATGAACAGATAAAGATCGAAAAACACCTCTCTTGAAATCCACAAGAGATGAAGAACAGACTTTCCCTAGAGACGGCACAAGCACACAATCCACTAAGAACTCCACTTAGTGATTCTTATCGCTTCTAGCCTCACACCAGGTTCCAAAAGCCCCCTTTCCTTGCAACAAACAGTTCTCTCGCACTCACAAGCACTTAACTTTTGTATGGAAAGAGTTGTTCCTCTGTTCTGAGTGCCAAAGCAGAGTTTAAGTAGGGAAATTAGGGTTTAGGAATTGGGGATTTCGAAACTAGGGTTCTTGGTAATTGGGTTTTCGAAAATAGGGTTAATTTGAAATTTAAAATGAAAAACAGATCGAAATAATCGATTATTTGGAGTGATAATCGATTAAAACAGAGCCAAAAACGTCGAACCCAAACCTCTCGGATTAATCGATTATTTGGTGAAATAATCGATTATCTGTACGGATCAGTACAAAACAATCGATTATTTTGCTGTTTTAATCGATTAAAACAGTGACTTAGTATAGAAAGTGGTTTTCTCACTGTTTTAATCGATTATTTACCTATATAATCGATTAAAGCCGAGCCTGCATGATAAATTTGAGCATTTTGAAGCTTCTAAGTTACAGACTATGTACCGGCTATCTTAGACTCTAAAAATACAGACTCAATCTTAAATAAAATAGAGTTATTACAACACAATTATCACCAATCTTCAATCTTCAATATTCTAAGTCTTTAGTTCTTGGATCATCATCAAAATCCATTCTTCATATTCATCAAGTGCAACATCAAGTCCTTGAATTGTCAACAACTTGGGTCACAAAAACTAATTTTTGACAAATCTGGCATAGGATTTAAATCTAGGATGAAAGTCAGAAAAACAAATGTAAATAGGAAATCATACTCTGTGATTAAATGTTTTTACTGCATGAAAAGAGGTCATTCAGTAAAATACTGTAGAATTAAAAAGTATGTTATTCCTAAAGGTAGAATGAAATGGATTCCAAAGTTAAATTCATTTCAAATAACCTAATTGGACCCAGTAATTATAAAGGGTACCAGAAACATGTTAAATTTGTTTTGCAGGAACAAAATCTGGGAGTCCCTTGGTATTCAAAACAGCAAATCAGGTTCTGCTTTCATAAACTGATTATTTTAATTGATATAAAATAGTATTAATCGATTAAAATAACTTACAGAGGATATCAGAAAATTTGTCTGTACCGTTTGAATCGATTGAAATGCGAATTAATCGATTAAAATGTTCTCAGGATTTGAGTCTAGTTGTTTTAATCGATTAAAAAGAATTTATATCAACTAAAAACACTAAGATGTCAAAATTAATCGATTCTTTTTCGTTTTAATCGATTTAAATTCTGTTATCATTTTATTAATTTCATCCTGTACAAGACTAATTGATTCCTTTATGAATTAATCGATTATTTCACTGTAGGATTTTCAAACCTAGTATTAAAGATCAAATTAATAGGTTAATTAGTTGGTTAATCGACTAATTTGTTTCTAAAAATTAGTTTTATAACATCCAATTGAAAATTGGTAAGCAAATCAAAGTCAAAATCCCAAGTTTTTATGGTAATCAAAATCTGCATAATAATTTTAAATATTCTTTGACCAAGTCAAACATCTTCCCAAGAACAGTTTAGCTTATACACCCACTGTACAAGAATTTGTGCCCGTGTTCTCAGTCAAGGGGACATATGCAATTAAAGCTGATTTTGCAGGTTCTGTCTAAAGTAAACTGTGAAAGTAATCCTAGCAAAGATCTCATTGATTTGATGAAGTCAAAGATAAAGTCAAGGGTCAACTCTGCAGCTAGTCAAACAAGTCACTCGTAACAAAGGAGTCGAAGACTTAGTGTGTCTAAACGAAAGCTTAGGTAAAACCACTTTACCTTTTCCACCGCATAAAGCTTCTTCACTCAATTTGCAAAATGCCTCAAAAATAGTTTTAAACAAATAAAAAACAAAAGCATTTTGGCAAAGAATTTTCTTAAACAAGTTATTAACCGATAAAGGTTTGAAAGAATCAATTTAAAACACTTAGAATGTTTTAAAAGTGTTTTTACAATATTTTAATCGATACAAACTTCTTTTAATCGATTAAAACTCTTTATGACCGATTAGAATTCGAATGTAATAGGTCGAATGCAATATAATCGATCAGATCTTAAATATGAGCGATTAGAATTATTTTAATCGATTAAAACACGTTTCAATCGATTAAAATCACTTTGATGTCGATGATGATCGATCGTAATGAGATTATGACCGATCGTAGTTGGTTATGATCGATCGAATTGAATTATGACCGATCAGACTTATTTCAATCGATTAAAACGCATTTCAATCGATTAGAATAACTTAGAAAATCTTTTCAATCGATTAAAACGAACTTTCAATCGATTAAAATGACTTGAAAATATATGTGCAGATTTTCAATCGATTGAAACGACTTTATATCGCCTAAAATAACTTGGAAAGTTTTATAAGAAGGTTTTTAAACAAATCAATCGATTAATACGTGATTCAATCGATTGTTTTATACTTAGAAAATGTTTGTAAAACGTTTTAACCGATAAAAACGTGGTCAGTATCAACTAAAACATTTTCTCGTTAAAGATCATGAACGCATTAATGGGTTGAAAGGACTTTTAACAGATTGTAACGGCTATTTCAACAGATTAAAACAAACTTTCAACAGATTAATTAATGCAGCAGATTTGAAAATACTCTTTTATAAACAGATTTGCTTGAAACTTTGAGATATAGATCACATATCAGCTTTGACACAATTCAAGCAATCAATACAAGCAACTATTAGCATTTTTCAAGAAAGATACACAACTGTTTTTGTGAACTTCTTTTGAAATCTTTCTTGAGGCACTTTGCATTTCTTTGAAGAAGAAACCGACCGTGGATTGGTGTAATCCGGTTTGAGCTTTCTTTGTTTCTTCTTTTAAATTTCTATTCATTCATTTGTACTCGTTTTGTACCTGGAATTTGGGTACAAGTTTTCTGCACTGTTGTAGAAAGTTGCCAAGAACTGGAATTTGGTTCTTGGTGGAAAGGTTAAAGCAAGAGCTGGAATTTGGTTCTTGTGTGTGGTGCCTGGAATTTGGGCACTCGGTTTCTCTCGCGGCTGGAATTTGGTTGCAGAGGTTTCCAAGAGCTGGAATTTGGTTCTTGGTGGAGAGTTAGAATAGGTGTAAGAGGGTGAGTCTCAGAAACATCTATTCTAGTGGAACCCAACTGGAATTTGGCTGGAGTCCGGACGTAGCCCTGGTATTGGGTGAACCAAGTATAAAATTACCGGTGAAATCTTTCCTAACCTTTCTCTCTTTAATTTCTGCTGCTGCACTTAAACTGTTTGATTGCTTTGTGATTTGTGAATTGATAAGTAATCTTAATTTTCGAATTAGATAATCTGTGTATTGCGAAAAACTTTCAAAAATCAATTCACCCCCCCTCTTGATTTAAAACTACTTTTCTAACAAACTGCAATTCACAAAAATTAACATCCGTGAATCTTCAGTTTGTTCTCTTGAAACTCATTGTTCTCAGTCTTCTCTTCCTGGTTCAAAGTGCTTCTCCCTTCTTTCCTTGTACACTCGTCTCAGAACCCCTTCTCTGAAAATACAACAAGATGCTGAGAAGATCTAAGTCAAGAAAGAAGCAAAAAGGGGAATCTTCCTCTGCTGCTAATCCCGGTGGCCATCTGGAAGCCTGGTTTGATGGAGATATAGGAAAGATGAACACCTTCATCTCTGAGTTTAGTCAGAAACAAATTGTTATTCCAAAATTTATCAAATTTAGGTGGCTGGACGAAGAAGGTTTTACTAGTCTGAGAAGAAAGTTAAAAAGTCAAAAGATGAAAACCTTCATGGAGTTCACAGGGAATATTCAACCTGATCTGGTTCGGGTCTTCTACTCAAATTTAACAGTGAATGGCTCTACAATCAGATATCAAGTGAAGGGAGTGAATATGGAAATTACTCCTGCTGTTTAGGAGCAAGTTGCTGGCCTTAAGGATAGAGGTGTCAAAGTCTCAAGGGGGAATATTTCTGAGATTCCTGAGTTCAACAAGATTCAGTTTTTCCGGTCTTGCCTTAAGGATCAAAATGACTCGGTAAGAATTCTGAATGCTGGAAAACTTGCACTTGAACATAGATTACTTGCTTTTATTGTAGCATGGATGCTTACTCCAAGGGGGAGTAATCATGTTATTCTTAATGAGGGAGATCTTGCCCTCATGTATTGCATTTTTAACAATGTTCGGGTAAACTGGGTGTATGTGATCAAAGATCACATGTTGAAAGTTAAAAGGCTGGCAGATTTCAAATTGCCATATGCTATGTTAATCAATAATTTCTTTAGATTTTTTGAAGTTGATCTTTCTGGGGAGAGCATAGAAACCCCCAAGGCATCTAATGAAATTGACGACTCCACCCTAAGAAAAATGGGATACATAAAAGTTGATGATGAATGGATCTCAAAAATTGATGATGGGATGTCTGAGGGTGAGGAAGAAGATGAAGATGAAAATGAACAAGGCCAAATTCCTCCCTCTCCAGCTGCTGCAGAGGTTCCTGAGTCAACCAGTGGTCAAACCTTATATGAGAATATGGAAATTATTCCTTACATGGAGCAGCCTGACCGTGGGACTCCTTTATCTCAATTTGAAAGAACAATGCTTTCTCAAATGGCTGCTATGCAGGAAAATCAGAGAAAGCATATGTAGATGACATTCCAACACTTCCAGCAAACAAACAATCAATTCGCATCCCTTGGAAACCAAATTGCTGATATCTACACCAAGCTGGAAGATATGCAGCTGAACGAAGGAAACTGGGATGATTGATTTTATGGATTAAAAGGGTCCCTTCTTATCTTATCTTTTATTTCTTATTTCTTTTGGTGCTAATTTCAATTTCTGGTCTGTAATATTTACTGGTTGTATACCAGGTACAATCTCTTTAGCTTTGATCAATATAATGTAGGTTTTAAATCGAATCAAACTAGTCTAGATAGAATTCAACATAGATCCCATATATTTTTAGCTGATACAAAATGGTTTTAATCGATCAAATCGATTAAAGGAAACACTTTCACAACAAAATAATCGATTAAACTTCGTATCAATCGATTAAAATTTATATAAACAAGTTTACATCAGTTAAATTGGCTAAATAAGATTTTATCCTGATTTTGATGGATCTATTGGTTAAAATCTAAATCGATGTAGTTGATATTATTGTAAAACATCCTTCTAAATGATCAGTCTTACAAAACTTAAACTGGATTAGACATGATGAATTCGCATAAAACATTACTTAGTTTGCAAAACTGGTTGTTTTAATAAATAAAAAATCTTTTAAATCGATTAAAAGAATTTATACAGCATTTTTCTTTACTGTTTTAATCGATTAAATGTCGAATTAATCGATTAAATGCACTTATGTTTCACACTTTCGAAGTCCTTCACATTTTTAATCAATTAAACCTTTATTTCAATTGATTAAAATCATTAAACAAGAACTTTTTAATCAATTTTGCTCTGTTTTTAATCGATTTTTATTCTGGAAAGAAAAATTAAAGGCTTTAGTTAATGGTTGTTCTTGTAACATGCTACTAAAGCGTGATTCCCTTATCTTTACACGTGTTAATTGTATTCATTACAAACGTGTTAATGAAGATAAGCTTGAATCAACTTTGATTTGTCTTTACAAAGTTGTCATTACAAATAAATAATTCATTTTTTATTTCTAACTAATCTGTTTTATCAAGTGACTTCTCTTGCAGAGTTATTATTCAAAGTGGTGTTTGTCTTCATCAAATAGGGGGAGACTGAAAGTGATGAAGATCTTATTGAAATACTCTGGCAAAGATCTTATTGATTTGATGAAGTCAAAGATAAAGTCAAAGTCAACTTTGTAGCGGTCAACAGCCACTTAGATAAAAGAATAGAAGGATTAGTGTGTCCGCAGCTATGCTTAGGTATAATCATTTTTATCTTTTCTGCTGCATGAGGTTTCTTCACTTAAAAGATTTTGCAAAATGCCTCTAAAAACGTTTAATCAGTTAAAAACAAAGTATTTTAACAAAAGCTTTCTTAAACAAGTTTTTAACTGATATAATTTCGAAATAACTGGTTGTTTTCATTAAAGAAAGTTTTGAAAACCTTCTGTCAGTGTTTTAACTGATAAAGCTTCGAAATAACCGATTAAAATCACTTAAAATGTTAAGAGAAGCGTTTTTGCAGTATTTTAATCGATACAACTTGGTTTTAATCGATTAAATCCACTTAGTGTTCAGGATGATCGATAAGAATGCAATTATGACCGATCAGAATCAGATATGATCGATCAGAATTGAGTTATGACCGATCAGAACGTTTTTAATCGATTGAAACACGCTTCAATCGATTAAAACAACTTAGAAAATTTCTACACAGCGTTTTAATCGATTAAAACTTATTTTTATCAGTTAAAATCACTTGGAAAATTTTACAAGAAAGTTTTGCAAGTATTTTAATCGATTGAATCACGAAACAATCGATTAAAACAAATTAGAAGATTTTTTGTAAAGAGTTTTAATTGATATAAACGTTGTCGTATCAGCTTAAAACAAATCTGTTAAAGAATCAAGAATGTTTTAATGGATTAAAAGAAGTTTTAAAATATTAAAACTACACTTTTAACAGATTAAAAGATTTTTTAACAGATTGATTAAACCAGCAGTTTTGAAAATCTTCTATAAAAACAGTTTGGCTTGAACATTTTAAACACAACAATTGAACATCAATCTTTAGCAATCAAGCAAGCAAACTTTAGCATCCTTTCAAGAAAGATTCGTGCCAGTTTTTGTGAAGTTCTTTGAAATTCTTTCTTTAGGCAAATTGCTTTCTTTTGAAGAAGAAACACACTGCAGAATTGCATAAAACTGGTTTGAGGATTCTAGTTTCTTCTTTTCATTTCCTTACATTCTTTTTGTATTGTTTGGTGCCTGGAATTGTGGGCACTGGTTTTTCTGTAGCTGGAATTTGGTTGTAGAGGTTGTCAAGAACTGGAATTTGGTTCTTGGTGAAAGGTTAGATGCAGGAACTGGAATTGTGGTTTTTGTGGTAGATTAAGTGTAAGATTGTAATCTGTAAAACATTTGATCTAGTGGAACCCAGCAAGAATTTGGCTAAAGACTGGACGTAGCCCTGGTATTGGGTGAACCAGTATAAACACCGGTGATATCTTTCTAAACCTTTCTCCTCTTTTAATTCTGTTGCTGCATTTATTTTGTATTGCTTGCTTTGAGATTCAAGAACATATCTGAAATCTTATTTTTACAAATAGATAATCTGTTATTTGCGAAAATCTTTTAAAGATCAATTCACCCCCCCTCTTGATCTAAAACTACTTTTCTAACACCAAATACTTGATGCTTGATTTTTCAGGAATAGAAGCAAGAATCACTTTGGTACTTGGACAGCAGATGCTCAAGGCATATGACAGGTGATATTTCCAAATTTCAGAAACTGAGATTGAAGACTGGAGGTCACGTGACATATGGAGATAACAACAAGGGAAGAATCTTAGGTTCTGGAGACATAGGAGATGGTGAGACCGTGACCATTCACAATGTTCTTCTTGTTGAAGGTCTTAAGCACAACTTAATCAGTATAAGTCAATTATGTGATCTTGGTCACAAGGTTATCTTCAAACCAGAAATTTGTCTAATCTGTGAGCCAAAATCTGACACGGTAATGCTGGTTGGTAAGAGATTAAACAACATTTACATGCTAGATATCAAGCATTCTATCTCATCTCAAAGTTATCTTCTTACTAAAGAAGAAGAATCTTGGTTATGGCATAGAAGGCTTGCCCATATTCATCTTAATCATCTTGACAAACTAATTTCTAAAGATTTAGTTTCTGGACTACCTAAGCTTCAAATTCTAAAAGACAAAATCTGTGAAGCTTGTTTAAAAGGTAAACAAACTAGAAATCATTTTCAAATAAAAACATTGTTTCTACTTGTAAACCTTCGGAACTGCTCCACATAGATTTGCTTGGTCCTTCAAGAAATAAAAGCCTAGGTGGTAATCTTTATATCATGGTAATTGTTGATGATTTTTCTAGATTTACATGGACTATTTTTCTAAAAGCCAAATCATATTCTTTCAAATATTTTAAAAAGCTTGCCAAGGTTTTACATAATGAGAAAGGTTATTTCATTACTTCTATTCAAAGTGACAATGGTGGAGAATTTGTAAATGAAAAGTTTGAATTATTCTGTGAAAAGTATGGCATAAAACACAACTTTTCTGCTCCACGAACTCCTCAACAGATGGTGTTATGGAAAGGAAGAACAGATCCATTATGGAACTTGCTAGAACAATGTTTTGTGAAAACTCTTTACCTAAATACTTTTGGGCAGATGTTGTAAACATTGCTTGTCATGTTTTGAATAGAGTTTTGATTAGACCCATTCTTAAGAAAACCCCATATGAACTATACAAAGGAAGAAAACCCAACATAAACTATTTCAGGGTTTTTAGATGTAAATGTTTTGTTTTAAACAATGGGAAAGAAAATATTGGCAAGTTTGATGAACAATCTGATAAAGGGATCTTTCTTGGCTATTCTTCTAACAGTCATGCATATAGAGTCTATAATTTAAGACTAAAAGTTGTTGAAGAATCAGTACATGTTGTTTTTAATGAGTCTCCTCGAGTGTTGTAGAGTAAAACAACAGGTACTGCAGATGATGATGAATTAGCTGATAATTTTTATCAGTTAAAACATCCCAGAGATACAAAACAATGTACTGTTGAAGAGGGTGATCAATCGATTGATCCTACAAAAACTAATCCACCAGAAAGAATTGTTGGAGAACAGGAAGAAGATACCTTGGATGAACTTCCTAAAGAATGGATTGTCCCAAGAGATCTTTCTCAAGAAAATGTTATTGGGCAAATCAATAAGGGAGTATCCACTAGAAATTCTCTTAATCAATTTTGCAATCATATGGCATTCATTTCACAAATTGAACCTAAATCTGTTAAAGATGCATTAAATGATGAATATTGGATTACTTCAGATGGATGCCAAGAGTTCCTTTCTAAATTCACTCATCAATGAAGAAGTCTATGTTTCTCAGCCTCCTAGTTTTGAAGATCACAAAGATCCTGACCATGTCTACAAGCTAAAAAAGGCTCTTTATGGATTAAAGCAGGCCCCTAGACAATGGTATGAGAGGTTAAGTAATTTCTTAATTGATCAAGGATACAAACGAGGTGAAGTTGATAAAACTTTATTCATTAAGAAATCTGGATCTGACATTATTCTGGTGCAGGTTTATGTTGATGATATCATTTTTGGTTCTACTAATAATGCCTTGTGTAATAAATTTGTTAAGGAAATGCAAAGTGAATTTGAGATGTCTATGATGGGAGAACTGAATTTCTTCCTTGGTCTCCAGGTTAAGCAATTAAGGAATGGTATTTTCCTAAATCAATCTAAATATTGTAATGAGTTGTTGAAGAAATTTGATATGCATAATTGCAAAGAATCCTCCACACCCATGTCTACTAATTGTTGTCTAGATTTAGATGAAAAGGGGAAATATGTTGATCAAACTAAATATAGAGGTTTGATTGGATCTCTTCTATATCTCACTGCTAGTAGGCCTGACATTATGTTCAATGTTTGCCTTTGTGCTAGATTCCAAGCAAATCCAAAGGAATCTCACCTCACTGCTGCTAAAAGGATTCTCAAGTATCTTAAAGGAACCATTAATGTTGGACTATGGTATCCTGAAGGTGCCTCTCTTAAACTTGTTGGATTTTCTGATTCTGACTTTGCAGGTTGTAGATTGAATAGGAAAAGTACCTCTGGTACATGCCATTTACTAGGAAGCAGTCTCATATCATGGCACAGCAAAAAACAAGCATGTGTGGCACTTTCAACTGTAGAAGCTGAATACATTGCAGCTGGGAGTTGTTGTGCTCAGAGTATCTACCTCAAACAACAATTGAAAGATTGTGGGGTGTTTCTCAACATGGTACCTCTGGTTTGTGATAATACTAGTGCAATCAATCTAACTAAAAATCTTATTCAACACTCTAGAACTAAGCATATTGAAATTAGACATCACTTTATTAGAGAACAGTCTCTAGGGGTGATTGTGAAATTTTATTCATTGATACTGAAAAACAATTAGCTGACTTGTTCACCAAACCACTGCCTAGAGATAGACTTAATATGCTTAGAACTGAATTAGGAATTTTGGATCTATCTAGTATTGTATAATTGATTCTCTATTATGGTTCTGTGCTTTTAACAGGTTGATAATATGTTTAATCGATTAGTTGTCTGAAAATTTTGAAATATTTTTCAAACTATGTGGTTTTAATCGATTAAAATTGCGAAATAATCTGTTAATTTTTTGGTTCTTAATCTCTGTTAATAATCCATTGCCAAATTAATCGATTAAATATGTTTCTAATCTATTTATTTCATTAAATCTTTAGCTCTGCATGTTTTCCTTTTGAATTAATCGATTCAACCTTCGATTCAACCGATTCATTTTACTTTTGATAATCTGCTTCTATATCATTAATTGAAAATTAATTGATTATATGGTAAATCAATTGATTAATTTTTCTAGGGCTAGTATTGTATGCTTTGCTTCTGATTATTTACTACAGGATGAGTTAAGTGCACTTGCAACTACAAACAACTTCATCTACTCTCTTAAATATAATGGTTATCCAAATTCACGCTGGAAGACTGTGATTGGAAATCAGAGGTGAAGAAATCTTGATTGATACAGGTAATCAAGTAAATTACAACACCCATTGTTCTCCCTCTGTCTTTTCGATCTCTGACACAGGACACAGAACTGAGGTAATTTACTAAAAGACAAATTTGACTATTCAAAGTAGATGAAGAGTCAGGATTCTCACATTCCTTTTAGTATGCATTAGTTGTTCGAAAACCTTGCATTCACTCTTGGAAAAATATTCTCTCTTTTCATTATTTGGTTCACCTCTCAAACATCATGTTCAAGCGTACCAAATCTGGAAGGAGAAAGTTTTACAGAGGAGAATCCTCAGCTGGTGTCCAAGTAACATCAGGAGGAGGGTGCATTGAAACCTGGTTTAATGGGAACCAAGAGAAGATGGGGTTATTCATTCCCGAAATGAGCAGAAAATAGATTAATATTCCCAAGATTATGAAATTCTCGTGGTTGGACGCTGAAGGATTCAAAGGGGTGCGAAAACTGCTGCAACACCAGAAACTTCAAAAGTTCTTAGAGCTCAATGGTAGAATCTATCCTGATCTTATCAAAGTTTTCTTTACTAACTTGTCTTTTGAAGGTTCTACACTTAAAACTCAAGTCAAAGGAGTGGATATTAAGATTACTCCCACTGTCTGGAAAAATG
Source organism: Sphenostylis stenocarpa (assembly GCA_963425845.1). Taxonomy (NCBI): domain Eukaryota; kingdom Viridiplantae; phylum Streptophyta; class Magnoliopsida; order Fabales; family Fabaceae; genus Sphenostylis; species Sphenostylis stenocarpa. Next base: position 33,345,272 of record OY731401.1, read on the forward strand.
TTGTTGGACTCAAGGACGAAGGGGTAAAAGTCACTAGAGGATATACCTCTGATGTAGAAGAATTCAACAAAGTTCAATATTTTCGTTCTTGTTTAAGAAATAAGCGTGACTCTATGAGTTCCTTCAACACTGGGAAGCTTAACCTTGAAGAAAGAGTACTTGCATTGATAGTGGCCTGGCAGCTTACTCCTAGGGGGAGCAATCATGCAGTACTGAATGAAGGTGACTTGGTACTGATGTATTGTATCCACCACAGAATCAGAGTAAACTGGGTATTTGTTATCAAGGACCATATGATCAAAGAAAAAAGGCTAAGTGATTTTAGAAGGACCCTATGCTATCTTAATTTCTAAATTTCTCACTCATTTTGATGTTGATTTAGAAGGAGAATTGTCTAAAATTGTTCGCCCCACAAATGAGATTAACAATTCCATCCTTCATAAAATGGGATTCATTAAAATTAATGGTGATTGGATTTCAAAAGAAGAAGCTGGGAGAGATGAAGAAGAAGAAGAAGAAGAAGAGGAAGACGATGAGAATATTGGTGCTCCATGTGCTACTGAAGCAAGACAAACAGATCCCATGGAAGATGTTAGGGCTCAGCAGTGTCCATTGGAAATGATTCCTTTTGTGGCACAACCTGATCGTGGCACACCTCTTTCGCAGTTTGAAAAGACTATGCTGCACCAAATGAATGAAATTCAAACTAATCAAAGGAGGCACATAGAGATGACATATGCTTTGCAAGCTCGCCAGCATCGGCTTTATGAAGACTCCATTGCCAGATTTCAGCACATTGAAAATCAACTGGATGATATCTTCAACAGAATTGGACACCTCCAATTCAATCAAGGTCCTTGGGATGGTGATGAATGAAATTTTTTTTAGAAGCTGTTTTTAATTATCTTTTTGTCTGTTTTATTTGTTTTAATTTTGGGTACCTGAATGGTACTTATGTCATGTATATGAACACTTTTTGATGAAGTCAAATAGGGGGAGAAGTATTCGCTTTATACTGTCACTACACACACATATCACAAAATCATATGTCTCTGTTATTGTTTCTTCTATGCAGGTGTGGTGGTTATTTGTCTCCATCAAATAGGGGGAGATTGAAGCACTTGTTGGATTTGATGAAGACATATAGAGTTTATAAAGTTTATTTTGTGGATGTGTAGGTAGATAGGTCATAGGTTTAGATTTAATCTCTTGATAATTTCAGTATATCTTGTGATAAGCGCCAATAACTGTTGCATTTCATAGAATTTATCTTACCGCATGAAAAATCAATCTTTAAGCCTTGAAAGAACAAACAGAGTTTTTAATCTGTTAAAAAGCAGTTTTAATCTGTTAAAATCACTTAAAATAGGAAATGTATATATACAGCCAATATTTTAATTGATTGAATCATAGAATCAACAGATTAAAATGTTCTTGATGGTTTTTTCCATATTAAGGGTTTCGCAGTATTAATCTGTTGAATTGATAAATCAATAGATTAAAATGTTCTAAGCCATTTTTCATTTTAAAGTATCTCAGATTTTTAATCTGTGGAAATAAATTTTAATCTGTTGAAATAGAGAGATATCATTTTTCATTTTTAAGTATCTCAGATTTTTAATCTATTGAAATAAATTTTAATCTGTTGAAACAGAGAGCTACCAATTTTCTTCTAATTGTTTCAATCCATTAAAAACTCAAATTAACCGATTGAAAGAGTTTTAAATAAAATCAATCGATTGAAACATCATTTTAAATCGATTGAAACTGTCAGTTTCTCTTTTTTACTCTATAAATACAATTTTGATTTCTCTTTCAAAACATAATTTGGAAATTGATTAAAAGCAATCTTGGAGCTCTCATATTCGTGTGTTTTTCTGAGCATTCATACACATTTCATTTCATTTCATAAGGCGTTTTGGTCAAGATTGTTGAAAGATCTTCAAGAGAGAAAGTTCTGAGTTAGAAAAATTGCTTCTGGACTTCTATATTGTAAAAGTTGCAGTCCAAGTTCATTATTTTCATATACTTGTACGAATTCTAATTGTGTATATTGGGTTTGAATCTGCACTGGTTACAACAACTGGGTTTGGTTGCTGGGTGGTTTTTCAAGAGTCTATCTTGTGGTGTTGTAAGGTAGATCTTGGGGTAGATTGGTGTGTATCTACTGGTTTGTATTTTCACTTGGTATTAGTGGAACTTGACAGATTTGTCAAGAACTGGATGTAGCTCTTGGGAAGAGTGAACCAGTATAAACTCTTGTGTTGTATTTCTGCTTTTATCTCTTTTCATTTTTGATTTATATTCTTGCTTTGTTTAAAACCAAATCTGCCTAATAAAAGATTGGATAAAGATTAATCATTCTTCCACAAAGAAAGCTTGTTTTCGAAAAATATTTCTAAAGTTCAATTCACCCCCCTCTTGAACTCAACCATTAATTCTTACATTATGTAATAACTCTGTTTTTATGTTTTTGAGTCTGTAATATTAGAGTCCAAGATAGCCAACACATAGACCATCCTTTAAAAGCTCTAAAAACTCATTTTTATCAAAATTACACTGTGATAATTGATTATCACCTTGGATAATTGTAGACCCCTAATTTTGCCCGGTCTCTCAATAAAGGCTAAAGAGACTTCCTACAACAAGATAAAGCTCGCCTGGCATCTCAATAAAGCCCAAGAAGACTGCCTATATGAAGATAAAGCTTTAATGGGCGTTCATCGGCACCAACCGACGTCCGAATAAAGAAAGGAAAGCTTCACAGGGGTCCCAGAACACAAAAACTGGCCAAAACAGGTCGAGACCACCGTCCCAAAGTCGAGACGACCGTCCCAACCTTCCCTGGCCAAGTGGGACGGCCGTCCCAAGTGAGACTGCCAGTCCCAGCTTTCAGGGGGTCCCAGCATGTGTAAAAGATGCAGTTGGGACGGTCGTCCCAACCCAGACGGCCGTCCCAACCCAGAGGGGCGTCTCAAATGGTCAGGCAGCGAAAAACTATAAATAGGAGGCTCATTTGCCACTGTTACACACACCAGACAACTCCCAGTACTTGTCTATTCTCTTCCCTCTTCGAATGAACTCTCTGATTGCCTTGATAAGGTAACAATCAGTTAAAGAATCATATTCCAGCATTCGATTCTTCTGTAAAAGTTAGTAGAGTCAGTGTTGTATTCAGAGAGGAGAGTCTTTGTAGAGCGGGGGATTGCCAAAACGCATCCTCATAGTCAAAAGATTCGCAATACAAAGCTTGCTACGGAGGTTCCTTTCAATTCTCTTCTCTTTTACTGCTTTATTTATTACTTTCTGTATGCAATGTAAACTAAAATCATGTAGATAGCCATTTTTAATATTGTGCAATAAAATAGGGTAATCGCGTAATTTCTTGTAATCTTCACTTAAATGAATTAGTCTGTCATAAGGAACCCGAAAGGGGCGTTGTGGGGGTGCTAACACCTTCCCCACACGTAACTAACTCCCTTACCTAACTCTGGTTATAATGGCCAAGTTTGGTTTTTATTAAAATCAACGCCTTTTTATCCTTTTCCAATGTTCATGGTCAAAACATTGGTGGCGACTCCAAAAGAACCCTTTTCGAAAACCTTGCTTTTATTAGAGGATAGTTCAGTTGTTGAGCACCTCGGAAGCAATGAACATATTTTAACACAAAAACGCGAGTCTAAACCATCTTTTCGCGACCGCTCGCATAAACGTTCGAGATGTACCTGGACGTCAGAACGGACGGCGGCGACAGATGGCGACTCCGCTGGGGAAGCTAGAGAGTTGATCCCATTTAGTGACGGATAAAATTCAAACTAAGTAAAGATTTGAAATTACGCCTTTACCCTCCGTTGTATGTTTTATTGTATGGCTTTAATAATTGCTGTATGATTATTTTCTGCAAAATTGTTTGAAATATAAATTGCACAAAAAAACCCTTGCACACAACAGTCCCTCTATACCCGGGGGCAAGAGTGAATACCTATAGGGAGTGGGTGGCAGATACGACCGGCTTGTTGGCACACGGGGCTACAACCGTTGTCGGAAACCACCAACTCAAGGTGATAACTCTCTTCTTTTGGTCTAAGGATGTCGCCACGGAGTTCCATGCATGACCCGAGGACTGAAAGATTGAGAGGTCCCTTTAATGGGGGCACCTTGGGGACCTTTGGCCTTGGTGAGAACAGTTTAGAACCACCTAAACCAAGCACGTTTCTGCAGGAAAACCCTACCTCGTGATTAAATAAGTGTGGCTCTGCTCGTGAATGTATAAATTGTGTGTGCATTCATTTGCTGCATTTGTATTGATGCATTAGCATAGGGTAATCATACAACAAACAAAAATAGTGAAAAACCCTAAAAATCATAAAAGTGATAAGATAAGCCAACTTTATCTCGGACAGTCTTCAGTTAAGCTAGCCTGGTTTCAGGTTCTTTGTAAGCTAAGTAGCCACATTGACCGACAGAAGAGATAAAGGGTCATAAAAAAATATAAAAACAAATTAAAAACATAAAAATATCTTTTACAATAAAAAGATTTTCGACAAAGTCGTATCATTCATACCACATCATCTAATAAGTGGTAAAACCAAGAGAGAAAATAAATGCACTAAGAAAAGTATGCATAAACATCATCATAATAAATCTCTCATAAACACACTCATTCTAGGATTTATTAGATATCCTTAGACAATAGCGAAAGAGACCCAAGTGCGTTTATCACCTTCCTAGAAGAGATAAGTGCGCTAAGGTATGTTGGCAACCTTTGAAAAAAGGAAGTTAACACATTAAGGTGGGTATGGTACCCTTAAAACATAGGCTTTTGAGAAGATACCAAAGCTATTGTCTAAGGCATATCTATTTCACACTAATCATTTGAAATAAAAAGCTATAATAAAAATCGTTAAAATCATTTAGAAAGTGGTTGGTCTTCCGCCCGTCCTCACTCGTGCTCAAAAAGCTAAGAAGATGGAGCAACTAGAAGAACAAAACTGAAAGCTCACCACTGAGCTTAATACGCTGAAAGAGCAAATGGCTCAAATGTTGGAAATGATGCGCCAACAGAATCTCCACAAAGAGGGTCCTCAAAGTGGACAAGCCTCTCACCAAGAAGAAGAAGAGGAACCTCAGGATGAGCATGACCAATCTGATACAAGAGCAGTACATATTCATGCTCCGGATGTATCAAAGCAACAAATTACTGCTCTTGAAGAGAGGCTGAGAGCCATGGAGGGGCATAACTTTGATGTAAAAGAGGCGACTGATATGTGCCTCGTTAAAAACATCCAATTCCCTAACAAATTCAAAACTCCGGACTTCCCAAAATATATGGGATTAACTTGCCCCAAAAGCCATCTTACAATGTACTGTCGTAAGATGGTTGCGTATGCTGACAACGAAAAGCTCCTGATCCATTGCTTTCAGGAGAGCTTAGCTGAATCAGCCCTAAACTGGTATATGCAACTGCAAGGAGGGCAAGTCCAAACATGGAGACATTTAGCAGATGCTTTCCTTCGTCGTTATAAATACAATATTGATCTGACCCTTGAAAGAGCAGATCTACAGTTACTCAGCAAGAAAGATGACGAATCTTTTAAGGCATATGCCCAAAGATGGAGGGAATTGGCAGCACAAGTGGAACCTCCTCTGTCCGACAAAGAAACCACATCCATGTTCATCAATTCTTTAACTAGTCCCTATTATGACAAAATGATAGGGAACACATCAACACTCTTTGCGGATGTGGTAATTATAGGAGAAAGAGTAGAGCAAGGCCTAAAAAGCGGAAGAATTACACAACACACTTCCTCCAATTCCTCTACTCCAAACATTAAGAAGAACTTCGGAAAGAAGAAAGAAGGAACTGTGAATGCAATCAACATTGCCACTCCTTCTTCTTCCTCACAGCAGACCAAGTCACGCAAACCGGAAAGGAAATTCACTCCAATACCTACCTCCTATGGAAGTCTGCTATTAAAATTGTTGGATGCTAAACTCCTTGTGCGCATCCCTCCCAAGAAAATGGAGTCACCATATCCAGAATGGTATAAGCCGAGCGAAAAATGCAACTATCATTCGGATGATCCGGGACACTCCGTGGATAACTGCATGGCCTTAAAACATAAGGTCCAAGATTTAATAGATGCAGGATGGATCACCTTTGACGCCTCTACTCCAAAAGTATATGATCAACCTCTTTCCAAACCCGAATGAAGGTTGGGCTAAGGAAGATCAGCAATTTAGGGCTCATCATTTTTGTCATCTAATAAAAATAAATACAAAAAAAAATATATAATAAAAAATATATCAAAAAGCTTCCGATGTATTTCTCGTGATCCTCGCTCATGATCACAGGATTTTTTATTAATATGGGCTTTGTAAATATTTCTTTCTATCAATACAACGAGGCATTCTTCATAATATTCATATTCTTTGTCATTCTTTTCCCTCTCACACATTTAATAAAGAAATCTAAAACAAAGCATAACCATACAAGTCATGTCTCGTGATTGAAAACTCTGTGGAAGATCCGAAAGCCGAAGGCGAATGGATTGAGTCAAACAGTGAGGAGGGGACCATTTCCCCGGACATGCAAAGACTGTTAGAAAAAGAAGCTCAATCAATACAGTCCCATCAGGAGAAAACTGAGGCCATCAATTTGGGACAAGAAGATAATAAGAAAGAAGTAAATATTGGTACCCAAATTGATGATGATGTCAGGGAAAGGCTTATACAGTTGCTAAGAGAATATGTGGATGTATTCGCTTGGTCCTACCATGATATGCCTGGAATTGATGAAAGTATAGTGGAGCATAGATTACCACTAAAAGAGGGATTTCGACTGCTAAGCGAAGCTCAGAAGAGTAAAGCCGAATGGTCCTTAAAAATTAAGGAAGAAGTAGAAAAACGAGTTGGATGCCAATTTTCTAATCGTGTCAAAATACCCTGAATGGTTGGCAAACATCGTGCCAGTTATAAAGAAAAATGGAAAAATCAGAGTATGCGTAGATTACAGGGACTTAAATCGTGCAAGTCCAAAAGATGATTTTCCCTTACCACATATTGATATGCTGGTAGATCATACCGCTACAAATACTCTCTATTCTTTCATGGATGGATATGCAGGGTATAACCAAATTAAATTGGCTGTTGAAGATAGAGAAAAAACTTCTTTCATTACGCCATGGGGTACATTTTGTTATAGAGTAATGCCTTTTGGACTTAAGAATGCAGGGGCTACTTATCAAAGGGCCATGGTGACATTATGTGGATGATATGATCGCCAAGTCCAAAAACAAGATAGATCACCTCCAATACTTAAAGAAGTTATTCAATCGACTTCGGAAATACCAGATCAAGCTCAATCCGGCTAAATGCACATTCGGAGTACGATCAGGAAAACTCCTTGGGTTTATTGTCAGTAAAAAAGGAATTAAAGTAGACCCTGATAAAACAAAGGCAATTGTAGAAATGCCCTCACCAAGAACAGAAAAAGAAGTCAGAGGGTTCTTGGGCCGAATAAACTACATTGCACGGTTCATCGCGCAATTGACATACAAGTGCATGCCCATATTCAAGATATTGCGTAAAAGCCAACCGAAAGTTTGGAATGATGAATGTCAACAAGCTTTCGAAAAAATCAAAACGTGCCTAACCAATCCACCAGTATTGGTACCACCTGTGGAAGGAAAGCCCTTGATTCTTTACCTTTCAGTACTCGACGAGTCCATGGGATGTGTGCTCGGTCAACAAGATGATACGGGTAAGAAAGAACAAGCCATATATTACCTCAGTAAGAAATTTCTAAACTATGAGACCCGTTATACACCACTCGAAAAAACATGTTGTGCATTGGTGTGGGCAACTCAACGCCTTCGACAATATATGGTCAGACACACAACTTGGTTGATTTCTAAAATGGACCCAATCAAATACCTGTTTGAAAAACCCGTCTTGACCGGAAGGATAGCCAGGTGGCAGGTACTCCTCTCAGAATTCGACATTGTTCATGTCACTCAGAAAGCTATCAAAGACAGTCCTTTAGCAGAATATCTGGCACATGGGCCAACTGACGAATATCAATCCCTCCAAGATGATTTTCCAGATGAGCACATAATGCATATCCAACATGAAGAACGTGAAGATAATAAGTGGATCATGTTTTTCGATGGAGCTTCAAACTTATTGGGACATGGGACCGGAGCTATTTTAATATCTCCCGAAAAGAAGTATATCCCAGTAACAGCCAGACTAAACTTTGATTGCACGAACAATATGGCGGAATACGAAGCCTGTGCTCTAGGTATTCAAGCAGCTCTGGATCATGGGGTGACTAAACTCAAAGTATTCGGTGACTCATCCCTTGTTATTTACCAACTCAAGGGTGAATGGGAAACTAGAAATTCCAAATTAATCCCTTATCTGGAGCACATCCAGAATATGACTTCAAAAATGGAAAACATCAGTTTCAAATACATCCCTCGGGAGGATAACCAGATTGCAGATGCATTGGCAACATTATCATCCATGTTCGCATTAGGACAAGAACATGAGATGCCCATCATCCAAGTCAAAAGGCGTGATAAACAAGCCTTTTGTATGACGGTGGACAATGAAAAAGATAAAACCCCTTGGTATTAGGACATAAGGCGATACCTGAAAAAGGGTGAATACCCCGAGGGAATCAGTGATAATGATAAAAGGATCATTCGGAAAAGGGCCATAGGGTTTATATTGATAGGAGAAACCCTTTATAAAAAGAATTTTGATTCTACTTTGCTAAGATGCGTTAATCTCGAAGAAGCCCAGGCATTGATTAAAGAAATACATAAAGGAACTTTCGGGACTCATGCACCAGGGCATATCATGGCTAGGAAAATCCTCAGGGCAGGATATTTTTGGTCCACAATGGAGAAGGATTGTCATCAGTATGCCAAGAAATGTCACAAGTGTCAAGTACATGCGGATAATGTACATGTTCCACCAGTACCACTCAATGTTATGGCTATCCCTTGGCCATTTGCTATGTGGGGCATGAATGTTATCGGACCTATTGAGCCTAAGGCATCCAATGGCCATCGATTCATTCTGGTGGCTATCGACTACTTCACCAAGTGGGTAGAAGCTGCATCTTATGCACATGTGACTAAAAAAGTATTGGTCACCTTTGTTAAGAAAAAGATCATATGTCGATATGGCATCCCACATTGTCTTATTACTGATAATGGAACCAATTTGAATAACAAGATGATGAAGGAATTATGTCAAGATTTCAAAATTCAACACCATAATTCTTCTCCTTATCGACCCAAAATGAATGGCGCAGTGGAAGCGGCCAATAAAAACATCAAAAAGATTGTTCAAAAGATGGTTAAGACCTATAAGGATTGGCATGAAATGTTGTCTTTTGCTCTTCATGGTTATCGAACGTTTATACGAACCTCGACAAGAGCTACCCATTCTCCCTCGTATATGGAATGGAGGCCGTATTGCCAATAGAGGTCGAAATACCTTCCCTGCGAATTATAATGGAAGCAAAAAAATTAACAGAAGCCGAATGGGTTCAAAGTCGATATGACCAGCTAAACCTTATCGATGAAAAGCGGCTGAACGCTATATGTCATGGACAAGCCTATCAAAAGAAGATCAAAAAGGCTTATGATAAAAAGGTCCACCCTCATACTTATCAAGAAAGGGATCTAGTGATAAAGAAAATGCTTCCAGCCCAGAAGGATAAAATTGGAAAATGGGCAGCAAATTACGAAGGACCCTTTGTGGTCAAACGAGCTTTCTCAGGAGGGGCACTTATCCTCACTAATATGGATGGAGAGGAACTTCGACACCCGATCAATTTTGATGCGGTGAAGAAGTATTATGCTTGAAGACATTGCTCATGACCCGTCAGGAATGAAAACCCGCAAAGGGCATCCCTGGGCAAAAGATAGGGTCTATGTCCCTCGCTAGGATACGCCCTAGGCAAAAAAAAAAAAAAACTAACTAAGAGCAAGGGTTACTTTAGTCGAAAACCAAAAAGGGGGCTAAGGAAACATTCTTCCAGAAGCAAGCACTCTGCATAGTCTTCACTCTGAGCTCAGGCATATCAATTGAAGCAATTAGGAGAACCAGGGGGCAGATATCATAGACATGACTGTATAAGCCTAAACAGTACAGCCAACCCTGACCACCCATTCTTTTAAATACCTTTTGAAATCCTTCTATAAAAGAAATAAAACTTTTGCTCATTTATCAATAAACTTCCTTTTCATTTCCTTTCTCTTAACCAAATATTATGGAAATGCCTCTTTATTGATAAATCATAAATATGTGCAAAGACTTTTAATCAAAGAGCAAGCATGCATCTAAAAAAAGGGAAGCATAAAAAATAAGAAAATAATAAAAGCCCCCTAAGATATTCTAGGCAAAAATTAAGGCAGCCCGCTAGATCGAAAACCCGTAAAGGGTGGTCTAGGAAAAAGATAGGGCTAAAACCAAAAGATGAATAAAAGAGGAGTCCATCATCATAAAGGAGGAGCCCATCATGATCATAAAAGAGGAGCCTATCGGCATATTCATAAGAAGCCAACGGGAGAAGGCCAGTTACTTTCTAAATGCATCAAAAATAAATAAACATTAGATTGCATTTAGGACATCCACACACAAAGTAGTTGCATAGTACGACTTTGTCAAAATCAAGAAAAAATAATTTTCTTCAAACAAGAATAATAAACATGCATATAAGGAGGATAGTCTCCATGCTTGTGATTGAAAATAGAAGGTGCCAAAATCCAGCCTCTAAATAAAAATTAGAATCGTGAAAGATGAAATCAAAAACCATTTCAGCAGAATAAAGAGCTTCAAGGAAACTAGCTCTAACCTTCTATCCCAATAAAAGAAGGTTCACCAGGAAAAGGCCAACGGAAAGGCTTGATGATCCCCAAGCGGATCCTTGCCTACTCCAGAGGCAAAACAAAAATTACTCCACGACTCAGCATCATCATCACATGAGTCATCAACCACAGTCATTCGAAGCCTCAATCAACATCCTTCCATCTAAAAAGAAGGAAGCCATCAACATAAAAAAGCCAATGGAAAGGCTTGATCATCCCCAAGAGGATCCTTGCCTACTCCAGAGGCAAAACAAAAAGATTACCTCACGACTCAGCTTCATCACCATATGAGTCATCGAGCACACTCATCCAGAATCTCCGCCACTTCCCCAAAGGAGAATAAGGAGAATAAGGACTACACAAGAGTTCATCAAAGAAAATACGGAGTCAAATCCTCCATATCACCATGGGGCAACAAAAAGAAAGAAAAGAAAAACTTTCATTCCCCAATAAAGGCCACAACGAAAAAGGCCAAATAAAAATCTCCAAGTAGAGTATATCAAGAAAGACAAAAAGAGGAAAACAAAATTTTTTTCCATCTTCCAGCTCAAATAAGAGCTTCACAAAGCCAGGAGCCAAGACTCCATCATCAAATTTGGATCCCCAGGAAACCGACAGACTCCTTGGTGAATCCCAAAAAAAAAAAAAAAAAAGAAGAGAAAAGAAGAAAATTTCTTCATTATGCTCAATAAAGAGCTTCACAAAAGTCTGGAGCCAAGACTCCATCATAAAAAATAAAAAAAATCAAATCAAAGATTAGATCCCCCAAGAAAAGAAAAATTCCCCAGGGATCACCAAAAAGAAAAGAGAAAAATATATCTTTTCATCCAAAGAAAAAAGCCAATGTGCATAAAAAGGCGCACATATGTAAAAACCAACTCGCGAAAAAGAAATTCAAATCGCGAGGAAAAGATAAAAACCCATTCCCCAGTAGGAATAAGAGCATAGGCAAAGCCAGCTCAAACAACAGCGTCCAATAAGGAGTCAAAAACTCCATTCCTCCCTAGGGGACAATTCAAAATAGATCCCCAGAAAACAACCAAATCCCTGGTGGATCACCAAAAAGAAAAATCCCCAGCGGGCCTACCAGCAAAAGGCAAAATACAAATTCATATCCTCAGGGAGGTAATCTTCTATAACACCCAATATGAATATCCCCAGTGAAAGGAAAAACCTTCACTCCCAAGAATGCCTATGCCTACTCAGAGGCAAGCAAATAGCCGATATCCCCAAGAAATGGGAAATCAACCTATGCAAGAGGCAATACAAGCACAAAGCTTTCAAAAAAACATCTGCCTACTCAGAGGTATTATCAAGAACAAATATCCTCAAGTAGAATATCAGCTTATTCAGAGGCGAAAAACAACAAGTAAAAAAACCTTCACCATTATTGAAGCATTTGCCTAATCAAGAGGCACAACCAACAAAAATCAACAAATCCCCAGTGGATTCCCGCCTAAATAAGAGGCAACCAACAAAGAATCCCCGGCAAGACCGGATGGCTAAACAGAAAAGCCAAAAATCAGAAATCCCCAGCAAAGCCGGATGGCTAAACGAAAAAGCCAAAAACAAAGAATCCCCGGTAAAACCGGATGACTAACAGAAAAGTCAAAAAGTCAAATTAAATATTCCCCACGGAATGGGCGCATGAACAGAAACAATAAGTCGCCAACACATCTCCAAAAGCAGATGACCACAGGATTGACTATCAAAAAGTCATCCTAAAAGCCTTGCAAAACGGGGCTTATTCAGAACCTTGCAGAACGGGGTTCAGACCAGGTGGGGGTAGGTACCCATCAGAGCCTTGCAGAACGGGGTTCAGACAAGGTGGGGGTAGGTACCCATCAGAGCCTTGCAGAATGGGGTTCGTACCAGGTGGGGGTAGGTACCCATCAGAGCCTTGCAGAATGGGGTTCGGACCAGGTGGGGGTAGGTACCCATCAGAGCCTTGCGGAACGGGGTTCGTACCGGGTGGGGGTAGGTACCCATCGAGCCTTGCATAACGGGGTTCGGACCGGGTGGGGGTAGGTACCCATCAGAGCCTTGCAGAACGGGGTTCGGACCAGGTGGGGGTAGGTACCCATCAGAGCCTTGCAGAACGGGGTTCGGACCGGGTGGGGGTAGGTACCCATCAGAGCCTTGCAGAACGGGGTTCGGACCAGGTGGGGGTAGGTACCCGTCATAGCCTTGCAGAACGGGGTTCGGACCAGGTGGGGGTAGGTACCCATCAGAGCCTTGTAGAACGGGGTTCGTACCGGGTGGGGGTAGGTACCCACCAAAGCCTTATAAAATAAGGTTTATACCGGATGAGGGTAGGTACTCATCACTATCTAGCAAAAAGTAGATTCATACCAGGTGGGGGTAGGTACCCACCAGAGCCTTATAAAATAAGGTTTGTACCGGATGAGGGTAGGTACTCATCAAAACTTAACAGAATGCATCAGGTGGAGTAAAATACTTTCCTGAGCATTACAAAAATGGGTTGCAAATACCTTGCTTCTATTAGAGGATAGTTCAAGTGTTGAACACCTCGGAAGTAAGTACCCACAAGAGTTTAGCAAAATGCAAACTCATACCAGGTGAGGGTAGGTACTCACCAAAGCCTTGTAAAACAAGGTTTATACCTAGTGGGGGTAGGTACCCACAAGAGTCTAGCGAAACACAGACTCGTACCGGGTGAGGGTAAGTACTCACCAGAGTCTTATAAAGTAAGGCTAAAACTAGATAGGGGTTGGTACCTATAAAAAATATTTATCATCCAGAGGATCAGCAAAGAAGCATCTGAAGGATAACCAGGCAAAAGGGTTAACTCCTTCCCCTACCAAACTAATTTTGTCGGCATATTAAGCCAACAAATTAGCTGGGCAGGTGAAGGGGGGGCAGCTGTAGACCCCTAATTTTGCCCTGTCTCTCAATAAAGGCTAAAGAGACTTCCTACAACAAGATAAAGCTCGCCTGGCATCTCAATAAAGCCCAAGAAGACTGCCTATATGAAGATAAAGCTTTAACGGGCGTTCATCGGCACCAACCAACGTCCGAATAAAGAAAGGAAAGCTTCCCAGGGGTCCCAGAACACAAAAACTGGCTAAAACAGGTCGAGACCACCGTCCCAAAGTCGAGACGGCCGTCCCAACCTTCCCTGGCCAAGTGGGACGGCTGTCCCAAGTGAGACTACCAGTCCCAGCTTTCAGGGGGTCCCAGCATGTGTAAAAGATGCAGTTGGGACGGCCGTCCCAACCCAGAGGGGCGTCTCAAATGGTCAGGCAGCGAAAAACTATAAATAGGAGGCTCATTTGCCACTTTTACACACACCAGACAACTCCCAGTACTTGTCTATTCTCTTCCCTCTTCGAATGAACTCTCTGATTGCCTTGATAAGGTAACAATCAGTTAAGGAATCATATTCCAACATTCGATTCTTCTGTAAAAGTTAGTAGAGTCAGTGTTGTATTCAGAGAGGAGAGTCTTTGTAGAGCGGGGGATTGCCAAAACGCATCCTCATAGTCAAAAGATTCGCAATACAAAGCTTGCTACGGAGGTTCTTTTCAATTCTCTTCTCTTTTACTGCTTTATTTATTGCTTTCTATATGCAATGTAAACTAAAATCATGTAGATAGCCATTTTTAATATTGTGCAATAAAATAGGGTAATCGCGTAATTTCTTGTAATCTTCACTTAAATGAATTAGTCCGTCATAGGGAACCCGAAAGGGGCGTTGTGGGGGTGCTAACACCTTCCCCACACGTAACTAACTCCCTTACCTAACTCTGGTTATAATGGCCAAGTTTGGTTTTTATTAAAATCAACTCCTTTTTATCCTTTTCCAATGTTCATGGTCAAAACATTGGAGGCGACTCCAAAAGAACCCTTTTCGAAAACCTTGCTTTTATTAGAGGATAGTTCATTTGTTGAGCACCTCGGAAGCAATGAACATATTTTAACACAAAAACGCGAGTCTAAACCATCTTTTCGCGACCGCTCGCATAAACGTTGGAGATGTCCCTGGACGTCGGAACGGACGGCGGCGACAATAATCGATTATGATAATAAAGTATTACAGAAAGAAAACAATTTTCAGGAAATCCTCTCTGTGATAATCGATTATCACTCAGGATAATCGATTATCACAGGCTGATAATCGATTATTTGGCTAGATAATCGATTATCCTGGCCTAGTTTTGTTCCCTTGCGAATATGGCTCTGGAATAATCGATTATCACTCAAGATAATTGATTATTTGCGTTTGTTATGTGTTTTGAAATTCAAAATTGGACCAACTCGAAAACCCTATTCCCAATTCATCTGTTTACGAAAATTCCCAATTCCCAGACCCTATTCTCTCTACTTAAGGTTCTCTAAGCTCTCTGTAAATGGAACAAACCTTTTTCATACAAAATTTAAGAGTTGTGACTGCTAGAGAACTTGTTGTAGGGAAGAAAAAGGGGCTTTTGAAAACCTAGTGTGTGTTGAACATTCAAGGACTTGATGCTGGACTTGATAAACATGAAGATTGTTGATTTTGATGATGATTCAAGAACACAAAGACTTAGAGTGTTGAAGACTTGTTTTGTATTGTAATAAGTATGTTTCAATTAGATTGAGTCTGTAATATTAGAGTTTAAGATAGCCGGTACATAGTCTGCACCTTAGAAGCTTCAAAAAGCTCATATTTATCATCCAGGCTCGGCTTTAATCGATTAAATAGGGAAATAATCGATTAAAACAGTGAGAAAAATCATTTTCTGTAACAACTCATTGGTTTAATCGATTAAACCAAATTTTAATCGATTATCAGGCGGTTTAATCGATTAAATCACCTTTTAATCGATTAAAACAGAGAGGTTTGGGTTCTGTTGATATTTGGCTCTGTTTTAATCGATTAATACTTCTTTTAATCGATTATTTCAGTCAGATTTTGATTTTTAACTTCAAATCAAACCTATTTTCGAAAACCCTTTTCCCAAGAACCCTAATTCCGAAAATCCCAATTCCCAAACCCTAATTTCTCTACTTAAACTCTTCTATGGCACTCAAAAAAAAAAAAGAACAACCTTTTTCATACAAAAGTTAAGTGTTGTAGTGCCAGAGAACTGTTTGTTGCAAGAAAAAGGGGCTTTTGGAACCTGGTGTGGGCTAGAAGCGATAAGAATCACTAAGTGGAGTTCTTAGTGGATTGTGTGTTGTGCCGTCTCTGGAGAAAGTTGTTCTTCATCTCTTGTGGGTTTCAAGAGAGGTGTTATCTTTAACTTTATCTTTTCCATTGTAAATTTTATTGTAACAATTTGATTATAGTGACAGCGTTAATCCTCTGTTTGAGTGATTAGCAACTGGACGTAGGGTCTTTTGATCCGAACCAGTATAAATTTCCTGTGTAAGACTGTATCCCTTTCTCTATTTACATTTACACAGTTTTTAATCGGTAAAATTTGGGGAAAATTTTGAAAACCTAATTTTTATTAAGAAACCAATTCACCCCCCCCCCCTCTTGGTTTTTGTCCGACCACGCGAACATTCCGCTGCGCGATTCTAACAAGTGGTATCAGAGCTTGCTTTGATAGTCATTCAAATTTTCGAAAATGGCCGGACAAAATCAAACTTTTGCCGAAGGTGCGTCTATCAACAGACCCCCACTTTTTGCGGGTCAAAATTATCCTTTCTAGAAGGTACGTATGCAAATATTTTTAGAGTCTGTTGATAGAGGCGTTTGGGATGCTATTTTAAATGGTCCATTTGTTCCTAAAGTTACAGAGAACGGTGTTAACCTTTTTCTAGATGGACTGCAGAAGAAAACAGAAAAGCACAATTTGATGTTAGGGCTAGAAATATAATTTCATCTGCTCTAACCCTTGACGAGTTTTATAGAATTTCTATTTGTAAAAGTGCACAGGAAATGTGGGAAATGCTTAGAGTGACCCACGAAGGAACTAACGACGTTAAAAGAGCACGCAAAAATTCTCTAATCCAAGAATACGAGATGTTCCGGATGCAACCAGGCGAAACGATCTTTGACGTACAAAAGTGTTTCACTCATATCGTGAACCATCTCACCGGACTAGGTAAAATCTTTGATGTTGATGAATTGAATGTTAAAATTTTGAAATCTTTGGATAGGAAATGGCAACCTAAGGTGACGGCCATCTCAGAGTCACAAAATCTTGCCACTATGTCTATGGCGGCGCTCTTTAGAAAATTTAGAGAACATGAGTTAGAGCTTGGAAGATTAAACGAAGGAGAAGGCCAATATCAAAAGAAGAATCTAGCCTTCAAAACCGAAATTTCCAAAGGTAAAAATAAAAAGGAAGAAGAAGAAGACTCGGAAAATGAAGAAGAAGAGCTAAGTCTTATGATAAAGAAGTTCACCAAATTCATGAAAGCAAAAGGAAGACATCCCTTCAAAGGTAAAGGAAAGGTAAGGGAAAATTCTTCCGTAAATATAAAATGCTATGGTTGTGGTGAAGCAGGACATGTAAAGACCGAATGTCCAAATAAGAAGAACGATGAAGTTAAAGGCAAAAAGCACTTCAAGAAGAAAGCCTACATTGCTTGGGACAACAGTGACTCAAGTTCGGAATCAAGTGACTCGGAAATAGAAGCAAACATTTGCTTAATGGCAAATGACAACATATCATCCGATTTTGAGGTAAGTGATTCCGACACATCTTCTAGTGATGAGGATAATAACTATGATGAATTGCAAAATGCTTATAATGAATTGTTTAGTGCTTTTAAGAACTTGAAGAATGAATATAAAATTGTAAAGAAGAATTTAAGTAGATCCGAAAAGGAAATTGACTCTTTAAAAATGAAAATTACATGTTTAGAAGAAAAAGAGGTATTAGACACGAAAATTGTATGTTTAGATGAGGATAAGAATTTAGCATGTGAAACTTGTAAAGAGCATGAATATGATATAGATATCCTAAATCATCTACTTGATAAGGCCGAAATGGAAATAAGTGATCTTAAGAAGGATAAAACTGTTTTTGCTCAAAATAATGTAAATCATCAAGTTTCTATGAAAAAGTCTAAAACTAAAAAGAAAAGAGTATGGGTTGAGAAAGGAACTAAAATGTCAAAAGTTAGAAATGCATCATTTTCAAATGCCACATCAAAAGTATGTTTTTATTGCATGAGACAAGGTCACACATCAAATAGATGTAAAATTAAACATTTCAGTGTACCTAAAGGTAAATTCATTTGGGTTCCTATAGTTAAATAGATTGTTATGTCTCTAACCCCAAGGACCCAAAAGTTGTGGGGACCTAAGTTTACTATATTCTTGTTTTGTAGGAAACTTCCAAATCAAAGAAGTCTATGTGGTATCTTGATAGCGGATGCTCAAAACATATGACCTGGAGATAAATCTAAATTTGTGAGTTTCAAAGCTAAGGAACAAGGATATGTAACTTATGGGGACAACAACAAAGGGAAGATCCTTGGAATTGGAAACATAGGCGGTGCAAACACTTTGGAGATCAAGGATGTGCTACTTGTTGATGGACTTAAGCATAATCTCCTTAGTATAAGTTAATTATGTGACAAAGGCTTCAAGGTAATTTTTGAAAGTAAATTTTGCACCATACACTTGATAGATTCCGAAAATGTAGCATTGAAAGGCATTAGGCATAACAACATATATTTGATTGATTTGGATTGTTTACATGAGTCTAGCATAACATGTTTAGTTGCTAAGGAAGAGAACCCTTGGTTATGGCATAAGAGAGCGGCTCATATAAATATGCATCATTTGAATAAATTGATATCAAAAGACTTAGTTATTGGTTTGCCTAAGTTAAAATTTGAAAAAGATAGATTGTGTGATGCATGCCAAAAGGGTAAACAAGTAAAATCATCATTTAAATCAAAGAATGTTATTTCCACTTCAAAACCCTTAGAATTATTACATTTAGATTTATTTGGACCTTCTAGGATAAAAAGCTTTGGTGGAAATTACTATGGACTTGTGATTGTTGATGATTACTCTAGGTATACGTGGACATTTTTCCTTACTATGAAAAGTGAAGCTTTTAAGGTCTTTAGAAAATTTGCAAAACAAATTCAAAATGAGAAAGACTTAAGAATTAAAGTTTTAAGAAGTGACCATGGTGGTGAGTTTCAAAATGAAAAGTTTGAAAATTATTGTGAAGAAAATGGAATTTTACATAACTTTTCTGCTCTTAGGACTCCCCAACAAAATGGTGTAGTTGAAAGGAAAAATAGGTCATTAGAGGAACTTGCTAGAACTATGTTAAATGAATCTAATGTTCCTAAGTATTTTTGGGCTGATGCGGTTAGTACTGCATGTTATGTTTTAAATAGAATGCTCATTAGGTCAATTATTAAATCTACTCCCTATGAATTGTTTAATGGTAGAAAACCTAATGTTGCTCATTTGAAAATTTTTGGTTGTAAGTGCTTTGTGTTGAATAATGGTAAGGACAACTTAGGAAAATTTGTCTCTAAAGCTGATGAGAGGATTTTCTTAGGTTATTCATTAACTAGCAATGCTTATAGGGTGTTTAATAGGAGAACTTTGAATATAGAAGAATCTATACATGTTAACTTTGATGAGATTGTAGACCTTGGGGGAAATCCTCTTGAGTCAAATAAAGAAATTGCAGGTGATGATGAATATATAAGAGAGGCTCTTGATGAATTATATTTTGAAGAAAATGAGCCTTCTCAAACGCCTGAATTAGCAAAAGAATGGAAATCACCTAAAGGACTCTCAATGGACAATATCATAGGTGACATCTCAAAAGGGGTAAGAACAAGAAATATGACTAATTTTTGTATGTCTGTAGCTTTTGTGTCACAGATTGAACCCAAGAATGTTGAGGAAGCACTTAAAGATGAACAATGGTGCATAGCCATGCAAGAAGAACTTAACCAATTTGAAAGAAATCAAGTCTGGGAATTAATCCCAAGGGAAGAATCATATCAAGTTATTGGAACCAAATGGGTGTTTAGAAATAAACTTGATGAAGATGGGAACATAACAAGGAATAAAGCCAGACTTGTTGCAAAAGGCTATTGTCAGGAGGAAGGTATAGATTATGATGAAACTTATGCTCCTGTTGCCAGGTTAGAGGCTATACGCCTACTTCTTGCCTATGCCTCTTTAATGAAATTTAAACTATATCAATGGATGTTAAAAGTACATTTTTGAATGGTTTTATTAAAGAAGAAGTTTATGTGGAGCAACCCCCTGGTTTTGAGGATTTTAGTTTTCCTAATCATGTTTTTAAATTAAAGAAAGCTTTATACGGGTTGAAACAAGCTCCTAGATCTTGGTATGAAAGGTTAAGTAGTTTCCTAACATCAAATGATTTTTCTAGAGGAAAAATTGATTCTACATTGTTTATAAAGAAAGTTAAAGAACATATCTTATTGGTCCAGGTGTATGTTGATGATATTATTTTTGGATCAACTGATAATTCGTTATGTGTAGAATTTGCTAAGATAATGCAGGGAGAGTTTGAAATGTCTATGATGGGAGAATTGACATTCTTCCTTGGACTACAAATCAAGCAACTTAAAGATGGCATTTTCATCTCTCAAACCAAATACTGCAAAGAAATCCTTAAAAAGTTTGGAATGGACACCTCAAAGGAAGCTAACACACCCATGGGAACTTCATGCTATCTAGACAAGGATGAATCAGGTTTGGAAGTTAATCAAACTATGTATAGAGGTATGATAGGATCATTGTTATACTTAACTGCAAGTAGACCTGATATTATGCATTCTGTCTATGTGTGTGCTAGATTTTCGGCTTGTCCTAAAGAATCTCATCTAATTGCAGTGAAACATATTTTAAAATACTTAAAAGGAACTACTGGTTTTGGTTTGTGGTATCTGTCTGATGCTTGTATGAGTTTAATAGGATATTCTGATGCTGATTATGGTGGATGTAAAATTGATAGGAAAAGTACTAGTGGGACATGTCATTTGTTAGGTTCATCCTTAATATCTTGGCATTCTAAGAAACAGGCATGTGTTGCTTTATCTGCCACTGAAGCTGAATATATTGCAGCTGGTAGTTGTTGTGCTCAAATTCTGTGGATGAAACAACAGTTAGAAGATTATAGTATCTTTTTAAATGACATTTCGTTGATGTGTGATAATACGAGTGCAATAAATCTTATTAAGAATCCAGTAATGCACTCTAGGACTAAACATATAGAAATAAGACATCACTTTTTGAGAGATCATATCAGCAAAGGAAACTGTAAAATAGAGTATGTAGATACCAAACGTCAATTAGCAGATATTTTTACTAAGCCTCTACCCAAGGATAGATTCTATGATCTTCGAAGAGATTTAGGGATATTAGAAATAGCTTAAATTCTGCTTAATTTGACTATTTTTGGATGGTTGTAATGTTATAATTCATTTTGTAGGATGTTCATAGGTTATCATGTGTTAAAACACTCAAAACAGGGCATTCCTCTCTGAAATAATCGATTAATTGGAGTAATAATCGATTATTTGCATCCAAAACACTTAAAACAGGGTATTCTTCTCTGGAATAATTGATTAATTCGTCCATTAATCGATTAAAACCAGTAATAATCGATTAACAGCCCAAAATAATCGATTAAACGGGTCTGGAAGTGATTTAATCGATTAATTTGAATTTTAATCGATTAAATCCGACCAAGTTTGCTTCCTAGCCGTTGCCAACGGATATTTTGACCATTATTCCCTTCCATATGAACGTTGGAGATGCTTGGTTATAAATAGGGACCTTCATTTCACTTCTACTCACTTCTATCTCTTGAAATCAAGCTATCTTGCCTTATTCTAGATATCTTGCCCTCTTCTCACTACACTTAGCTTTCTAAATCTTCTTGTTATTCCTCTAATCTTTCAATGACCTCATCTTCTCGTACTAAGATCCCTACTAGAAGAAGATCTGCACCCTCATTTCGACCCCGTCCTAATTCTGTAGAAGGATGGATTTCTGATACAAATAGCCAACAAGAATTTCTGACCTACTGGAAGGATCGGGCTATTTTTTCTCCCAAGTTTCTTATTGGTGAGCAATTCATCAATAGGGGATTCAATTTTCCCAACCTTCTTGAAATTCAAGGAGTTCTTCCCTTCATCCAAATGCAAGGTACGTATTATCCTGACCTTGTTAGGGTATTTTACTCTAGATTTAAATTTAGAGATCAAATTGCTACCTTTAGAGTAAAAGGCGTCACAATTATTCTTGTCGATGATATTTGGGAAAACGTCGCTCACTTTCCAATTAGAGAAGATGCTATTAACATTTATGGTGAGCTAGATGATTTTGACAGGTTCTTAGCTTACCGTTCTTTTCTGCGAAATCCTTCCATGGAGATTGGGCGTATCCTTCATGCTGGACCTTTAAAGAAGGAGGAACGCATGATTCTCCATCTAATTGTTTGGATCCTATGTCCTCGAGCTACAAATCATGCCCAATGTTCTTCAATTGATCTTAGAATTATTCATGCCATAATGAATAATGAACCTTTAGATTGGGGTGTTCTTGTCACAATGACCATGTTAAAAGCAAAATGTCATCCCACATTCAAAATTCCATATGCTTTACTTGTCTCTCGTATTCTTGAATATAAAGGAGTGAATGTTGAAGGTGAACAAGCAGTTAGAACAAATAACTTGAACCGCATGTTGGACAACACATTGATTCAACTCCAAATGGTGCATGTCAATGATATTTATGTTCACAAAGATGACGTTCCTAATCAAGGTGATGCTAATCAAGATTCTGATGAAGATATGCCTCCAGCTGCTGAGTTTCCCTCTGACCAAATCCAAAGTGTTGGAACTTCCTCTACTCATCATGAAACCCGACAATCCATGGAAGACATGTTATCTGACATGAATCAGAGGATGCAATCATTCTTCACTCTTTCTGGAGTACGGCATGAGGAATTAATTCGCCGTATATCTGATGTAGATGATAAAGTGTGCCGTTTAGAAAATAGATTTGATGCACACTTTAATGATGATGATAGTGCAGAATTTTAAATTTTGTTGATTATTTTCTTTTTGTTATTTTCTCTTGTTATTGTAATGAATGATTGTTTCTGCAATAAAATATGATGTTTCTTTTATGCTTTGATTGAGGGGGAGTTATCTCCAACTTATGCATATTTTGAGGGGGAGCTCTTATGATTGTTATTGCAGAGTTATTTTTTTATCATAATCAAAATAGGGGGAGAAATATTTAAAGCCTCTTGTGAATTGAATTTAAATATTATCTGGTATGTTTAATGTGTTTGTTAGTATGACAGATAAAACAGGTTATTACAAGGCTTTAAAAGATAATTTTGATCATCATCAAAAAGGGGGAGATTGTTGAACATTCAAGGACTTGATGCTGCACTTGATAAACATGAAGATTGTTGATTTTGATGATGATTCAAGAACACAAAGACTTAGAGTGTTGAAGACTTGTTTTGTATTGTAATAACTCTGTTTCAATTAGATTGAGTCTGTAATATTAGAGTTTAAGATAGCCGGTACATAGTCTGCACCTTAGAAGCTTCAAAAAGCTCATATTTATCATCCAGGCTCGGCTTTAATCGATTAAATAGGGAAATAATCAATTAAAACAGTGAGAAAAATCATTTTCTGTAACAACTCACTGGTTTAATCGATTAAACCAAATTTTAATCGATTATCAGGCGGTTTAATCGATTAAATCACCTTTTAATCAATTAAAACAGAGAGGTTTGGGTTCTGTTGATATTTGGCTCTGTTTTAATTGATTAATACTTCTTTTAATCGATTATTTCAGTCAGATTTTGATTTTTAACTTCAAATCAAACCTATTTTTGAAAACCCTTTTCCCAAGAACCCTAATTCCTAAAATCCCAATTCTCAAACCCTAATTTCTCTACTTAAACTCTTCTATGGCACTCAAAAAAAAAGAACAACCTTTTTCATACAAAAGTTAAGTGTTGTAGTGCCAGAGAACTGTTTGTTGCAAGAAAAAGGGGCTTTTGGAACCTGGTGTGGGCTAGAAGCGATAAGAATCACTAAGTGGAGTTCTTAGTGGATTGTGTGTTGTGCCGTCTCTGGGGAAAGCTGTTCTTCATCTCTTGTGGGTTTCAAGAGAGGCGTTATCTTTAACTTTATCTTTTCCATTGTAATTTGTATTGTAACAATTTGATTATAGTGACAGCGTTAATCCTCTGTTTGAGTGATTAGCAACTGGACGTAGGGTCTTTTGATCCGAACCAGTATAAATTTCCTGTGTAAGACTGTATCCCTTTCTCTATTTACATTTACACAGTTTTTAATCGGTAAAATTTGGGGAAAATTTTGAAAACCTAATTTTTATTAAGAAACCAATTCACCCCCCCTCTTGGTTTTTGTTCGACCACGCGAACATTCCGTTGCGCGATTCTAATAGTGTGGGCTAGAAGCGATAAGAATCACTGAGTGGGTTTCTTGGCGGATTGTGTGTTGTACCGTCTCTAAGAAAAGTTTTTCTTCATCCTTTGTGGATTCAAAGGAGGTATTCATCTCTTGTGTGACTCAAGAGAGGTGTTTTCTTTACCTTATCTTTTCAATTTGTAATCTGTTTGAAAACTGTGATTATAGTGACAACGTTAATCCTCTGTTTGAGTGATTAGCAACTGGACGTAGGGTCTTTTGATCCGAACCAGTATAAATCAACTTTGTAATCTTCTATACCTTATCTCTTTGTTAGAATCGCGCAGTGGAATGTTTGCGTATCCGGATAAAATCCAAGAGGGGGGTGAATTGGTTTCTTAACAAAAATTAGGGTTTTAAAAATTTCTCCAAATTTTACCGATTAAAATGCTGTGTAAAGTAAATAGAGCAAGGATAGAGTCTTACATAGATGATTTATACTGGTTTGGATCAAAAGATCCTACATCCAGTTGCTAATCACTCAAACAGAGGATTAACGCTGTCACTATAACCATAGTTTTACAAATAGATAACAATTGAAAAGATAAGGTAACAAAAACACCTCTCTTGAGTCACACAAGAGATGAAGAACAACTTTCCCTAGAGACGGTACAACACACAATCCACCAAGAAACCCACTCAGTGATTCTTATCGCTTCTAGCCCACACTAGGTTCCAAAAGCCCCTTTTTCCTCCAACAAACAGTTCTCTGGTAGTCACAACTCTCAACTTTTGTTTGAAAAAGGTTGTTCTATTTGCAGAGAGCCTTAGAGAACCTTAAGTAGACGGATTAGGGTTTGGGAATTGGGAATTTTCGAAACCTGGTGAATTGGGACTAGGTTTTTCGAAACTTGGTCCAATTTTGAAATTTAAAATACATATCTGACTGAAATAATCGATTATTAGAGAGCCAAATTCACCTGGAACCCAAATCCACGCAGTTTAATTGATTATTTAGACAGTTAATCGATTAACAGCCATGTTAATCGATTAACAGGGGCTTTAATCGATTATTCTAGAGAGCTGATATAGAAAATGGTTTTTCTCTTTGTAATAATCGATTATCCTGCCATTTAATCGATTAATCTAGTGTGTTTTTGATAAAAATGAGTTTTTGAAGCTTTTACAGAGTAGACTATGTGATGGCTATCTTAGACTCTAATATTACAGACTCAAAATCATCAAAATAGAGTTATTACATAATATTTCAAGTCTTCAACTCTTTAAGTCCTTTGTTCTTGAATCATCATCAAAATCTACAGGATTCATATCCATGTATGTTCAACATTCATATCCTTGTATGTTTCAACACTATTTACTTTACACAGAATTTTAATCGATGAAATTTGGGGAAAAATTTTAAAACCCTAATTTTTGTTTAAGAAACCAATTCACCCCCCCCTCTTGGTTTTTGTCCGTAAACACAAATATTCTGCTGCGCGATTCTAACAAGTGGTATCAGAGCTTGCTTTGATAGTCATTCAAATTTCGAAAATGGCCGAAAAAAAATCAAACTTTTGCCGAGGGTGCTTCTATCAATAGACCCTCACTTTTTGCGGGGCAAAATTATCCTTTTTGGAAAGTAAGAATGCAAATATTTTTGGAGTCTATTGATAGAGGTGTTTGGGATGCAATTTTAAGTGGTCCTTTTATTCCTAAAATTACTGAAAACGGAGAAGAGGTACCAAAACCATTTTCTAGATGGTCGGCTGAAGAAAATAGAAAAGTCCAATATGATGTTAGGGCTAGAAATATAATTTCATCTGCTTTAACCCTTGATGAGTTTTACAGAATATCTGTTTGCAAGAGTGCTAAAGAAATGTGGGAAATGCTAAGAGTAACCCACGAAGGTACTGATGACGTTAAAAGAGCAAGAAAGAACTCATTGATTCAAGAGTATGAGATGTTCCGGATGCAACAAGGAGAAACGATTTTTGACGTTCAAAAGCGTTTCACACATATTGTGAACCATCTCACCAGGCTAGGTAAAATTTTTGATATTGATGAATTAAATGTAAAAATTCTTAAATCTTTGGATAGGAAATGGCAACCAAAAGTGACGGTCATCACGGAGTCACAAAATCTTGCTACCATGTCTATGGCAGTGCTCTTTGGAAAGCTAAGAGAACATGAACTTGAACTCGGAAGGCTAAATTATGAAGAATGCCAACACCAAAAGAGGAACCTTGTCTTCAAAACTGAAATTTCCAAGAGTAAGAACAAGAAGGAGGAAGAAGACTCGGAAAATGAAGATGATGAAAATTTGAGTCTCATGATAAAGAAATTTACAAAGTTCATGAAAGCCAAAGGGAAGCAACCCTTCAAAGGTAAGGGAAAGGTAAGAGAAAGTACTTCCTTAAATATTAAATGTTACGGTTGTGGTGAAGCAGGACATGTAAAAACCGATTATCCAAACAAGAAAAATGAAGATCATAAAGGCAAGAAATTCTTCAAAAATAAAGCCTACATTGCTTGGGATGATAGTGACTCAAGTTCGGAGTCACGTGATTCAGAAATTGAAGCAAACATTTGCTTGATGGCAAATGACAACATCTCTTCCGATTTTGAGGTTAGTGATTCCGACTCTTCCTCAAGTGATGATGAAAATGATTATGATGCTTTACAAAAGGCATATGGAGAATTGTTTACTACTTTTAAAGACTTGAAAAATGAATATAAATCTGTGAAAAAGTGTTTGAATAAATCGGAAAAAGAGGTAGAATCCTTGAAAACGAAAATTGCATGTTTAGAGGAAAATGATAATAAAAATATAGCATGTGCATCATGTAAAGAGTATGAATATAATATTGATATACTTAGCCATTTACTTGAGAAAGCTAAGAAAGAATTAAGTGATAGTTATAAGGATAAGACTATTGTTCAAAATAAAGAAAATTATCATGTTCCATTGAAAAAGCCTAAAAATAGAAATAGAAGAGTATGGGTTGAGAAAGGAACTAAAACTCCAAAAATTAAAAATGTATCATATTCAAAGATTACATCTAATGCATGCTTTTATTGTATGAAACATGGTCATACTTCAAATAGGTGTAGAATTAAACATTTTGGTGTTCCTAAAGGAAAATATGTTTGGGTTCCTATAGTGAAATAATTTGATTGTCTCTAACCCCAAGGACCCAAAAGTTACGGGGACCTAAGATTATCATGTTCTTGTTTTGTAGGAAACTTCCAAATCCAAGAAGTCTATGTGGTATCTTGACAGTGGATGTTCAAAACATATGACCAGATACAAAACGAAATTTGTGAGTTTCAAAGCTAAAGAACAAGGATATGTAACCTATGGGGACAACAATAAAGGAAGAATACTTGGAACTGGAAACATTGGTGGAGCAAACACTTTGGAGATAAAGGATGTGCTTCTTGTTGATGGGCTAAAGCATAATCTCCTGAGTATAAGTCAACTTTGTGATAAAGGATTCAAGGTAATATTTGAAAGTAAGTTTTGCACCATTCATTTAAAGGATTCCAAAAATATAGCATTAAAAGGTATTAGGCATAATAATATCTATTTGATTGACTTGGATTGTGTATCTAACACTAGTATAACATGCTTAGTTGCTAAGGAAGAAAATCTATGGTTATGGCTTAAGAGAGCGGCTCATATAAACATGCATCAATTAAACAAACTAATATCAAAGGACTTAGTTGTTGGTTTGCCTAAGTTAAAATTTGAAAAAGATAGATTATGTGATGCATGTCAAAAAGGTAAACAAGTGAAATCATCCTTTAAATCTAAGAATGTTATTTCCACATCAAAACCTTTAGAACTATTACACTTAGATTTATTTGGTTCATCTAGGATAAAAAGTTTTGGTGGAAATTACTATGCTCTTGTAATTGTTGATGATTTTTCTAGATATACTTGGACATTTTTCTTAACATTAAAAAGTGAAGCTTTTAAGGTCTTTAGGAAGTTTTCCAAGCAAATTCAAAATGAGAAAGACTTAAGAATTAAGGTGTTAAGGAGTGACCATGGTGGAGAATTTCAAAATGAATCCTTTGAAAATTATTGTGAAGAAAATGGAATTTTACATAATTTTTCTGCACCTAGAACTACCCAACAAAATGGTGTAGTAGAAAGGAAAAATAGGTCACTAGAGGAACTTGCTAGAACAATGTTAAATGAATCAAATGTTCCTAAGTATTTTTGGGCTAATGTTGTAAGTACTACATGTTATGTATTAAATAGGATGCTTATTAGGCCACTTATAAAATCAACTCCTTATGAACTATTAAATAGTAGGAAGCCTAATGTTGCTCATTTAAAAATATTTGGATGTAAATGCTTTGTTTTAAATAATGGAAAAGATAACTTAGAAAAATTTGACTCAAAAGCCGATGAGGGCATTTTCATAGGTTATTCACTAACTAGCAAAGCATATAGAGTTTTCAATAGAAGAACTTTGAATATTGAAGAATCTGTACATGTCACCTTTGATGAAATTGTAGACCTTGAGGGAAATCCTCTTGAGTCAAATAAAGAATTTGCAGGTGATGATGAGTACATAAGAGAGGCTCTAGAAGAAATGTACTTGAATGAGAATGAGTCATCTCAACCAACTGAATTGACAAAAGAGTGGCAATCACCAAGAGGACTTTCAATGGACAATATAATTGGTGATATCTCAAAAGGGGTAAGAACTAGAAATATGACAAATTTCTGCCTGTCTGTAGCTTTTGTTTCACAGATAGAACCCAAAAGTGTTGAAGAAGCTCTTAAAGATGATAAATGGTGCATTGCAATGCAAGAAGAACTTAATCAATTTGAAAGAAATCAAGTCTGGGAATTAATTCCAAGAGAAGAATATCATCAAGTGATTGGAACAAAATAGGTATTTAAAAACAAACTTGATGAAGATGAAAATATAACAAAGAACAAAGCCAGACTTGTTGTCAAAGGTTACTGTCAAGAGGAAGGTATTGATTATGATGAAACTTATGCTCCTGTTGCCAGGTTAGAAGTTATACGCCTACTTCTTGCTTATGCCTCATTGATGAAATTTAAACTTTATCAAATGGATGTTAAAAGTGCATTTTTGAATGGGTTTATCAAAGAGGAAGTATATGTGGAACAACGCCCTGGATTTGAAAATTTTAAATATCCCAATCATATTTTTAAATTGAAGAAAGCGTTATATGGTTTGAAACAAACTCCTAGGTCTTGGTATGAAAGATTAAGTAGTTTTCTAATTTCAAATGACTTTTCTAGAGGAAAAAATTGATTCCACCCTGTTTATTAAGAAGGTTAAGGAACATATTCTATTAGTTCAACTGATAATTCTCTGTGTGAAGAATTTGCTAAGATAATGCAGGGTGAATTTGAAATGTCAATGATGGGAGAATTAACATTCTTCCTTGGACTTCAAATTAAACAACTTAAAGATGGCATTTTTGTGTCTCAAACCAAATACTGCAAAGAGATTCTCAAGAAATTTGGAATGAACACTTCAAATGAAGCTAACACACCCATGGGAACATCATGCTATTTAGATAAGGATGAATCAGGTTTGAAAATTAATCAATCTATGTATAGAGGTATGATAGGTTCACTATTATACTTAACTGCAAGTAGACTTGATATTATGCATTCTGTTTGTGTGTGTGCTAGATTTCAAGCATGTCCAAAAGAATCTCATTTAACTGCAGTAAAAATAATTTTAAAATATTTAAAAGGAACTACAGGAATTGGTTTATGGTATCCATCTGAAGCTTCTCCTAGTTTAATAGGATATTCTGATGCTGATTATGGTGGATGTAAGATTGATAGAAAGAGTACTAGTGAAACATGTCATATGTTAGGATCATCTTTAGTATCTTGGCATTCTAAGAAACAAGCATGTGTTACTTTGTCCACAATTGAAGCTGAATATATTGCAGCTGGTAATTACTGTGCACAAATCCTATGGATGAAGCAACAACTAGAAGATTATAATATTTTTCTAGATGATATTCCTTTTATGTGTGATAATACAAGTGCAATCAATCTTACTAAGAATACAGTAATGCACTCTAGAACTAAGCATATAGAGATTAAACATCATTTCTTAAGAGATCATATTAGTAAGGGAAATTGTAAAAGTGAATATGTTGATACAAAACATCAATTAGCAAATATTTTTACCAAACCTCTTCCCAAAGATAGATTCTATGATCTTAGAAGAGACTTAGGAATATTAGAGATAATTTAAACTCTGCTTAACTAATCAATATTTACATTTTGTACTATAATAATTGATTATATAGGGAATATTAATCGATTATCCTGTGTTTATAACATTGAAAATTTGTTAATCTCTCTAAAATAATTGATTATCTTGGATAATGATTGATTATTGAAGTTTAAACAAGTGAAATATGTCAAATCTTTCTGTAATAGTCGATTATTTGAGGTAATAATCGATTATCTGACCCAAAATTTCCCAAAACCAGTATTTTGCCATTGGAATAATCGATTATCCAGCCTGATAATCGATTATCTCTGCACTTGAAGAAATAATCGATTATCAGAGGCTGATAATCGATTATCCTGCGACGTTGTAGGTTCACTAGCCGTTTGTAACGGCTATTTTGGCTCGAATTCTCCTCCAACTAGTCGTTTATGACCGTTAGGATGTTTCTCTATATATAGGAAGACTTCAATTCACATCTACACACCTCCAAACCTTGAATCAAAGCATTTTACATTCATTCAAGATCTCTTGTCTCCTCAAAACCTTATTCTTCTCAAAAACTTGTTCAAGCTCTCTTGTTTCCTCTCTTTCTAATCTAAATGGCTTCATCATCTCGTAGTAAGATCCCAACAAGGAGAAGATCCACTCCTGCTTTTCATCCCCGTCCCAATTCAATTGAAGGGTGGATCTCCGACGATGAAGGAAGACAGGAATTCCTGACTTTATGGAAAGAAAGGGGCATTATCACTCCCAAATATATTATTGGTGATCAATTCATCAATAGGGGTTTCAACTTCCCAAATCTCCTTGAGCAGCAAGGTGTCCTTCCATTCATAGAAATGCAAGGTACTTACTACCCAGATTTAGTTAGGGTCTTCTATTCACGCTTTAAATATAGAGATCATATCGCCACTTCTAGAGTCAAGGGTGTGACCATCATCATTGATGATGACATCTGGGAAAATGTTGCCCACTTTCCTTTAAGGGAGGATGCTACAAATGTTCTTGCAAATTTAGAAGATTTTAATAGAATTATGGCTTACCGCTCCTTTCTCCGCAACCCCTCTATAGAAATTGGCCGCCAACTTTTGGTCGGGACTTTAAAGAAAGAAGAACGCCTTTTGTTGCATCTTCTTGTCTGGATTTTATGTCCCTGGGCAACCAACCATGCCCAATGTTCTTCTGACCTTCGCATTATTCATGCCATCATGAATAATGAGCCCATTGATTGGCCAAGCCTAGTTACTTTAACAATGCTCAAGGCGAAGCGTCACCCAACATTCAAGATTCTATATGCTCTCCTAATATCCAGAATTCTTGAATACAAGGGCGTAAATGTTGAAGGAGAACAATGGGCCTAGACCCTAAATTCAAACAGAATGTTAGACGGCACGCTTACTTAGCTACAGATGGTGAACATAAACGGAATTTACGTTCATAAAGATGATGCGCCTCACATGGCCAACATGGTTCAAGATTCTAATGATGAGGACATGCCTGTTGCTGAAATGCCTACTGAAAACATTCATATTGTTGGGACGTCATCTGCTCATCCTACATCCCGTCCGTCTATGGAAGATATGTTGTTTGATATGAATCAAAGAATGCAAGAGTTTTTCACTATCTCTCAAGAATGGCATCAGGAAATTATTTAAACGTATTTCGGATGTAGATGATAGAGTTTGTAATTTAGAAGACAGATTTGATGCCCAATTTAACAGTGATGAAAGTGAAGAGTTTTAATCTCTTCAACATATTTCTTGTTTGTAATTAATTTGATTTATGGAATAAAAATGGTATTTATGCTTTGATTGAGGGGGAGCTATTTTCTATATTATGCACTTATTGAGGGGGAGCTTTCATTTTTTATCATAATCAAAATAGGGGGAGAAATTATTTAAAGCCTCTTATGTTTATTAATTTTAAATGTTATCTGTTATGTTTAATGTTTGTGTTAGCTGTGACAGATAAAACAGGATATTACAAAGGGATTTAAAGGAAATTTTGATCATCATCAAAAAGGGGGAGATTGTTGAACATACAAGGATATGAAGCTTGTAGATTTTGATGATGATTCAAGAATAAAGGACTTAGAAATTTGAAGACTTGTAATCTTATATAATAACTCTATTTTTATGTTTTTGAGTCTGTAATATTAGAGTCCAAGATAGCCAGCACATAGATCATCCTTTAAAAGCTCTAAAAACTCATTTTTATCAAAATTACAGTGTGATAATCGATTATCAGCCTTGATAATTGATTATTATAGCAAGAAAACTATTTTCAGGAAATCCTCTCTGTGATAATCGATTATCACTCAGGATAATCGATTATCACAGGCTGATAATCGATTATTTGGCCAGATAATCGATTATCCTGACCCAGTTTTGTTCCTCTGCGAATATGGCTTTGGAATAATCGATTATCACTCAAGATAATCGATTATTTGCATCTGTTATGTGTTTTGAAATTCAAAATTGGACCAAGAGTTTCGAAAACCTTATTTCAAATTCATCTGTTTATGAAAATTCCCAATTCCCAAACCCTATTCTCTCTACTTAAGGTTCTCTAAGGCTCTCTGTAAATGGAACAAACTTTTTTCATACAAAAGTTAAGAGTTGTGACTACTAGAGAACTTGTTGTAGGGAAGAAAAAGGGGCTTTTGAAAAACTAGTGTGGGCTAGAAGCGATAAGAATCACTGAGTGAGTTTCTTGGTCGATTGTGTGTTGTGTTGTCTCTATGAAAAGTTGTTCTTCATCCTTTGTGAATTCAAAGGAGGTGTTAATCTCTTGTGTGACTCAAGAGAGATGTTTTCTTTACCTTATCTTTTCAATTTGTAATCTGTTTGAAAACTGTGATTATAATGACAGCATTAATCCTCTGTTTGAGTGATTAGCAACTGGACGTAGGGTCTTTTGATCCGAACTAGTATAAATCAACTGTGTAATTTTCTATTCCTTATCTATTTACTTTACACAACATTTTAATCGGTGAAATTTGGGAAAAATTTTTAAAACCCTAATTTTTGTTTAAGAAACTAATTCACCCTCTCTTGATTTTTGTCTCGTAAACGCAATATGTTGCACGATTCTAACAATTTTTTATATTAGTATTCAATCATAATTTAGCATATAATTTTATGATATCTCATTCAATTATCTAGTACTTTTATAATAAGTGTCACTCTTTAAAATTTTATCATCATAAATCAAATATATATATATATATATATATATATATATATATAACTCACTTTCGAATATTCTATTTGACGTTTATGAAACTCATCTGAATCTCATTAAATATACAAGTCTGGTTGTCCTTTTGAGAGGCCTCGTTCTTAAATTAGTGTGACCAACATATAAATATTAATCAATGAAAACTGTGTTAAAAAATTAAAATAAATTTTAATATAATTTAGAATAAAAATAAAATGCAACCCGTTCAACCAGTTGGTGCCAAATGACTGGTTCCCAATTAATATTAATCAAAACCGTTCATTAATATGAGGATTTAATCATCTGTAAAACTCAGTGCGTATAGCATTTGATTGGAACTTCATGCACTAATTACATGTACGTTAAGGGAGGAAGGAATACAATAAGATTTTCTCCTTCTTTTTGTTGTTCTTCTTCTTTGATTCTCTATTTTTCATTCCCCTCCTACTTGTAATTATTAGTTTTATTCCTTTGAAAATTGTGATTATTCTTTTTCATTAGTATTTTATTTTGTTAAACACAATCATAAGAAAGAGAATCTTAAAATATGAGAGAAATAATAAGCATTCATATTGGACAAGCTGGAATTCAGGTTGGTAATTCGTGCTGGGAGCTTTATTGCCTTGAACATGGCATTCAACCTGATGGAACAATGCCCAGGTCTTGTATTTCTTTTTTTTTTTCAATTTTGGTTAGAATAATCATAGTTTATGTGGATGCTTGAGCTGTTTTCGAACAATCAATTTTGAAATATAATGTAGCAATTTCTCTAAAATTAATCTAAGACCATGATTCAATTTAGGTCACTTCTGATTTTCTAGCTGCATTATTATATTGGGTACATAGAAATTTCTATATCTGGAGATGCTCTTATGATAAAAAACTTGCTATTCAAATTATGATCAACGTCATGTGTTGCATGCTTGGGTTTTATTTTGGATCATCATAGTGGTGATAATTTTTTTTTTCGTATAGATCATAAATTTTATGCTTTCATATGGGGCCATTTTATAGGTTATGCTTTAAATTAAGGTGTCATGACATTGCACATTTCGTGTTTATTCTAGATTACTACGTTTTCTGGTTTATGTATCTTATGCAGCACATTTTGTCTTTCAATGATCATTTTTATTTAGTAGTATATCCGAAACTTTATTGCATTATGGGGTACACGATGTGCTTTTCCTCCTGAATTAATTAAACCATTCAGTAGATTTTGAATATTTTCTTAATTCTGAGTGTAAATGGCATTAAAAATCTATTTTGAAAAAACTTATGTTTCTAATTTCTTGAGTTCTCTTCTTTAATGATTAAACGAAAAAAAAAAAAAAAAAAAAAAAAAAAACAGAAAGGCAGGAAGTTAGACATAATATAGCATTGATATTTTGGTTAAGAAAACAAAGCGACTTTTTATGTTAATGTGACACTTATGTAGACTATCCATTTATTTATGACCCTTTTAATAATTTCTTCTTTTTCATTCACATTTGTTTCATCCAAGAGATTCTGTTATAATTTAGACCTGAGTTCAATTCTATTTGAACCAATGACATTTTGGTGAAAATGTAGGTTAAAAACAAAGGTTAGCTATGTGTGCCTTGTTTCTAGAAACCTGAAGAAGATATAAAATTCAGCTTCCAAAGCCAGAAAAACAAATGAAAATAGAAATCCTCAATGTATTCAAAGATTTCCATTTTCGGAAAAGATTTTCCTTGTTGTATAGCATATATACCTTCCCTCTCTGTTAGACTTTTATTATTATCTGCTTATACTTTCATTTCTTATTTTCCTCTTTGGCTAAGATATGGATTACAGTAAGTGGCTAGCACTCCGCTTAGACATACACATATAGCTTCCAAATACTAACTTATAAGCTAGGTCTACATCCCTTTTACTTTCTATAGTTATTCTTCTAAATGAACGATTTTTGCTTCATTTACATGTAGTTTTTCTTTGAATCTAAAGAATGAAACAATTTGGAACTCAAATTTGCAATATTTTGGTATTTTTACAGCCTATTATGCTTTAATCTCATTAACTAGAAGTCAGAACTTGGTTTTTAAAAGATCCAATCTAATTGTTTCTTCCTTTACTTTTTGTCACAACTAATAATACTGATTCATATACATCTATTTGCAGTGATGGCTCAACTGAAGCACATGATGCATTCAACACCTTCTTCAGCGAAATTGGAACTGGCCAATATGTCCCTAGGGCCTTATTTGTTGATCTGGAGCCTAGTGTAATAGATGAAGTAAGATGTGGTCCTTACAAACAACTCTTCCACCCTGAGCAATTAATGTCTGGCAAGGAAGATGCTGCTAATAACTTTGCAAGGGGACATTACACAGGTCAGTCACTTCCTTATTTGGTCCAAAAAGTGGTATGATCTATCAGGCAGTGTCACTGATTTGGTGTCTATGCTGCAGTTGGAAAAGATATTGAGGAGCTTTGCCTTGACCGTATCAGAAAATTAGCTGACAATTGCACTGGCTTGCAAGGATTCTTGGTTTTCAATGCTGTTGGTGGTGGCACTGGTTCTGGCTTAGGATCATTGCTTTTGGAACGGTTGTCTGCAGATTATGGAAAGAAGTCAAAACTTGGGTTCATCATTTATCCTTCTCCTCAGGTGTAGTAAACAGTTTGTGGTGGATCATGAAACATTTTTTGACTTTACAACATGTTATGTGACCTTCTATTCCAATCCTCGTGCATAAATAAAATTTATTGGAGCATGCTTATATTATATTAATGAGAAATTATATTAAATGTGATAACTTATGCTGTTTGGATGTCTCCATAAACTCTTTTAAGAGCTAATGAAGGAGCTTGTCCAAACAGACCCTTATAACACCAATCTTCCTCCATCATAAAATCTCTAATGGAGCATATTAATCCCTCTTCTTTATCTGAGCTTGGGATTGGCTGAGACTATTGGTGGAGTTTGTTGGAAAGAGAGTGCACTCTCAATAAAAAATGATTTTGTTGCATTCTCCAAGATATATGATAAAATTACAAGAGATGCTTTCACATATGTTGCTCTCCACACTTCAGGATATTATAATTCATGCTTGGTGAAGCTTTTCTTAATAATTTTTCACATTTCTGTATTACCTTTGCAAATAGTCCAAGTAGAATGCCCTTACTGTAATGGCATGGTGTAACTAGTTATTAACACGCAGGTATCTACTGCAGTTGTTGAACCTTACAACACTGTTCTTTCCAATCACTCTCTTATTGAGCACAGTGATGTAGTTGTGCTCTTGGACAATGAAGCAATATATGACATATGCAGAAGATCACTAGATATAGAGAGGCCAACTTACACCAACTTGAACCGCTTGATATCCCAAATCATCTCTTCCTTGACCACTTCCTTGAGATTTGACGGTGCAATCAATGTGGACATTTCAGAGTTCCAGACCAACCTTGTACCTTATCCACGCATCCATTTCATGCTCTCATCTTATGCCCCAGTTATATCTTCGGCGAAGGCCTTCCATGAGCAGCTATCAGTGCCTGAGATCACCAGAGCTGTGTTTGAGCCATCAAGCATGATGGTCAAGTGTGATCCAAGAAATGGTAAGTACATGGCATGCTGCCTAATGTATCGTGGGGATGTTGTGCCAAAAGATGTAAACCTTGCTGTCTCGAATATCAAGACAAAGAGACAAGTTCAGTTTGTAGACTGGTAAGTACACTTTCTTGGAAGAACACCATACTATGATATAACTTGGATTGCATTATCTTTGCCTGTTATGTTCTTTCTACTGTGGTCCTAACTATCTCATTTTGATCAGTATTGTGGACTTTCCATAGTAAGATTTTCTAGTTCCTTCCATATTTGAGTATTTTCTTTGATTTTAAATAGATTAACATGCAAAGTGATTCTCATTACCAGGAAATTATGACTTGAATTATCAAAACTACACTTAAATAATACATAAATTTAAAATTACGTTGAACAATTATTTAATATCAAAAGGTTGTGTTAGTATTTTAGGAAGAATAGAAAGGATGGTTTATTGTTTAGTAGTGAACTTTATGTAGAAAATAGTTTTTAGAAAGAGGTGAACAAGTAAGAGAAGGTTTATATGAGAGAAGATAGTAATTGACCTTGGAAGTATTTCGAAATATGAAGGAGTTTGGATTAGTTTTTCACACAAGTTATACAGGTGGTATTGCCTATTTATAGGCTTCATCTACCACCTTCATATTAGTCTACAATATTCTAGATTATCTTAACTTTAGAATTATTTATTTTCTACTTTCAAACATTTCTAGAATGTTATAATATTTCTAGATATTACTAATATGAAGTTCATAGTTCTAGTAGTAGCTAGGATTTTATTTTCTAGATTTTTCTAGAATTTGCATCACCTTTCAACACTCCTCTTTGATGCAAATTCTGGTAACTCCAAGAACTTGTTGCTTGATAGTATCTCCATAAATATGTCTTGTTTCCAGATTGTTGTGAATAACCCACTGCTACCATCCTAGTCTTGTACTTTTGTATGGTGTCGTTAGGATTGAACTTTGTTTTGTAGACCCATTTAACTTCAATTACATCTTTTGCATGTGGGTAGTTTACTCATTCACAAGTATTATTTTTTTCAATCATTTTAATTTCTTCCTCCATTGCCTTGATCTAGACATTTTGCTTTGTAGCCTCGTCATAGCATTCAGGCTCAAGCATTTGTCATGTTGCATATTTTATATATATCCACGAAGGATTTTACTCTTCTAGGAGTAACTCTGGTGAAAAATCTTGTTGTTGTGCAAATAAAGGAAGTGTACCTAGATCTTCTGCCCCTTCTTGAATTCCTTCTTGAAATTGTTGTACTGTAAAGAAGATGTTTTTCATAATTCTTCCTTCTTCCCAATTCTAAAAAGCATTTTCATCAACTTCAATCTCTAATGATGGTGAGCTTATTTGTCTGCAAGTTTTAAACTCTATAGGCTTTTGTTTGTGTGATATATCCCAAGAAGATTTCCCATATAGTCTTGTCTTCTAATTTCTGCCTTTTCTGATCTGGCACATGTATGTAGCAAATAGATCCAAAAACTCCTAAGTATTTAGCTTATGGTTTTTCCCTCTCCAAGTTTCAATTAGAGTCTTGTCTTGAATTGCCTTAGTTGGGCATCTTTTGAGTATATACACGATAGTGTAGCCTACTTTTGCCAGAAATGTATTCAGTAAGTCTTTCTCCTTCAACATTGATCTTATCATCTTCATCATTGTGCGATTCTTCCTGTATGATCCCGCATTTTGTTGTGATGTATATGGAACTGTAATTTATCTTTTTATTCCTTCATCTTCACATAACTTATCAAACTCATGTGAGTTATATTTTTTATCTTGATCACTTCTTAGTACTTTAATATGTCTTCCACTTTGTTTCTCAACGGGAGCTTTAAACTTCTTGACTTTTTTCTTTTATGAAGTAAACCCAGGCCATTCTCAAAAAGTCATCGATGAAAAGAATAAAGTACCTATTATTGTTTAGTGATGATGTCCTTATTGGTCCACAAATGTCTATATGGATTAATTCTAGTAGATCTTTTGTTCTCCATGCTTTTTTGGTTGAAAATGATAATCTATGTTGTTTCCCGAGAAGACATCCTTCACAAGCTTCATTATTCTCTTTCGGGTATGGGAGACCTCTCATCATATTCATTTGATATAAAATATTTAAAGCTTGAGTGTTGAAGTGTCCAAACCTTCTATGCAAAAACCATGAATCATCAACTTGAACTTCTATTTCTTATGGCAATATCAATAGTATATTTGAAGCTTATATGAACGCTTCTATTTCTTTTCTCCATTTTTACTTCTCTAATCTCTCGTCTTTTATTGTCATAGATTTTGCATGTATCTCCTTCAAAGTGAAGAGCATACCCTTTCTCCATCATTTGTCCAATGCTCAAGAGATTTTCTTTAAGATTGAGAACAGTAAGACATCTTTAATAAGTCTCATACCTTTCTTAGTCTCCACCACAATAATGCCTCTTCCTTTTGACTCTACTAGTGTGTCATTTCTCAATCATACTTCCACTTTGATAGAGTTCTCAATATCATTGAAGATGTTTTCATCTTTGGCCATGTGATTACTGCATCTACTTTCCAAATACTAACTTCCACTTGTTTCATCATTGGAGTCTTGGGTAGCATAGAAAAGATGTTGTTGAAGGTCATGTTCTTCAAAAAAAATTGCTTGATTCTTGTTTTTTATGCGACAACTTTTCTCCACATGTCCTAACTTCTTGCAATGTTTGCATTGAGATTTTCCACAATGCTAACAATTTTTCTCCAGATAACTTGACTTTTTACAAATGTCATAAGGAGGAAAATATTGACTAGACTTGGAGAAATTTCTAGCATTTTCTTTATTTCAGAAAATTTCTTCAATTTTATCTTGTGTCCAATTTTTTTATTTTGAACTATAATTTGAGCTTTGATTGAAAGGAATTTTCGACAGAGTC
Source organism: Sphenostylis stenocarpa (assembly GCA_963425845.1). Taxonomy (NCBI): domain Eukaryota; kingdom Viridiplantae; phylum Streptophyta; class Magnoliopsida; order Fabales; family Fabaceae; genus Sphenostylis; species Sphenostylis stenocarpa. Next base: position 33,385,485 of record OY731401.1, read on the forward strand.
TTCATACACCTTTTCAATTTTTGCTCATATACTTACCCTAGTAGTTCTATCACCGATAAGGTAGACAGATCCTTAATTTGTTCAATTATTATGTCAATTACACCATATTTGTGGGAAATAGAAATTAGAATTTTCTCAAATATTTTCTTGTCCAGAATATTTTCCCCACATGTTCATTTGGCTAACTATCTCTTTGATCCTAGAATAATAATCCTTAATGGTTTCAAACTCCTTCATACTCAATAACTTAAACTCACGTCTTAGAGTTTGAAGTTTAATGGTACATACCTTTACACTTTTTTTAAACTCCTCCTTTGCTGTGCTCCATGCCTCTTTGGCACTTGTGATATCCATTATTCTTGAAAAAATTGTATCAACCATAACTTGTTGTAGAAAGTATATTACCCTTGAGTCTTTTTGTTTGTTCTCTTTCAACTCCTTCTTCAAAGTCGTTGTTAATCTATAAACATATATAGGAGTAATGAAGTCATCTTCTACAATCTTCAACAGATCTTGAAAGCAAAAAAATGTCTTCATTTTCCAAAAGTCATAATTTTCTCCCATGAAGATAGGTAGAGGAATAGATGAAGAAGGATTGACATTAGGCATTGGTTAGAATTGGTATGAAATATAGTAAGACATTTTTATGTTTGTTGGATTGTATCTACATCCAATAGATGATCGAATGTAGTTCTAATATCACTATTGGTTTTTTAGGAAGAATAGGAAAGATGATTTGTTGTTTAGTAGTGAAGTTTGTGCATAAAATAATTTTTTAGAAAGAGGTGGACGAGTAGGAGAAGGTTTGTATGAGAGAAGAGAAATGAAGTATAATTTGCACTTAAATTTAAAGCAGCAATTTGACAATTTTATAATTTTTTGTTTACATTAAGTTAAAATCTTAGATAAAGTTTCCTTGTGAAAATAAACTCAATATTTTGACCTAGATGTTACTTTAATATGTGCACTTCTATTTCTTTTTCACAAAATCTGAATGTATGGCTACGATGACCAATATTAGGTGCCCTACTGGTTTCAAGTGTGGTATAAACTACCAAGCTCCAACAGTTGTACCAGAAGGTGACCTTGCAGAGGTGAAGAGAGCAGTTTGTATGATAAGCAACAACACAGCTGTCGTTGAGGTTTTCTCTCGCATTGACCACAAATTTGACCTCATGTTTGCCAAAAGGGCCTTTGTGCATTGGTATGTGAGTGAAGGCATGGAAGAAGGTGAGTTCTCAGAAGCTAGAGAGGATCTTGCTGCCCTTGAAAAGGACTATGAGGAAGTTGGGGATGAAGGTGTGGATGAAGAAGTTTCAAGTTACTGAAAAATTAATCCAATCCTCTCTCACTAGCTACCAACATCACACTTTCATTTCTTGCCATATGTAGTATTGTCCTAGCTATTTGTTTTTATGCTTCTTTTGTTGGTTTTTGTGATTTTACGATTGATTCAGATTAAAGTGTTTGACACTTCAGATAATTTTTTAATTCTTGTATAATGGTAATGTAATTGTCATGACATTTGAAATCCACTTTAACTCTTTGATAACAAAGAATTTCACAGGAAATTTAGAAACTTCACTTTAGTAAATTCTTTGTCATCCTGAAAACAAGATTACATTTGTGTATTTATATACTCCTAGGAACTCTCTAGAAACAACAAAAAACTCCTTACAAAAGCCAAGTAGTCCCACATTTATGCTCATCAATAACATCATTTTCTAAGCGTCCAAGAAACTTTCTAATTCCCAAAACTATCAGAGACACACCAAGAGACATTCTAATAAAACCTAATTAAACTTATAATTAATTTTACATAACCTCACAAAACTCCCTACAAAATTAATTTTCTGCATTTAAGAGCACTTGAGATCGGCTCAGTTCTGACCACCCAATTTCCAACTTGCTAGCTCGCGGCTAAGCTTTCAAAATGCTAGATCGACTTGACACCGATCTTCCGATTATCGACTTCAAAACGTCTTGGCCTTCAAAACATCTTGGGCTCCAAACTTTCAAGCTTCCTATTAGCTAACTATGTGTCTTCTTCTTCCCGATCACTTCGGGTCCTTTCCATCCTTTATCCCGATCAACCACATCTCTATACCAGTCATTGTCCAAGCCTCATCACTCAATAATTATCCGACATCTTCTCATCCTTAAATACCTACTTCTCACCAAAAAATCAGTCATATCTCTCATCTTTCTTAAACACCTACTTCACGCCAATAGGATGATCACATCTCGACAATTTGGTCATCACCAACATATCATTCTGCTCTCAGATCTTCTCATCCATAACAACTCGATTCTTCTCTTCAATTCTTCTTTGAAGTGGATTCCTCGCCTATTTACCAACTACACCTCTGAAAATTTTATGAAGTGGGGTACTCGCCTTGTTATCGACCACTCTCCTTCATACTTGACATTCCGAGCATCACACCTTCACAAGCTTTCCCCTTCATGCTCGGAAATTCGAGCACAACACTCTTCATGGTTATTTCTTTCATCTCGGTTTTTGACTTGGCAATAGTTGGTGGCAGATCAGCTTGATCTCCTTCCAAATTAGCAACAACTGCAGGTGTAATAGCTTGCCCTACTCGGTGTCTTTTACATGCATCACCAGCTCGAACAATATCATGATTCTCATCATAATTCAACTCAGTTAAGGCACAAAAAAGGCTTGTGACCAGATCAATAATTTACATTTAACATGTCCTCTGATCTCAAACTTCTCTCCTGAATGCTTCTCAGCTCCAACTTGAACATTTTGTACTTCTCCATCTTGACTTAGGCAATCAACCTTCCAAGCTTCTTCCTCAACATCAGCACTCTTTCTTTCATGAAAATCGAGTATCCTTTCTCCATCAATTGTTCATACTCAAAACATTACTCTTTAGATCTGTAACATAAAACACCTCTTGAATTGACTTGACAAACCTATCCTCCTACAAGAAACAAACAGTACCTCGACCTTTTAACGAGATCCTCAAAGCGTCTCCAAACGAAACATGATCACCATCATATTTCTTCAATTTGTTGAATAGGTGCTCGTCCCCACACAAGTGATTATTCACACTCGTATCCAGATACCATATCAAGCATTGATCTGTATTGGCCCGAACTCCTTTAGTAAAAAATCTCATGTTGAGTTCGGTCATCAATAGCGTTATTCCAGTTTCCTTCTCCTCTGCAAGATAGGTCTCACCTACCTTTTGACATTCTTTCTCAAAATTCCCCACCTTTCCAGAATTGAAACAACTTCCCGAATAGAAATCTTTTACATAATGGTCATACTTGTCACACTTAAAACACTCACCATTTGAGTGATTCTTTTACTGACCTTCTCTCGGTCCATTACCTCGTCAATTTTGTTGATCCGCTTCTTCTTCTTCCTCCTCACCTCGGCTACTGAAACCACCTCGTCTAGATCGCTCACCTCAGGACTGACCACTACATCCTCTTCCTTTTCCTCTATTCTTCTAGTAATAGAGCGTCTTCTCCTCGTTTTGGAGCAGTTTCACACTCGTGTCTCCGACCTTCTTCTTTTTCTTCATTCAGTGTTCATAAGCTTCAAGAGAATCAATCAACTGCTTTATTGAGCGATCGGAGAAGTCCTTTTCTTGTTCTATCGCGAAACTATGTTCTCAAAGTCTTTTGTTAATGACCTCAAAACTTTTTCAACAATTTTTTCTATTGAAAATGTTTCTCTGTTTTGATTAAGTTGTTTTGCCATGTTCTCAACACACAAAATGTATTCAGAAACTTTTTTCGACTCCTTCATTTTCATGCTCTTCATCTTGGTTCGTAGTGTCTAACGCTGAACATGAATGACTCGGTCATTTTTCTCGTGCTCCTTCTCTAGCTCAGTCCACGCATCGGATGCTGACTTGATTCTGACAATCTTCTCAAAATCGAAATCTTCTACAAATCGAAACAACAAAAATAGAGCTACATCATTCTTCAAACGTTTCTCTTTACAAATTCTGAGTGCATTGGGAGACAACCATTTCGTTGTCTCCAATTCTTCATAGTCGTCCTCTATAACTTCACAACAATCTTGGGCTGTGAGGAGAGTCTTCATCTGGACACTTAATCTATCATAACTGACATCCTTCGTCAGTCAGGGTACAAGAGCAATAGTATTCAGACTAGCCATCTCACTTTTTTAAAGACTCAACACTAAAACTTTAGCTCTCCCTTAGAAAACCTCAACTCTCCCTTTTCTAAAAAACAACCAAAAAACTCAAACTCTCCCTCGAAAAAAAGCTCTCCCTGAGAGCTCTTATACGATTTTGATAACAAAGAATTTCATAAGAAACTTAGAAACTTCACTTTAATAGATTCTTTGTCATTTGAAAACAGGATTCCATTTATGTATTTATACACTCCCAGGAACTCTCTAGAAACCACAACAAACTCCCTACATAAATGAAAGAGTCCCACATTTATGCTCATCAATAACATCATTTCCTAAACGTCCAAAAAAATTTCTAGTTGCCAAAACTATTAGAGACACACCAAAACCTAATTAAACTTATAATTAATTTTACTTAACAAAGCCTCACACTACTACAAAATATACTTTCTACGTCATCATTTAACGTCGGTTATAACTGAGATGACGTAGAAAGTATTTTCCACGTCGGTTCCCAGATGAACCGACATTGAAAGTTGAATATTAAATACATTCTCCGTCAGCTTTTAGTCAACCGACGTAGAAAGTACTTTCTACGTCGGTTCCCATATGAACCGATGTTGAAAGTCTTTTTTTTTTACTTATTAACAATTTCCACGTCGATTCCCAGATGAACCGACGTGGAAAGTCTTTTTGTTTTTATTTTTTTCACCCAAAAATTCACTTAAATTTGAAAATTGCCACGGGCAAGATTTAAACCCAGGATTTTAGAATTGAAAATTAATACTCCAACCACTAAACTATTATAATTTTCTCGATAATAACTTACAAATAAATTATATTTATATACAAATAAATATATATCCATGTAAATATATATTTATTTGTATATATTTTCTCGGAAAGTATTTTTATTTTTTTTTCACCAAAAATTCACTTAAGTTAAAGAATTGTCATCGACAACATTTGAACCCAGTATTTTAGAGTTGAAAGTTAATATCCCAACCACTAAATTACTATAATTTTTTTATAATAACTTACAAATAAATTATATTGGTATTTTTCGATCGAGGGTGAAAGTGGGATTGACTCTCGCTTGAGTGAAAATATGTTAAAGCTCACGGAAATTCACTCGCTCAAGCCTCGCTTGAGCGAAAATTGGTATTTTTCGCTTGAGAACGAATGACGCGTTCCCCAAATTTATTTTATATCATTATATAAATAAAATTATAAAGATTATATTCTGTCATTAAATTACAAACCCATATAAAGATACCTGCTCACAAATTTAGCATCAAATTTTGAAAACCCACTCAATACACACTTTCACTTTCGAGCGTGCCCTCACATCAAACATATAAATATATAAATATATAACTATATAAATATATCAAAATATATAAATATATTTGTATTTATATATTTATATATTTACACGGATATATATTTATTTGTATATAAATATAATTTATTTGTAAGTTATTATCAAAAAATTCTAGTAGTTTAGTGGTTGGAGTATCAGCCTCCAATCCTAAGATACTGGGTTCAAATGTTGTCAAAGACAATTCTCTTAAAAAATTAATAAACTTCTAAAAGATATAATATAAAGAGAGAGGGGACTTCTAGATAAATAAAGGGGGTAAAGGGTTGTAAATAAATAAAAATTATTTATTTAAAAATTCATACTTTCAACGTCGGTTTATTAGAACCGACAATTCTCTTAAAAAATTAATAAACTTCTAAAAAATATAATATAAAGAGATGGGGGACCTAATAAAATATAATATAAAGAGAGGGGGGACTTCTAGATAATTAAAGGGGGTAAAGGGGTTGTAAATAAATAAAAATTATTTATTTGAAAATTCATACTTTCAACGTCGGTTTATTAGAACCGACAATTCTCTTAAAAAATTAATAAACTTCTAAAATATATAATATAAAGAGATGGGAGACCTAATAAAATATAATATAAAGAGAGGGGGGACTTCTAGATAAATAAAGGGGGTAAAGGGGTTGTAAATAAATAAAAATTATTTATTTGAAAATTCATACTTTCAACGTCGGTTTATTAGAACCGACGTTGAAAGTTGACTTTCAACGTCACCTGATACAACGTTGAAAGCCTTCTAGAACCGACGTAGAAAGCTTTATCTGTAGTAGTGTCATCCTCTTTGACATGGTTATCATAATTTACCTCCTCAATAAAAAAAATAAATGCAAATTACTGTAAATGATTTAAGACTATGTAGTTTTCTTAATTAATTTTTATGAACATAATTTTAATTTAGGAAAAATAACTAACAATGTGTTCCATGAATATTGGTCAATATTCTTCAATTATAAACATTTTATACAAAATGTCACACTTCTTTTACATTATTTATTATTAGCTTTATTCTACTTTCGTTCGTTGTCATAAAATTTCGGAACTAATTCATATATAACTCAACATATTTACCAATAATTTATAATTATATGTATGCACACATAGGGAGCATATAAGTAAAAAAACATGTTGATATGAAAAGAAATAATAATCAATAAATATTTTTCAACATTATGATTAGAAGTTTAAGATTAATTTCTTTTTTATCTCCCTCTATCTATCTATCTATCTATCTATCTATCTATCTATCTATATATATATATATATATATATATATATATATATATATATATATATATATATATATATATATATATATATATAATTTTAGGAACATTAAATATTTATGTACTAATATTTTTTTAATTAGTAGGTATTTCTTTTTGGATTGAGTTATTTATTCTCGTTAATTGTTTTGTCTTTATATTTGTACTCGAATAACACTTATCTAGCTTATTGATCATATGTGCATCTTGTCACCTAGATGTATCAAATATGAAATAATAACAAATAATGTAGTTTTAGGATTAACCTAGGTTGTGTCTTCAAAGAAAATTGGTCAATATTATATAAACCTTGATTTTAACTTATCAAAAGCTAAGAGAAAGGAGATTTAAAGTATTTTTTAATGAAAAGCAGTAAATTCAAATCATTAAATCTATGATCTATGAAAAATAGTAAACTATCCAATTAAAGTTGTAAAGAAAAGCATGTAAATGATATGAAATGTAAATCAAGTGCAGTAAACCTACATTACTAAAGCTTTAAATCTATAGTAACATAAATGTACACTATCAAAGAATTAAAAGAGAATGTAATATAAAGCAAAGTTGTAAATTTAACGCAATAAAGGAAAGGAGTAAATCCAAGTCCTAAGAAAGTATTTAAATGTTGCAAACATTAAAAAGGAAACATTAAATTTCAAAATTCAAGTGGAAACAAAAATGGAACTAGGATTTATGCAGTAAAAACAAGAAATAGAGATATGGAAAACATAGATTGATTCTTGAATCATCAACTTGTTCATATGATTTTCGTTAATTTCTAGATTTGCTTGTAATAACAAAACAACACTAGTGGAAAAATATGATTCTATGACGACTTTTTATGATGATTGTAATCCACCCATCATAGTATGTAGGGCGAGTGGCATTTTTATAATAAAATTATTAACTTTTTATGTCGGTTTTTATGTAATCGACATGGTATTTGGGAAAATTCACTTTTTATATCGGTTAAATTTCAACCGACATAGAAAATAAATTTTCTATGTCAATTTAAATTTAACAAACATAGAAAGTGTATATTAAATTAAAAAAATTTAATATATAAATATATAAATGTATAAATATATCAAAATATATAAATATATTTGTATTTAAATATTTTATATTTTATATTTATATATTTTATATTTTGTATTTATATATTTACACGGATATACATTTATTTGTATATAAATATAATTTATTTATAAGTTATTAATTAGAAAATCGTACTAGCTTAATGGTTAGAGTATCAGTCTCTAACTCTAAGGTACTCGGGTTCGAATTTTGTCAGTTCTCTAAATTTGATAATAATTCAAACTTCTAATAGATAATAAAATAATATATTATGAAGTATAATAAAAACATAATATAAAGGAAATGTGTAGTTTAGTGGTTGAAGTATCATTCTCCAACTCTAAGGTATTGGGTTCGAATTTTGTCAGTCTTTTCTGTAGTGCAAATCTAGAATAGTTATAAACAATTATTATCCAATTAAAATACTATACTGCGATTGGTAATATTGGTACGCTTGCAAAAAAAAAATCAATACTAACAATAGGAAGATTCTCACAAATGGGTCATAAGTCAACCATATAAGAGAATATGACACAGCATTCAACCCAAAACCTTAAAACATTAGGTTATGAGTTTTTCTCACACTCAAAACTACTTTCAGGGAATGTGGACACTTTTTATTCTATAAATACTTGAAAGAACTCTTACTGTAGCTAACTTTTCATAAATATAAATAAAACTATCAAATTTCTAGTTTCTTCCATGATTCTTTTCTTCTTCCTTTAGTATGAATTTATTCTGCAATTTCGTGAAGCAGTTTCAATAAACAATATTGTTTCAGGAGATGAAAACAACATTAAGAGTATCAAAGGCACGAAAATGGTTATCTTCGTTTAAGACAACAACGGTATAAAGCATGCTGGATATTACATATTGTCTGAGTCATTTCACTATATTTGCATAGTTTTTCTTTTAATCTCATTTATATATATATATATATATATATATATATATATATATATATATATATATATATATATATATATATATATATATATATATATATATATATATATATATATATATATATATATATATATATATATAAAGCATGTCGGAGACCTAAAATTAAACTGGAGTAAATAATCAATGTAATTTTACGTATAATACTCTAAAATATTAACATAATTTTACGTCGGATTGGTATACTGTATAACACCAGAGTCAATTTATGTCTCAAACATGTAAAAATTTGATGTTAAAAATGTCAAAATTTTTGTTAGACTATACAACAACCAACATAAATTTATGTTCGACTATACAATAATTACATAAATTTGTAAATTTGTGCTGATGATTGTACACTCTAACGCAAATTTTATCATTTTTTTATTTTTTATTATAACCAAAACCTACATATAAAATAAAGACAAAACAAAATCTAGACAATTCTGTTGGAAAATTAATAATAATAATAATAATAATAATAATAATAATCCTGATTTTGATTCTAACAATCAAACATAAATGTAATCCCATACTAATAAACATGTTGTAAACTGAATGCGAAAGCGTACCTGAATTAGCCATAATGATGATGTCTTTGTAGAGTACTATATTGATCTTATCGTCTTCCACCTGAAGAGCACCTGTATTTCCCTCTTGATTTTCTCTCTTGATGGGGATAGAAAGAAAGGAACGAGACTGATACTTACGTTCTGTGTGTGTGCTCCCAGAAGGGGACCATGACCCCTTAAAATAACCAGAATTAGGTTAATTACTTAAGTTTTAGTATTTCTAATTTGGCCTCTCATCAAATTAGAAATTGCTCTATGGTCTCTACACAATTTTATTTTCATGATATATGCCTTTAGCCAAAATTTTTTTTAATTTAGTCAGATCACTTTATTATTTGGCTTAATAAATAATGGCCCTAACACATTTAAATTATGTATCATATATATACATGACCCAAAATTTGTCAACAATCTCCCACTGGTCACAAATATATATGTTCTTACAACCTTACAAATGTGTTAAACTTTATGAGCTCAAAATTGCCATTATATTCATTTAGCATACTCCAAAAGTCTTGTCCATTAATCATATCAGAATATAGAACCAAACCAGCTTTTTATTGCATCATCGCAACTAAAACCAACAATGATTACTCATCCTAACATAACCAAATGACATGGATTCATCATGAAATGTGTAGCATGAAAAATTACGTGAAGGTGATATGTACACGTCTATTTTCAACTGGTCCAAACTTTAACTTATCGAGATCGATATAATATCCTTAATGTACAAAGTGTAATGAATGAACGAAAAAACCGCATATCTATAGACAACCAAATATGTCCAAAAATCAATGTATACATATATGAAATTAAACATAGAACATAAAATATATGAAAGTGACTAACTCCCACTAAACCACAAATTCCTCAAATTGTAAAACACCCATGTGAGCAACATGCTCATGAAAGACCTTGGGCGGAAGTCCTTTAGTTAGAAGATATGTTATCATGGAGTTTGTCCTTAAGTGTTCTATGAAAATCTGTCCACTTTGTACTCTTTCCTTAACAATACAGCTGATTTATTGTCACAATATAACTTAAGTGGTCTTTCAATTCCTTTCACAATTTGCAGCCCTGTGACAAAATTTCTTAGCCATATTCCATGATTTGATGCCTCATAGCATGTTACAAATTCTTGACATCCTACAAAATCTGAGTCAGAAAACCCAGCGATCTCCAACTGGTCTGACCTCCTATATGTGAGCATATAATCTTTTGTTCTCTTTAAATATCTTATGACTCTTTTTGCTGCTTTTCAATGGTCTATTCCTGGATTGCTTAAATATCTGCCTAGAACCCCAACTATATATGCTATGTCTGGATGCGTACATACTTGGGCATAGATCAAACTCCCTACAACTGATGCATAGGGAATCTTTTGCATTTCCTCAATTTCCAAATTCCCCTTTGGGCACTGATTGAGACTAAATGTGTCTCCCTTTAAACTTGTGATACACACAATCATCAACAATATTCATCTTGAAGCCAAATGAGTTTCATACCTTCTGGTAATAGGACAAGTTCCCAAACCTTATTGTCTTGCATGGACTTATACTTCTCCTTCATTGCTTCAATCCACTTTTGAGAGTTAGAACCTTGTATAGCTTGACGGAAGTTAACTGGGTCATCTTCCATTATATCATTATTTTCCTCATGTTCCTGAAGAAATACCATGTAATCATCCGAAATAACACTTCTTCTTTCTCTAGTGGATCTCTGCAAAGTTATTAGCTCATGATGCACAGGTTCTTGAGGATCTTGAGTTTGTTCTTCATGAATAACCAAATCATCTTGAGTAAGGGGTTCATCAACAATGCCTTGTGGAGGTTCCGAACTTACTTTATCAAAAGTAACTATTTGAATCGGTTCTAAAATTGTTACCGATTCTTTCTCCAAGATGAAGTTCTTAATCTTATTCTTCCCCCCAAACTCAATATCCTCAAAGAACGTAGCAGTTCCCGTCTCAAAAATTATCTTTAATGTGGGATCATAAAATTTATATCCCTTGGATCTTTCAGCATAATCAATAAAATAACTACTTACTGTTCGGGAGTCCAATTTCTTTTCATTTGGCTTATAAGGTCTTGCCTCAGCTGGACAATCCCACATATGGAAATGCTTCAGACTAAGTTGTCGCCCAATCCAAAGCTCATAAGGTGTTTTGGTAGCTGCTTTAGTTGGTACTCTGTTTAGAATATAAGTTGTCGTATTTAGTGTCTCTCCCCAAAGTGATTCCACTAAGGTGGAATGACAAATCATACTCTCTACCATATCTTTAAGAGTGTAACACAAGCCCAAACGTCACGATTTCATTGTTACCTGAGCACTTGTGCCATAATGCACCTGAGTGAGTATTTTCAATTTTACGTTTAGTACCACATGATTCTGTATTAAGGGTTTCATTATAGGTGGCCACAATATCAAGTAAATACTGATTATCATAAATCAAAAGTGAACCAGTTCCAACAATATCTGAATTAAAAGACAAACTGAACTTATTGTTTCCAAATGAACAACAAATGACCTAATTTGTCCAAATAAGAAACTGAAACCAAATTCCATCTAAATGACGACACAACAAGAGTGTCTTTCAAATCCAAATAAAAAATCAGTACTCAATAACAATTTAAAATGCCCTATAGCTTCCACCTCTACCGATTTGTCATCTCCAACATAAATCCATCTTCCAGACTCAATTGGTCTCCGGTAGTTTAGGCAACCATTTCTTTTCACGCCAAGCATGATATTTAGCACATTTCTTCTTTACGTGTCCAGTCTTATTGCAAAAGAAACATTTGTTTTCTTGAGTTTGTTTCTTTTGTTCTGGACCCTTAGCAGCTTCTTTCTCGAGATCCTCTGATCTCTTTCTTTTGCCCTTAGCCTTGGAGGTGCTTGCAAAATGAGCATTTTCTATCTTGTCTTGCTTTAGTCTTTCCTCTTCTTGTACGCAATGTGAAATGAGCTCATTAAGAGACCATTTATCCTTCTGACAGTTGTAAGATACCTTAAATTGATGAAACGTTGCAGGAAGAGAAATCAACACCAAATGAATGAGCAAGTCTTCTGAGAGTTCAAACTTTAGTGCCTTGAGTTTAAAAATAATATTAGACATGTTCATAATGTACTCCCTGATATTTCCTTTGCCTTGATATTTCATGGAAATCAAGTTCTGAAGAAGAGTGCTTGCCTCCTCCTTATCGCTTTTTGCAAAACGCTCCTCAATTTCAGCAAGGAATTCTTTGGCACTTGTGATGTTTTCAGAAACAGTGCTCCTAAACACCTCCGGGATGTCGCACTTAATGATCATTAGACTCATGCGATTTGAGCGATCCCACTTCTCATAATCTCTTTTCTGTTCAGAGGTACTTGAATCCGTAGGAGTAGGGGGTTGCTCAATCCTTAACACAAGATCCATATCCATGCAACCAAGAATAATATCAATGTTCTCTTTTCAGTCCTTAAAATTTGTTCCATTGAGGACCGGAACAGAATTTAAATTAGCAGATACAGAAGCAATTGTAGCTGAATTTAGAACACGAGAAATAAACTAATTATGCTCACATTATATAAAAAATAAATAATATATATTCAAATAGTGGTTTAACCCATCTCAAGACACCCAATGCATCATCAATATCAAGTCTTTGGACAATAATATTAACTGCTAGAGGTATCTTGTTGTAATAATCAAACATTGACAATAAAGCACGTTCAACAACAAACCGAGTCTTTGGATTGATTTATCATCAACAAAGCAAATCCTTATAATTATCACATGTTTATCATTACAAGTGTGTATGCAATTCGGCCAAATATTAATCTTCCTTTGGGCCGACTAATACTCGCATGAATATACACAAACACTAACATTCAATATTTTTCATGAACTGCCCAATTCAAGAGAGGTTACTTTGGTGACTTCTTGACTCAATTTGTCGACAAAAAATATTAAACTACCAAAAAATTGAATATTTTATTTATATAACAAAACCAAATATTTATTATTTGCAAACTAATTCAAAGGAGAATCACCTCATTAGAATTCTACTAAGGATGAACACCTCCCTAGAATCTCATTAGGAATAAACACCTCATTTGAACAAATCAAAGGATGAAAAAATGCCTCATTTTCCACCAATACATAAAGGATGAACATCTCCCTAAAATCACACTAGGGATGAAATAGAGATAGTTCTGAGTCTCTTTAGCATACTGCTCTAAACCCTAAAAAGGGATTAAACAGTAATCATTCAAACCCTAAACAAGGGAATTTAACATCAAATTTTCCTAAAAATAAGAACAGTCACACCTGTGGAAACATTCACCATTTACCTAAGATTCTCTGTGTTGGGAACTCCACAAACACCACCCCCAATTCCAAACTCATCGATATCCACCATGAAAAGAAAACGAAAACAAAAACCCATAAAATTAAATAAAAACAAAAACAAAAGATTCAAAGAGAACAGAGAACCCAATACAAGAAAGATTGAAATTTGAAACACTATTTCTTTCTCAGTAAAACTTGAAACTTAAACTGAAACAAAAGGGAAAAATGAAGAAGAAGAAGAATCCATAGCTTCCTCCACGGTTCCATCCGCAAGCAGAATCAGATTGGGGATGTTACCCCCAAATTTAAATTTTAGGGTTCACGAAAATTAAAGATTACTCTCCACTTAGGGTTCATAAATTTGGGTAATTTGAATTGTTTAAAACAAAATTAATCCTAATTTTCATAATTAGGGTTCTATAAATTAAATAGACATGAATCAAATATGGGCGGCTCTAATACCAATTGTTGGAAAATTAATAATAATAATCCTGATTTTGATTCTAACGATCAAACATAAACGTAATCCCATACTGATAAACATGTTGTAAACTGAATGCGAAAGCGTACCTGAATTAGCCATAATGATGATGTCTTTGTAGAGCACTATATTGATCTTATGGTCTTTCACCTGAAGAGCACCTGTATCTCCCTCTTGATTTTCTCTCTTGATGGGGATAGAAAGAAATGAACGGGACTGATACTTACGTTCTGTGTGTGTGCTCCCAGAAGGGGACCATGACCCCTTAAAATAACTAGAATTAGGTTAATTACTTAAGTTTTAGTATTTCTAATTTGGCCTCTCATCAAATTAGAAATTGTTCTATGGTCTCTACACAATTTTATTTTCATGATATATGCCTTTAGCCAAAAAAAATTTTAATTTAGTCAGATCACTTTATTATTTGGCTTAATAAATAATGGCCCTAATACATTTAAATTATGTATCATATATATACATTACCCAAAATTTGTCAACAAATTCATAGAATAAATTATATTAAAATGCTAAATACATCATTATCCAACTAAATTACCCAAAATTTAAAGTATCAACAAAATTATCCAACTATTGTAAAAGCTAAACTACATACTAGAATACTAACTAAACTTAGAAAGCTAAATACTATATATTTTGAACAACAAAAGCTTGTTCATTGCTCTTTTATCCGAGTCATATCATTTTGAGATAATAGAAATAGATCTTGAAAGATCCAAAATATTAATTTGACACTTCTTAGTATACAATATTCATAAAAGTAAAATATATTTAAACAAATGTTGAAATGAATTATTTACACACCGACACAAACTATGACTCTAATACATGACGTAGTAACCACATTTATACAAACCTATTTGCCTATTAGATTAAAATAAGAAACAAATCATAATATTATTTCCCCAAGTTTGAAATGCAATAATTATGACTTTATTAAATAAATTTCTAACATTAGAATGAATGAATTGCAAATTATTTGTTTTGCTTTTTCCACTTTAAATTTTATTTTCATAAACAAGTATAATTGAAATAAAGACAAATATTAATCAATATATATTTACATTTTTAAAACTTAATGAAAAAGAATAATGTTACCCTTGTCGGAAAATTTTCATTTCTTAGTCGGGTCTTTTGTGTAACAAAAAATCATTCCAAATTAATCCCTATGAATGATTACAATTAACTCGTCAATGAGACCTACATTGTATGATAAACAAATTAGTTACAAAATTAACATGATTGAAAAAATAAATTAAAAAAAATAATCATTCAATGTATGGGCCAAGTATATATATCTTTGTGGGTTACTTGTCCATGTTTGTATAAATTGTTGGATTTGTACCTTCATATTTCTAAAACATTTTGATGGATTGAGACTTAATAAATCATATACTTCTGATTTCGCCTAATCCACCCTCAATTTGTCACTAGTGCAAGTATGATAAACAATGATGTCTTTTGACGATGTCGCAGTGACATTTTTGAAAATAAGATAAACTTTATAACGGTCGTTATTTAATAATCGTTGTCCTATAGGACATACAATGGTGGTTATTAAAAAACCTGTTGTTGAAGGTGGGCAACACCACCTTTTCGACGATGAGTTTTTAATAACCTTTGTTGTATGTCCTATATGACGATGGTTATTAGTAATAACTGTCGTCATATCTTCTCAAAACCTATTCCCGCTTACCCTCCTCCCTTACTTTTGTCGTCCCCTCCTTCCACCCCCGCGTCTCCTCCTTCTTCCTCCATGCATCTCTTTCTCCCTCTCACTCTCTCCCTCATTTCTGATCATCTTCTTACTGTCGCCATCGTCCGTTCCGACGTCCTGGGACATCTCGAACGTTTATGCGAGCGGTCGCGAAAAGATGGTTGAGACTCGCGTTTTTTGTTTAAAGTGTGTTCATTGCTTCCAAGGCGCTCAACGCTGAACTATCCTCTAATAGAAGCAAGGTTTTCGAAAAGGGTTCTTCTGGAGTCGCCACCAATGTTTTGACCATAAACATTGGAAAAGGAGAAAAAGGCATTGATTTTAATAAAAACCAAACTTGGCCATTATAACCAGAGTCGGGTAAGGGAGTTAGTTACGTGTGGGGAAGGTATTAGCACCCCACAACGCCCCTTTCGGGTTCCCTATGACGGATTAATTCATTTAAGTTAAGATTACAAGAAATTACGCGATTACCCTTATTTTATTCGTATAATAAATATGGCTATCTACATTATTTTATTTACATTTTATGAAGCAATAAATAAAGCGAGTAAAGGAGAAGAGATTTGAGAAGAACCTCCGTAGCAAGCTTTATATATCAACTCGTTACAATAAGGACGCGTTTCGGCAGTCCCTCGCTCTACAACAACTCTCCTCACGACAAAACTCGACTCGACTAAAAATTTTCTAGAAGAATCGAATGCCGGAATCTAGTTCCTTAACTCGATTGTTACCTATATAAGGCAATCGAAAGATCATTCGAGAAAGGGAGAGAAGTAGACAAGTCTTCCGAGTTGTCCGGTGTGTGGAACAGTGCCAAATGAGCTTCCAATTTATAGTTTTCGCTGCTCGCACCCTTGGGACGCGCGTGCGGAGTGGGACGGCCGTCTGGGTTGGGATGGCCGTCCCAAATGCACCATTTGTACTGACTGAGACCACCTGGGGAGCTGGGACTGGCAGTCCCATTTGGGACGGCCGTCCCACTTGGCCAGGGAAGGTTGGGACAGCCGTCTCGACCTTGGGACGGCCGTCTCGACCTGTTTTGGCCAGCTTTCGTGTTCTGGGACCCCCGGGAAGCTTTCCTTTGTGTATTCAGACGTCGTTTGATGCCGATAAACGCCCGTTGAAGCTTTATCTTCATATAGGAAGTCTTCTTGGCCTTTTATAGAGATGGCAGGCGAGCCTTGTCTTTGTTGTAGGAAGTCTTTTTAGCCTTTACTGAGAGACCGTCTGAACTCCGAGTTTGTTGTAGGAGGTCTCCTTGGTTTTTATTAAGAAGCCGGGCAAACTTTATCTTCTTGTGAAGTTTTCCTAGCTTTTATTGAGAGGCCGGGCAAAATTAGGGGTCTACAGCTGCCCCCCCTTCACCTGCCTAGCTAATTTGTTGGCTTGATATGTCAACTAAATTAGTTGGTAGGAGAAGGAGTTAACCCTTTTGCCCGGTCATCCTTCGGATGCTGCTCCTTGCTGATCCTCCGGATGATAAATATTTTGATAGGTACCAACCCCTATCTGGTTTGAGTCTTATTTTGTAAGGCTCTGGTGAGTACTTACCCTCACCCGGTATGAGTCTGCATTTTGCCAGACTCTTGTGGGTACCTACCCCCACTAGGTATAAACCTTGTTTTACAAGGCTTTGGTGAGTACCTACCCTCACCCGGTATGAGTTCGCATTTTGCTAAACTCTTGTGGGTACTTACTCCCGAGGTGCTCAACACTGAACTATCCTCTAATAGGAGTAAGGTCTTTGCAACCCATTTTTGTAATGCTTAGGTGAGTATTTTACTCCACCTAATGCATTCTGCTAAGTTTTTGATGAGTACTTACCCCCATCTGGTACAAACCTTATTTTATAAGGTTTTGGTGGGTACCTACCCCCACCCGGTACGAACCTGCATTTTTGCTAGATTCTGATGAGTACCTACCCTCATCCGGTATAAACCTCATTTTATAAGGTTTTGGTGGGTACCTACCCCCACCTGGTACGAATCTGTATTTTGACAGATTCTGATGAGTACCTACCCTCATCCAATCCGAACCCCGTTTTGCAAGGCTCTGGTGGGTACCTACCCCCACCTGGTCCGAACCTCGTTTTGCAAGGCCCTGATGGGTACCTACCCCCACCTGGTCCGAACCCCGTTTTGCAAGGCTCTGATGGGTACCTACCCCCACCTGGTCCGAACCCCGTTTTGCAAGGCTCTGATGGGTACCTACCCCCACCTGGTCCGAATCTCGTTCTGCAAGATTCTGATGGGTACCTACCCCCACCTGGTCCGAACCCCATTTTGCAAAGCTCTGATGGGTACTTACCCCCACCCGGTCCGAACCCCGTTCTGCAAGGCTCTGATGGGTACCTACCCCCACCCGGTCCGAATCTCATTCCGCAAGATTCGATGGGTACCTACCCCCACCCGGTCCGAACCCCGTTTTGCAAGGCTCGATGGGTACCTACCCCCACCCGGTCCGAATCTCATTCCGCAAGATTCCGATGGGTACCTACCCCCACCTGGTCCGAACCCCGTTTTGCAAGGCTCGATGGGTACCTACCCCCATCCGGTCCGAATCTCGTTCCGCAAGATTCGATGGGTACCTACCCCCACCTGGTCCGAACCCCGTTTTGCAAGGCTCGATGGGTACCTACCCCCACCCGGTTCGAACCCCGTTCCGCAAGGCTCGATGGGTACCTACCCCCACCCGGTTCGAACCCCGTTCGCAAGGCTTTGATGGGTACCTACCCCCACCTGGTCCGAACCCCGTTTTGCAAGGCTCGATGGGTACCTACCCCCACCTGGTCCGAATCTCGTTCGCAAGATTCGATGGGTACCTACACCCACCCGGTCCGAACCCCGTTTTGCAAAGCTCGATGGGTACTTACCCCCACCCGGTCCGAACCCCGTTCCGCAAGGCTCGATGGGTACCTACCTCCACCCGGTCCGAATCTCGTTCCGCAAGATTCCGATGGGTACTTACCCCCATCCGGTCCGAATCTCGTTCCGCAAGATTCGATGGGTACCTACCCCCACCCGGTCCGAACCCCGTTTTGCAAGGCTCGATGGGTACCTACCCCCACCCGGTCCGAACCCCGTTCCGCAAGGCTCGATGGGTACCTACCCCCACCTAGTCCAAACCCCGTTCCGCAAGGCTCGATGGGTACCTACCCCCACCCAGTCCGAACCCCGTTTTGCAAGGCTCGATGGGTACCTACCCCCACCCGGTCCGAATCTCGTTCCGCAAGATTCCGATGGGTACCTACCCCCACCCGGTCCGAACCCCGTTTTGCAAGGCTCGATGGGTACCTACCCCCACCCGGTCCGAACCCCGTTTTGCAAGGCTCCGATGGGTACCTACCCCCACCCGGTCCGAATCTCGTTCGCAAGATTCGATGGGTACCTACCCCAACCCGGTCCGAACCCCGTTTTGCAAGGCTTGATGGGTACTTACCCCCACCCGGTCCGAACCCCATTTTGCAAGACTCGATGGGTACCTACCCCCACCCGGTCCGAACCCCGTTCTACAAGGCTCTGATGGGTACCTACCCCCACCCGGTCTGAATCTCGTTCTGCAAGATTCTGATGGGTACCTACCCCCACCCAGTCCGAACCCTGTTCTGCAAGGTTCTCAGGATGCACTTTTTGGTAGTTAATCCTGTGATTATCTGTTTTTGGAGATATGTTGGCGACTTATTATTTCTGTTCATGCACCCATTCCGTGGGGAATTTTTGATTTTGACTTTTTGACTTTTTTGTTAGTCATCTGGTTTTACTGGGGATTCTTTGTTTTTGGCTTTTTTGTTTAGCCATTCGGCTTTTGCCGCGGATTCTTGATTTTTGGCTTTTCTGTTTAGCCATCCGGCTTTTGCCGGGGATTTCTTTGTTTGGTTGCCTCTTTTTAGGCGGGAATCCATTGGGGATTTATTGATTTTTGTCGATTTTGCCTCTTTGGTTAGGCGAATGCTCCACTTGAGGATATTTGCTCTTGATAATACCTCTGAGTAGGCGAAGTGAAAGTTTTGCAGTTTACTGGGGATATCCATATTGGACGATTAACTCCCTGTGGATTTGATTTTGTAATTTGCCTTTGCTTATAGGCTTACTGGGGAAAAATTTTTCTTTTGGGTGATTCCACCGGGGGATTGATTTGTCCCCTAGGGAGGAATGGAGTTTTTGACTCCTTGTTGGATGTTTGCTGTTTTGAGCTGGCTTTGCCTATGCTCTTATTCCATTGCGGAATGGGTTTCTGCTTTTTTCTTGCGATTGTGTTTTTTCGCGATTTTGAATTTTTGATTGTGTGTGCCTTTTCTTTTGTACGCGCAGGCTTTTTATTATCTGCTGGGGATGAAGAGGTTTTCTTTTCTTCTCTTTTCCCTTTTTTAGCGGCCCTGGAGAATTTTGTCGGCCTGGTATGATGGAGTCTTGGCTCCTGGCTTTGCAAAGCTCTTATTTGAGCTGGAAGATGGAAAAATTTTGTTTTCCTCTTTTTGTCTTTATGTAGACTTTTCTTGATATGATTTTCGTGTGGCCTTTCTGTAGTGGCCTCCTGTTAGGGAATGAAAGTTTTTCTTTTCCTTTCTTTTTTGTTGCCCCCTGTTGGTTATGGAGGATTTGACTCCGTATTTTCTTTGATGGACTCTTGAGTAGTCCTTATTCTCCTTTGGTGGAGATTTTGGATGATTTTGCTTGCTGACTCGTGTGGTGACGAAGCTGAGTCGTGAGATAATCTTTTTGTCTTGCCTCTGGAGTAGGCAAGGATCCTCTTGGGGATAATTGAGCCTTTCCATTGGCTTTTTCCATTTTGATGATTTCCTTCTTCTTTTTTCTGGATGGAAGGATGTTGATTAGAGCTATTTTCTTTGAAGCTCCTTATTTGGAATGGTTGATGACTCATGTAGTGATGTTGAGTTGCGACGTAATTTTTTGTTTTGCCTCTAGAATAGGCAAGGATCTGCTTGGGGATCATCAAGCCTTTCCGTTGGCTCTTTACGTTTTTGATGTACCTTCTTTTATTGGTGTAGAAGGTTGATGGTTGGAGCTAGTTTCCATGAAGCTCCTTATTTTGCTGAAGTGATTTTGATTTCGCCTTTTTCTTTCGCGATTTTAATCTTTATCGCGAGTTATTTGAAATCTGGCTTTTTATCACGTGTGCCTTTTATTTTATAATTTTTGTACACGTGGGCTTTTGGAATATAAACAGAAATAACAATGTTTATTCATTACTTTTTTTTGTGTGATATATTCAAAGCATTTTCAAATTACTAGAAAATAATAATAATAAAAAAAGGAAGCTATCTCCTAATCATCTGCCTCTGGACTGGAATGGGCAGATGGTGTTGGCGAAGGTATGCGGCGGAGCAGGCGACGCTGGAACCTTGCCTGGGTCTGGACCAGATTCTCTATCTGTCGGTCCGTCCTGTCCTGCCTCATAGTCAGCTGATTAAACTGCTGGCGTATGAACTGGAACTCTCCTTCCATATAGGCGTGCTCGTCGTCTATCCGTCGGTACAGGCTGGCGAAGTCCGGATCATATGACTACTGCTGTGAGTCTGTAGTCGAAGGGATGTCCTGAGGCATGTCGAAATCGTGCATATCTAGCGAAATCGAGATAATGGGGTTTAAGATAAACCCTGATCCCTGTCGACTGAGGATGTTCATATGAACCAACATTCCCCCGCTAATTGGCTCTGGTCGGAGGATAGCTGGGAGATCTTCTCCGTCAGTACATCCCCAAAATTCCGCTAAAGGGGTGAGAAAGGGAGCTATTATGATGGCTCCTGCTGAGCCGCGGGTTCCGTAATCTTTTACGGCTTTCAGGAAGGCATAACCTGGGTTACATCGCAGCCCTTGATGCATACAGTAGACAATGAAGAGGTCGGCCAGTGTTACCTTCCCTTGGCTCTCCTTTCGGCTGTGTATAGTCCCAGCTAGCAATTTGTGGCATATGCGAAGCGGGGGAGGGAAAGTTGCGCCCTTCAGGTTCGACGGCAGAGTGTGTGCTCCAGTGATCTCTCTCCACATGCTAGTGGTGGTGAGAGTAGCAGGCCTTTCCAGATATGCGGACCGATATTCTGGTGTTCTCGTATCTGTTCTTTGGCAGAAACCCATTATGACATTAAAGTCATCCAGAGCAGTAGTCCGGTAGGCTCCATCCATCCAGTAGGAGATGGCCTGAGTTGGTGGCACTCCGGGAATTGCAGACGGCATTTCCACCATGTTGACGGAGGCAAGAAACTCTAGCGTAGTAGTGCGATGGATCCGAGTCGGTGGCTCTCGGAGCAGAAAGTCCCATCCTATGTTGTGGATGAACCTTCTGACATCTTGTTCCCAGCCAAACGTGGCTAGGATTTCAAAATCCAGTCGTAGTGTAGGATACCAGGAATATTGCTGGATATTTGCCAGTCGCTGTTGATGCGATTCTGCTAGTAGAGTGCTGGTAGTAGGAGTTCCTCTAATAGGGTTTCTAGTGCGTTTTCTTCTAGATGAGGCTTCTCCATTCTCCATTGTATATAGTACTCACTTAAGAATGCTTAGGAGTGTGTTAAAAGGGAAGAGAAACAAGGTGGAATGCTTGGAATGGGGTACCAAAGGCCAAATCCGCGCACAGCATAAATAGGGGATGCCAGGGGATTTGGGACGGCCGTCTGGGTTGGGACGGCCGTCCCAATTGAAAAAAACCTTCATGCTCCATTAGTAGAGAAGTGAGACGGTCGTCCCAACTGGGACGCGCGTCTCAACTGAAAATAGGGATTTGGGACGGCCGTCTGGACTTTGGGACGGCCGTCCCGAGCTTCCTGAGTGGGTTTTTTTATTTTTTTTGAGTTAATTTTCGTGTTTTTTGATGAAACTGAAGATAGGGATCTCTTCATTTATGCTGTAATGTATGTAATGCTTCATGTTATGCATCCTAGGATCTATTTCAGTTAATATTTCGAAAGTTTTAACTGATGTGCTTTGACTTTGGGCGCATTCTTGCTGTTGTGCCTTTATGTCATCCTGTTTCTTGATCAATAAGCTAAGTTGTACTGATTTGCCGTCATGGACCTTTCTTGTTATAGCCGAAGAACAATTCTTTTGTTCGTAGGGTGACTGCCATGTCAATGCCCTCCTTCCTTTCCTTAGGGATTTCAACCTTCCTATTGATCACTATGTTTCCACATTCCCCTTTATTACTTGAATGCTTTATAGTGAAATGGTCAAGAGAAGAGAAAGAAAAGGATTTACATCAAGGGCTTGTGTTTTAGAGGGATATTTTTTCTGTAATAGGGTTTTCTGTAAGAATGGCTAGCCAGGGTTGGTTTGTATTTAGGCTAGTTTAGATAAACGTTTCATTCTTATGCTGTGGCGTCGTTGTTTACTGATTTATGGCGCCTTTTTGTGATTGACTAACTTCCCTAGTCCGCCCTTTCGGGTTTTCAGCCTAGGATGCTGTGCTTTTTGTCCTAACTTTTGTCTAGGTTTCCTTTTTGTATTTATTTTTTAGGAATACCTAGCGGACTTTTCATAACCCTAACTTTTGCCCAGGCTACCCTTTATTATTGTTCGGGTTTCCTACCGGGTTTACCCTAACTTTTGTGCAGCCCCCTTTGTGGGTTTCCCGCCGGGTATTTTGCCCTTTTATTTTCTTGTCTTGGCCTTTGGCCTTGACGGGCATTGCTTTTTGTATGTGTATATATTTTTTTTTTGGCACAACATTGTCGAAACTTGAATTTTATTGAGATAAATTTTATCCGTGTTTCTAGTTAATCAATAGTATATGACTTTGCTTTATGACGCGTTACTTATTCTGACGCAATTTGGAATAAAACGTTTATCTAAACCTTGTATATTAAAATGGGGTATAGATACATTTAGTAAGAAAAAAAGCAGATAGTAAGAATAGCATTCTTTTGTAATTTCAGGGAAATGTGTGCCCTAAAGATGCTCGGGGGCCGGGCATACCCCGAGGAGTGATCTCTAATAGTCACTAGGTTTACATCCCTTAGAATCAGAAGGAGGACACCTAATGACTAACGCTACCCTTTGCGCTAATACCCCTCCTCTTCGGAATATCGTCTTCGAGGGGTAAGACTTCCCTGCTTTCCGTATAGTTTGATCTTTTGTAGGGTCGTACCCTAAACCATACTTTAGAGGATTATCCTTGAAATCTGGTGGCTCTTTCATTCCTTGAGCATTCTTTCCGAGCCCCTGTCCTGGGCGATATCCATATTTTTTCATCATATGGGCCACCTTTGTATTACCAGGGAGTCTTTCTATGTTGGCAATCTCGAGTGCTTGAAAGGATGTTTCGAGAGCTTCTTCAGCCGCATCCACATATGGCTAGACAGATGGTTTGCTAATCAAAAAGTCTTCTTCAGCTTGAACTGTGACGAGTTTATTATTTGTCACAAACTTGAATTTCTGGTGGAGCGTTGAAGGTATTGCCTTAGCGCTATGAATCCAAGGTCTACCCAAGAGACAACTATATGCTGGCATAATGTCCATCACGTGGAAGTCTATATTGAAGATAGTAGGGCCGATTTGGATGGGTAGACTAATCTCTCCTACTACTTCTCGTCTTGACCCGTCAAAGGCTCGAACAACTGTATTACTTGGGCGCATGTGGGTTCCTTGCATTGTTATCTTGTCGAGTGTGCTTTTAGGCATGACGTTTAAGGACGACCCATTATCCACAAGAACTTTGGAAATGAGATATTCCTTGCATTTGACAGAGATATGCAAGGGCTTGTTATGTTTTGACCCTTCCAAAGGGAGTTCTTCATTGGTGAAGGTAAGATGATTATTGGCTGTAATATTACCAATAATCCCTTCAAATTTGTCTTGGGATATTGCATGCGGAACAAATGATTCATTCAAAACCTTTAATAGTGCGTTTCGATGCGGTTCCGAACTCATTATGAGTGATAACTAGGTTATCTTTGCAGGAGTGCGATTGAGTTGATCTATGATGGAGTACTCGCTTTGTCTTATGTACTGGAGTAATTCATCTGTCTCCTCCTTGGATTCCTTTTCTTCTTCAGCTTTATTTTTTGCCTTTTCTTTAGGAATATTATCTTGTAATTCCTTGGGGGAATATATTCTTCCACTTCGAGTCATGCCCCCAATACCGGCTATGTTGGAGATATCTTAATTGACCGGCGATTCTTCTGAGTATCTCCAGGGTACAACTTTATTTGATTTATAAGGGAAAGGACGCGGTATTAACGGTGCTTGTTTGTTATCATCTTCAGATTCATTAACCGTCATAGAGATTTTGATGACGAAAGGCTTCTTTTCCATTTTTCTGATTTGTGGAAAGCACATCAGTTAATCCTTTCTTTTTATTATCTTTATTATTAACATGAGGAGGGATGTATGAATGTATGCAATTTATGAATGCAATAGACAATTTAAGGAAAAATCCTTTTATTAGAAAGTGTAAATCCTTCTATACAATGCTTTGAAGCAAATGTTGACAAAAACGAAAAAGCTTGAAGAATCCTATAGGTAAATTAGGTTTTCTTCGTAATTCGTCTTCAGTTGTTATCACGTGATTTCTGAGCATCTTGGTTTGCTCAGATACCGCCCGGCTCATATCTTCACTAT
Source organism: Sphenostylis stenocarpa (assembly GCA_963425845.1). NCBI lineage: Eukaryota > Viridiplantae > Streptophyta > Magnoliopsida > Fabales > Fabaceae > Sphenostylis > Sphenostylis stenocarpa. The sequence goes on from OY731401.1 coordinate 33,410,996, forward strand.
ATCGACGAGCCTCTTTTATTTTTTCTTCCTGGTGAACGATCAAGGCGTGCTGCTGATCAGACCTCTCTATTATTCGGTCCTTTTCACGAAGTAGTTGACCATACTGAGCTAATCCATCCTTTTCTTTTTCATGTAGCTCTTCTAGGTCTACTCTGTACTTTTCAGCAGTTTCCCACCACTTCTGTGCTTCTGACCGAGTGTTTGCTAGGTCATCCTGTATTAACTTGATCGTTCTTGCCTGTTCTGCAAGCGTGCTCTCAAGATGTGCTATTTCGTCATTCATGTCCCGGAATAGACTATCTTGCTCAAGTCTCGAAATCTTCAATGCTTGTTTAGTCTCTTCCTGATAGTCAGCACAATCATTCTTAAGACGCTCTATTTCATGGTCCTTCTTTCTGCATTGCCTTTTTAGACCATCTATTATAAGGGTTGATTCTTGTTCTTTTTCTTCAAAAGCCCTCAGCTGAGCTTCCATGACTTCAACCCTCTTGTTTAAGGCATTGACCTGCAATTGTAGCTCTTCACTGACTAATGTTGTAGTGAACGTAGCAGACGGCTGGGGTATCCCTCTATTTTTCCTCCATTCCTCGTACTCATGGGATGCAGATACTTGAACCTTTCCGAGTTCTTTATCTCCCATATAGACTGGTCTTTCCCATGCTTTCCGGACAGCGGATATTTCTTCAAAGCTATGGGAATAATGACATAGACTCAGCCCTCTGAGCTCTTCTTGAGTTGGCGCGGTCTGGGTTCTCATAAGTTGTCTCATAGCCATCCTAGGAGAGTAGGCTATACAACCCTTGAGGCCTAGTAGTGGTATGCTCAGGTAATCTCCGCATCGTACAAGAATATAACCGGGTCGGAACCAAGGGCAGACCCATGATATGTGCTCTATGTTCCAGCTTTCTAACTCGGTTTTCCATTCTAGCACTTGACGATGCTGAAGAGGGATTTTTGAAAAACTCCTTAAAGGATCAGGAAATACGCCCATATGGCTTGATGCGTAGAAATGAGTAATACCCCACACATATAGTAGTGAAGTGCAGCATCTCTAGGCATCATTTTATTAGAGATCATATTCTAAAAGGTGATTGCGAGATCTTTTTTATAGAAACTGAAAAACAACTAGCAGATATTTTCACAAAACCCCTTGCTAGTGATAGGTTTTTCAAAATTCGCACTGAGTTAGGCATCTTAGACGCATCAAACATTACTTAGAGTGCAAGTCTGGTTGTTTTAGTCAATAATAACACCTTTTAATCGGTTAAATAAACTAAACAACAAATTGCATTACTTTTTTAATCGATTTAAAGTTGAAATAATCGATTGTTTTTTTTCTAAAAATTCATGTTTTCAAAATCTTAAATGTTTTAATCGATTAAACCTTTCTTTCAATCGATTAAAATCATTTACCAAGAACATTTTAACCGATTATGCTCTGTTTTTAATCGATTTTTATTCTGGGAAGAAAGATTAAAGGCTTTAGTTAATGGCTGTTCCTGTAACATGCTACTAAAGCGTGATTCCCTTATCTTTACACGTGTTAATTGTATTCATTACAAACGTGTTAATGGAGATAAGTTTGAATCAACTTTAATTGATTCTTTTCATGAGTGAAATATTGATTCACTTTGTATTTTCAAAAATTTGAGCATATTTTTTCGAAACCTTACATTTTATTCTTTTCTCTTCTATTCCCTATTTTTGATGAAGTCAAAAGGGGGAGAAATAAGTTTTAGGGGGAGAAATAAGTTTTAGGGGGAGAAACAAAACTTTATTACATTCTTATATTTCTCACCTAACTGCATTATCAAGTGACTTATTTTGCAGAGATTGTTTTTTCAAAATGGTGTTTGTCTTCATCAAATAGGGGGAGACTGAAAGTGATCCTAGCAAAGATCTCATTGATTTGATGAAGTCAAAGATAAAGTCAAGGGTCAACTCTGCAGCAGTCAAACAAGTCACTCAGAAGAATGGAGCTGAAGACTTAGTGTGTCTAAACAGAAAGCTTAGGTAAAACCACTTTACCTTTTCCACTGCATAAAGCTTCTTCACTCATTTTGCAAAATGCCTCAAAAATAGTTTTAAACAAATCAAACAAAAGCATTTTGACAAAGAACCTTCTTAACAATGGTTTTAACTGATATAGTTTTTTAAAGAAACGTTTAAAACACTTAGAATGTTTATAGAAGTGTTTTCACAGCATTTTAATTGATACAAAAACCTTTTAATCGATTAAAACTCTTTATGACCGATTAGAATTCGAATATAATAGGTCAGAATGCAATATAATCGATCAGATCTTAAATATGAGCGATCAGAATTATTTGAATCGATTAAAACACGTTTCAATCGATTAAAATCACTTTGGATGTCAGGATGATCGATCAGAATGAGATTATGACCGATCAGAGTTGGATATGATCGATCAGAATTGAATTATGACCGATCAGATCTGTTTCAATCGATTAAAACGTATTTCAATCGATTAAAATAACTTAGAAAATCTTTTCAATCGATTAAAACGTATTTCAACCGATTAGAACAACTTAGAAAAATTCTGTGCAGGTTTTTAATCGATTAAAACGACTTTATATCAGCTAAAATAACTTGGAAAGTTTTATAAAGAGGTTTTTAAACAAATCAATCGATTAATACGCGATTCAATCGATTGTTTTATACTTAGAAAATGTTTGTAAAACGTTTTAACTGATATAAACATGGTTGTATCAACTAAAACATTTTCTGTTAAAGATCAAGAATGCATTAATGGGTTGAAAGGACTTTTAACAGATTATAACGGCTATTTCAACAGATTAAAACAAACTTTCAACAGATTAATTAATGCAGCAGATTTGAAAATACTCTTTTATAAACAGAATTGCTTGAAACTTTGAAACAGAGATTGAATATCAGTTTTTACACAATTCAAGCAATCAATACAAACAACTATTAGCATTTTTCAAGAAAGATACACAACTGTTTTTGTGAACTTCTTTTGGAATCTTTCTTGAGGCACTTTGCATTTCTTTGAAGAAGAAACTGACTGTGGATTGGTGTAATCCGGTTTGAGCTTTCTTTGTTTCTTCTTTTCAATTTCTATTCATTCTTTTGTACTGTTTTGTACCTGGAATTTGGGTACAAGTTTTCTGCAGCTGTGTAGAGGTTGTAGAGGTTTCCAAGAGCTGGAATTTGGTTCTTGGTGGAGAGTTAGAATAGGTGTAAGAGGGTGAGTCTGTAAAACATCTATTCTAGTGGAACCCAGCTGGAATTTGGCTGGAGACTGGACGTAGCCCTGGTATTGGGTGAACCAGTATAAAATTACCGGTGAAATCTTTCCTAACCTTTCTCTCTTTAATTTCAGTTGCTGCGCTTATATTGTTTGATTGCTTGGTAATTCAAAAAGATTTTTAGAAACTTAATTTTCGAATTAGATAATCTGTGTATTACGAAAAACTTTCAAAAATCAATTCACCCCCCCTCTTGATTTAAAACTACTTTGCTAACACTAAGTGGTTTTCCCTGTTTCTGTCGACAGAATTTTACTGAAAGCAGGGTGTCAGCAAGGATTGCAGGTATAGGACTCTTCGAGTATACATCCCAGGCAAAGAATGCGTCCATTGCAGCATGATCCACGATGTTCACATGGAATGGGAACAATATGATTCCGAACATTGCTAATGCTAGAGTTTTGTTGAATGTAGACCAGTCCTTCTTTTCAGCCAAAGAGACTAAATGGTCTTCTATTATAGCCATTTTCCAACCTCGGATATTCCCTTTCCCCTCTAGGGTGGATTGATGAGGAGGCAGTCGTATGATAGTAGCAACCTTACTCACGGCTGTATATACTCCTGAGCAAACATAGACCCCAACTGACTGAGGCCATCTGACCATGAGTTCATATTCTTCTAAGGTTGGTACCAAGTCAAACTGCGAGAACTCAAAGCAGTGTAAATCGGGACTCCAGAAGTGGACCAATGCTCTAACAAATATTGGATCAATGTTGATTTTTAGGAGGTCAAGAATTCTTCCGTAAGATTTCTCAAAACTAGCACAGACCTCCGGCGGCATATATGTACACAAATGCCTTAACTTCTCTACACGGCATAGAAGGATCTCCACTTTCTTTAGTTGTCTATTACTGGATCCCTCCATTATCTAGCAGAAATGAAAATGCATGATATGAGGATGAGTTTTTGTAAATGCATGCAAGTGTTTGTTTTTCTAAGTATTATCATGTTTTATTCCTAATATGATGCATGATAGTACTTGGTTTTTCTTGAAAAGAAAACTTATCTATATGAATGTTTATGGATTTTAATGAAGAGAGTCCTATTTTCTTCTCTTTTTATTTTTATGAACAAAAGGTGGTGTGAATTGTAAGGCTTTTTGCTAAGAATTTTTGTTTTGTAACAAAGGTATTTTTATGACTTTAATTTGTTTTTATATTTTTTATGACCTTTTATCTCTTCTGTCGGTCAACGTGGCTACTTAGCTTACAAAGAACCTGAAACCAGGCTAGCTTAACTGAAGATTGTCCGAGATAAAGGTGATTATCTTATCACTTTTTAATTTTTAGGGTTTTTCATTTTTGTTTGTTGTATGATTACCCTATGCTAATGCATCAATACAATTGCAGCAAATGAATGCACACACAATTCATTCACCCACGAGCAGAGCCACGCTTATTTAATCACGAGGTAGGGTTTTCTTGCAGAAATGTGCTTGGTTTGGGTGGTTCTAACTGTTCTCACCAAGGCCAAAGGTCCCCAAGGTGCCCCCATTATAGGGACCTCTCAATCTCTCAGTCCTCGGGTCATGCATGGAACTCCGTGGTGACATCCTTAGACCAAAAGAAGAGAGTTATCACCTTGAGTTGGTGGTTTCCGACAACGGTTGTAGCCTTGTGTGCCAACAAGTCGGTCGTATCTGCCACCCACTCCCTATAGGTATTCACTCTTGCCCCCGGGTATAGAGGGACTGTTGTGTGCAAGGGTTTTTGTGTGCAATTTGTATTTCAAACAATTTGCAGAAGTAATCATACAGCAATTATTAAAGCCATACAATAAAACATACGGAAAAGGGTAAAGGAGTAATTTCAAATCTTTACTTAGTTTGAATTTATCCGTCACTAAATGGGATCAACTCTCTAGCTTCCACAGTGGAGTCGCCATCTGTCGCCGCCGTCCGTTCCGACGTCCTGGGACATCTCGAACGTTTATGCGAGTGGTCGCGAAAAGATGGTTGAGACTCGCATTTTTTGTTTAAAGTGTGTTCATTGCTTCCGAGGCGCTCAACGCTGAACTATCCTCTAATAGAAGCAAGGTTTTCGAAAAGGGTTCTTCTAGAGTCGCCACCAATGTTTTGACCATAAACATTGGAAAAGGAGAAAAGGCATTGATTTTAATAAAAACCAAACTTGGCCATTATAACCAGAGTCGGGTAAGGGAGTTAGTTACGTGTGGGGAAGGTATTAGCACCCAACAACGCCCCTTTCGGGTTCCCTATGACGGATTAATTCATTTAAGTTAAGATTACAAGAAATTACGCGATTACCCTTATTTTATTCGTATAATAAATATGGCTATCTACATGATTTTATTTACATTTTATGAAGCAATAAATAAAGCAGTAAAGGAGAAGAGATTTGAGAAGAACCTCCGTAGCAAGTTTTATATATCAACTCTGTTACAATAAGGACGCGTTTCGGCAGTCCCTCGCTCTACAACAACTCTCCTCACGACAAAACTCGACTCGACTAAAAATTTTCTAGAAGAATCGAATGCCGGAATCTAGTTCCTTAACTGATTGTTACCTATATAAGGCAATCAAAAAGATCATTTGAGAAAGGGAGAGAAGTAGACAAGTCTTCTGAGTTGTCTGGTGTGTGGAACAGTGTCAAATGAGCTTCCAATTTATAGTTTTCGTTGCCTGCACCCTTGGGACGCGCGTCTGGAGTGGGACGGCCGTCTGGGTTGGGATGGCCGTCCCAAATGCACCATTTGTACTGACTGAGACCACCTGGGGAGCTGGGACTGGCAGTCCCATTTGGGACGGCCGTCCCACTTGGCCAGGGAAGGTTGGGACGGTCGTCTCGACCTTGGGACGGCCGTCTCGACCTATTTTGGCCAGCTTTCGTGTTCTGGGACCCCCGGGAAGCTTTCCTTTGTGTATTCGGACGTCGTTTGATGCCGATAAACGCCCGTTGAAGCTTTATCTTCATATAGGAAGTCTTCTTGGCCTTTTATAGTGATGGCAGGCGAGCCTTGTCTTTGTTGTAGGAAGTCTTTTTAGCCTTTACTGAGAAACCGTCTGAACTCCGAGTTTGTTGTAGGAGGTCTCCTTGGTTTTTATTAAGAAGCCGGGCAAACTTTATCTTCTTGTGAAGTTTTCCTAGATTTTATTGAGAGGCCAGGCAAAATTAGGGGTCTACACTTACGCCGCACCCTGCATCTCCCATTGTCACACCTTGCATCTCCTTACGCCCTACATTCTGGCTCTCGCCTCTCGCTCTCTCCCTCTCACTGTTGTCTCTGACCATGCTCCTCTCGTGGTGGTCCATGAGCTTGTTTGATGACGGTCCATGAGAGCTCATTCTTCTTATCTAGTAAGTAATTGATCTATCTTGATTAATGTATAGATTGATTTAGGGTTAGTATTGTGATGATTGACAATGGTATGAAATTTTTTGAACAAATTTTTGTTGAGTCCAAGGATGTCTGATCCCCGTCATTTTGTATTATTAACTGAATTATGTAGTTGTGTATGTATTACAGAATTTAAAAATGGATAAAAGTTAGATTAATTGTGCCCACAAAACTCATGAGTATGAGAAAGAAGTGGAAGAATTTATATTCTTTGCACAACATAACACTTCGATTAGTTCTACTTGTGGAAGATTTAAGTGTCCACGTATTAATTGTCTTAATGGAAGATTATTACATATTAAGCAAATTAGGGAGCATATTTTATGTGACGATTTTCCTAAATATTACACAATTTCGACATGGTATGGTAAACTATGAGATTTGTCATGTGCATATGAATCTGATCATGATTTAGTTTATTCAACCATGGATGATCAACTAGAGGACATGATTTGTTATGTTGAAGTAGAATCTTTTGCTCAAGCACATGTGAACGAAGATATGTGTAGCAATGCAGAGACTCCACTTTATCCTGGTTCAAGTAACTTCACAAGCTTATCAGCAGTTTTAAGATTGGCAAATTTTGAAGGCAATGAACTGGTGTATTGATAAAAGTTTCACTAAATTGCTTCAGTTGTTGAAGAAAATACTTCCAGAAGGAAATACACTACCCAATCATAATTATTAGGCTAAAAAGATACTTTGTCCAATGAGTATGAAGTATAAAAAGATACATGCATCTCCCAATGATTGTATTTTATATAGAAATGAGTTCAAAGAGCTAAAAAGATGTCCAATTTGTGGGTTATCTCGTTACAAAGTGAAGGATAATAATTGAGATAGTAGTGAGGACAATACTATTGAGGGACCCCCTCCCAAGTCCATTTGGCATCTTTCAATAATTTCAAGGTTTAAGCGTTTGTTTGCGAATCCTAAAGACGCTAAAAACCTTAGATGACATGCAGATGGCGGACATGTGATGAATTAATTTGTCATCCAGCTGATTCTATGCAATGGAAAGATTTTGATAATGAGTTTCCCGAATTTGGTGCTGAGTCAAGAAATCTTAGACTTTGATTAGCTACTGATGGAATGAATTTGTTTAGTAATATAAGTACTAATTATAGTTCCAGGCTTATTTTTCTATTTATTTACAACCTACCTCCAAGATTGTATATGAAACGTAAATATATGATGTTGTTTATGAAGATCTCATGTCCAAGACAACTAGGAAATGACATTGATTTATATCTTTGTCCATTGATTGAAGATTTGAAACTGTTGTGGGATGAAGGGGTTGAAGTGTTTGGCGAATTTACTTGTGAGTCTTTCAAGATGCATGTCATGTTATTTTGCACTATCAATGATTTTCCTACATACGGAAACTTGTCAAGTTATAGTGTAAAGAGTCATAAAGCTTGTCCTATTTGTGAAGAAAATAGTACTTATGAGCAATTGAAACATGGTAGGAAGATAGTTTCACTTTGGGGCATCGGAGATTTCTAAAAAACATTTACCCTTATCGTAGATTGAGAAACGATTTTAACGAACATAAAGAGAATAACAAAGCACCAACTTCGTTAACTGGTATTCAGACTAATGAAAAGGTGAAGGATATTAATTTTGTGTTTAAAAAAAAAAAAGAAAAATCAGTTGTAACTAACATTTGGAAGAAAAGTTTATCTTCTTTGATCTACCATATTGGGGTAAGCTTAATGTTAGACATTGTATTGATGTAATGCACGTGGAAAAAAAGTATGTGATAGCTTAAATGAAAAACTTTTGAATATCAAGGGAAAGACAAAGGATGGTGTCAATGCTCGTTTAAATTTTATTGAAATGAAGATACGAGAGGAGTTAGTACCAATAGAGTTAGGAAGACGCACATATTTACCCCCAACTTGTTATACTTTGTCCAAAAAGGAGAAAATAAGTTTTGTCAATGTTTGAAGAGTGTGAAAGTCCCACAAGGATTCTCTTCAAATATTAAGAGTCATGTATTTATGCAAGATTTGAAATTACTTGGTCTTAAGTCTCATGATTGTCATATTTTGATGCAACAATATTATCTGTAGCTATTCATGGAATCTTGACAAAAAATATGAGAGAAACTATAACTCGATTGTGTGCATTCTTTAATTCAATTTTTAGTAAAGTGATTTAGCCCAAAACATTGGATCCATTGGTAGAGGAGATTATTGTTATTGTATGTCAGTTGGAGATGTTTTTTCTTCCATCCTTTTTTTGATATCATGGTGCATTTGCTTGTACATCTGGTTAGAAAAATGATATTGTGTGGTCTAGTTTATCTAAGATGGATGTACCAGTTGAGCGTCATATATGAAAATTTTGAAAGGATATGTTAAAAATTATTATCGTCCAGAAGTCTCTATGATCGAAAGATACATTGCAGAAGAAGTCATTGAATTTTGTTTGGAGATATATGTCAAAGGAAAATCCTATAGGACTTCCATCAAACTCTTGACATAATAGATGATCGACAAGTAAATGTTTATGAGACGTTTATATAGTAACTAAATTACGTGAAAAAGTTCTTCAGGCACATTTATATATATTGAACAATACAAATGAGGTAATTCCTTACTTATCTGCTCATAAAGTCATTGTTAAAGTGAATAACCCAAGACAACCAGAGAAGTGGGTGTTAATGTAGGTAGCATAATAAGACATTCATGGCATGGTTTAAAGAGGAAATCATGAAAGATTTAACAACTTCTGAAACATTAACATGACTAGCAAATGGACTTAAATTTGATGTCTTATTGTACCAAATATGATACTAATAATTGTTCCTTCTATACAAAGTCTCTAGATGATAAAAACACAGTACAAAACAGTGGTGTGACTCTTGAAGCAGAGTCCACGCAATTCTTTGCTTCTCAGGATCAAAATTTTGTTATTAGATCAATGTCGTATTATGGTGTAATTGAAGAGATTTGAAAGGTTAATTATACTAAGTTTTTAGTGTCTGTTTTCAAGTGCAAATGGGTTCACAATAACAATATTGTGAAGATCGATGAATAAGAAATGACGTTTGTTGATTTTCGAAAGATATGATATTAGGATGAACCATATATCATGGCACATCAAGCTTCACAAGTGTTTTATGTCAAAGATCCTACTTCTGAACATTGCTTAGTTGTTCTTCATGGGAAAAACACAAGATTTTTCTCATGAGAATGAAAAATTTAATTTTGATATTTGTCACACTCCTTCATTCACATCAATTATGATTACTAAGATTGGTCAAGACGATATTATTGATGATGTACATTCGACTAGAAAAGATCACGATAAAGGAATATACATATGTATAAATATATATTAATTTTATTTATTTTTTATTTAAAAACTCATAATTATTATTAAATTGTATATAATGATTTCTTTTGTTTTTTAATAGAAAAATGTTTGATCATGAAGGATGGTCTCCTAAGTTGGAGTAGACGACCAAGAAGTCTAGTAGAGGAGCTATGATTATGTAATTTTACTCTTTATTTCTTGATCTAAGAGCATTTTTTAAGCTAATTATTTTCTTTATAAACCATACATTTAACATGTTTTCATTAAAAATATATCATAGTTTAATTTTTCTTAATTTATTGCATTTTGCATAGTTTTAGCATAAAAAAAATAATATACATACATACAAACATCCACAATGCATATTTTTTTCTTTTATAGGAGAGATCATTTGAAATGGGTCAAATTGAAATGCAAATCAATATTGTATCACTCAAAGTAGGAAAGAAGTAGATTATTTTCTCCAAATCAGTCCCAAATATTTCTCTTCACAATAATCCAATTTTATAATTTTTTATTTGGAAAATATTTGATTTTATTGTAATTAATTTTAGACTTAATTTCTCTTGTTCAATCCCCTATAAATAGAGGTCTTATGACAATACAATTACAATTTCATGCTTCGGAGCGAGCTGTTGTTTAGTTCCATTGCCGTTTTCTTTTATGTTCTCAGCTTTTAGTTAGATGAACTCATCTATCGCTACTACACATCCAATTTATTCTATTTTATTTAATTTACAATTTCTACTGAATTTTTCAATTTATATTGTTTTATTTACTTTATTTATTCAGTGCTAATTTTAATTTTTGTGATTTAATTGTTTAGAATTTTTATTTTAATCCAAGTACTACTTAATTTTTGTTTTCAATTCATCTATTTTCCAATTTCAATTCTCAATTTAGTTTTAGAGTTATTGCTTCCAGAAATTTTAAATTTAATTACTGCATTATTTTAAGTAATTTTTTTATTTTGCACTTTTAATTAAAAACACTTTATTTTAATTTTATAAATTTTAGTCATTTAAATTCTGGTTCAATTGAATTTTAATTGTCATTAATATTCTACTACAAATTGATTTTAATTTTTAATATTGTTCATCAATTTATTTATTTTTACTCTTTCATCAATCTCTCATATTTACTATTATTTACTCTTTTTAGAGAAAATGATGTGTGGTAATGGATACGTTCCTATAATTGTATGCTTGTAAAAATCAACACAGGTTAGCTATACTATATTAGTTTAATAACTTGTTTATTATTTTTTATCAGTATTTTGTATGACTAAAATATTGTCGTCAAGCTACTAGGTTGAGATCCCTCTCACTTAGACGTGATAGTGGTCAAAGGACACCTCTTACTATTGACGTTCACATAATGGACCCAATGTTGAGTCTTTTGGTAACTACCTCAGTGTATTAGCTTGTGAAAAGATTTCTAATTTAGTCCCATCTTGAGATCATGTTACTGAGGTCTGAGAGAAACATTATTTGACAAAATATCTTGGTAAACAATTTAATATATATTAATTCTTTCTTTTATAGTTTTCCTAATTATATAGTTTTAACCACCTTTGTTTTTGTTTTACAAACACATTATGATATCCCTAATGTTGGGATATTGAGATAAAAGGTTCTTTCTTGGTGGTAACAAAATGACGTCAATTTAAGTCTAAACTGATGACAAATTATGTATTTGGTGCAAGGAGTAATGAAAATCCTTATATCAAATACACGACAATTGATGAAGAAACATGGGCACCGTTTGTTCAAACAAGGCAGGATGAGAAATGACAGGTAATCATATATTTTTTTGTTTTCACATTTATCTTCAATTATAATTAACTAATTGATAACATTATTTGTACTTGGTAACAAGGTGTTAGGAAGAAAGCATATGCTATTCAATCACATAATGTGACCCCTCACTTATTGTCATGTGGGGGTTATCGGTAGCTTGAACAAGTCATGATAATGGAGAAAGAGAAAACACATTCATTATATGCTTATAGTCTTGACCTACCATCTCCACCTTCACGTTATGAGAAGTGAAAGCAAACTCGACGTAAAAAATCAGGCAGATATATTTCTAAGGAGTCACGTCTTACGACTGAACAGATTGTAAGTACTTGTTTTTTTATTTCTGATAATATTTATTATGTCAAAATTACAATATATCTTACAATTTGATTGTGTTGCAGGATTCTTTGGTCACTACAACAAAAACATCAAATAGTGACCGAATTTTCGGTCACTAAATGACTAAAATCGGTCACTAACTAAAATAGTGACCGAAATAGTAACCAACTCAAATCAGTCACTAACAAAAATATTGTCACTAACAAAAATATTAAAAAATTAAAAATATTTTTTTATAACCCCTTTCTATTTATTATTTTTTTTAAATTGAATTATTATTAGATTAAAAGAATTGACACTAACATAATTTGAAACCAGTACTTTAAAGTTAGAAATTGATACTCCAACCACTAAGCTACTAAGATTTTTTAATAATAATTTATAAATAAATTATATTTATATACAAATAAAAATATATATCCGTGTAAATATATTAATATAAAATATATAAATACAAATACAAATATATTTATATGTTGGATGTGAGGGCGCACTTGAGGGTGAAAGTGTGTGTCGAGTGGATTTTCAAAATTTGATGTCAAATTTGTGAGCTGGTCTCTTTATATGGGTTTATAATTTAATGACAGAATATAATCTTTATAATTTATATATATAATGATATAAAATAATTTTTTTCTTTATTTATTTTTATTTTATTTTAATTTATTATTTTTTTCTTTTTTCTTCTATTATTTAATTAATATTCTTATATTAAAATAATTTTTTCAATATTAAAAATAATTAAATATTTATTTTTAAAATTATTTAATTTAATAAATTATTATAAATTAATCTAATTATGATTATTAATAGAAAAAAATTTCCTAACATATTTTATTATAAATTAATCAAAATCATCTTTTAATAATTATTTTTTCCAGACATAGATTAATTCATAATAATTTGTTAAATTAAATAATTTTAAAAAATAATTTTGAAAATAAATATTTAATTATTTTTAATAATGAAAAAATTATTTTAATATAAGAATTTTAATTAAATAATAGAAGAAAAAAAAGATAAAAAGAATAAATTAAAATAAAATAAAAATAAATAAAGAAAACAATTATGTTATATCATTATATAAATAAATTATAAAGATTATATTTTATCATTAAATTACAAATCGATATAAAGATACTCGCTCACAAATTTGACATCAAAGTTTGAAAACTTACTCAATACACACTTTCACCTCTAGCGTGACTCGACATCGAACATATAAATATATCAAAATATATAAATATATTTCTATTTATATATTTTATATTTATATATTTACACGGATATACATTTATTTGTATATAAATATAATTTATTTGTAAATTTTTATTAGAAAATTCTAACAGTTTAGTGGTTGGAGTATTAGTATATAACTCTAAGGTACTGGTTTTGAATCTTATTAGTGATAATTTTATTAATATGATAAAAAAGAACTTTGTTAATAAGAGAAATTATATATTTTTGTGATAAGACGATGAGATTTTTAGGTTAAACTAAAATTAGGGCAACTAAGTTGTTGTTATGGACTAAAACGCAAAAAGTAAAAAATAAAAAATATAATTAAATAAAAGAAAAAATATATACTTTTGCATTTTTATTTTCAAATATTAGTTTTTTTATGAATTTATTTTTAATTAAAATAATTAAAGTGATATATATATATATATATAATTTTTTTATTTTTTTTATTTTAATTTATTAATATTATCAAATTTTAGCTTCATGATTAAAAAAATACCAATAATTTAAATTTTATTAATTCTATAATTTATATAATTGTTATTATAAATTTAATTCTCCAATAACTAATAATATTAACACATTTATTAAATTAAAATTCTTTATTTTAAATAATTATTTTGATTTTTTTAACAATTTTTTTTAAATAAAAACGATAAAACTTAAAATTAATTTCTAACTAAATCTTCCATTCGTGAGAAGAATCCAAGTAAGATAGGCCTATATGCTTGGAGGCTCTATCATACATAAATTAGAAGTTCAAGACGGGCATCCCCATATATCGGTCTTAAGCGAACTCTTTCCAGCAGCGTCCTATTTATTTGTAGGACTCACGAAACCCCTCGGGTAGTGCCACAATCGTTCCGTGTACAACAATGTGTTGAACTACTTTAACAAGTCTGCGTGTAAGATATCCAACATCAAGGCTGAAATACATGCACACGAAAAGACTAGCAACAGTAAGGTAAGGATTGATTGACTTTCCCCGCCACTCCGTCAAATAGGCTTAGATTATGGTTAATAGTATATTATATTATTATGTTTAATTAAATTTAAAATAAGTTCACTTAATCTTTACACTTTTATAAAAATACTAATATAAACTTAAAATATTTATCTAATTATTAAATTATTTAAGATATTAATATAAATTTGAAATATCAATTCAATAATTAAAATAATTTTAATTTTTTTATAAATACATTGAAATACATTTTTATTAACATAAAAGTAATATATATATATATATATATATATCAAAAAGAGACTAAATTAATAATTAATTTAATCATTGATTATATATATAAAAGAGACTAAATTAATAATTACTTTAATGATCGATTTAGTGATCGAATCAGTGACCGATTCGGTGACTAATTTAGTAATTAATTTTAATTTTTTTATTCATATACTAAATTAAAAAATAAAATCAAATAATTATATTACTAAATTATTTAATAAGTTAATAAACTATTTTTTAAAATTTTTATAATGTTATTAAAAATTTTATCAATTATTTTAAATTATTAAGTAGATTTATATTTAATATATTATTAAAATATTTTTTAAAAATATTTATATAAATAAAAAATGGTCACTAATTTATACATTATTGTCTAGTGACTGAAATTTTAGTCACTAAATCAGTCACTAAATATAAAAAGAGAAATAAGTCACCGATTCAGTTACTATTAGTAACTGAATTTTTCGGTCACTAATTTCGATCACTATTAACCATTTTTTAGTAGTGACCGAATCAGTGACCGATTTCCGTGACTAAAATTTTATTCACTAAATCAGTCACTAAATATAAAACGGGAAATCAGTCACTGATTCAGTTTCTATCAATGACTGAATTTTTCGGTCACTATTAACCATATTTCTAGTAGTGGGTTGAGAAATGTACCCAGGGTGCTTTTATTCTTGAGGGTTGACATGATATTCTAACAGCTGACCTTGGTCGACCTGAGCACCCTAGTTGTGTTCGAGCTGCTGGAGTAGATGTGGGGATTAAATCTTTCTTTTGATCAGCAATACATAAATCATATTCCTCATCTTGTGGCCCTTAGTTAGGAGTATATATATAATCTGAGAGCATAATTAAGGGAGGAGATTAGGGAGGAGCTTAAACAGGTCCTAGAGACTGTGACACAAAACTTGTGGCAGCAGTTTGACCATTAGTTGATGAGCCTAGGGCTCTCCTAAAAGGCAAATGCTACAAATGTATCATCATCAAGGGAGGACACATATCATCCTATCAGGTGTGAACTTTATGTTGAAGATACTGATTCCCCCTAATTGGTGGCATTTGGGAAGATGTTTGAAGGGGCCACTGTGTTACTTAATGTACCTCGTCCTGCTTATTTGGTTAAGGTCATGGTTAAGAAAGCTCGTGATGGTTGTGCTATTGTGCTCATGCCAACAGATGAGGTTAGTCCCATGTCAGATAGCACTGTATGACAATAACAATCTTATGTTTGATTCTTGATTACTATATTGTTTTTAATGTTATTTATGTGCAATCACAAGTCAAAGAGATGGGGAAAAGAAGAAGCAATATAGTACTAATGACCATTTGTCTTCATTGTTCAATGTTTCCAGGGCCATTAGTAATAATCCAGTTGAGGTGCCATGGGATTCTACAATTTTTGAAAGTGAGAGTGATATCCCATTATATTTATACTTGGCTGACATGTTAGAGATTGCAACAGGGAAATCTAGAGCTTAACATACTCATTATGGGCTTGTGGATGATGTAAATTATTTATAACTAAAGTTCTTACTATTTTAGTTATTGAATTAATTATTATGTCACTTGTTGTAGATATTTATCCCAATTATGTTTGAGTGAGGAGAAATATGAAGTGTATGAATTTTTAGACCCTCTATTCATTTAACCACTGGGTAATAAGAAGACACAAACATACATAACAAATAGTCTCTTATCGAAAAAAATGAGTTATTTTGCACCATATGTTTAGGAGTAAGTAAATTCTCTTTATAATTTATTCTTAATCAATTCCATTTTTAACTAACTTCAATATGTTTCAATGTACAATCATCATTGGTAATTACTTACCATATCTATGATTGACCACACGACTGCATGGTTCTATTCATTGTACAAAAAGTCACATCTATACCTTAAACAAATAGCAGATTGGTAATAAATTTTGGTTATTTTTATAGAAATTATATTACATTTATAATTTTATGTGTTTAATTAAGTTTGTATGTTATTAGTGCTTACTCTAGATATAATATAATGAACGATAGGTCTAGTGGAAGACCACAAAAGCTCACATGATTGCATCTAAAGATATAACCTATGATATTTATTTGTGTTTTTTTTTTTACTAAGTAACTAATTTAAGTTCAATATTTTGAGAAACAATGTAATAGATAATCTGGAGGATATGAGTGTGGTTATTATGTAATGCAATGGATGACAAACATTATTCAAGCAAAAATAGATAGAGGTTAGGATCAGGTAAGACAATTAATATTTATTTAAAGATGATTAGGTATCATAATGATACTTATGAAAATTTATTTACCATATTGTAGTTTTTTATGCACACATCTCTCATGGATACAAATTATATTAGACACACTTTATCAACATAATTAATACATAAGGATAACTTAGTTTTTGTTAAAACAACATTACGTATATCACTACAAGAAAAAACGCTGTTAGCGACCGAAAAAATCGGTCGCTAATGGCCAAAATTCGGTCGCTATTCTGTTAGCAACCGAAATTAGCGACCGAAATGGTTGATCGCAAAAGGGCAAGTCGCTAATTTGTTAGCGACCGATTTACATTTCGGTCGCTAAATAGCGACCGATGAGGTGGTCGCTAAAGTGGTCGCTAAATAATTTGGTCACTTATTCATTAAAGACCAAAATAGCGACCGAAATTAATATAATAAATCGGTCGCTAAATCGGTCGCTAAATTCGTGGTAAAGTTTTAAAAAATAGCGACCGATATATTCGGTCGCTAATATATTAATATAATTATTTAAATAAAAATTAAAATCGGTCGCTAAATTGGAGATAAAGTTAACAATAATAGCAACGGATATAATCGGTTGCTAATATATTAATTGAATTATTTAACTAATAATTTAAATAGGTCGCTAAATCGGTCGCTAAATTTGAATTGTATATTATAATAAATTTGTAGCGACCAAAAATTCGGTCGCTAATCTAACCAAATCTGAAAATTTTCGTTTAAAATTTTGTATATCCAATTTGACAAAATTTGTACCTGCTTAATTCATCCAAACATAACACAAATGAAAACTTAAGAACTAAAGTCAAATTATTCAAATCATAAAATTTGTACCTGCTTAATTCATCCAAACATAACACAAATGAAAACTTAAGAACTAAAGTCAAATTATTCAAATCATAAAATTTGTACCTGCTTAATTCATCCAAACATAACACAAATGAAAACTTAAGAACTAAAGTCAAATTTTGTATATCCAATTTTACAAAATTTGTACCTGCTTAATTCATCCAAACATAACACAAATGAAACTTAAGAACTTAACAACTAATCAAGATTCAAAGTCTTAATATCATAAAATTGAAAATTAGTCCTCTGGTATATTGTCAGTGTCATGTTGACTTGTAGTAGGATGACTATTCATTTGAATATGTTGTAAAATAAGCTTCATCTTCTCATCTTGTTGGCGTTGGTTGTTCCTCAACTCCTGCATCTCTACTTCAAGTGTCTTCTCCTTATTATGCTTTGCCACCAATTCAGCATTTAACTTTTCAATAGTCTCACGCATTTGTTCAATTTGATGAAGTACTGGAGTTTGAGTAATAGATGATTGAGAACCTGATGTAGTAGTGAACTTTTTGCTCAATGTACCAAGTCCATACACATTTCCTTTTTTATTTTCACCTCCAACAACTGAAATGTATATTTGATTATCATCAACAGAGACAATAGGAGACTCTTGTGAAGATGAGCCTTCACGCAAGTTATGTTGAAATGTATATGTTGATATATATGCAATATTAAATAAAGGTGTACAATCAAATTTAACAATTGTAAAAATAATTTTAATGCATGAATTACCGAAGTATCTGTATCATCAAAATCACTCTCAGTCTCATCCTCACTTGAAATATATTCATCCTCATCTTCATCTATATTTCTTTCATTTAGTAATTGTATATCTATTTCTTCTCCCCCACCATTAACATCAGCAAGGGAATCATCAATGAAGTTAGGATCAATACGAAGCACTACTTCAAGTCCTACAAGCTCATCATCTTGGTATGGAGTCTCATGCTCAACTTGACTGACTATATTATCAATGATTCTACTACGAGATTTTGTCTTTATTACACCCAACCAACCTCGGTGTCCCTCTGGATAACTTGTGTAATAAACTTGTTATGCTTGTTGTGCAAATATGAAAGGATCATATGCTTTATTATATCTTCGTGATTGCTTTACTTCCACGATTCCATACTTATTATCTACTTTGGTTCCTATATTAAGAGTATTATCCACTTTATGTGATGCACTACTTATGTTTTTCTATTCTTGCAAATTAACTACAACAATCAGCATAAGTGAAACTGCATTATTCACTTTATGTGATGCACTACTTATGTTTTTCTATTCTTGCAAATTAACTACAACAATCAGCATAAGTGAAACTGCATTATTCACTTTATGTGATGCACTACTTATGTTTTTCTATTCTTGCAAATTAACTACAACAATCAGCATAAGTGAAACTGCATTATTCACTTCATGTGATGCAGTACTTACGTTTTTCTAATACATTTTTTCCAAGGTATTTATCCACTACTTATGCAGTACGTATGATATAGACCACCAAATAATTGTATAAGTAAACCCAATAATTATGAAATTTCTTTTCACTAAGATCCAACAGATAATTAAAACAAATTACAAATGGTTAACCTGAGGGCGTACAGTCTCAACAAGTTCCCAAATTCGTCTGTCAAGCACCACCAAATCCGCAGTAAGAGGGATCGAAGAACCTATCTACTTCACAAATCCACCTACAACAAACGATAAAGAAATTCTGTCAAAATTATCTCTCCTATATTATTCACAATGCAAGAGAGTAACAATATATACATTCAAACAAGCCAAACCTTGGTTGAGGGTGTTAGAGGCTGCGGAGGAGGTTAAGAATAGAGGTGTAGCGCGGTGGCTCACAGGGTGGCGTCCGGTTGACGAGGAGCTTTGGTGGAGGTTGGATTAGGGTGAGGGCTGACTTGGAGGGAGCAGTGAGGGGGCTAGGGCTCGCCGAGAGCGAGGAGGAGATACTGGCCAAGGTTAAGAGGAATGGGTGAGTGAGGCGCGAGAGTTAGGGTTATTTGGGGATAAGTGGCGTGAGATACGAAAGTGAAAAATGTGGTAGTATATGATAGCGGTTAAATCTTAACCGCTATTATATAACACTTCTAATAGCGGTTAAATCTTAATCGCTATTATATATTTTCAAATATGATCGATCATTTGAAAATGTAATCGATCATAATCAAAAAATGTGGATGTCGCTCGAGCGAGATCTGTGTCACTCAAGCGAAAAACAACCCGAGAATGCCAATTTTGTGCAGGTGGCGTCGCTCGAGCGATGTTATTTTCGCTTGAGCTAATGTTGACCTGCTAACCATCGATCAAAGTTAGCCGGATAATGAAACATGGGTGACCTCATGTTTGAATCGGATGTCGCTCGAGCGAGTATAGTGTCGCTCAAGCGAAATACAACCCGAGACTTCACAATCTTAAAATCTGGTTGTATATGATAGCGGTTCCACTGGAACCGCTATTAAAAGGGCACTTCTAATAGCGGTTAAGCCTCAACCGCTATCTAAAATATACTTTAGATAGCGATTAACGTGGAACCGCTATTATATCTTCTCAATTATGATCGATCATTTCTAATTATAATCGATCATAATGAAAACTTACATTAACTATTTTTTTGAATATTATGTTTTTAAATTTGCTATTAGAGAAAACCTTTCAGAATTCAAAATGTTAAATACTTTTAAATATTAAAATTAACTTTATCAAAAATTAGGAAAAAAAATAATCCAAAAGAGTTTAAAAATGTATTATAATATTGTCAATTTTGAGTTTAATTATATTGTTCATTCTCAAAGTAGAAAAATATATTGTAATTATTTTAATTTAATAAAATATAATTTAAATTTTTAATACTAAAATTAAAAGATTAAATAATAATAAATTTAATTCTTTAAATTCAGTAGTTAGAAACTAAAATTATAGTTTCTCTGTTTTAAATAAATAAAATAAATATTTAAAAATAAAAATCAAAACTAGTATTATCTTAAATTTATTAAAAGTGTAATTAAATCTCTATTTTCTTAATTTTATTTGTTTCAAACTTCTCAATTCTACATTTTTGTAAGTTCTATCATTATATTATCATCCTCATCTCCTCCCATGTTCTACTTTATCTTTACAATAGTCAATATTCTTAAATAATTTATATTTTTAATTATAATTTTTTAGTATATATTTCATAAATTAATCAATTCTAATCTATTATTTGAAAAACTAATCAATTCTAATCAATAATTTAGAAAACTAATCAATTATAATTAATTATTTGAAAAAATTATCAAATATGATCGATCATTTTGAAAATCTAATCGATCAGAATCAAAAAATCTGGTTGTATATGACGGTGTCCACTCGGAACCGCTATTAAAAGGGCACTTCTAATAGCGGTTAACCCTTAACCGCTATCTAAAATATACTTTAGATAGTGGTTAACGTGGAACCGCTATTATATCTTCTCAATTATGATCGATCATTTCGAAAATCTAATCGATCAGAATAAAAAAATCTGGTTGTATATGATAGCGGTTCCATTGGAACCGCTATTATATGTTCACTTTTAAGAGCGGTGGAAATATTAACCGCTCTTAAAAGTGACAAATATTTTATTTATAGACACATTTTTGCATCAGATATCGCTCGAGCGAGACCAATGTCGCTCAAGCGAAATACAACCCGAGAATGTCAATTTTGTGCAGGTGGCGTCGCTCGAGCGATGTTGCTTTCGCTTGAGCGAATGTTGACCTGCGTAAACGTCGATCAAAGTTAGCCGGATAATGTAACCTGGGTGCCTCATGTTTGAATCGGATGTCGCTCGAGCGAGAATAGTGTCGCTCAAGCGAAATACAACCCGAGAATGCTAATTTTGTGCAGGTGGCGTCGCTCGAGCGATGTTACTTTCGCTTGAGCGAATGTTGACCTGCGTAAACATCGATCAAAGTTAGCCGGATAATGTAACCTGGGTGCCTCATGTTTGAATCGGATGTCGCTCGAGCGAGAATAGTGTCGCTCGAGCGAGAATAGTGTCGCTCGAGCGAAATACAACCCGAGAATGTCAATTTTGTGCAGGTGGCGTCGCTCGAGCGATGTTATTTTCGCTTGAGCGATATTGCAAAAATCAAATATAATCATAGATTATTTTCTCATTAGCGACCGATTTTAATTCGGTCGCTATTTCAATTTGTAATTCAGTCGCTAAATCAGTCGCTAAATGATTTTTTTATTTATGTATGAAATAGCCACTGATTTAGCGACTGAAAATTTGCGACGCACAAAAATTGGTCGCTATTTCAGTCGCTAAATAAAAAAGTAAAAACCAAATCATATTTTGGTCGCTAAATCGGTCGCTAATTGCGACTGAATTAAAGTGGTCGCTAAATCGATCGCTAATTGCGACGGAATTAAAGTGGTCGCTAAATCGGTCTCTAAATACGACTAAAATTAAATCGGTCGCTAATTGCGACTGAAGAAATTCGGTCGCTAATTTCGGTGGCTAAATGTGTTTTTTCTTGTAGTGTATGATCATGACTTTATGGTTTAACCTTAGAATAGTTGACTAATTATTCTTGTACATTTAGGATGGTTACTAATTATTCTAGTAGGATTTTTAATGACTTTATAGGATTTTAGTAAAACTAATATTAGATAGTAAATATTGTATATATTTATGATTTTGTATGTAATGTAAATATGTCTAAAATTTGTATTTTACTATATTGTATTGTGTATTTTGATTATACAGGTAATAGGAAAGAGCTTAAAACATATTACTCTTTAAAAAAAAAAAACCAAGATACAATCATGATTAATATCATAATCGTCGTTATATACATATTTGATACAACACTTTAACGACAAATATGGTCAAATTTATCGTTGTATATCACATATAACGGAATTTTATAAATAACTATCATTGACACACAATAACGTGTAAAGACCCGTCATTGTATCACTTACATACATATTGAAGATGAGTCCTAAATCAGTACGGTAAACCAAATTTAATTGTTGTTAATGGTCATTGGTACAACAGTGTGAAAATATAATGAATTATAAATTAAATATAATTACTGTAATATTAAACCCATAAACGATATATGATACTAATTATTTGAGAACTAGTGGATAAAGATATTATAAATGCATAAAAAGTTGATACCAATGAATATTATCACAAAATTGGTTAGTATAGACAAGTTTTAGTAAGACTATCAGAAAAATAAACGATACGAATAGCAATAACAAAACACGATGTAAAAATTTGATTAATTGAAGAGCCTCCTAATTAAAAGAATAATTTTGATAACATTGTGTTATTTTGTAATCTGTGATGAGTTAAGCTTGAGGAGATCTTATGTTATTATTTTCGCATACGCAGGTGATGGTATCAACTCAGGTACTTGACGGAGTAGTTCCGTAAAAGATAGTTCCACTGCTAATTTAAAAGGAGGATCAACTGCCATATTTAATTGCTAAGTATAAGCTTTATAAGGAAAGATAGTGACAGGGTATAACATATACATGCAGAAAATGTTCAAGTTTAGTTATTATGGCAATATTATGTTTGATATTAATTATTATTTTTTTCCCATTAAAATAAAGTTATCTCTATCAATTATGGTAATTAGCACATGAATGTAATGTTGGTTAGTTAGCCGTCCATATGGATTGATTAAACATATGATGATTGAGTTTTAAAAATAAGGTACATTTTTTTTTCACAGTAAGAAGAATATGAAAATATTTAAAAAAGTGAAATAAGTTTGGATTTCGAAAGTTTAATCCATTATTATTAGTATATATGAATAAGAGTGTGGTGAAAATATATTTGTTTATGATAATTTCTATAGGATTTTTATTAATATTTTTAAAATATTATTTAATTTAAAATTCTTATTTGTTATAATTTTATTCTTAAAATATATTTTGAATATATATATATATATATATATATATATATATATATATAAATCCATAATGAAATATAACTTTTTTACCAAAAATTAAGAGATATAAGAGAATTAAGATTCTAATCTTACTTCAAAGTGATGTCAAATATTCTTATAAGAAAAGATGAAAATTAGTTCACGTATAAAAATAATTTGAAATTTAAGTTAGTATAAAAATAGAGAATATAAATAATAAAAATATGCATGAATGAGAATACATATATCTAAAAAATAGATTAGATTATCAATATATTCTTATTAAAATATTTTAGAAGATAGATTACGCTTATTTTAATATTATTTAGTATTTTAATAATAAAATATTATCTCGTTCATAATAA
The DNA here is from genome assembly GCA_963425845.1 of Sphenostylis stenocarpa. NCBI lineage: Eukaryota > Viridiplantae > Streptophyta > Magnoliopsida > Fabales > Fabaceae > Sphenostylis > Sphenostylis stenocarpa. The sequence goes on from OY731401.1 coordinate 33,435,012, forward strand.
AATAATTAATTATTTTTATTTTTATACGTTATATAAGTTATACTTATTTAATATTTTAATAATAAAATATTCTTTTAATATAACAAAATAATTAATTATATTTATTTTTATACGTTATTTCTATAATAATATATTTAAGAAAATTAAAGAAGAAAATATTATTACTTAATGTGATATAATTACTGTGGAAATCCCAACCATTATTCTTATCACTTTTACTCCATCTAATTATCGATTTTAATAACTTAACGAGTGAGTTGAGCAAATTTAAATTTTCAAAATTCTCATATAAATAGGTGAAAATTAATATCTGTCCATTATAAACATATATTTGTGTTTAATTTTTTAAATATATATATAATATTTTATTTATTTATTTTAAATTATAAACAAAGGATAATAATTATTTTATTTTATTTATTTCAAATTTATTAATTTTAGTGAAATACTTAATAAATATTTATATTTTATAGTATATAGTAATATTTAAATTAATTATGTATATTAATCACCATTTTAAAAATACACTGCTTTAATCAAAAACCGGATTATAAATCGTCAATTTTTAAATTATCAGATTTTAATTAAATTGGGTAAAACTTGAAAATTTGGTTGAATTTTTAGATCGAACCAATTTTAATAAAAAAAATTAGAATTAATTTTATATTAATATATGTTTTTTATAAAAAATATAATATATTTTAATTTTTTTATCTCATATTAATTATTAATTTTATCAATTTTAAATAATAATTATTTTATTATATTTTAACAATTATTTATTTTATATTTTCTAGTATATTTTTATTTTCTTGTTATCAAGTAATTATGATAATAAATTATATATTTTTTAAAATATTTTTATTAATTAATTATATTATATTATAAAAATATTATTTTATTAAATATTACTAGACTTTAATTAAATTTTTAAACTCTATATTCACTGATTTAAAAATACAGTGCAATTTAAAAATTGATCTAATATAGAAGGAGAAAATCTAATGAAGTTAAAATTAGCAACTGAGATACGTGTTACTCCGCACACTCAACAACTCCATAAGAGTTTAAGTACAAAACCCTGTAACACTTCGCATATAAAATATTAAATATCAACAACTTCATATATAAAATATTAAATATTAAAATAAATATACGAAAATTATTATTAAATTCATCTCACGTAATGTAAGTTATTATAACTCTACTTAATGTTTTCATATGGTACTTTCTAAAGATTTTATATTAAATGTTACGCAATATAACATTTTTTATACCCTTTTTGTTTATTATTGATTCAAAATTCAGTGTAAGAATTCACCAGCTTTGCCCCAAGTAAAATTTTTACGGATTTTTTTTTCAATAGCAAGTGAAATAAATCAACACGAAGTTAACATGATTTTTTTTCCATATAAAAATTCAACTTTGCTAATTATAACAAAAAATTATGATTATAAAGAGAAACAATAGGTCAATATAAAAAATTAAAATATTTATGACTTAAAGTTAAATTACACTAATTTTATCTGATTAATTTAGTCTCTAATTTAGATGAGGTTAGATTAAGTTAATTTATAAGTCTATGATATATTTTATAAAAATGTAATTATTATTAAATAAAATAAAAAAATATTAATATATATATATATATATATATATACATTAATAATTTAAGAAAGAACTCATTTACTTTAAAAATTAGAGTTAGTGATTTATTAATTTTTATAATATAATAATAAAAATAAATTACTATTTTAATCAACAAAATGGATAAAAATAATAATAATAACAATAAATAATAATTAATTCTTATTTTTTGATTAAACGAATATTTTATTTTGTAATTAAACTTTATTAAAATAATTTAAATTTTAAAAATATTTATTTATTTATTTTTGAATAAATTATTTTTTAAAGAATAAATAATTGATGTGGACATGCATAAGATAGCATTAAAAGAACAAACCATATACAAACACGCGGGGTCCGGAACTCATTTACAACCTCCTCTATAAAACCAAAAGGAATTGAAGAGTGTTTCTGCTTTTATAATAATTATATTATGATTTTTTATATTTAAATTGACTAAAAATTATAATTTATTTTAAAATATAAGTAAAATTAAATCATTAATTTTTATTATTTATCAAACTAAGTTGAATTAGTTTTCATAGTATAAATAAAAATATCATTTTAAATTTATGTGTGACCATATTTAAAAGACAAAATATAAATCATATTATTATTATTATTATTATTTAAAAAAATTTGGAACAAAAATGATAGGTATAAATCAAATAACTTTGAATTTAAGTAAATTAAACGAGACAAGACATCATTAGTATTAGAAAATAATTAGTCTTAAAGAAATAATTGGAAGGCGATCAAGGGAGAAAAATGACAGTATAACGTAATTAAAAAATATATAATTTTAAAAGGATACAATGATGTTTGAGAGTATGATTAAGAGTTACAAAAATTTCCCAACTATAAGTTAACAACAAAAAACGAAGTAACATCGTAAAAAGAATGAAAGACAAAAGAGTAGTTAGTTTAAGAAAAATGTGCAATTATCTTTTAAAACAATTATAAAAACAATTATTTATAGGATCATGCAATAATTAAAAATGTTTATGGAAATACACTTCATAAAAAAAAATCCGTGTATTTCCTTTTTCATGAAGTGTTTTTAAAAATATTTTTTATCCTTTAATTTTTTTCAAACTAAAAAATTGTTCTATTTTATTAAAATATTTTTTTACAATAATTTTTGTTTTTAATTTTAAAAAACTAAAAATTCAAAAGGTTAATAAAATACATTATTATTTTAATTATATATATATATATATATATATATATATATATATATATATATATATATAAGTGTGTGTGGTTGTATTAAATCAATTACTCACATTTTTATAATATTATTCTTGTATTAAAAATATTCTAGAACCTCTATTTTATTGCAAGTGTACTTCTCTTCTATATAAAATAATTTTTAAAGCAGAATTGTTAAATATTTTTTTATCAATTTATTCTCAAAAAAAATTAAAATAATTTTTTTTTCAAAAACTAAATAAACAAATCCTAAATTTTTATATAAGCCAAATTTAGCATATTAAATACCTACATTTATGTACACCTACACTGATTTACATATGACTCAACAATTTTGGGTTGGTGTCTTTCCTTCTACTCTCTGGTTTATCTTGTCTACACTTTTCTTTTTTATTTATTGTTAAAAATAAGGTAATTTATTTTTTGTTTTAATCATTTTCTAACCTATAAATTCATGTATTAACTGATGGTATATTAGAGTATGTATGAGAAATTTTAGTCTTTAATTCACTTTGATCCTCTTATCCTTTTCTTTTTGGTATTTAGTGCTTGATTTCACATTGAATCATAGTTTATGTGTTTTGTTACAATTTTTTTATCGTTTGATTTCACTGTTGATATTCAATACAATATCAAAGCATTACTTCTTCAATTTTTTGGTTTCTTTTCACTTTTCATACTATTTTGTTACTCAATCAGTGATTTATAAGATTGATATTATTGTTTGCACTAGTACAAGATAGACAAAAGACGATGTTGTTAGAAAAAGATGCAATGACAATTTTCAAATTATTTTTAATTTTTTAATGACAATTAATTTATAAGTATTTTTATATATAACATATGACGACGATTATAAATAGAATCATCATATTTTTAACCTTTTAATAATGGTGTTTTTATGATTGTCGTTATATGTCACATATGACAATGATTATAAAAAAACTATCGTCATATGTCATATATGACGATGATTATTTACAAAACCGTCATTTATATCTCGTTAAAATTTTAAATTTCATCCATTCTGTTCATTTCATATTTGTGTTTCTAGTTCTATTTTCTTCTTCTCTCCTTTTTTTTCTATTTTCCTTTGTTGCAACTTTTCTCTTCTTTTGTTCATTGTAATTAAACTCTTTTTTTCTTCTTCTCCCTCGTTCTTTCTCAAAGTGTTCCTCTCCACCATATACCGTACATGTCTCCACCACATGTCTCCAACACACTTATTAGACGCGTTAAAACTGAGTTAGAAGAACAATAATGAGAAGTTGGAGAGCAGAGTTGTCATGTTGTATTACCTATCTGATTATTGTGACGCTTCTAAATTTGTTATTTGTTGTAGTAGAGCAACTTTTAAGTTTGCTATTTCTTGTGGCGGAACAACTAAGTTTGTTGCGACGAAGTAAAATAGTATTTTTAGCATACGATGATGGTTATAAATATAATTGTCATCGTATGAGTAATTTATGATGACGGTTCAAAATCATTGTTGATTTATTAATTTTTAAAGATGGTTGAAACAATGACGACTCAAAAACCGTTGTTATAGCCTTTTGTTAACCGTTGATATGACCTTTTGTTAACCATCATATCTTATTTGATTTTGATCCACCAAAATCAGTACTGGTGTTTATCTTCTCTATACTTTTCTTTATTTATTTTCTATTTTTCATAGCTCTTTCTATTTTATATATATATATATATATATATATATATATATATATATATATATTTTTTTTTATAATATGCATTTACTCTCATTAAACTTGATAATTAAAAGTCATTTATCTTTGATGAAAATATAATATTATATTTTAAAATATGATTAATTATAGTTAATTTTAAAATATATTAGATATAGGTTCCTAACATATTCGTTTTAAGAAACAAAGGAATGTATATTAACAAATTCCTCTGTATATTTATGTTACTGAGAACTCAAACCATAATTGAATGGAGATAATTTTTATAATGGAACAAATTATTAATATGAAATTAATAAGATTGACACAACTACTGAGTTGTAACCTTCTACAAAGAACTATAAAACTTGAACATTTTGTGAGTGAATGTTATAAACTGTCATTATCTTTGCTTATAAATCTAAAACTAGCCATCATCTTTACTTAACTACTCCATAAAGTAACTCAGTTGACACCATTAAAGGTATCACCTACGTCGTCAAAAACATATTATAAAATGATAATATGAAAACAAAATTATTTTCGGCAAGAAAAAAAAAATATATATATATATATATATATATATAATATTTTAAATTAAACGGTTACATTTGAATTATTTAAAGTTATTAAATTAAAAAAAATGAATTTTTTTCTATTTCTATACTAAGTTTGTACTTTTTTACCAAATGCTTGCAACAATTTGTATTTTATAACACGTTTTATGCATTCTTCATTAAAATATATATAAGAGGATGAAGTGAGCTTTATGAATAAAATAGTTGTGCCCAACATTTGTTTAATCCTGGACCTATGCATGGAACGTCCACATATGTGTATAAATAGGCATCACATTTGCGAACATAACACACACTTCTCTCAACTTCTATTCTATCTTCTTCTCAACCATTTGTTCCAATCGATGGCTCATTTGCTTCTTGTTGTTTTGCTGTTTTCTGCTCAACTGATTTCTGGATTCAGTATCCAAAAACTACCTCCATCAGACTATGGAAACGTGATAACTATTTTGAGTATTGATGGTGGTGGTATTAAGGGGATTATTCCAGCAACAGTTCTTAATTACTTGGATAAGGCTCTTAAGGTTTGTTATTATTGTTAATATTATATATGTATTCGAATGGCATGAGTGAATGAATATTTATGAGGTTGTTTTGAATTTGATTGAGTGGCAGGCTAAGGATCCGGATGCAGATTTAGCACATTATTTTGACGTGATAGGAGGGACAAGCACTGGTGGACTCATAACAGCTATGTTAGCTGCCCCAAGCACTGAAGACCCCAATCATGCCGCCTTTACTCCTGCACAAATTGTAGACTTCTACATAAACGAAGGCCCTTCTATATTCAACACATCTAAGTATAATAATCTTAATATCTTAAAAACATCATCAATATTAATAATTAACATAATCTAATAACATACTTCTGTTTTTGATGATGAACCAACCAACATGCAGCCCTGGAAAAGGTCCCCAATTTGATGGGAAGTTCTTACATAACATAACTCGTGAGAAGTTGAAGGACACAAGACTTAGTCAAACATTGACCAACGTTGTAATTCCAACTTTCGACCTCAAGAGACAAAAGCCAGTTATATTCTCAAGCTACAAGGTTAGCTAGCAGCGTATATGCATATATTTTTTGAATATATTGACAACATGCATTAATATAATGTTTTGGTGATGCAGCTTGAGAGTGCTCCCTACTTAAATGCCTTGTTGTCGGATATATGCATATCGACTTCAGCTGCACCCACCATTTTACCACCCTACTATTTTGTGAATAATGGTGTCGAGTTCAATATGATTGATGGTGCTGCTGCAGCTGGGAATCCGGTAAATTAATTTAATAATTCATAAAAAGACAAGTCAACTATGGTGCATGGGTATACATATACTATAAAATGTATCAAGTTTAACAAAATCAAGTTTAATTTGATTAGACACAAGCTACAGTGAGTGAAGTGTTACAACACAATAAGTACCCCAAAATCCTAGTGTTGTCTTTAGGGACTGGAACAACAGCAATTGAGGAGATCTATGATGCTCAAACGGCAGCACATTGGAACCAGCTTAACTGGTTAGGCGTTATAAGTGATCTTCTTGCTCGTGGTTCAACAGCCATGATTGAATTCTACCTTGCTTCACTCTTCTCAGGCTTCCAACCTGAAAATACCTACCTTCGAATTGAGGTATATGCTTTATTTTTATTTATTGGTCGTAATAGGGTTTAATTTTTCTTAACACTTATGTAAGGTTTCGGGATTAAATATTTTAGAATAATTGATGAATCATGTAATTAATGTCAGGAATATAACTTGGATCCTGCTTTCTCCAACCTGGTTGATGTTACACCAGAAAATTTGAAGGGTCTTAATGACACCGGAATAAATCTGTTACAAGAAAATGTTGTGAGAATGAATTTGGATACTTTTGATATAGAAGACGCAGGCGAAGGAACAAATGCTGAGGCTCTTGACAGGTTGGCTGAGATTTTGTATGAAGAAAGACAGGATCGTCTGAAACGAAAATCTACTAAAAGAGGAGGAAGATCATTTCTTGAAACTCGTAGGATTCCTTCAGACAAAACCCTATCTAATTGGGCATTTCTAAACAAAATATTTATATAATTATGATGTGTGCTTTATCAAGGGTTGTTATAGTATGTGTAGAATAAGGTTGAAGCAAGTGAGTTCTATGCAGCTCTTAAAGCTTGGAAGAACCATGAATAATATAGCAAGTATGAATGTATGATATAAGATTCAACGCGTGAGAGTTCTATGCATCTCTTATTGCAAGAACTATGAATAATGTAACAACTATCAATGTATAATAATATTATGCTCAACGCATGTGTATTCTATAAGTTCTTGTTTCTTCTTTTGTTTTAAGATGACCACAATAGGTTAACACCATTCATTGGATTCATCAATGTTGTGTACTTCATAATTAATTGTTTATATTTTTAAATTTAACCTTTTTACATAAAATTTTTAATGATTCATTAAGGTCAAAGAAAACGTAAAAGTATTCGGATTTAAATTTAATAATAATAATAATAATAATAATAATAATAATAATAATAATAATAATAATAATAGTTATTCCTTAATATGTAATAGAAAATATCATTCATTAAAATATATGCAACAAATTTCTTATTTTTAGTTAGTAGTGTTTTTTATTATAATTTGGTGTAATTAAAATATGAGATCAATTAAGTAAGTTGGATGTAGATAACTTCTCATGGAAATTCCACCTCCACTTATCCTCTCTGTTCATTTTTTATTATTAAAACATAACTTTATCTGTCGCATCTATGGGAAATTGAGAGTCAAAAGTATTTTTAATAAAAAAAATTAAACCAAATTCCATTACAAACACCCTAAATAAGACTCGAAACTGCATTCGTTGCATCAAAGTTTGCATCAAAGTAGAAACTTCGGGGAATGTGGATTATTACATGACTTTAAAATGTGTACGGATTGGTTGAGGTTTGATTTTCCAAAACTAGTATATAAATCAATTTGAAACCTTTAGCAACTAGTTTTTTTTTAGATTATGTAAACATAGTTTTTTTTTTTCTTCTCTTTCTATATTTTATGGTATCTAGAGCCAATTTTGTCATCTGCTCTCTCCTTTAGTAGTGTCACCCCAATTCCTTCTACTTATTGCTGTTCCCTTTTTTCCCACACTTTCAATACACCATCAACCTCAAACTAGATGATGACAACTATTTAATTTGGCATAGCAAGTTCTTGCTATTGTTTAGGGTCTTAATCTCATACAATTTTTAGAAGGTTCTTGCACGTCAACATGATACCCAAACGAAGAAGTTGTAAATAATATTGTTTCTCAATATTTTCTCAATCATGAATAGTAGAATCAGCTTCTCAATCACCAAAATTGTGGGTCTTCAAACCTCTTCTCAGATTTGAGATTGCCTGCACATATTATGCTAGTCAAACTAGAGTCAAAGTAAAAAATCACAAGATTCAGTTTCGCCAAACAAAGAAAAATCACCAACTACCTTGATATCAAGAAAATGGTGGATTTAGCTGCTGCGGTGGATTCTCCGATTATCTCTGATGATAATATTGATGTTATCCTCGACGATGTATTGGAAGATTGTAACATTTTTGTCACCTGTCACTTTAAGAATAGACCCTTATAATATAGAAGATATTGAAGCGCTTTTATTGACCCAAGAAGAACATTTTGAAAAACACAATCCAAGAACAACAAATTAAGCAGGCCAATAGAAAACTTGACGGGCCATAACAAGTTTACTTCTTAGGCCCTCATCGATACGTGATCAATCTGGTCTAATGGACCATCTCTTTATAATAGTAGTGAGTCCTTCATGGGAGGAATCAAAGAGGAAGATGGAGGGACAATGATAAGAGGCGAAGGAACCTCAACATTAGTTGGCCTCTGTTGCCGTTGAGTCTGCCCATCGCTGAACTCCTTAGATACATTAATAAGAAGTGGAATGTCAGGATTAGGAGTGGACATAGCAGTAGCACCACTACTCGCCTTTGCTTTCTTGGTCGGCCTCAAAGATGGTTTGCTTGTTTGCCCCTCAGCACCTCTCAGCTTGGCAATGGCGTCCAGAGGAGCAATACCCGACTTGGCACAAATCTTTTTATTATCAAAAGAGCTCCCCATTACTTATGTTAAAAAAAAAAAAGACAAACACAATTCATGAAATACAAATATAACATACTCGAAAAAATTACATCAAGCAACGATGACCCTTTCTGGAAAAGATCAGGCGTGTTTACCCTTGGAATCGGTGGAAGTACCACCAATCGAATATACCTCACTGAGAGGTGAGATGACATTTGCGTCCCGAAGAGTTCAATATGAAAAAAAAAAAAAAAAGACATTCTTTTAAACGAGAAAAAGAGGAAATGTCAACTTAATAATTAAAAGAAGAAAAAACCAAAAACAATTAAAGAATGAGAGTTGCTAAATAAGAATTTACAATTAAAATAAAATATAAAAAAAAATAAAACTGATAATAGATAATAATAAAATTTTATTACTGAAAAAAAAATACAATATTTTTTTTTAATTTTTGAAGAAAACAATATTAATATCTTCTTTAAAAAAAAATCAATTATTACATAATGCACTAACAGAAAAGAGAAGAAGAGATTTATGATAATTTATAAGATAGACATTCTTCTCGTTTTATAATATTAAAAGTAAATATCAATATATAATTTTTTTAACGTGAAACTTTTTTTCTCACATTCTCTCACTTGAAGATTTTGATTAAATTAATCAAATATTCAAATATATTATTATTATCTTCCATGTTATTTTGTAATAAACCATTAGTAGAATCGTCTCTATGTAAATTTGTCATCGATAATCAACTATCATAACATCTCGATAGGTTCTTCTTGTTTTGTCTTGAAATTCACGGCAGAATTTCTTACAATATGTAAGACAAAATATTACAATACACAATAATTTGTTGTTGCTTGTGTTCGAACTCCTCCATTATCCTTTTAATCCAGAGGTCATCCCTTAAAAGATCATTAGGAGCATGACTAGAAGGGAGACCTCTTTCTCACCCTCCATTTTAAATTTTTTTAGCATTTTTTTCTTAAATTTTAGAGACTCATTTTAATATTTATTTTATAGGACCACTTTATGCACCTCCTTTTTTAAGACTACCACCTCTTTTTGGTGAAAAAGAAGGTCTCGACATATGATTGTTTGGGCTATCCAAAGGTGTAAAACACTTCTTTTCATGTCATACATTCCTTTTTGGAGAGGAAAAAACTTGGGATACGAGATTGGTAGGTTTAGGATAACCCAAAAAGAAACATACATATTTTTTTCATATTCTCCACATCTCCTATTGTAATTCCATCTAGGTCCCTCCCCCAAAAACTTATAAAAAGAAGGTTTTTCCTCATGTAATTAAGTTGAACATTTATGACAAGTTTGTGAGGTTTCTTAAAGTGTTTCATCTCTTTGAATGTTTTATCTTAAACCTTGGTTCAAGTGGCAGCAACTACCACTTATCTAGGATGACTTATTTCCTAATGGCATGTCAACACTCCATCACCATCATACTTCTTTTTTCTTCATCTTTTCTTCTTTATTTCTTTACTCCATTTATTAAAGGGTTGGTCCATTTTTCCAACCCTTGTATTTATTCTTTTCTAATTTTATTTCATCTCTTCATTCCTCCACAATTTTTATAAATGAACATTCACATCTAGATAGACAACTATCTTAATATGCAGTAAAAAAAAAAAGTTTCGTTGAATTTATTTATTTTATTGTTTAAAATTTTATACCTTATCTTTTTAAAATTATGTAACTTACTTTATTTTAGATCACATAATTTATTAATTGGTGAATTTAGATAATATCATAACCCCATTGTAAGATTGAGAAAAAACAATGAGTTGTGTCACTGATATTCATTCTATAGCCTTACTTTTTAGGAAAAGCCACGAAGAAGACTGATAGGTACAAATTATTGTACTCTAATTGTTTAGCAAGGTATTTATCAACAATTAAAAACAAAAGACCTTCCGAATCATACAATTCACAATGTGTAAGCAAAAACTCCTATTTTAATATTTGAATGGAGGCAACTAAAGTCTATAAATACCCTTCATATTTGAGAAGAATCCTAAAGGCTTCAACTTCCATTCTCTTTTTCTCTTAAAATTAACCCCTTCAATATGTTATCTCCAAAGTTAGTTTTATAAAATCGAATTATATACTTATTAATTTCTAATAATCATTATGACATATTTCATCCATCGCAAGTAATAATGTTTTATTAATGCACCAAAATGAAAAATTATTAATACACCAAAATGAAAAGATTGAAAAGAAATGCATTAGAAAATATAGTGGACTAATGGATATTTTGGCCTCAATTCATGTAATTCCGGTGTTCTCTTTACTTTATGCAAAGTTCTTATCCGTTTTTAATAGATTCGTAAATCTCTTATTAGTTAAGAATTAAGAATAATAACAATTTATATATTTTTTATTTTTTTAATTTATTAAAATATTTTAAAAAATAAAATTATAATAAATTAAATTATAAAATGAACAATATTTTAATTATGATAATAAATCTTAACATTATTATAACACTGAATACGAATACCATGTTCGAATAATTTCGTTCTTTAATCAAAACAATTTTCAATTCTTTAATCAAAACAATTTTCAAAATAAAAAAAATTGTTAGACAATTTTTATTTTTTCAAATAATCCACTGACAACTTCCTTTATTTATAAAATAACTTTTAATTAATTTTATTTTAATTTAATCATTTTATCAATATAATAATAGATGTATATTAAAATATGATTAGTTATATATAATAATCCTCAAATACTTAGAACTTCGTATATGTTGAAACAAATGATTATTTTATTTATTTATTAATGTTTATAGACAAATAAAAAATTATACATTTTCAACAAAGAGAAATTTTTCTAGAGTAGCACGTATTCGTTTTTTAATTACTCGAGATAGCATAATGTAGGTTTTATTTACCTAGATAGCACAATTTTTTGTTAAGTTGAGAATTCAATTTTCCGAATACTGAAACCTAAACGTAATTGTATTTTATAATTTTTCCAAACAATTTAGAATTCGATTTTTCGACAACAGAATTCAGAATAGTTTTCCTTTTATTTTGTTAAGAAAAAAACTAACTAATATATATATATATATATATATATATATATATATATATAATATGTTATAATATTTTATTTAACATTTATAGTTTTAAATTAGGTATTTAAAAAAATTTTATATTTCTAAAATTAATAATATATTTAGATTTATTGTTGAAAGTAGTAAAATAATATTTTTAAAATATATTATTAAATATTATATTTAAATTTATTTGTATGATTAAACTTTTTTTATTTTTTGATTTATTTGATATTATAATTTTTTTAGAAATTAATAATAAATTAGGAGGATAATAAAAATCTTAAAAATTATATGTATATAAGAAGAAATAATATTTTGATGTAAAATTATATATATATATATATATATATATATATATATATATTCTAAAATATAATATATATTAATTACTATAATATAAAATATATATTCCAAAATATAACTTATTTTCATTTATATATATATTATAGAAATTAAAATAAATTATATTTTAGATATATATATATATATATATATATATATATATATATTAAATATAAATTATTTTCAAGTTGATAATTATTATTCTAATTTATGCAAAATATATATATGATAGCGGTTCCAGTTTAACTGCTCTTAAAAGTGATCTGTATGATAGCGGTTCCAGTTTAACCGCTTTTAAAAGTGATCTGTATGATAGCGGTTCAGGTTTAACCGCTATTATATGTTAAAAAACTAATCGATTATTTCAAAAAGTAATCGATTAGTTTTTCATACTTGAGAACCGGTTATTTTTTTAAATAATTGATTAATTTTTAAATAATCAATTAGTTTTTCAAATATATATTAAATAATTATAAATAAAAAAATATATCTAATTAAAATTAAAAAAATTATTTCTAAATTATATATATTATATAAATTATAAATATAAAGTTAAAAAAAATTATATTTAAAATTATAACCTTAAAAATTATAGTTAAAAAAATTATATAATTGTATATAAGAAGAAATAATATTTTGATGTAAAATTATATATATATATATATATATATATATATATTCTAAAATATAATTTATATTAATTACTATAATATAAAATATATATTCCAAAATATAACTTATTTTCATTTATATATATTTTATAGAAATAAAAATAAAATATATTTTAGAATATATATATATATATATATATATATATATATATATATATATATTAAATATAAATTATTTTCAAGTTGATAATTATTATTCTAATTTATGCAAAATATATATATGATAGCGGTTCCAGTTTAACCACTCTTAAAAGTGATCTGTATGATAGCGGTTCAGTTTAACCGCTATTATATGTTAAAAAACTAATCGATTATTTCAAAAAGTAATCGATTAGTTTTTCATGCTTGAGAACCAGTTATTTTTTTAAATAATTGATTAATTTTTAAATAATCAATTAGTTTTTCAAATATATATTAAATAATTATAAATAAAAAAATATATCAAATTAAAATTAAAAAAAATTATTTTTAAATTATATATATTATATAAATTATAAATATAAAGTTAAAAATATTATATTTAAAATTATAACCTTAAAAAAAATTATGATTATAAAATTAATAAAAATATAACTATTTTTAATGTTAAATAAATTATATATATTATATAATATATATATATATATATATATATATTACATAAATTAAAATTACATATATGAACTCTAAATTAATTTTATATATAAAATTTACATAAATAAAAAAATTATCAACTTAAAAATAAATTATATTTTAATATATATATATATATATATATATATATATATATATATATACTCTCCAAAGTATAAATTATTTTCATTTCTGTTTGAAAAACTAATTGATTATTTAAAATTTAATCAATTATTTAGAAAAATAACTAGGTTCTCGAGTATGAAAAACTAATCGATTACTTTTTGAAATAATCGATTAGTTTTTTAAAATATAATAGCGGTTAAACTGGAACCGCTATCATAAGTCACTTGTAACAACTGAAACCGCTATCATACGAGTCACTTTTAAGAGCGGTTAAACTGAAACCGCTATCATATATATATTTTGCATAAATTAGAATAATAATTATCAACTTAAAAATAATTTATATTTAATATATATATATATATATATATATTCTAAAATATAATTTATTTTAATTTCTATAATATATATATAAATGAAAATAAGTTATATTTTGGAATATATATTTTATATTATAGTAATTAATATAAATTATATTTTAGAATATATATATATATATATATATATAATTTTACATCAAAATATTATTTCTATTTATATACAATTATATAATTTTTTTAACTATAATTTTTAAGGTAATAATTTTAAATATAATTTTTTTAACTTTGTATTTATAATTTATATAATATATATAATTTAAAAATATTTTTTTTAATTTTAATTTGATATATTTTTTTATTTATAATTATTTAATATATATTTGAAAAACTAATTGATTATTTAAAAATTAATCAATTATTTAAAAAAATAACTTGTTCTCAGTATGAAAAACTAATCGATTACTTTTTGAAATAATCGATTAGTTTTTTAACATATAATAGCGGTTAAACTTGAACCGCTATCATACAATCACTTTTAAGAACGGTTAAACTGAACCGCTATCATATATATATTTTGCATAAATTAGAATAATAATTATCAACTTGAAAATAATTTATATTTAATATATATATATATATTCTAAAATATAATTTATTTTAATTTCTATAATATATATATAAATGAAAATAAGTTATATTTTGGAACATATATTTTATATTATAGTAATTAATATAAATTATATTTTAGAATATATATATATATATATATATATATATAATTTTACATCAAAATATTATTTCTTCTTATATACATATAATTTTTAAGATTTTTATTATCTTCCTAATTTATTATTAATTTCTAAAAAAATTATAATATCAAATGAATCAAAAAATTAAAAAAAGTTTAATCATACAAATAAATTTAAATATAATATTTAATAATATATTTTAAAAATATTAATTTACTACTTTCAACAATAAATCTAAATATATTATTAATTTTAGAAATATATAAATCTTTTTAAATACCTAATTTAAAATTATAAATGTTAAATAAAATATTATAACATATTATATATATATATATATATATATATATATATATTAGTTAGTTTTTTTTAATAAAAAAAAAACTATTTGTTGTTAAAAAATCGAATTCTAAATTATTTTAAAAAATTATAAAATATAATTATATTTAAATTTCGTACTCATAAAAATCGAATTCTCAACTTATATATAAATAAATAAAAATAAAACCTAAAGGTAACTGAGTAATTAGAAAAAATTTCTCAACAAAGAAGACCATTTATTATCAGAAGGTACAGATGGATGAAAAATAGGTACACGTTCAATCAAATGAGAATACAGTAAAAACCATAATTCCCAAATTGTGCAGACCAATTAGACAAATTAATGCATGACAGCAAATGTACGGACTGAACAATCATTTCTACGTACAGTCTACATGCAGTCTACGTGCAGGTCTACGTTTGCAGTTATCCTTCCTTTGTACTGAGGACTGATTTAAGAGAGTAAAAAAAAATAAAAAATCATTTAAATTAAAAAATAATAAAAATAAATGAAAAGTGCAATTAATTTATTTATTATTTTTATTATATTTTTAATATATTTTTTTAATTATTTATTATTAACATAAGAATATAAATATATATTATTAAATTTTTTTAACATAATCATAATCGATTATGTATACAAATGTAAAAAAAGTTTGCTTTTTACACTTTTCTTTTCTTCGCTCTTTTGCAGCGAAAGGTTTTTATCTTAATTTTATAACTTTTTTACGTAAAAACGTGTGAAATCGCATTTATTCGCATCATTCCGCTGTTGGTCGAAACATACATCCTGTTGGTCTGATTGAAGTGTTTAATACTTGTAGTTGCCGTTCCTGTATCATCTTTCCTACTTATATTGAATGCTTCGATTTCTGTGTTGGATCAGCTATTATGACACCTTCTGATTCTTAAAAACCAGACAAACCCATACCCAATGCAGTGCAGTAGGTTTAATGTTTGGTCCGGAGAAGTAATTAGACAGTTTTAGAACACAGTAAACTTTCCATAAACTTCATAGAATATTTTAGTTAAAATTTTAATTTTTTATGAAAATATTAGTAATATTTAACTATGTTAGAGATTCATGGGTACTAATTATACTGATCTTGCAATTAGGAGTCACATAGAACTCAAGCTTTGATCGAAACTTATTATATGATTCATGGTCCCTGCAATAAGGAGTTACATAGAACTCAAGAATTAACTGAAACTTACTACATGATCCATGATCCTTGCAAATAGGAGTTACATAGAACCCCAACTTAACCTTTAAACACACAATAACATACTGTCATACACATGACATTTATTCAAACACGTCTATTTATAATTAAGCTGCATGGAGTTCTGCAGAAGAAATTTTCACAGTTTCAATAAAAGGGCTTCCTTCGTTTGCCATAGATTTCCTTTTCAGACGCAACTGTCTCTCTGCATATAATTTCTCAGCCAACCTTCATCAAATTTTCCAAAAAATAAATAAATTATTAAATCCTCTCACAATTTGCATTCAACAAAAAAGATGAAAGATAAAATCTTTCTTGAGAACGAGAGTGTAAGTACCTGTCAAGAGCTTCAGCATTTGTTTGGTCTATTTCATATGGGATAAAAGTGTTGATGTTTATCCTCGAAACATTTTCCTGCAACAGGTTTTTTCCTACCTCTTCAAGTTCTTCCATGTTTTTTGGATCAGCATTATCCATTTCTCCTAGAGATGGATCCAGGTTATACTCCTGCCAATGCATATGTTCGTTCATCAAGATCGATTCAATTTCCTCTTATAATATTAAGCTTTAAATTCACTGACATAACTAGAACCATTATCGTTCCTGTTTCGATCAATTTTCTTGATAAGAACTTGTACAAAAAGAGAAAGAAAAAGTGAATTGAATTTTTCACATATACCTCAATTCGAAGATAGTTATCTGGAGGCAAGAGGCCAGGGAAGACTGTTGCAAGGTAGTAATGGATCATGTTTGTACTATAAAGAGCCTCACTAACAACGTCAATGCTGTTTATTAGCCATCCAACTTGACACACAACATCAAAGATGCCAGTTAACTTGTTCTTCTGTGTTGTTCCAGTTCCTAACGACAGCAACAGGATTTCTTTATTCTCACTGTGTTGTATCACTTCACTCACAGCAACCACAGCCTATGATCAAATTTAATTTCATCTCGTCAAAATTTTTCACGAATCATATTTGTGCGTGTATTACAAAATAGACTTTAAACATAATTTAATCTTAGAAAATCAAATAAAAAATAATTTTTATATCCACTTATATATATATATATATATATATATATATATATATATATATATATATATATATATATATATATATTAGTTAATATGGGGTCTCTAATATGGAAAACGATTAATATTGAACGCAATCTTTCATATTATTAATTAGACAAGAGACATGTAACCTTTTGCACACACTAAACCCTAAAAAGTATCATCAATAAGGTGAAATAGGGCTTGAGTTCAAGTAGATGTCTACAAGAAATTATATATTCAATTCTAAATACGTGATAATTAATGGTAGATTCTAATTAATTTTTCTTGAGTGATATTAAGAAAATGAAAGAAAAAAGATTTTCTAAAGCATTCCCCTATATTATTTTAAAAATATATGTCTATAAAGTTTTCAATAAAAAAATTATTTTTAATTTCTTACTTAAGTGGTGTCTTGAAAGAACTAATTAGCAAGACCCTTTACTTATATATTATATATAGTTGAATAAGTGAACTTCATTAATTATATATGTAATCCTCTAAAACCATGTCTGGTTTAACTTAATTTGATAAAATCATCTCTTGATGGAAATAACATTTAAAATATTTTAAGATATTGTACGTTATAATTTCTGTATATTTAAGTTTGCGAAATTTACTGGATTATTAGCAGCCATAGCACCATCCAGCAAATCAAATTCAACACCATCATTCTCAAATTGGTGAGATGGAAGATAAGTTGGTGCAGCCGAAGTTGCGAGGGCTATATCTGAGAGTTTCGCATTCAAATAAGTTGCTGTCTTCAACTGCATCATCAAAGTATCACAAACAATATTCAAAAGTTAATTAGCCTTAAGGTTATTCATATTTACATATACAATAAATTAAAAGATATTGTTTCTTTCAATACTTTCATCACATCAATTACTTTTGGTTTTAACTTTCTCTCTAATTAATAAAATGATTAAACAAGAAATTTGTATGAAAGAATTTCTCGACATATATTAATGAAACTCGAATTAGGGTTCTTTTATGGATATAATTTCTACCATGCTAACCTTAAAGTTTGAGAATATAACTGGCTTGATTTTCCTCTCGTCGAAGGATGTTATTACCACGTTCGTCAATGTTTGATTCAGTCTTGTGTCCTTCAATAACTTTCCAGTTATATCTCGTAAGAACACTCCATCATACTTGGGACATTTTTCAGGATCATACCATGCTCTGCATTGCGTCACCAAAGAATTCAAACGTTTCAACAAATTAAAGTAATTCAACCGTCTCAGTTAATACATATTAGTTGATCATTGATTTTGAAGAAAACTTAAATTTCTGGACGACATACTATTTAGGTACTCTTTAATGGAGGGTATTTTTTTGAGATTTATATGTATTCTCTAGCTGAGACTTGTCAGGTGTAAATTTTATCTTTGTTATATTGAGATTGCTTCTGAAGCTATTCTCTTTCTGCTCTGCTGATGTTCTTGAACTTTTGCGATTTGCCTAGTTTTTTTCTTGTAGGCTAGTTTGAGATTCAGTTAAACTTTCCTATCTACACTTTCAAATCTAGAATTTAATCATTACCAAACATGTCTCAGATAAATTGGAAGCATGTGCTGACTCAAATTAACACAAGTGTGAGTGTTTCATTGTTAAAAGCCGTCATAAAGAATCGTCATCTTTATTATATTTTGCATCAGAATAATCTAAACCTTTCAGAAAATTAATGGCAAGAGTAATATTGAACCATTTCAGTTAAATTAAATTTGATATATATACCTAGGTTTAAATATTTCAGGACCATATTTCTTGTAGAATTGTAGGACTTGGGAGGGATTAAAGAGAGGATGCTTGGAGTGAGGTGAGGTTGGCGCTGCTAACATAGCAGTCATGAGTCCACCAGTGCTTGTTCCTGATATCACATCAAAATAATGTGCCAATGATGTTGTTGGATCCTTAGCCTGCATATTTACCAAGCTCTGAATGTTAAAATGTGCTACTCAGCCACTGTTTTTTACTCAATGAACAGATATTTTATGAGTCCTACTCAATGAAGCATTCAGAAGATTATATTGGACTTATCGATGAACTATGCATCTCCTCAGAGCATGTAAATGTAAAGAGAAGAAATATTTGACTATAAGGAAATTTACTTGGAAAGAGTAAATACGATTAAGAAATTTTCCTATTAAAAAACCCCTAATAGTCTCATACTCCTTTGAAAGTATCATCTGACTATTAGGCAACATAATATTTCACCATAATTAGAAGATTATATAATGTTTTAATATTAAGAAGTAACTACTTTTCTTTTAAAGGCAGTAGACAACTAGTTAATCAAAATTTTGTCCAGAATTAAGGTTTTAAGCTCTAAAACCATTTCCACCACACACAAAAATAAAAAGACATAATTAACTACATGATGAACCTTAAGAGCATTGTCTAAGTATTCAAGAACTGTTGCAGGAATAATGCCTCTGATGCCACCACCGTCTATGCTCAGAACGGATGTACGGTTTCCATAAGATGGTGGTGGTAAAGATGATGGTGATGCAGTGATTCCAGCCATAAGCTGGCTAGAAAACACCAAAGCAAACAAGAGCAGTGTAGCCATTGATTGAATGTTTCAAGAAAATAAGAGAATGGAAGTTAAAGGGTGTAAAGGAGAGAATGAGATTGAACAACTTGAGGATTCCTCTCAAATCTGAAGGGTATTTATAGGCTTTTCCGTGACCATTCAGTATGGTAAAAAAATTATTTATATTTTTTTTTTCCTCACACAATGTGAAGGGCGTGCATGATTAGGGCTACCTACACTAGTGCGGAAAAGTCCTGAGTGTATGGGAAAATATTTAAAGATACATGGCCATCTCTAACCTAATTTCGTAGTTATTTTAATGATACAATTTAAAAAATATATAGAGTGAGACAGTTCAAGAAAAAAGTACCTGTGTTGCATTGGATAGAAGACGATTGATGCATCCACAACGATTTTGTTGAAATCAAAATCGTAATTTTGGCTCCAATTGGAACCAAATTCTTACTACAAAGTAAAAAAAATTATAGCTTATGATATAGGGATTACTTTTTTTACTTGTACCATCTCATATGTTACAATTTGACCGTGATTTGATTCCTCAACTACCAACAATGGATGTAATTTATAACAATATTGTTGAGATGAAAATATTTGTTTAACTAAATTATAGGTTTGTATAGCTGTACAAAATAGTAAATAATTAGAACTTACTTTATTTAGTTCTGATTTATAGGAGTAAAATACTATAAAAACATGGTATCTCGTATCAAAAAGATATATGAATAAAATTATATAATAAATTCTATGTTTTTCAATTTGGTACCAAAACTTAGAATTTTTTCTTTTTCTTTCTAAATCCTTGAAGATCTTAATTGGAGAGATGACAGAAAAACCAATTTCAGTGGTAGTTCAATTTGAAAGTATCTTCAACATAGGCATAATCCTAAATGAATCCAACTATGACGTATGATCACAATTAATAGAGATGCATATTGCAAAGAGGGAAAAATTGTCCTACATCCGTGGAAAAGTGAAACCTCCAATAGAGAAAGATGACTATTGATGTCTATGAAGCCAGAAATCATGAAAATGTATCTTCACTTACTCACTGCCCTCGATATTTGGAATGCTTTGTCAAAATGATGGAAGTGATGAACTACAGGTGTTTATCCTGAATCAAAGGACATTCACTGCAAAACAAAATAATAGAACCCTAACTGAATATTATGGGGAGTTGATTGAGATTTTTAGGGAATTGGACCATCGTGACAAAGTAGTCATGAAGGACCCTGATGATGTGAAGTCATATCAAAAGTCCATTGAAAGATTGATGGTGCATATATTTCTTGCTGGACTGAATGATGATTTTGAACAAGTTCGTAGAGAAATCTTGAGCAAAGAAGTGACACCTGATTTAGAAGAATGCTATGCATTAATCCGAAGAGAGACAGTCCGACGAACATAGTTGAAAATAAAATATCTAATTTCTGATTCCATAGCTATGATGATAAGGAAGTAAGTGAAGTAATCAAAATGTCCTGAAAAAGGTAACTACAAGTGTACTCAGTGTAATAAGGATGGACACACCAAGGAACGATGCTATGAAATCATAGGATACCCCGAGTGGTGGGATCACAGTCGAGCATCGAAGAAGAATTAAAAAAGAAATCCAACTACTGTTGTAACTGCCATTGACAAAGAGGACGACAAATAAATGATGCTTGCTACAACCACAGGTAGTGATGATTCCAATGATAAGGCCTGAATAAACACATCTGAATAATGCATGGATAATTGACACTGCATGTTCTGATCATGTGACTTTTGATGTTAGACAAATTAAAAATCTTAAACCTTCCTCGAAAAAAAGTATTTCCACAGCCAATGGTAGTAAATCCACTATCATTGGAGAAGAATCTGTCTCTATTTCAAACAATTTGAACCTTGATACTGTCCTTTTTGTTCCTTCTCTTAAATATAACCTATTATCGGTCTCGCAAATAACCAAAACTTTTTCATGTGTTGTAATTTTTGGGTCTGACTCTTGTATTTTTAAGGACATTCAAACGAAGAAAACGATTGGTTGTGATATTAGGCGATGTAGACCCCAAATCTTGTCCAACTTCACAATAAAGACCAGAAAACCTTCACTCTGAAGAAGAATAAAGTTTCATAGGGCCTCTAGTAGTGTTTACTAGGTCTTAGATAGAATAAGGAGGGATTTTTGGGGAAATAAAAAGTCATTTTGTATTAGGGAAGTAGTGGATGACCGTCCAGTAGAGACAGACAGTCGTCCACTAGCTATGCACGACCGTCCACCTTGACCAGATGGCCATCCATCCCAAAAATGAGGCATGGACGACTGTTCATGCTAGATAGATGGCCGTCCATCCTCAATTTTGGCCATGGACGACCGTCCATGATGGCCAGACGGTAGTCCATGTTTTCTTGGCTCGCTTCCCTATAAATAAGAGCCTAATTTCTCGTTTTTGACACACTATTCACTCCTACTACTCTCTAGGAAGTCTTTTGACACTTGAGAGTGACTCTGAGCATTATTCCAGAGTTTGAGTGAGCTTTTCGATTTTCGTGAAGGTAGAAATCGGTTAAGGAGGTCTCCTTTTGAGACATCTGACCCTCAGTAGAGTGATATTTTCTCTTTTGCGGGTGAGGAGCGTGCTTGTAGAGCAAGGGGTAGCCAAAAAACATCCTCAAGTCTTGAAGAGTTAATATAAAGCTCGCTTCGGAGGTATTCCTTCCCCATTCTCTCTCTTTTATTGCTTTCTTTATTGTTTTCCTTGTATGCATTAGATACTAGGGCCATGTAGATATTTAAATTCTGCAAGTAGATCAATAAATAGGGTAAAAACATAGTTTCTTTAGGTCTTTATTTTATGAACTAGTCCATCATAGGAACTCAAAAGGGGCGTTGTGGGGTGCTAACACCTTCCCCACACGTAATAACTCCCTTACCTAACTCTGGTTATAACAGCCAAAGTTGATTTTTTCTAAACCAATGCCTTCTTTTTTCCTTTTTCGATGTTTATGGTAAAAACATCAGTGACGAATCCATAGAACCCTTTACGAAAACCTCGCCTTTAGGTTCAGCCCGGTTATCGGACAACCTAAAAGCGTTGAACACATCTTTAGAAAATGCGAGTCATTTAAAATTATCGCGTCGCTCCGACCGCCTCTTTTGACGGTGGTGACAGATTGCGACTCCGCTGGGGAAGCTAGAGAGTTGATCCCATTTAGTAATGGACTAGTTCAAGAAATATAAACTTGAAATTATGCTTTTACCCTTCCTTGTATTTATAACATGATTTATTCTATGGTTTTAATAACTGTTGTATGTTTACTTTTTGCAATTGTTTGAAATAACAATTGTACACAAACCTTTACACACAACAGTTCCCCCTATACCCGGGGGCATGAGGGATAACCTTAGGGAGTGGGTGGTGTTAGAAAAAGAGGCTGAGATCAAGAGGGGGGCTGAATTGATCTTTGAAAGATTTTCGCAATTAACAGATTATCTATTTCAAAAATTAAGATTTCAGATCTGTTCTTGAATCACACAACAAGCAATCAAAAAAGAAATGCAACAACAGAATTAAAGAAGAGAAAGGTTTAGAAAGATATCACCAAGGTTTATACTGGTTCACCCAATCCCAGGGCTACGTCCAATCTCCAGCCAAATTCCAGCTGGGTTCCACTAGATTGAATATTTTACAGATTACAACCTTAACCTTACACTCAATCTACCACAAGAACCACAATTCCAGTTCCTGCACCTAACCTTTCACCAAGAACCAAATTCCAGTTCTTGACAACCTCTACAACCAAATTCTAGCTGCAGAGAAACCAGTGCCTACAATTCTAGGCATCAACAATACATAAAAGAATGTAAAGAAACAAACAGAAGAAACTAGAATGCTCAAACCAGTTTTATGCAATTCTGCAGTATGTTGTTTCTTCTCAAAAGAATGCAATTTTGCCTGAAGAAAGAATTCTTTTGAACTTCACAAAAACTAGCACGAATCTTTCTTGGAAGAAGTACTTTTGATTGCTTGAATGATTGCAAAAGGATGTGTATCAGATCTATTTTAAAATGATCAATCAACTCTGTTTATATAGAAGATTTTCAAAACTACTGGTTTAATTAATCTGTTAAAATAATCTTTTAATATGTTAAAAGCCTTGTTTTAATCTGTTAAAACTTCTTTTAATCCATTAAAACGTTCTTGATTATTTTCCAGATTTGTTTTAACTGATACGACAACGTTTATATCAATTAAAACTCTTTGCAAAAAATCTTCTAATTTGATTTAATCGATTGTTTCGTGTTTCAATCGATTAAAATACTGCAAAACTTTCTTGTAAACTTTTCCAAGTGATTTTAACTGATAAAAATATGTTTTAATCGATTAAAACGTTGTGTAGAAATTTCCTTAAGTTGTTTTAATCGATTAAATAATCGATGGAAACGTGATTTAATCGATTAAAATAATTCTGATCGGTCATAACTCAATTCTGATCGATCATATCTGATTTTGATCGGTTATAAACGTATTCGATCGGTCATACTTGTACTCTAAGTGGTTTTAATCGATTGTTTCAAAGTTATATCGATTAAAATACTGCCAAAACACTTCTCTAGTGATTTTAATCGGTTATTTCGAAGTCAGTATCAGTTAAAATACTCGACGAAGGTTTTCAAAACTTTCTTTAATGAAAACAATCGGTTATTTCGAAATTATATCGGTTAAAACCTTGTTATAAAATTGTTAAGAACATTTTAGTTGATAAAGCTTATATGCTATTAGTTAAAAATAGTTAATTCAAAAGCTTTTATCAAAATACTTTGTTTTTAACTGTTTAAACGTTTTTAGAGGCATTTTGCAAAATCTTTTAAGTGAAGAAACCTTATGCAGCAGAAAAGATAAAAATGATTATACCTAAGCAGAGCTGCAAACACACTAATCCCTCTACTCTTTTATCTAAGTGACTTTTGACTGCTACAAAGTTGCCTTTGACTTCATTCTTGACTTCATCAAATCAACAAGATCTTTGCCAGAGTATTTCAATAAGATCTTCATCACTTTCAGTCTCCCCCTATTTGATGAAGACAAACACCACTTTGAATAATAACTCTGCTAAAGAAGTCACTTGATAATATAGATTAGTGAGTAACCAAAAATGAAATATTTTCCTATTTCTCCCCCTAAATTGTTGCTCCCCCTAAATTTAAAAAGTAGAGCAACTATTTCTCCCCCTTTTAACTTCATCAAAAATAGGGAACAGAAGAAAAACAATGCATGGTATGTATCATGTCTTAGATTTCAAAAATAGAAAAAAAATGGATACGATACTTTACTCATGTAAAGACAAATCAAAGTTGATTCAAGCTTATCTTCATTAACACGTTTGTAATGAATACAATTAACGCGTGTAAAGATAAGGGAACCACGCTTTAGTAGCATGTTACAAGAACAACCATTAACTAAAGCCTTTAATTTTTCTTTCCAGAATAAAAATCGATTAAAAACAGGACAAAATCGATTAAAAAATTCTTGTTAATGGTTTTAATTGATTGAAATAAAGGTTTAATCGATTAAAACATTGAAGGAATTCAAAAGTTTGAAACATAAGTTCATTTAATCGATTAATGCGACATTTAATCGATTAAAACAGTAAGAAAAATGATGTATAAATTCTTTTAATCGATTTAAAAGATTTTTTATTGATTAAAACAACCAGCTTTGAAAACTAAGTAATGTTTGATGCATCTAAAATGTCAATTTATCATGCCTAATCCGAGTGTAAATTTTGTAAAACCGATCATTTAGAAAGATGTTTTACAATAATATCAACTACATCGATTAAATTTTAACCAATAGATCCATCAAAATTAGAATAAACTCTTCTTTAGCTAATTTAACTGATGTAAACTAGTTTATATAGATTTTAATCGATTGATACTGCAGTTTAATCGATTATTTTGTTGTGAAAGTGTTTCCTTTAATCGATTTAATTGATTAAATCCATTTTGTATCGACTAAAAATATCAGGGATCTATGTTAAATTCCATCTAGGCTAGTTTGATTTGATTTAAAACCTACATTATATTAATCAAAGCTAAAAAGATTGTACCTGGTATACAACCAGTAAATATTACAGACCAGAAATTGAAATTAGCATCAAAGGAAATAAAACATAAAAGAAAGATAAGAAGGGACCCTTTTAATCCACAAATTCAATCATCCCAGTTTCCTTGGTTCAGTTGCATATCTTCCGAGCTTGGTGTAGATATCAGCAATCGGTTTCCAAGGGATGCAAATTGATTGTTTGTTTGCTTGGAAATGTTGATATGTCATATGCATATGCTTTCTCTGATTTTCCTGCATTGCGACCATTTGAGAAAGCATTGTTCTTTCAAATTGAGATAAAGGAGTCCCACGGTCAGTCTGCTCCATATAAGGAATGATTTCCATATTCTCATATGAAGCTTGACCACTTGGTTGACTCAAGAACCTCTGCAGCGAGCTGGAGAGGAAGGAATTTGGCCTTGTTCATCTTCATCTTCATCTTCTCCCTCACCCTCGGACATCCCAGACATCAATTTTAGAGATCCATTCATCATCAACTTTTATATACCCCATTTTTCTCGGGGTAGAGTCATCAATTTCATTTGATGCCTTGGGGGTTTCTATGCTCTCCCCGAGTAAGATCAACTTCAAAATATCTAAAGAAATTATTAATTAACATGGCATAAGGCGAGTTTGAAATCTGCCAACCTTTTTGCCTTTAACATGTGATCTTTAATCACATAAACCCGGTTACCGAATATTGTTAAAAATGCGAGTACATGAGGGCAAGATCTCCCTCATTAAGAATAACATGATTACTCCCTCTTGGAGTAAGCATCCATGCCACAATAAAAGCAAGTAGTCTATGTTGAAGTGCAAGTTTTCCAGCATTTAAAATTCTTACCGAATCATTTGGATCCTTAAGGTAAGACCGGAAAAACTGAATTTTGTTGAAATCAGGAATCTCAGAAATATTCCCCCTGGAAACTTTGACTCCCCTATCCTTGAGGCTAGCAATTTGCTCCCAAACAGAAGGAGTAATTTCCATATTAACTCCCTTTACCCGAGATCTGATTGTTGAACCATTTACTTGTCAAATTTGAATAAAACACCCGAACCAGATCAGTCTGTATGTTCCCGATAAACTCCATGAAGGTTTTTAGCTTTTGACTTTTTAGCTTTCTTCTCGAGACTAGTAAATCCCTCTTCATCAAGCCATTTGTATTTGATAAATTTTGGAATAACAATCTGTTTCGATTGAACTTCAGAAATGAAGGTGTTCATTTTTCCAATATCACCATTAAACCATGCTTCCAGATGACCACCAGGATTAGCAGCGAGAGGAAGATTCCCCTTTTTGCTTCTTTCTTGACTTTGATCTCCTCGAGCATCTTGTTGTATAGTTTTAGAGAGGGGTTTTGAGACGTGAGTACAAGGAAAGAAGAGAGAAGCAATTTGAACCGAGAAAGAGAAGAATGAGAACAATGAGCTACAAGTGAGCAAAGTGAAGATTCACGGATGTCAATTTTCGTGAATTGCGGTTAAATTTTGACAGAACCTGCAAAATCAGCTTTAATTGTATATGTCCCCTTGGCCAAAGACAGAGGCACATATTTCTGGATAGTGGGTGCATCAGCTAAACTGTTCTTGGGAAGATGTTTGACTTGGTCAAAGAATATTAAAACGAATTATGCAGATTTTGATTACCACAAAAACTTGGGATTTTGATTCTGATTTGCTTACCAATTTTCAATTGGATGTTGTAAAAGTAATTTTCAGGAACAAATTAATCAATTAATCAACTAATTAACCCATTAATTTGATCTTTAATACTAGGTTTAAAAATGCTACAGTGAAATAATCGATTAATTCATAAAGGAATCGATTAATCTTGTACTGAATGAAATTAATAAAGTGATAACAAAATTTTAATCGATTAAAACGAAAAAGAATCGATTAAATTTGACATCTTAGTGTTTTTAGTTTATATAAATCCTTTTTAATCGATTAAAACAGCTAAACTCAAATCCTGAGAACATTTTAATCGATTAATTCGTATTTCAATCGATTAAAAACTGTACGGACAGATTTTCTGGTATTCTCTGTAAGTTATTTTAATCGATTAATACTTTTTTATATCAATTAAAACATTCAGTTTATGAAACCAGAATCTGATTTGCTGTTTTGAACACCAAGGGACTTCCAGATTTTGTTCCTGCAAAACAGATTTAGCATGTTTCTGGTACCCTTTATAATTACTGGGTCCAATCAGGTTATTTGAAAAGAATTATTTTTGGGAATCCACTTCATTCTACCTCTGGGAATAGCATACTTCTTAATTCTACAATATTTCACTGAATGACCTCTTTTCATGCAGTAAAAACATTTTATCTCAGAGTAGGATTTCCTCTTTACATTTGTTTTTCTGAATTTCATCCTAGATTTAAATCCTATGCCAGATTTGTCAAAAATTAGTTTTTGTGACCCAAGTAAAATGTTAAGATTAGCTTGACCTTGTGTAAACTTTGAAACAGTTTGTGATAAAAAATCAATCTTCTTTTGTAATTCTGGACAATTATTACAGGGTTTATTACATGCACAATCAGAATTATCATGAATTAATTTTAAAAAATCAAGATCAGCTTCATCTTCAAGAATTTTCTTTTCAAGAGAGTCTACTTTATTTACTAACCAATTATTCAATCCTTTTAGCCTATCATTTTCTTTTTGCAGTTTCTTAGCTTCTTCATGCATTTCATTAAATGCTTCTTGTAATGAATTATAATTCACTAAATTTGAAGAAGAGTTAGAACTTACACTCGCTGGATTGAAGATTTTGATTTGCCATTAGACATAAGTTGGCTTCTTCATTATCAGAATTTTCGTTGATGAAGTATCATTATCATCCCATGCTATATAGGCTCTTCTTTTGACTTTCTCTTCTTTCTTGTCATTGTATTTATTCTTTTCTGGGCACTCCATTCTTACATGACCCTGCTTACCACAGCCATAGCATTTGTAGTTAGAAGAATAAGTTTTTTTCTCATACCTTTTATGTTTTTCTTTGTCTTGAATCTTTTTCTTGAGAAATTTGTTGAACTTTCTGACAAGCAGTCCAAGGTTTTCACTTTCCTCCTCTGATTCTTGATTCCTTTCTTCAACTTTGAGTGTTATACTTCTGCCTTTCTTCTCAGAGACTTCTTGCTCATTGAATCTGTTAATTTCCATTTCATGTTCTCTGAGTTTGCCAAACAAGGACGCTGTTGTCATGACGGACAAGTCTTTTGATTCTGAGATTGCTGTGACCTTTGGCTGCCATGACCTGTCAAGACATTTCAAGACTTTAATATTTAATTCTTCTTTATCAAAAGTTTTACCTAAGCCCATTAGGTGATTGATGATGTGAGTGAAACGCTTCTGCACATCTGCAATACTTTCTCCAGTTTGCATTTTGAACAACTCATATTCTCTTATGAGAGTATGTTTTCTGGCTCTCTTTACATCAGCAGTCCCTTCATGAGTAACCTCAAGAACTTTCCACATTTCCTTGGCAGATTTGCATTGGGAGACCTTGAAAAACTCATCCATATTTAGTGCAGAAGTAATTATATTTTTAGCAGTGCAATCACTTTGAACTTTTTTCTTTTCTTCATCATTTAAACTGGACCATTCTTTTTCTGTAATTAATGGACCATTAGCAATTACATCCCAAACATTCCTATCAATAGATTCAATAAAGATCTTCATCCTAATTTTCCAAAATGGATAATCTGTTCCACAAAACAGTGGAGGTCTATTGATAGAAGCTCCCTCAAAAAACGGTAATTTGTTTTCAGCCATTAAAGATTTGATCGAAAGACTTGAATAACTCTGAAGAACCTTGCTCTGATACCAATTGTTAGAAAAAGAGGCTGAGATGAGGAGGGGGGCTGAATTGATCTTTGAAAGATTTTCGCAATTAACAGATTATCTATTTCAAAAATTAAGATTTCAGATCTGTTCTTGAATCACACAACAAGCAATCAAAAAATAAATGCAGCAACTGAATTAAAGAAGAGAAAGGTTTAGAAAGATATCACCAAGGTTTATACTGGTTCACCCAATCCCAGGGCTACGTCCAGTCTCCAGCCAAATTCTAGCTGGGTTCCACTAGATTGAATGTTTTACAGATTACAACCTTAACCTTACACTCAATCTACCACAAGAACCACAATTCCAGTTCCTGCACCTAACCATTCACCAAGAACCAAATTCCAGTTCTTGATAACCTCTACAACCAAATTCCAGCTGCAGAGAAACCAGTGCCCACAATTCCAGGCACCAACAATACAGAAAAGAATGTAAAGAAACAAACAGAAGAAACTAGAATGCTCAAACCAGTTTTATGCAATTCTGCAGTATGTTGTTTCTTCTCAAAAGAATGCAATTTTGCCTCAAGAAAGAATTCTTTTGAACTTCACAAAAACTAGCGCGAATCTTTCTTGAAAGAAGTACTTTTGATTGCTTGAATGATTGCAAAAGGATGTGTATCAGATGATATTTTAAAATGATCAAGCAACTCTGTTTATATAGAAGATTTTCAAAACTGCTGGTTTAATTAATCTGTTAAAATAATCTTTTAATCTGTTAAAAGCCTTGTTTTAATCTGTTAAAACTTCTTTTAATCCATTAAAACGTTCTTGATTATTTTCCAGATTTGTTTTAACTGATACGACAACGTTTATATCAATTAAAACTCTTTGCAAAAAATCTTCTAATTTGATTTAATCGATTATTTCGTGTTTCAATCGATTAAAATACTGCAAAACTTTCTTGTAAACTTTTCCAAGTGATTTTTGTAATATCCTAAATTTTGTAATCAATTATATAAATAAATTTTGTAAGTTATAAATATGTACCGAATATTATGTAGAGTTATTATAAAAATAAAACATGATTTTTATAGTAATTTTGTCTTAAGAAAATTATAAAATAAAATCCAAGGTTAATATTGTGTCAAATAATAATTTAATAATAATTCTTAATAATAAAAATTAAATAAATGAGTAAATAAATATTTAGAAAAAAAAGAGAGAAACGAGAAGGTCGGTAGTGGCCTAAATACATTTGAATTAAGTCGGTGAAGAATCGAGAATTAAATTAAGGCGGTGAAGAATAAAGACAGCGAAGAAAATCCTAGAAAGAATTAAGTCGGTGAGTAAGTTTATAAATAGGAGGAAACTGGAAACATACACCAACACAATTCACGACCAACTTGAAGAATAAACCGAGAGACACCAGAATTCTTGGAAGAAGAATTCGAGAGAAAGGAGGAAAGGAGGAGCATACAAAATTAGGAGAGTAATAAGATATTGAGGAATCAGGTATGGGTTAGACGTTTAGTTTTATTCATACGAATGTCTGTAATTGGAGATTACTATTCATCAATTGCAAAGTTTGAAATATTGTTGAAATTCTTTCAATTAAGGATGAATTATATAATAAAATTGTTGTTTTTAACTTAAATTGAACATGTTTATGGTTTAATTTTGATTTGGAACAAATTTGAGTGATTGAAACTGAGAAATTTGAAACTTGGATTTCGAAAATGGCGAACTGATGAAAATCTGCAAAAACTCGCTCAAGCGAAAAATATGTCGCTTGAGCGAGGATACCTGGAAAATTTGGGATTCTCGGGTTCTTTATCGCTCAAGCGAAAATTACATCGCTTGAGCGACTACAGGTCATGTATCGCTCAAGCGACCGGTGTACTCGCTTGAGCGACGACAGCTTCAAAAAAAAAGGGGGACTAAGGGTCATGTCTCGCTCAAGCGACCGGTATACTCGCTTGAGCGACGACAGCTTCAAAAAAAAAGGGGGACTAAGGGTCATGTCTCGCTCAAGCGACCGGTGTACTCGCTTGAGCGACGAAAGCTTCAAACAAAGGGGATTCTCGGGTCATTTCTCGCTCAAGCGACCGATGTACTCGCTTGAGCGACGAAGCCTTCAAACAAAAGGGGACTCTCGGGTTCCATCTCGCTCAAGCGACCGGTGTACTCGCTTGAGCGAGCGAAGGAAGAAGAACGGACTAGGTGGGAATTTTTGCAAAAGATCAAGGGTAAAATAGTCATTTCACATATTAGGGACATAAATGAAATTTTGAAAAAGGTTAAGGGTATAATCGAGATAAAGTCAAACAGTATATTACCCCCTCTTTATTTACTAGGAAAACGACTCAATAAACGTTAGAATTTGAGGATAGTGCCTTCATCAAAGTTATAGATTATTATCTTATCTTTCCCAACACAATTGGAATCATCTTAAAATGATGTCTAGAACTCAAGATATGGACAAAACACTGAACCCTATGAAATAAATTATTAATAAAAATTGTCTTGCTTAAAACAACTATGAATTGTAATTAAAATTTTGAATATATGAAGGAGATGTTTTTAAGTATTTAATTGATGATAGATTGTTTTGTTTCATACGAGACATAAACATAGTGCATGAAATGTTTTCTGGAAGTCACAGAAAAGTTTTTACAGAAAAGTATTTGGAAATTTCTCTTAAGTTG
This sequence comes from Sphenostylis stenocarpa, assembly GCA_963425845.1. NCBI lineage: Eukaryota > Viridiplantae > Streptophyta > Magnoliopsida > Fabales > Fabaceae > Sphenostylis > Sphenostylis stenocarpa. The sequence goes on from OY731401.1 coordinate 33,467,832, forward strand.
CTACCAAGGACGGTTGGTAGGAATAATGATGTGCAAAACAGAATTTTTAAATTTTTCTGTGAGTCAATTTACTATCAAGAGCATCTGGTAGTGGAATATGACTATGAAAATGGCTGGCCAAATGAGACAGAGAATGAATTATTAAGAATTGAGCTACCAGAATCTCTGATAGTAAATGGGGGAGTAGAATAGGTAAGACAGGACCTCTGGTCTATGGGGATGGACCTCTGGTCTAGGGAGTGTTTGGGCATGGGCAATTCCATAAGTGGCCAGTCTTTATTTGATTCTGTGTCGTGGTAGCCTGCCGGGTGCACTGACACTCTGACTACTGTCTACTTGTTCGCGTTTAGTGGGACATTGCCGAATCACCGGACAGGGTGATGTTAAGCTCTGGTTCCACTAGACACTCAAATGAGTCTCCATGGAGCACTGAGTCAAAAATAATTTTTTTATTTTGAGTCAAAAGCATGATTTTAAAGTTTTACGTTTGGAGTCACATGTGCATATCATAAACATATTGCATGATAAAATTGTAAATTATTCATGATTTGTACGATATTCTCTATTATGATTCCATGATTTATTTATTTGTTTCTCATAATTAATTTTTAAATTAAATTATATACGGTTGTATATTTATTAGAAGGAATTTTTCATTGGTTGATTTTATCGTATGAATGTTTGCTTTATTTGTTGTGGATAAAATTAAATGTCTAACCCCATAAATATTTCAATCCCAGATGTTGGTGACGTATGATGCAGGAATACATAATTCAAGAGATAGATGTCAGATGCAAAAATCCAGAGCTTAGGATGGGAATTGTATAACATATAAGTATAACTTTATGACTTGTAATATATTGAAAACTTTGTACTAGAACTTGTTGCTTGATTTAATATAAAACCTTACCTAAATTAATTGTTCACTTAGTATATTTTCTATTAACCTTCTATGAATATTGAAAATATTACTAACTTAGATAATAAATTAGAATTAATAAATGTAATCTGTAAAGGGGGTTACAATTTTAACTGATAAAAATATGTTTTAATCGATTAAAACGCTGTGTAGAAATTTCCTTAAGTTGTTTTAATCGATTGAAACGTGATTTAATCGATTAAAATAATTTTGATCGGTCATAACTCAATTCTGATCGATCATATATGATTCTCATCGGTTGTAAACGTATTCTGATCGGTCATACTGTACTCTAAGTGGTTTTAATCGATTGTTTCAAAGTTATATCGATTAAAATACTGCCAAAACACTTCTCTAGTGATTTTAATCGGTTATTTCGAAGCTGTATCAGTTAAAATACTGACAGAAGGTTTTCAAAACTTTCTTTAATGAAAACAATCGGTTATTTCGAAATTATATCAGTTAAAACCTTGTTATAAAATTGTTAAGAACATTTTAGTTGATAAAGCTTATATGCTATTAGTTAAAAATAGTTAATTCAAAAGCTTTTATCAAAATACTTTGTTTTTAACTGTTTAAACGTTTTTAGAGGCATTTTGCAAAATCTTTTAAGTGAAGAAACCTCATGCAGCAGAAAAGATAAAAATGATTATACCTAAGCAGAGCTGTAGACACACTAATCCCTCTACTCTTTTATCTAAGTGACTTTTGACTGCCACAAAGTTGCCTTGACTTCATTCTTGACTTCATCAAATCAACAAGATCTTTTCCAGAGTATTTCAATAAGATCTTCATCACTTTCAGGTGGCAGGTACGATTTGCTGAGTGAGGGCCTTGTGCCCACTGGTATGGTCGGAAACCACCACTCAAGGTGATAGCCTTCCTCTTTTGACCTAAAGATTGACAAGGCCCTAGTGTCATGCATGGTCTGAGGGCTGAGAGAGTGGGAGCCCTATAATGGGGGCAACTTGGGGACCTAACCTTGGTGAGAACATTTAGAACCACCTTGAATACGCACTTTTCTGCAGGACACCCCAACCTCGTAATGAAACGATGTCACTCTGTTCGCGGATGAGCGAATTGTTTGTACATGTGGTTGTTGCATTTTTTTTTATTGCATGAGCATAGAGAAAGCATACAATAACAAAAAAATAAAAATAAAAATCAAAAAATGATAAATGAAAAATGCATAACCACCTTTATCTTGGACAGTCTACATTTTAGCTAGCCTGAGTTTAAGTTCTTTGTAAGCTAAGTAGCCATGTGGACCGACAGAAGAGATAAAGGGTTATAAAAAATAATAATATAAAAACATTAAAAATTATTTTTATAGTAAAAAGATTTTCGACAAAGTCAATCATTCATATGCGCATCATCTCATAAGTGGTAAAACCATGAGAGAAAATGAATGCATAAGGAAAGTATGCATGCACATCATCTTAACAAAACTCTCATGCATAAGCACATCCATTCTAGGGGACATTAGATATCCTTAGATAAAGGCGAAAGAGACCCAAGTGCGTTTGTAACCTTCGTTATACTTGTCAATGACAAGGAAGGGGCAAGTGTGCTAAGGTGTGGTAACCTTCGTAATATTGTTAATTTATGATGGGGAAGGAACTATTACACAAAAGTGGGTATGATACTTCGTAAAGCGTAAGCCTTAAGGATGATACCATAGCCAGTGTCTTAAGGCATATCTATCCCACACCAATCATTCATTTTTGTAATAAAACTCATTTCTGGATTTTAGAAAGTGGTTGGTCTTCCTGTAGTCCGAACCTATGCACAAAAGGCAATGGAGCAACTGGAGGAGCAGAACCACAAACTTACCGCTGAGGTTAATTCCCTAAGGGAACAAATGGCACAAATGATGGAGTTAATGCGCCAACAGAACCTCAACAAGGGCGAGACTCATGGTGATCGCGCTTCTCGCCATGAGGAGGAAGAAGAAGAAGAAGAATTCTATGAGCAGAAAGCCCCTGCGCAGTCCGAAGCAAGGGCGGTACTCATCCAGCCCCCTGAAGTCTCCAAGCAACAAATCTCTGCTCTGGAAGAGAGACTGAAGGCCATGGAAGGGCATAACTTCGATGTGAAAGAGGCGGCAGATATGTGCCTCGTTAAGAACATCCGCTTCCCTCCAAAGTTCAAGGTCCCAGACTTTCCAAAGTACATGGGAATAACTTGCCCTAGAAGCCATCTTACTATGTACTGCCGTAAGATGGCTCCCCACGTCGATAACGAAGAACTCCTAATCCATTGTTTTCAGGAAAGCCTGACCAATTCAACTTTGAATTGGTAAATGTAGCTGGAAATGGGACAAGTCTAGAACTGGAGACAGTTGGCAGATGCCTTTCTCCGTCGCTACAAGTACAACATTGATCTGACCTGATAGGTCAGATCTCCAAACATTAAGCAAGAAAAGCGATGAATCCTTTAAGGCGTATGCCCAGCGCTGGAGGGAGCTGACCGCCCAGGTGGAACCTCCACTATCAGACAAGGAGATCGTGTCCATGTTCATAAATTCGTCGACTGGGCCCTATTATGACAAAATGATAGGGAACACGTCAACCCTCTTTACGGACGTGGTCACCATAGGCGAGAGGGTGGAGTAGGGATTGAAGAGTGGAAGGATAGTGCAACCTTCATCCTCCAACGCGTCATTCAAGAAATCCCTAGGCAAGAAGAAGGAGGCAAGCATAAACACCATCAAACTCACCACTCCTTCTTCTTCTGCAAAGCCAACTAGGCAATCACGAAGACAGGAAAGGAAATTTACTCCTCTCTCGACCTCCTATGGGAGCTTACTGCCAAAACTATTAGAGGGAAAAATCTTGATATACGCCCCGCCAAAGAAGATAGATCCACCCTATCCCAATTGGTATAAGCCAAATGAAAAATGCGTTTACCATTTTGGCGGTGTAGGGCATTCTATAGAAAACTGTTTGGCCTTGAAATATAATGTCCAAGAATTAAAAGATGTCGGGTGGGTCACCTTTGACACTCCTGCCCCCAGTGTAGATGTCAAACCTCTATCGCATGAAGGATAGGGTTGGATAGGGAGGACTAGCTGTTAGGGTCCCTTTTTTAAGCTTTCTTTGTATTTCTTGCGGTCCCAGCCCGAGACCGTGAGATCACTGACTAAAAGGGCATTTGTACATATTCTCTCTTTTTAATACATGGGACATTTTTCATCCATATTCATTTTATTCTTTTCCCTCTTCTATTTATTATTCTCTCAAAATAATTGAATAATAAAAATCTATACCTAAAATAGAACCTTAAAACAATCATGTCTGTGATTGATGAATCTCTGTGGAATCCGAAAGCCAAAGGCGAATGGATCGAATTTGACAATGAGCAGGGGACCATTTCCCCAGACATGCAGAGATTGTTGGAAAAAGAAGGTCGATCCATACAACCCTATCAAAAAGAAATGGAGGCCATCAATTTGGGACAAGAAGACAATAAAAAGGAAGTAAATATCAGCACCCAAATTGACACCAACACCAAGGAAGGTTTAATACACTTAATGAGAGAGTACGTGGACGTATTCGCATGGTCTTACCACGACATGCCCGGACTCGATGCAAGCGTAGTGGAGCATATATTACAGTTGAAAGAAGGTTTTCGGCCAATAAAGCAAAAGCTCCGAAGGATGAAACCTAATTGGTCCTTGAAAATCAAGGAGGAAGTACATAAATAGCTAGACGCTAACTTCTTAATAATATCTAGATACCCTGAATGGCTGGCAAACATCGTACCAGTAATCAAGAAGAATGAAAAAAATCAGAGTGTGTGTGGAGTACAGGGATTTAAATCGAACAAGTCTAAAAGACGATTTTCCCTTATCACACATTGATACGTTGGTAGATCACACTGCCACAAATACACTCTATTCATTCATAGACGGATATGCAAGGTATAACCAGATTAAATTAGCAGTATAAGATAGAGAAAAATCTCCTTCATCACACCGTGGGGAACGTTCTATTACAGAGTCATGCCTTTCGGACTCAAGAATGCAGGGGCTACCTATCAAAGGTCCATGATAACATTATTTCATTACATGATCCACAAAGAAATAGAAGTATATGTGGATGACATGATTACTAAGTCCAAAAATGAAATAGACCACATCCTATATTTGAGGAAACTATTCGATCGGCTTCGAAAATATCAGTTAAAGCTAAACCCGACTAAGTGTACGTTCGGAGTACGGTCAGGTAAACTTCTTGGGTTTATTGTCAGCAAAAAAGGGATAGAGGTAGACCCTGACAAAACAAAGACAATTTTAGAAATGCCCCCGCCAGAAACTAAAAAGGAGATAAGAGGATTTCTGGGCCGAATCAACTACATAGCAAGGTTCATTGCACAACTCACAGACAAATGTGCACCCATCTTCAAACTTTTGTGCAAAAATCGACCGACGGTTTGGAATAGGGGAATGCCAACAAGCATTTGAGAAGATCAAAATGTGCTTGACCAATCCACCAGTACTGGTGCTGTCCATTGAAGGAAAACCTCTTATCCTTTACCTATTTGTACTTGATGAATCTATGGGATGTGTGCTCGGCCAGCAAGACAATACGGAAAAGAAAGAGCAAGCCATATACTACCTCAGTAAAAAATTCCTAGATTATGAGACCCGTTATAAACCACTCGAAAAAACATGTTGTGCATTGGTGTGGACAACTCAACGTCTTAGGCAGTATATGGTTAGGCACACTACTTGGTTGGTTTTCAAAATGGATCCAATCAAATATCTATTTGAAAAACCCGTCTTGATCGGAAGAATAGCTAGGTGGCAAGTACTCCTCTCAGAATTCGACATCATCTATGTCACCCAAAAAGCTATCAAAGGTAGTCCTCTAGCGGACTACCTAGCACACGGATCAATAAACGAATATAAATCCCTATAGGACGATTTTCAAGATGAACATATCATGCACATCCAACACGAAGAACTCGAAGATGATGCATGGACCATGTTCTTCGATGGAGCCTCGAATATGCTTGGACACGGGATCAGAGCTGTTCTAATATCCCCTAAAAAGAAATGCATCCCGGTAACAACCAGACTGAACTTCAATTGCACCAATAACATGGCCGAATATGAAGTCTACGCCTTGGGATTTCAAGCAGCTCTAAATCATGGGGTAACCAAACTCAAATTTTTCGGTGACTCATCCCTTGTTATCTACCAACTCAAGGGTGAATGGGAAACCAGAAACTCCAAATTGATCTCATATCTAGAGTATGTTCATAATATGATTTCGAGGATGGAAAACGTCACTTTCGAGTACATCCCCCGGGAAGACAATCAGTTTGTACATGTCCTCGCTACTTTGTCATCCATGTTTACCTTAGATCAAGAACATGAGATACCGATTATCCAGATTAGACTGCATGACAATCAAGCTTTTTGCATGGCAGTAACCAGCAAGGAAGACAAATCCCCTTGGTATCATGACATCAAGTGATACCTCATAAAAAAGGTGAATATCCCGAGGGAATTAACGATAATGACAAGAGGACCATTCGAAAGAGAGCCATAGATTCACGATGATTGGAGGAACCCTTTACAAGAAATTTTTTTACTGCAACTTATTAAGGTGTGTGGACCACGAAGAAGCTCAAGCCCTAATTAAGGAAATTCATGAAGGAGCCTTCGGAACCCACATACCAGGGCATGTCATGGCAAAGAAAATCCTCAAAGCAGGATACTTTTGGTCCACAATGGAAGAAGACTGTCACCAGCACACTAAAAAATGTCACAAGTGTCAGGTCTACGCCGACAATGTTCATGTCCCACCGGCACCCCCAACATCTTAGCTACACCATGGCCATTCTCCATGTGGGGCATGGATGTTATCGGATCTATCGAGCCCAAAGCATCCAATAGTCATCGCTTCATCTTGGTGGTCATTGACTACTTCACAAAATGGGTAGAAGCAACATCCTACGCACATGTGACCAAGAAAGTGGTGACTACCTTCATCAAGAAAAATATCTTGTGTCGGTATGACATCCCTCATCATCTCATTACTGACAATGAGACCAATCTGATCAATAAGATGATGGAAGAGTTATGCCAAGATTTCAAAATTTAACATCATAATTCCTCTCCATACCGACCCAAAATGAATGGTGCAGTAGAGGCAGCCAATAAGAACATTAAGAAAATCATCCACAGGAGCCCTTTGCCCTTCACATATTTGCATGAAAGATTGGCATGAAATGTTGCCAATATCAGCCCTTAAATCAGCCCTTTTGCCCTTCACCAATATAAAGATTGGCATGAAATGTTGCCCTTTGCCCTTCACAGATTTTGAACTTTCGTACGAACCTCCACAGGAGCCACTCCCTTTTCCTTCGTATACGACATGGAGGCCATACTGTCAGTGGAGGTCGAAATACCCTCCCTGCGAGTCATTATGGAAGCAAATTTGACAGAAGCAGAATGGGTCCAAATTCGGTACGATCAGTTGAACCTAATCGAAGAAAAATGATTGGACGTCATATGTCACAGACAAACCTACCAAAAGAAAATCAAAAGGGCTTACGACAAAAAGGTCAACCCCCACACTTATCGCGAAGGGGATTTAGTGATATAGAAATTGCTTCCAGCCCAGAAAGATAAAATTGGAAAATGAGCAGCAAACTATGAAGGTCCCTTTATGGTCAAGCGAGCCTTTTTAGGAGGAGCTTTTATCCTCACCAACATGGACAGAGAAGAACTTCGACACCCGGTCAATTCAGATGCGGTGAAGAAGTATTACGCTTGAAGACATTGCTCATGACCCGCCAAGATGAAAACCCGCAAAGGGCATTCTGGGAAAAAGTTAGGGTCCATGCACCTCGCTAGGATACGTCCTAGAAAAAACTTAGAGGTTTCAAAAATAGAAATAAGTAAAAGAGCAATGACTATCTTAGCCGAAAATTGCAAAGTGGCTAAAGTAACATCCTTCCAGAAGCGGCCAGGCTTTGCATAGTCTTCACTCCGGGCTCGAGCATCTCAACTGAAGCAACTAGGAGAACCAGGGGGGCAGATATCAGAGACATGATTGTTGTAGCTTATATAGTGTAGCCAACCTTGGCCAGCCATGCTTCTAAATTCATTTGTAAATCCTTCTGTGAAAAATAAACCATTTGTTGATGTCAATAAAATTGTCTTTCATTTCTTTTCTCTTAACCAAATTATGAAAATGCCTCTGTCTTAAATCACAAACATGCATAAAAGAACCAACACAAGAAAGCATAAAAAAGAAATAAAACAAAAAGAATAACACCTGCTAGGAAATTCTTAGTCAAAAATTAGGACGGCTTGCTAGATCGAAAACCCGCAAAGGGCGGTCTAGGCAAAAGATAAGGCAATTATAAAAAATGAAAAAGCCCGCTAAGATACCCTATGCAAAAATAAGGCAGCCTGCTAGATGGAAAATCCCACAAGGACGGTCTAGGCAAAAGATAAGGCCAAAACAAAAATACGCAAAGGATCCTGTTAGCGTCCAACAACTAACGGGAAGAGCAGTCACTTTTCTAGATGCATCAAATAAAAGAATAGATTACATTTAGGACATCCACACACTAGTAGTCGCACGAAACGACTTTGTCAAAATAAAAAATAAAAATAAAAATCTCTTCAAACAAATAAACAAAAAATAATACTCATGCATAAGGAGACTAAGATCCATGTCTGTGATTAAAAACAAGAAGAGCCAAGCACAACATCATCATCATCATTAAGAAACTCAAATTAAACCAAGAGCGTCCAGAGCTAAAGCTCCAATCTTCAAAGAAATAAGGGATTCAAGAGAAGAAAATCGTTCATCCCCAACAAATGCCCAAAAAGAAAAAGGTCATAAATAAGAGAAGGCCAATAAACTCCCCAAGTGAGTCGCACAAGAGAACAAGGGATCGGAAATCCCATCCCATGGAATAAAAGCTTCCCAGGGCCAGCTCTCACCACATAATCAAGGAGGCAAGACTCCATTCCCTCCCCAAAGGGTTACCAAAATTAGATCCCCAGGGAAACAAAATTCCCCAGCGGATCGCCAAAAAGAAGAATCTAACCCCAGTGAGCCTACCGCAAAGGCACTCTTCAAAGACTGTCATCCTCAAAGAGTCGTTTTCCTACACATAAGTAAGACCTGGCAAGCCGAAAGCCTTCACTTCCGATGAAGCATCTGCCTATTCAAAGGCATCATCTAAATCAACAAATCCCCCAGTGGATTCCTGCCTACTTAAGAGGCATTCATCAGAAATCCCCAGCAACCAACAAAGCTGATGGCTATAAGAAAAAGCCACAAACAAATAATCCCCAGCACACCGGACGACTACAAAAAGGTCAAAAACAATTTTCAAGGCAAGAAGTACTCCCCATGGATCCAGCGCATGATCAGAGAGAGCATCCTGAAGGTACTCATCAATTATGGGGTCGGAGAGAACACCTTATGGGCAAGTCAACCATAGGATCAGAGAGAACATCCTATGGTCAAGTCTGGCAAACTCAACACTAGATGTCACAGGGTCGGAGAGAACACCCTACGTACATCAAGGCCAGATAGGGGTCCACACCCATCAACCACAGAGTTGGAGAGAACACTCTGCGGGCAAGTCAACTATGGGATCAGAGAGAACATCCTGTAAGGAGATCTTGTAAAAACTAGATGGGAGTTTATACTCTATAGCACAGGATCGAAGAGAGCATTCTGTGTACGACAAAACCATAATAGGGTTTCCACCCATCAAACTAGATGAGGGTTTGTACTCATCACCGCAGGGACCGAGAAAATACCCTGTGGATAAACTTGGCGCACACATTCATTGTCCAGAGGATCAACTACCGCACAAGGGGAGCATCCAAAGGACAACTGAGCAAGAGGGTTAACTCCTTCACCCGACAATCGATTTTATGGCACATTAGCCCATAGTTAATTGGTTGGGTGAAGGGGGGGCAGTTGTAGACCCTAAATCTTGCCTGACTTCACAATAAATACCAGAAAACCTTCGCTCTGAAGAAGAATAAAACTTCATAAGGCTTGTAGTAGTGTTTACTAGGTCTTAGATAGAATAAGGAGGGATTTTTGGGAAAATAAAATGTCCATTTGTATCAGGGAAGTAGTGGATGACCGTCCAACAGAGACAGACGACCGTCCACCAGCTATGGACGGTCGTCCACCTTGACCAGACGATCATCCATCCCAAAAATGAGGCATGGACGACTGTTCATGCTAGACAAACGACCGTCCATCCTCAATTTTGGCCATGGATGGCCGTCCATGATGGTCAGACGGTCGTCCATGTTTCCTTGGCTCACTTCCCTATAAATAGGAGCCTCATTTCTCGTTTTTGACACATTATTCACTTCTACCACTCTCTACGAAGTCTTTTGACACTTGAGAGTGACTCTGAGCATTATTCCAAAGTTTGAGTGAGTTTTCCAATTTCTGTTAAGGTAGAAATCGGTTAAGGAGGTCTCCTTCTGAGACATCCGACCCTTAGTAGAGTGATATTTTCTCTTTTGCGGGTGAAGAGCATGCTTGTAGAGCGAGGGGATAGCCAAAAAGCATCCTCAAGTTTTGAAGAGTTAATATAAAGCTTGCTTCAAAGTTTCTTTCCCTATTCTCTCTCTTTTATTGTTTTCTTTACTGCTTTCCTTGTATGCATTAGATACTAGGGCCATGTAGATATTTAAATTTCGCAAGTAGATCAATAAATAGGGTAAAAACATAGTTTCTTTCAGTCTTTATTTTATGAACTAGTCCATCATAGGGAACCCGAAAGGGGTGTTGTGGGGTGATAACACCTTCCCCACACGTAACTAACTCCCTTACCCAACTCTGGTTGTAAAACCAAAGTTGGTTTTTTCTAAACCAATGCCTTCTTTTTTCCTTTTTCGATGTTTATGGTAAAAACATCGGCGGGCAACTCCGTAGAACCTTTTACGAAAACCTCGCCTTTAGGTTCGGTCCAGTTATCAGACATCTTAAAAGCGTTGAACACATCTTTAGAAAATGTGAGTCATTCAAAATCATCGCGTCGCTCCGATCGCCTCTTTTGACAGTGGGGACAGGCGAGGAAGGTTGTATTACCTGGACCTAACATAAAAAGATTCAAAGAGACTTGGTCAAGTACTAGCAACAAAAGGGTCTCAATAAGTAAAAAAAGGTGAGGATATTTGGTTATGACATAAGCGTTTAGGACATGCATCTTTTGCTTACATAAAAAAATTATTTCCAAATGTGTTTGACCAAGTAGACACTTCAACTTTATTTTGTGATGTTTGTGAGCTTGCAAAGAGTCGCAGAACATTTTCCTTTAATTTCAAATAAAAGTTCTCTTCCTTTTATGATCATTCACTCTGATGTATGGGGTACATCTAAGGTTACAATCTAGGGTGGCTCAACGTGGTTTGTAACGTTTATTGATGATTGTACTCGAATGACTTGGTTATATTTGATGAAATCTAAAAGTGAAGTTAGAGGACTATTTCCGAAATTTTGCAAAATGATTGAGACCCAGTACAAAACAAAAGTTCAGGTACTGAGCAGTGACAACAGAGGAGAATATATGCAATCAAAACTTCAACAATTTTTAGTAGCCAAAAGAATTGTTCATCAGAGATCTTGTCCAAATACTCCACAACAGAATGGGATGGCAGAACTGTTGAACATACAAGGATATGAATGTTGAACATACAAGGATATGAAGCTTGTAGATTTGATGATGATTCAAGAATAAAGGACTTAAAGATTTGACGACTTATAATGTTATGTAATAACTCTGTTTTTATGTTTTTGAGTCTGTAATATTAGAGTCCAAGATAGTCAGCACATAGACCACTCTTTAAAAGCTTTAAAAACTTATTTTTATGAAAAATACACTGGAATAATCGATTAACTGACAAGATAATCGATTATTATAGCAAGAAAATCATTTTCAGTAATTGCTCTCTGGTTTAATCGATTAAATCACCAGATAATCAATTATCTGGAGCAGATAATCGATTAAATGGCCTGTTAATTGATTAACTGGTGCTGTTTTGCTCCTCTGCAAGAATGGCTTTAGAATAATCGATTAACACTCAAGATAATCGATTATTTACGTCTGTTGTGCGTTTTGAAATTCAAAATTGGACCAATTTACGAAAACCCTATTCCCAATTCATCTGTTTTCGAAAACCCCCAATTTCTATACCCTATTATCTCTACTTAAGGTTCTCTAAGGCTCTTTGCAAATTGAACAAACCTTTTTATACAAAAGTTAAGAGTTGTGACTGCTAGAAAACTGTTTGTGGGGAAGAAAAAGGGGCTTTTGAAAACCTAGTGTGGGCTAGAAGCGATAAGAATCACTGAGTGGGTTTCTTAGTGGATTGTGTGTTGTGCCGTCTCTAGGAAAAACTGTTCTTCATCCTTTGTTGATTCAAAGGAGGTGTTCATCTCTTGTGTGACTCAAGAGAGGTGTTTTCTTTACCTTATCTTTTCATTTGTAATCTGTTTGTAAAATTATGATTGTAGTGACAACATTAATCCTCTGTTTGAGTGATTAGCAACTGGACGTAGGGTCTTTTGATCTGAACCAGTATAAATCGACTGTGTAATCTTCGATCCCTTCTCTATTTACTCTACACAACATTTTAATCGGTGAAATTCGGAAAAAAATTTAAAACCCTAATTTTTGTTTAAGAAACCAATTCACCCCTCTTAGTTTTTGTCTGTAAATGCAAACATTCCGCTGCACGATTCTAACAAGTGGTATCAGAGCTTTCTTTGATAGTCATTCAATTTTTGAAAATGGCCGAACAAAATCAAACGTTTGTCGAGGGTGCTTCTATCAATAGACCCCCACTTTTTGCGGGCCAAATTGTCCTTTTTGGAAAGTTAGAATGCAAATATTTTTGGAGTCTGTTGATAGAGGTGTTTGGGACGCAATTTTAAATGGTCCCTTTATTCCTAAAATTACTGAAAATGGAGAAGAGGTACCAAAACCATTTTCTAGATGGTCGGCTGAAGAAAATAGAAAAGCCCAATATGATGTTAGGGATAGAAATATAATTTCATCTGCTTTAACCCTTGATGAGTTTTACAGGATATCGGTTTGTAAGAGTGCTCAAGAAATATGGGAAATGCTAAGAGTAACTCACGAAGGTACCGATGACGTTAGCAAGAAAGAACTCATTGATTCAAGAGTATGAGATGTTCCAGATGCAACAAGGGGAAACGATTTTTGACGTTCAAAAGTGTTTCACACATATTGTGAACCATCTCACCAGGTTAGGTAAGATTTTTGATATTGATGAGTTAAATGTAAAAATTCTTAAATCTTTGGATAGGAAATGGCAACCTAAGGTGACGGTCATCACGAAGTCACAAAATCTTGCTACCATGTCTATGGCGGCGCTCTTTGGAAAATTGAGAGAACATGAACTTGAACTCGGAAGGTTAAATGATGAAGAAGGCCAACATCAAAAGAGGTATCTTGCCTTCAAAACTAAAATTTCCAAAAGTAAGAGCAAGAAGGAGGAAGAAGACTCGGAAAATGAAGATGATGAAAATTTGAGTCTCATGATAAAGAAATTCACAAAGTTCATGAAAGCCAAAGGGAAGCAACCCTTCAAAGGTAAGGGAAAGGTAAGAGAAAGTACTTCCTTAAATATTAAATGTTATGGTTGTGGTGAAACAGGACATGTAAAAACCGAATGTCCAAATAAGAAAAATGAAGATCATAAAAGCAAGAAATTATTCAAGAAGAAAGCCTACATTGCTTGGAATGATAGTGACTCAAGTTCGGAGTCAAGTGATTTGAAAATTGAAGCAAACATTTGCTTGATGGCAAATGACAACATCTCTTCCGACTTTGAGGTTAGTGATTCCAACTCTTCCTCAAGTGATGATGAAAATGATTATAATGCTTTACAAAATGCATATAGAGAATTATTTACTGCTTTTAAGTGTCGTCACCGTCAAAACGAGGTGGTCGGAGCGACGCGATGGTTCTGACTTTCCAATACTGAGCTAACCCAAGAACTAATTTTGAAGGGTTCTTCTGGAGTCGCCACCGATGTTTTTACCGGAAACATCGGAAAAGGAGTGAAAAGGCGTTGGTTTTTGAAAAACCAACTTTGGTCATTAGAACCAGAGTTGGGTAAGGGAGTTGTCGCCGCCGTCCGTTCTGACGTCTAGGGACATCTCGAACGTTTATGCGAGCGGTCGCGAAAAGATGGTTTAGACTCGCGTTTTTATGTTAAATGTGTTCATTGCTTTCGAGGTGCTCAACAACTGAACTATCCTCTAATAAAAGCAAGGTTTTCGAAAAGGGGTTCTTATGGAGTCGCCACCAATGTTTTGACCGTAAACATTGGAAAAGGATAAAAAGGCGTTGATTTTAATAAAAACCAAACTTGGCCATTATAACCAGAGTTGGGTAAGGGAGTTAGTTACGTGTGGGGAATGTGTTAGCACCCCACAACGCCCCTTTCGGGTTCCCTATGACGGATTCATTCATTAAGTGAAGATTACGAGAAATTACGCTATTACCCTATTTTATTTATACAGTATTTAAAAATGACTATCTACATGATTTTATTTTACATTGCATACAGAAAGCAATAAATAAAGTAATAAAAGAGAAGAGAATTGAAAAGAACCTCCGTAGCAAGCTTTGTATTGCAAATCTTTTACAGTGAGGATGCGTTTTGGCAATCCCCCGCTCTACAAAGACTCTCCTCCCCGAATACAGTATCGACTCGACTAAATTTTAAAGAAGAATCGAATGCTGGAATACAATTCCTTAACCGATTGTTACCTTTTTAAGGCAATCGGAGAGTTCATTCGAAGTAGGGAGAGAAGACAAGTACTAGGAGTTGTCTGGGGTGTGAAAAAGTGGCAAATGAGCCTCCTATTTATAGATTTTGCGGCCTGGCAGCTTGGGACGACCGTCTAGGGCTTGGAAATCAGGGATGAGCGTCTGGAGAAGTTGGGACGGCCGTCTGGGTTGGGACGACCGTCTCACTTGAAAATTTTGCCTTTGAGACAACCAGCTGAAGAGTGGGACGACCGTCTCACTTGAAGCTTTGGTTCTGAGACGGGCGTCTCACATTTGGGACAGGCGTCCCATTTGCATTTGGCTATTTGGGACAACCGTCTCACTTTTGGGACAGTTGTCTCAACTTGTTTTTGCCATCTTTTGTGTTCTGGGACCCCCGGGAAGCTTTCCTTTCTTTATTCGGACGTCGATTGATACCGATAGATGTCCATTGAAGCTTTATCTTCATATAGGAAGTCTTCTTGGCCTTTATTGAGGTGCCAGGCGAGCTTTTTCTTGTTATAGGAAGTCTCCTTTGCCTTTATTGAGAGGCCGGGCAAAATTAGGGGTCTACAGCTGCCCCCCCCCCTTCACCTGCCTGACTAATTGTTGGCCTAATGTGCCGACAAAATTAGTTGGTAGGGGAAGGAGTTAACCCTTTTTGCCCGATTGTCCTTCAGATGCTCCTTCGCTTGAAGTTTGCTGATCCTCCAGACGATAAATATTTTTGATAGGTACCAACCCCTATCTGGTTTGAGCCTTCTTTTGTAAGGCTTTGGTGAGTACTTACCCTCACCAGGTATGAGTTTGTATTTCACTAGACTCTTATGGGTACCTACCCCCACTAGGTATGAATAAGCTTTTTGATGAGTACTTACCCTCATCTGGTGCGAACCCTATTTCATAAGGCTCTTGTGGGTACCTACCCCCACCCGGTCTTAACCTTGTTCTGCAAGGCTCTGGTGAGTACTTACCCTCACCTGGTATGAACCCTGTTTTGCAAGGTTCTTTGTGGGTACTTACTTCCGAGGTGCTCAACACTGAACTATCCTCTAATAGAAGCAAGGTTTTTGCAACCCATTTTTGTGATGCTCTGGTGAGTATTTTACTCTACCTAATGCATTTTGCTCGGTTTTGATGAGTACCTACCCTCATCTGGTACAAACCTTATTTTATAAGGCTCTGGTGGGTACCTACCCCCACCTGGTACGAATCTGCATTTTTTGCTAGATTCTGATGAGTACCTACCCTTATCCGGTACAAACCTTATTTTATAAGGCTCTGGTGGGTACCTACCCCCACCCGGTACGAATCTGCATTTTTGCTAGATTCGATGAGTACCTACCCTCATCCGGTACAAACCTTATTTTATAAGGCTCTGGTGGGTACCTACCCCCACCCGGTACGAACCTCGCATTTTTTGCTAGATTCGATGAGTACCTACTCTCATCCGGTACAAACCTTATTTTATAAGGCTCTGGTGGGTACCTACCCCCACCTGGTACGAATTTGCATTTTTTGCTAGATTCGATGAGTACCTACCCTCATCCGGTACAAACCTTATTTTATAAGGCTCGGTGGGTACCTACCCCCACCTAGTACGAATCTGCATTTTTGCTAGATTCCGATGAGTACTTACCCTCATCCGGTATAAACCTTATTTTATAAGGCTTTGGTGGGTACCTACCCCCACCTGGTACGAACCCCGTTCTGCAAGGCTCTGATGGGTACCTACCCCCACCTGGTACGAACCCCGTTCTGCAAGGCTCTTGTGGGTACCTACCCCCACCTGGTACGAACCCCGTTCTGCAAGGCTCTTGTGGTTACCTACCCCCACCTGGTACGAACCCCGTTCTACAAGGCTCTTGTGGGTACCTACCCCCACCTAGTACGAATCCCATTCTGCAAGGCTCTTGTGGGTACCTACCCCCACCTGGTATCAACCCCGTTCTACAAGGTTCTGAACAAGCCCCATTCTACAAGGCTTTGATGGGTACCTACCCCCACCTGGTACGAACCCCGTTCTGCAAGGCTCTGATGGGTACCTACCCCCACCTGGTATGAACCCCGTTTTGCAAGGCTCTTGTGGGTACCTACCCCCACCTGGTATGAACCCCGTTCTGCAAGGTTCTGAACAAGCCCCGTTCTGCAAGGCTTTGATGGGTACCTACCCCCACCCGGTACGAACCCCGTTCTGCAAGGCTCTCAGGATGCACTTTTTGGTAGTCAATCCTATGGTCATCTGGTTTTGGAGATGTGTTGGCAGCTTATTGTTTCTGATCATGCGCCCATTCCATGGGGAGTGATTGATTTTTCTTTTTGACTTTTCTCTTTTAGTCATCCGGTTTTACCGAGGATTTCGTTGTTTTTGGCTTTTTCGTTTAGCCATCCGGCTTTGCCGGGGATTCTTTGTTTTTGGCTTTTCTTGTTTAGCCATCCGGCTTTGCCGGGGATGATTTGTTTTTGGCTTTTCTTGTTTAGCCATCCGGCTTTGCTGGGGATTCTTTGCTTTTGGCTTTTCTGTTTAGCCATCCGGTCTTGCTGGAGATTTTTGGCTTTTCTTTTTAGCCATTCGGTCTTGCCGGGGATTCTTTGTTGGTTGCCTCTTATTTAGGCGGGAATCCACTGGGGATTTGTTGATTTTTGTTGGTTGTGCCTCTTGATTAGGCGGATGCTTCAATAGTGGTGAAGGCTTTATATTTGTTATTTTTCGCCTCTACATAGGCTGATGCTCCACTTGAGGATATTTGCTCTTGATAATACCTCTGAGTAGGCTGATGCTTTATTGGAAGCTTTGTGCTTTGGGCTTGTATTACCTCTTGCGTAGGTTGATTTCCCGTTTCTTGGGGATATTGGTTCTTTGCTTGTCTTTGAGTAGGCAGAGGCTTTTCTTGGGAGTGAAGGCTTTTCATTTCACTGGGGATATTCATATTGGGCGTTTATAGGCAATTAACTCCCTGAGGATATGAATTTGTAGTTTGCCTCTGTTGTAAGCGCACTGGGGATAGTTTTTCTTTTTGGTGATCTGCCGGAGATTTGATTGTTTTCCGGGGATCTATTTTGAATTGCCCCCTAGGGAGGAATGGAGTTTTTGACTCCTTGTTGGATGTTGTTATTTTGAGCTGTCTTTGCCTATGCTCTTATTCTGCTGGGGGAATGAGTTTTTACCTTTTTGTCACAATTTTATCTCTTTTTCGCGATTTTGAAAGCGTGCGCCTTTTTAATTTCTTTTATGCACACTGGCTTTTTTATTATCTGCTGGATAAAAAGATTTATTTTTTCTCTTTTCTTTTTGGAGATCCCAGGGAGTTTATTGGCTTCCTGGGGATCCAATCTTTGATTTGACTTTTTATGATGGAGTCTTGGCTCCCGACTTTTGTGAAGCTCTTTATTGAGCGGAATGAAGAGATTTTTTCTTTTTCTCTTTTTTTGAGATTCACCAAGGAACTTGTCAGCTTCTTGGGGATCCAACTTTGATGATGGAGTCTTGGCTCCTGGCTTTGTGAAGCTCTTATTTGAGCGGGATGATGGAAATTTTCTCGTTTTCCTCTTTTTGTAGACTTTTCTTCTACTTGGAGATTTTTATTCGGCCTTTTTCATGCCTCTTATTGGAGAATGAAAGATTTTTCTTTCCTTTCTTTTTGTTGCCCCCTGGTGATATGGAGGATTTGACTCCGTATTTTCTTTGATGGACTCTTGTGTAGTCCTTATTCTCCTTTGGGGAAGTGGCGGAGATTCTGGATTAGTTTGCTTGATGACTCATGTGGCGATGAAGCTGAGTCGTGAGGTAATCTTTGTTTTGCCTTTGGAATAGGCAAGGATCTTGCTTGGGGATGATCAAGCCTTTCCGTTGGCTTTTTCATGTTGATGACTTCCTTTTTCTTGGATGGAAGGATGTTGATTGAGGCTTCAAATGACTATGTTTGACGACTCATGTGGTGGTGTTGAGTCATGAAGTAATTTTTTTGTTTTGCCTTTGGAGTAGGCAAGGATCAATTTGGGGATCATCGAGCCTTTCCGTTGGCCTTTTTTGGTGCACCTTCATTTATTGGGATAGAAGGTTAGAGCTAGTTTCCTTGAAGCTCTTTATTCTGCTGAAATGGTTTTGATTTCGCCTTTCGCGATTTTGATTTTCATGTGGAGACTGGATTCTGGCGCCTCCTGTTTTTAATCACGAGTATGGAGACTAGCCTCCTTATATGCATGTTTATTATTCTTATTTGAAGAAAATTATTTTTTCTTGATTTTGACAAAGTCGTATTATGCAACTACTTTGTGTGTGGATGTTCTAGATGCAATCTATTTGTTTATTTATTTTTGATGCATTTAGAAAGTAACTGGCCTTCTCCTGTTGGCTTCTTATGAATATGCCGATGTGCTCCTCCTTTATGACCATGACGATGAGCTCCTTTTTTATTCATCTCTTGGTTTTAGGCCTATCTTTTGCCTAGACCGCCCTTTACGAGTTTTCAATCTAGCGGGCTACCTTAATTTTTGCCTAGAATATCTTAGGGGGATTTTGCCTTATCTTTTGCCTAGACCGTTCTTTTGGGATTTCCGATCTAGCAGGCTACCCTGATTTTTACCTAAGAATATCCTAGCAGGCATTTATTCTTTTATTATTTTTTATGCTTCCCTTTTTTACATGCATGCTTGATCTTTGATTAAAGGTCTTTGCGCATATTTATGATTTATCAATAAAGAGGCATTTCCATAATATTTGGTCAAGAGAAAGGAAATGAAAGGGAATTTTATTGATAAATGAGCAAAAGTTTATTTCTTTTATAGAAGGATTTCAAAAGATATTTAGAAGAATGGATGGCTGGGGTTAGCTATACTGTATAGGCTTAAACAGTCATGTCCATGATATCTGCCCCCTGGTTCTCCTAATTGCTTCAGTTGAGATGCCTGAGCTCAGAGTGAAGACTATGCAGACTGCTTGCTTCTGGAAGAATGTTATCTTAGCCGTCTTTCGGTTTTCGACTGAGGTAACCATTGCTCTTTTTTTTTTTTATTACCTATACTTTTTGCCTAGGACGTATCCTAGTGAGGAATATAGACCCTATCTTTTGCCCAGGGATGCCCTTTGCGGGTTTTCATTCCTGACGGGTCTTGAGCAATGTCTTCAAGCATAATACTTCTTCACCGTACCAGAGTTGATTAGCTGTCGAAGTTCTTTTTCATCCATATTGGCGAGGATAAGAGCCCCTTCCGAGAAATCTCATTTGACCACAAAGGGTCCTTCATAGTTTGTTGCCCATTTTCCAATTTTATTCTTCTGGGCCGGAAGCAACTTATTTACCATTAAATCCTTCTTATGGTAAATATGAGGGTTGACTTTTTTCATAAGCCTTTTTTATCTTCCTTTGATAGGCTTGCTCACGACATATAATATTCAGCCATTTTTCTTCCATAAGGTTTAACTGGTTATATCAGCTTTTGAACCCGTTCAGCTTCTGTTAATTTAGCTTCCATCATCTTGTGCTTTTGCCAACATGATTAGCTGTACCGATTTTCCGTTTCGGATCTTTGCTATAACCGAAGAGTAATCATTTTGAATGTAGAGCAACTGCCATGTCAATGCCCCTCTTCCTTTCCTTAGGGATTTCAATCCTCCTATTGATCACTATATTTCCATATTTCCCATTCAATTACTTGAATGCTTTATGGTGAATGGTCAAGAGAAGAGAAAGAAAGGGATTTATTGCAAAGGCTTGTGTTTTAGTGAGATTTTTTTGAAATAATAGTTTCTGTAAGAATGGCTAGCCAAGGTTGGTCGGTGTTTAGGCTAGTTTAAATAAGCGTTTTGTTTTAATGAGGTGGCGTCTTCAACTGATTACTTTATGGCGCCTATTTGTGACTGATTAACTTTCCTAGTCCGCCCTTTTGGGTTTTCAACCTAGGATTTTGCCCTTTTATCTTTTTGTCTTGGCCTTTGACCTTGACGGGCTTCTTTGAATAATAATTTCTTTTCTCAAAATATTGTCGAAACACGATTTTCTTATTCGTGTCTCTAGCTAATCAATCATGTTAACTTTGGTTTCATTTTGTCTATGGCATTTTGATTTTTTTAACGTATTTTGGAACAAAACGTTTGCCTAAACATGGTTATTTATGGGGTATAGATATGATTAGCGAGAAAAGAAGCAGATAGTAAGAATAGCATTCTTTTGTAATTCAAAGGGAAATGCGTGCCCTAGAGATGCTCGGGGGCCGGGCACACCCCGAGGAGTGATCTCTAATAGTCATTGGGTTTACATCCCTTAAAATCGGAAGAAGGACATCTAATGACTAACGCTACCCTTCGCGCTAATATCCCTCTTTTTCGGGAGATCGTCTTTAAGGTGTGGATGGGAGACTTCTCCTTTCTTTGTACGACTTGATCTTTTGTAGGGTCGTACTTTAAAGAGCTATCCTTAAAATCTGGTGGCTCTCTTATTCCTTGAGCATCCTTTCCAATCCCTTGTCTTGGGCTGTACCCATATCTCTTCATTATATGGGCCACTTTTATATTACTAGGAAGTCTTTCCATATTTTCAAATGTCTTCTTCAGCCGCATCTATTTAAGGTAGGGTGAACGGCTCGCTGATTCGAATGTAGTCTTTAGCTTGAACCATGATCAACTTGTTGCCTACCACGAATTTGATTTTTCGGTGGAGCGTTGAAGAAACTGCCTTAGCGCTACGAATCCAAGGTCTACCAAGGAGACAATTATATGCTGGCGTGATATCCATCACGTGGAAGTCTATGTTGAAAATAGTAGGGCCAATTTGGATTGGTAGACTAATCTCTCCTACTACTTCACGTCTTGATCCATCAAAGGCTCGAACAATTGTATTACTCGGGCGCATGTGGGTTCCTTGCACTATTATCTTGTCCAGTGTGCATTTTGGTATAACGTTTAAGGATTACCCATTATCCACAAGAACTTTGGAAATGAGATATTCCTTGCATTTGACAGAAATATGCAAGGGCTTATTGTGATTTGACCCTTCTAAAGGGAGTTCTTCATTTGTGAAGGTAAGATGATTATTGGTTGTAATATTACCAATGATTCCTTCAAACTTGTCTTGTGATATTGCATGCGGAACAAATGATTCATTCAAAACCTTTAACAATGCGTTTCGATGCGATTTCAAACTCATTATAAGTGATAACAAGGTTATCTTTGCAGGAGTGCGATTGAGTTGATCGATGATGAAATACTCACTTTGTCTTATGTACTGGAGTAACTCATCTGTCTCTTCCTTGGATTCTTTTTTCCTTCTCATCTTCGGTTTCTTTATTTTTCCTTTGTTTTTAGGAGCATTATCTTGTAGCTCCTTGGGGAATAAATTCTTTTGCTTCTCGTCGTGCCCCCAATGCCAGCTATATTGGAGATATCTTCATTGACGGACAATACAGCTTTATCCGATGTATAAGGGAAAGGATGAGGCATGAATAAGCGCAAAGGTGTTATTGCCCCTTCCCTGACATTATCAATTTGGGTACTGATATTTACTTCTTTCTTATTATCTCTTTGTCCCAAATCGATGGCCTAAGTTTTTTCCTGATGGGGCTGTATCAATTGAGCTTATTTTTTCTAATAGTCTTTGCATGTCCGGGGAAATGGTCCCCTCCTCACTGTCTGACTCAATCCATCAGCCTTCGGCTTTCAGATCCCGCAGGGAGTTTTCAATCACAGACATGACTGTTTATATGGTCCTTATTTGGGTTTAGATTTTATTTAATTATTTTGGAATGAGAGAGAAAAGAATGAAAAGAATATGCACATTATGTAAAATGCCTCATTGTATTGATCAAAAGAGAAATATGTACAGAGCCCTTTTAATCAAAAGATCTCGCGGCCACGGGCGAGACCGCGAGAGATGCATCGAAGATTTTTTTATTTATTTATGCATTTTATTTATTTATATTTTTTTAACCAAAAGATGCACAAAATGGGGAGCCCTAGTTAGCTGGCCTTCTCTACCCAGGCTCACTATTCTGGTTGTGACAGAGGCGTGTCATCCACCTAAGGACCTAAGGGTCGGGAGCATTGAAGGTGATCCACCCAACATTCAACAAATCTTGGACCTTATACTTCAAGGCCATACAATTCTCCACAGAATGCCCAGGAGCGCCTAAATGGTAATCACAGTTCTCATTAGGCTTGTACCATTCTGGGTATGGTGGCTCCATCTTCTTTGGAGGGACATATGCTAGGAGATGGTCCTTTATCAGCTTTGGCAGCAGACTCCCATAAGAGGTTGGAATGGGGGTGAATTTCTTCTCTTGTCTGCGTGACTGTCCAGCTGATGGCGAAGAGGAAGAAAGAGTAGCAAAGTTCATGGTATTTACAATTCCCTCCTTTTTCTTGCCAAAGGGCTTCTTGAATGATGCGTGGGATTTCTTAAACTTGGGAGGGAATTGAGTATTTTTGACATCGATTACCTCCTTTACATCACAGTTGTATCCCCCTAATGCTCTTAATTTCTCTTCTAGGGCAGAAGTTTGTTGTTTGGAAACCTCATTGTAGAGACATTGTTGGCGTATTAGTTCCATTAAATACGTTATCTGCTCTTTTACGAAGTTAAGCTCAGTGGTGAGCCTGTGGTTTTGTTTCTCTAACCACTCCTTTAATTGCGGCACCTGCTCCTTTATGGCATTAAGCTCAGCGGTGAGCATACGGTTCTGCTCCTCTAATTGCTCCATCTTCTTGGCTTTTTGAGCGCGAGTGAGGATGGGCGGAAGACCATCCACTTTCTAAATGATTTTAACGATTTTTATTATAGCTTTTTATTTCAAATGATTAGTGTGAAATAGATATGCCTTAGACAATAGCTTTGGTATCTTCTCAAAAGCCTATGTTTTAAGGGTACCATACCCACCTTAGTGTGCTAACTTCCTTTTTTCAAAGGTTGCCAACATACCTTAGCGCACTTATCTCTTCTAGGAAGGTGATAAACGCACTTGGGTCTCTTTCGCTATTGTCTAAGGATATCTAATACATCCTAGAATGAATGTGTTTATGTATGAGAGACTTTATTATGATGATGTTTATGCATACTTTTCTTAGTGATCTATTTCTCTCTTAGTTTTACCACTTATGGGATGATGTGGTATGAATGATACGACTTTGCCAAAAATCTTTTTATTATAAAAAGACATTTTTATGGGTTTTAATCATTTTATATTTTTTATGACCCTTTATCTCTTCTGTCGGTCAACGTGGATACTTAGCTTACAAAGAACCTGAAACCAGGCTAGTTTAACTGAAGACTGTCCGAGATAAAGTTGGTTTATCTTATCACTTTTATGATTTTTAGGGTTTTTCACTATTTTTGTTTGTTGTATGATTACCCTATGCTAATGCATCAATACAAATGCAGCAAATGAATGCACACACAATTCATTCATCCACGAGCAGAGCCACGCTTATTACGAGGTGGGGTTTTCCTGCAGAAACGTGCTTGGTTTAGATGGTTCTAAACTGTTCTCACCAAGGCCAAAGGTCCCCAAGGTGCCCCCATTATAGGGACCTCTCAATCTCTCAGTCCTCGGGTCTTGCACGGAACTCCGTGTCGACATCCTTAGACCAAAAGAAGAGAGTTATCACCTTGAGTTGGTGGTTTCCGACAACGGTTGTAGCCCCGTGTGCCAACAAGTCGGTCATATCTGCCACCCACTCCCTATAGGTATTCACTCTTGCCCCCGGGTATAGAGGGACTGTAGTGTGCAAGGGTTTTTGTGTGCAATTTATATTTTAGACAATTTGCAGAAAATAATCATACAGCAATTATTAAAGCCATACAATAAAACATTCAGAAGGGGTAAAGGCGTAATTTCAAATCTTTACTTAGTTTGAATTTATCTGTCACAAAATGGGATCAACTCTCTAGCTTCCCCAGTGGAGTCGCCATTTGTCGCCGCCGTCCGTTCCGACATCTAGGGACATCTCGAACGTTTATGCGAGCAGTCACGAAAAGATGGTTTAGACTCGCGTTTTTATGTTAAATGTGTTCATTGCTTTCGAGGTGCTCAACAACTGAACTATCCTCTAATAAAAGCAAGGTTTTCGAAAAGGGGTTCTTATGGAGTCGCCACCAATGTTTTGACCGTAAACATTGGAAAAGGATAAAAAGGCGTTGATTTTAATAAAAACCAAACTTAGCCATTATAACCAGAGTTGGGTAAGGGAGTAAGTTACGTGTGGGGAAGGTGTTAGCACCCCACAACGCCCCTTTCGCGTTCCCTATGACAGATTCATTCATTAAGTGAAGATTACGAGAAATTACGCTATTACCCTATTTTATTTATACAGTATTTAAAAATGACTATCTACATGATTTTATTTTACATTGCATACAGAAAGCAATAAATAAAGTAATAAAAGAGAAGAGAATTGAAAAGAACCTCCGTAGAAAGCTTTGTATTGGAAATCTTTTACAGTGAGGATGCGTTTTGGCAATCCCCCGCTCTACAAAGACTCTCCTCCCCGAATACAGTATCGACTCGACTAAATTTTAAAGAAGAATCGAATGCTGGAATACAATTCCTTAACCGATTGTTACCTTTTTAAGGCAATCGGAGAGTTCATTCGAAGTAGGGAGAGAAGACAAGTACTAGGAGTTTTCTGGGGTGTGAAAAAGTGGCAAATGAGCCTTCTATTTATAGATTTCGCGGCCTGGCAGCTTGGGACGGCCGTCTGGGGCTTGGAAATCAGGGATGAGCGTCTGGAGAAGTTGGGAAGGCCGTCTCACTTGAAAATTTTTCCTTTGAGACAACCAGCTGAAGAGTGGGACGACCGTCTCACTTGAAGCTTTGGTTCTGAGACGGGCGTCTCACATTTGGGACAGGCGTCCCATTTGAATTTGGCTATTTGGGACAACCGTCTCACTTTTGGGACGGCTGTCTCAACTGGTTTTTGCCATCTTTTGTGTTCTGGGACCCCCAGGAAGCTTTCCTTTCTTTATTCGGACGTCGATTGATGCCGATAGATGTCCATTGAAGCTTTATCTTCATATAGGAAGTCTTCTTGGCCTTTATTGAGGTGCCAGGCGAGCTTTTTCTTGTTATAGGAAGTCTCCTTTGCCTTTATTGAGAGGCCGGGCAAAATTAGGGGTCTACAGGAGTAAGTTACGTGTAGGGGAAGTGTTAGTTCCCTTATGACGCCCCTTTCGGGTTCCCTATGATAAGCCAGCTATTTAAATAAGCAAACCGGTGAAAATACGCTTTTACCCTTTATTTACGAAATTTAAAGTTACGACTACATGATCCTGATATCTACTGCGCAATTTAAAGATAAAGTAGTAAAGAGAGAGAGAGAGAGAATGTAGAAACCTCCGAGGCAAGCTTTATATTAATCTCTTGAAAATTAAGGTGCTTTTTGGCAGCCCTTCACTCCTTACAGCGCCGGAAATCTCTCAAAAACGCTATAAAAACTCTTAGAAACTCTCAAAAAACTCTGAAAGTGCTTCGGAGGGGTTCTAGGAAGAAAATTTTAAGAAGTGACAAGAGATAGAATGGAAGAACTGTGTGAAATGAGGGGAATGACATGACTATTTATAGGGATTCGTGCCTATCAGGTCGAGATGGCCGTCTCGTCTGACAAGGTCGAGACGGCCGTCTCGCCACTCGAGACAGCCGTCTCACCTTGCAAAAATGGCGAGACGACTGTCTCGCCAACCGGGAGAGCCGTCTCGCCATTCGCAAGTGGTGAGACGGCTGTCTAACCACACGAGACGGCGGTCTCGACTTGCAAAAGTGGCGAGACGGAATCCCGAGAAGCGAGACGGTGGTCTCGACCCTAAAAGGCGAAAATCCTTATTTACATGTAGAAAATCCCTCCTATCCTAGTATGAGGCCTAATAGTCTCTCCTAATGGCTTCTTAGGCTTCGTCCATCTTCGAATAGAAGGTCTTCTGGTCTTTATTATGAGGCCGGGTAAGATTTGGGGTCTACAACTGCCCCCTCTTTACCTGACCAGTCGACTATTGACCTGTTGTGCCAAGAGGATCGACTGGAAGGTAAAGGAGTTGAGCCTCTTGCCCAGCTACCCTTCGGATGTCCCGTCTTGCGGTGGTTGATCTTCTGGGGAAAATTTGTATTGTGCACCTCCAGGATACTCCTTCTGACGATAGCCGATCCTTCGGTTGATGGGTATAAACCCCCCATCAGGCTGGTAGTTGCAGTCCGCTGTGCGTCGGACTGGACGAGTATGAACCCCCCCATCAGGCTGGTAGCTGCAGTCCGTTGTGCGTCGGACTGGATGAGTATGAACCCCCCATCAGACTGGTAGTTGCGACTTATTGATCTTGCTCGAGCGCAGATCAGGCGCACTGGGTGCGCAGGTTGATAGGTATGAACCCCCTATCAGGCTGGTACAGTCCACTGCGTAGGACTGGTGGTGGAGGCGGCTTACTGCTCAGGTGGCTCATGTGCCGAGCGTTGACATGTGCTTTCTTGTCTTTGTTTGTCTTTTTCTGGGAATGGTCGTCCGGGTTGTGCCGGGAATTTTGTTGGTGTTCATCCAACTTGGTTGGTTGCTTGAGATTCTTTGATTTTGATCTTTTGGTAGTGGTTCTCCGACTTCGCTAGTTGTCGGGTAGTCTTTGTTTGTTGTTCTTGCTTGGTTGGTCGAAATTTGTTGGTTTAATCTTGCCTTTTTCTGCGGTTTTATCTATTTTTTTCTCACGATTTTAGATTTTTGCTTTTTTGAGCGTAAGTCTTTTTACTCTTAGCTTCTTTTGTTACGCTGACTTTTTTTTGAAAGGGATAGCGAAAAATGCATGAAATGAAATTTTATTTATGAGAAAAATTTATTACAGCAACTTATTCTACAAACATTTTCCCTAAGAAGGTGGGCTCTCGTCTGGAGACGATCCATAAGAGGGGAACTGCCGGTACATATGTCTCCGGAACTCCGCCTGGTCTCGGGCTTCGTCGCGGTACTCCTGCTAGAAGGCCGCCCAATCTTGCCTCATTCCCTCTTGGTATTGGTATATTGTCTCCAATCTTGTGTCGAAGGCCTCTTGCCTTAGGGACATCTGCTCTTGCCTCACAGACATCTGATTGAATTGCTGGCGTAAATCGTTCATGTTGCGGTTTATGCCAGCAAAATCATCTGTATACTGTTGTTGTTGTTGTTGTTGTTGTGGTTGTTGGAACTTAGGAGGTGTTGGGAGATCGTGCATTGCCACGAGATCCTAGAGATCAAAAGTGATGTCCAGTGAGGGGTGGAGGATCAGCTGGGTCCCGTGGCGCAGTAGCATCCCCATGCTGACCAAGATTGACCCGTTGATGGACTCGGGTCGGAGGCTGGAGGCCAGTTCCTCCCTGCCACTGCACCCCCATTTTTCTGCCAGGGGGGGTAATGAGGGGAGCCATGAGGGCGGCTCCCACGGGCCAGCTCCCGAAGTCCTTGAGGGCCTTCAGGAAGAAATAACCAGGGTTGCATCGGCGCCTCTGGCTCATGCAGTAAAGGACGAAGAGGTCCGGAAGGGTTACCTTTCCCTGGCTCTCTTTTTGCCCGTGGATGGTCCCTGCCAGCAGCTTGTGGCTGATGCGGAAGGCTGGAGGAAGTGCGGAGCCCTTCATCGGCGTGGGCAAAGTGGGCGCCCTGGTGAGCTCTTCCCACATCTCGCCGGCAGTGAGGTTGGTGGGTCGTGCGCAGATAGCCTCCTGGTAGTCCCGAGTCAGCACGTCCTCGGGCTGGACGAACCCAATGTTCACATTGAATTCGTCCAGGGTGGTGGTCCAGTACATCCCACCCATGAAGTATGTCACCATTTTTGTCGGTGACAGACCTGGTACCATGGCGGGAGTCTCGGCGTAGGAGATGGAGGCGAGAAACTCCAGTACCGCCTGGGGGTATACGTGGGTAGGTGGAGGCTGAAGGAGGAAGCCCCACCCTATACTATCGATGTGGGCCCGGATGTCGTCCTCCCATCCGAATTCGGCGAGAATGCCGAAATCCAATTTGAGCATGGGGTGCCATGTGTACCCCCGGATATGCTTAAGACGGGCTTGTTGTAGTGGCGAGAGCTGAGTAGGGTCCTGGGGAGCAGGTCCTGAGGAACTACTAGGACCAGCAGAGCCTCTTCTCTTCCTGGACTGGCTTCCACGATGCATCTTGACGGTATGTTGCTTGAGAGTGAGAGAATAGAGAGTTGGGGTGCAGGAGGAGGTGTGGAGACCCCCTAGGCCCCCCTCTATTTATAGAAAATTTTTCAAATTCGGCACTGCCGTCTGGGAAGTCAAGACGGCGGTCTTGATTTCATGCAAGTCGAGAAGACCGTCTGGAACCTCGAGACGGCAGTCTCGACTTTGGCCTTAAGCGAGACGGAGGTCTTGTTTTTAGCCAAGTCGAGACGGCGGTCTCGATTTTCTGGAGATCGAGACGACGGTCTGGAAATGCGAGACGACCGTCTCGATTTTAAGGGATATTTTTTTTTGAAAGAAAATAGGACCTGGTTCAAAAACATTTTATGCATGCAATGTTTTCATGTTTGATGTCCTATAATGCCTATTTCAATTAGTTTTTTAGAAGGATTTGACTGACGTGTCTTGTAGCATCGAGTGTCCTCTGATCTGCGTTTTCGTATTTGGCTGTACCATTCCGGACTTCTTGTGACCGAAGAATAATCTTTTTTTTTTCTTTTTTCTTTTTTTCTTTTTGTAGAGCACCCTTTGCCATGTAGTGTCCTTTTTTCTTCACTTTAGGGGTTTCAATCCTCTTGTTGACTAAACGCCTCCATATTCCCAGATTAATTATTAGAATATTGTTGTGAGGGTCAAGAGAAAAGAAGTAAGAGGGCAAATTCAAAGGCTTGTGTTTTAGACGGTCAATTTTTATTTAGAAAAAGATTTTTTGTAAGAATGGTTGGCTAGGGTTAGGCCTGGGTGTTTAAGATTTTGTCTAAGCAAACGTTCCCCTCTTTTTTTGTATTTGCGTTTTAGTTTTATTTCCATTGCTTTTTATGGCTAGTTGATCTCCCTAGATTGCCCTTTGGTTTTCGAACTAGGATATTGTGTTTTGGTCCTATCTTTTGTCTAGGTTCCTCCTTTTTGTTTGTTTTAGGGAATCCTAGCGGACCTTATTTTGTAACCCTAACTTTTGCCTAGGATACCCTTTATTTTTATTCGGGTATCCTACCGGGTTGACCATATCTTTTGCGTAGCCCCCTTAGTGGGTTTCCTACCGGGTATTTTGCCCCCTTTTTTGGCCTTTGGCTTCTATGGGTTTTTTCTTTTTTTTGTGCATTTATTTTTTCACAATATTGACGAAGCATGACCTTTTTTATGGTGAGTTAAAGTCCTATTTGGTGCTTCTAATCAATTAACTTGATTGTAATGGCAATGACAAATTTTGATTATTTGGATGCGCTTTTTATTCTTCTTTTTATTTTTTCGTTTACTTAGACAAGGTTATTGTGAGGTCTATTCATGAAATAGCAAGAAGAGAAGTAGATAGTAAGAAATGTATTCTTTATTAATTAATAAGGGAATATGTGCCCTAAAATGCCCGGGGGTCGGGCTAGCCTCGGGGGATAATCTCTAACAATCATGGGGTTTACATCCCTTAAATGAAGAAAAAGATCTCCTAATGACTAGGATAGCTCTTGACGCTTGCACCCCTCCGCTTCGGAAAATTTGCTTGAGTGTGCGGAGGGGAGACTTCCCTTTTCCTCTTTTTGTTTGGCCCTTAGTAGGGTCATATCCTAGGCCATACTTGGAAGGATTGTCTTTGAATTCTGGGGGTTCCTTCATGCCTTGGGAATCTGCCCCCAGACCTTGGCCAGGATGGTAACCATGCTTCAACATCATGCGGGCTACCTTTGTGTTTTTGGGAAGTCACTCTATGTTGGCGATTTCGAGCGCTTGAAAAGATGTTTCAAGGGCCTCTTCGGCCGCATCCACATAAGGTTGGGTGGACGGTCCACTGATCAGGATATCATCTTCTACTTGGACTGTGACCAATTTGTCATCCACTATGAACTTGACTTTCTGGTGGAGCGTCGAAGGTATTGCCTTAGCGTCATGAATCCAAGGCCTGCCGAGGAGACAACTGTATGCTGGAGTAATATCCATTACATGGAAATTGACGTTGAAGATAGCGGATCCAACTTGGATTGGCAAATTAACTTCTCCCACTACTTCTCGTTTTGATCCGTCGAAGGCTCGAACGATAGTGCCGCTTGGGCGCAGACGGGTTCCTTGGATAGTCAATTTGTCTAGTGTGCACTTGGGCATCACGTTCAAGGATGACCTGTTATCCACAAGAACTTTGGCGATGAGGTACTCCTTGCACTTGATGGAGATGTGCAAGGGCTTATTGTGGTTTGACCCCTCGAGGGGGAGTTCTTCCTCTGTGAAGGTGAGGTGATCGCTTGCCATAATGTGACCGACGATCCTCTCAACTTTTTCTTGGGATATGGTGTGAGGTACATGCGCTTCGCTCAAGACCTTCAGTAGGGCATTTTTGTGCGGTTCTGAGCTCATCATTAGAGATAGCAATGTTATCTTTGCAGGTGTGTGATTGAGCTGGTCTATAATGGAATACTCGCTTTGCCTTATGAATTGGAGTAATTCGTCTGTCTCCTCCTTGGATTCCTTATTTTCTTTTTCATCAGTCTTTTTATTTTTTTCCTTTATTTTTGGGGACATCTTCTTGTGAGTCCTTGGGGGAGTAGACTCTTCCACTTCTAGTCATGCCCCCGATGCCGGCTATATTCGAGATATCCTCCTTTATTGGTGAAGATTCCCCGTATCTTCATGGTACAACTTTATTTGATTCGTAGAGGAAAGGACGTGGCATAAATAGTCGCACTGGTGTCCTTGCCCCCTCTTCCTTATTTTTGAGGACCAACGGTCGAGGCTTATTTTCCTCTTGAGGCGAGTCAACCGTTGGGGAAAGCTTGATTAGGAGTGGCTTTCTCTCCATTCTTCTGTTTTGGAAGACGTGTCAGTTAATCCTTCCTTTTTATTATCTTATTTATTAAGAGTGAAGGAGGGGGAATTAAATATGCAAATGAATGATATGCATGCAAGTAGACAATTGTTGAATAAAGAAAAATTTCATTTATCCATTGGAAGGTGTACATTCCTCTATTCCATACTACGAAGCAACTTTTGGCAGAAACGGAAAAGCCTAAAGAAACCCACAAGCGGGTCTTGATCTCTATGTAATTCCCTTTCGGCTTCCCGGACGTGACGAGCAAGTGCTTCGCTTTGCTTCTGGACCACCTGGCTCATATCTTCACTGTACTTTTGATCCTCTTTGATCTTCGCCTCTTGATGGACGACCAAGGCTTGCAGTTCATTGAGTTTTGCAAGGGCTCGGTCCTTTTCTTGTAGTACTTGGCCGTACTGAGCTAACCCATCTCTTTCTTTGCAGCGTAGCTCAGCGAGACTTTTGTTGAGTCTCCGATTGGCCTCTCGCTCTTGGCGTATTTCTGACCGAGTCTCGGTGAGGTCTTGCAACAAATCCTTGATCGTCTGAGCCTGTTTTGCTGATTCGGCCTCAAGGCGTGCTGATTTGGCGGTTATTTCTTGAAGTTGGCTATCCGAGTTGGTTCTAGCAGCTTTGGATGCTCGAATAGCTTGCTCATTAGAGTCAGCACACTGATCCTTGAGGCGCTCTATTTCATTATCCTTTTTCCTGCATTGCCTTTGCAGACCATCAATGGTGAGGATAGATTCTTGTTCTCTTTCTTCAAGGGCCCTTATCTAGGCTCCCATGATTTCTATCCTCTGGGTCAAGGCATCGACTTGAGCTTGCAACTCTTCACTATTGGCGCATTTAACGAGTGAGGTGGATGGTTGAGACATCCCTCTTCTTTTCCTCCACACCTCTTTTCCTCCACACCTCATAGTCACTGGAGACAGCCACTCGAGCTTTTCCTAGCTCTCTATCTCCCATATAGACTGGTTTCTCCCATGCTTTTCTCACGACTAGTGAGTTGGCGATTGCGCATGGGTCTCCGAAGAAACACAGTCCTCCGAGTTCCCCTTGAGAAATTGTAGTTTGAGTCCTCATGAGTTGTCTCATAGCTACTCTAGGTGAATAGGCTATGCAACCCCTGAGTCCTATCAAGGGTACGTTCGGATAGTCTCCACATCTGATGAGGACTAGACCGGGTCGAAACCAAGGGCAGACCTAGGATAAATGGTTAGCGTCCCATTGTTCCAACTTGTCCTTCCACTCTGAGGTTAAGCGTCGTTGGAGAGGGATTTTGGAGAAGCTCCTCAAAGGGTCGGGGAACATCCCCATGTGACTAGAGGCGTAAAAATGTGTGATGCCCCACACAAAGAGTAGTGAGGAGTAGCAACGAAGTGTTTTTCCTTGCTTCTGGCGGCAGAATTCCACCGAGAGCAAGGTGTCGGCAAGAATTGCAGGCAAGGGACTCTTCGAGTTCACGTCCTAAGCGAAGAAGGTGTCCATGACGGCTTGGTCTACTGTGTCGAGGTGGAAGGGACACAAGATCGTTCCAAATATGATTAAGGCCATGGTTTTGTTAAAAGCGACCCATTCTGTCCTTTTAGCCAAGTCGGACAGATGGTATTCTAACATTGAGACTTTCCAACCCCGGATGTTCCCTTTTTCCATCAGGGCAGTCTGCTGGAATGGTAGTTGGATGATGGCAGCGACTTGTGCTGCAGGAGTATATGCCCCGTGGCGGATATGGACCCCGGCTGATTTGGGCCATTTTAGCATGATTTTGTACTCCTCCAAAGTGGGCACCATATCAAATTGCGGGAATTCGAAGCAGCGCAGACTGGAGTTCCAGAAGTGAACTAGTACCCTGATGAACACTTGATCGACACAGATCTTCAGCAGGTCGAGAATCCGTCCATAGGAATTTTCAAAGTCGGAGCAGACCTCTGGTGGAATTATCGCGCAAAGCCATTCTAGCTTCTCAGTATGGTATCGGGGAATGTCTACCTTCTTCAATTGTCTACTAGTCCCCTCCATTTTCTAAAACCAAAATGCATGTTTTATGAAAATGATGTTAGAAAATTAGTTTTAAATCAAGAGGGGGGGTGAATTGATTTTTGAAAGTTTTTCGCAATAAACAGATTATCTAATTCGAAAATTAAGTTTACTAATCAATTCACGAATCACAAAGCAATTAAACAATACAAGTGCAGCAACTGAAATTAAAGAGAGAAAGGTTAGGAAAGATTTCACCGGTAATTTTATACTGGTTCACCCAATACCGGGGCTACGTCCAGTCTCCAGCCAAATTCCAGCTGGGTTCCACTAGAATAGATGTTTTACGAGACTCAACAATCTTACACCTACTCTAACACCGTAACCAATTTCCAGTTCTCGACTTTAACCTTTCCACCAAGAACCAAATTCCAGTTCTTGGAAACCTCTGCAACCAAATTCCATCCGCAGAGAACCCAGTACCCAAATTCCAGGCACCAAACCTTTCACCAAGAACCAAATTCCAGTTCTTGAAAACCTCTACAACCAAATTCCGAGTTGCAGAGAAACCAAGTGCCCAAATTCCAGGCACCAAACAAGTACAAGAACCAAATTCCAGTTCCCGTACTCAACCTCTCCACCAAGAACCAAATTCCAGTTCTTGGAAACTTCTACAATCACCTACCAATTTCAGAAAACTTGTACCCAAATTCCAGGTACAAAACAAGTACAAAAGAATGAATAGCAATTGAAAAGAAGAAACTTAGAAAGCTCAAACCGGATTACGCTTATCCACTCGTAAGTTCCTCCTTCAAAGAATGCAAAAGTGCCTCAAGAAAGATTTCAAAAGAAGTTCACAAAGCGATTACTGAATCTTTCTTGGAAAAGGATGCTTAACAATTGCTTGAATTGATTGCTTAGTTTGTATGAAAACTGATGTTCAATCTCTCGTTTAAAAGTTTCAAGCAAAACTGTTTTTAAAGAGAATTTTCAAATCTGCTGCATTAATTAATCTGTTGAAAGTTTGTTTTAATCTGTTGAAATAGCCGTTATAATCTGTTAAAAGTCCTTTCAACCCATTAATGCGTTCTTGTTCTTTAACAAAATTGTTTTAGCTGATACGACCACGTTTTTATCAGTTAAAACATTTTACAAACATTTTCAAAGAGTAATTCAATCGATTGATTCGCGTATTAATCGATTGATTTGCTTAAAAACCTTCTTATAAAACTTTCCAAGTTATTTTAGCTAATATAAAGTCGTTTTAATCGATTGAAAATCTGCACATAAATTTTCAAGTCTTTTTAATCGATTGAAAGTTCGTTTTAATCGATTGAAATAAGTCTGATCGGTCATAATTCAATTTTGATCGATCATAACCAACTCTGATCGGTCATAATTTCATTCTGATCGATCATCCTGACTTCCAAAGTGGTTTTAATCGATTAAAACGTGTTTTAATCGATTAAAATAAATCTGAACGCTCATTTTTAAAGTCTGATCGATTATATTTCATTCTGACCTGTCATATTCGAATTCTAATCGGTCATAAAGGGTTTTAATCGATTAAAAGAAGTTTGTATCGATTAAAATACTGTCTTTTAAAACTATATCAGTTAAAAACATTGTTAAGAAAGTTCTTTGTCAAAATGCCTTTGTTTGATTTGTTTAAAACTATTTTTGAGGCATTTTGCAAATTGAGTGAAGGAGCTTCATGCAGTGGAAAAGGTAAAGTGGTTTTACCTAAGCTTTCTGATAAGACACACTAAGTCTTCAGCTCCATTCTTCTGAGTGACTTGTTTGACTGTTGCAGAGTTGACCTTTGACTTTATCTTTGACTTCATCAAATCACTGAGATCTTTGCTAGTATCACTTTCAGTCTCCCCCTATTTGATGAAGACAAACACCATTTTGAAAAAACAATCTCTGCAAAATAAGTCACTTGATAATGAGGTTAGGTGAGAAAAAATGTAATAATGTTTTATTTCTCCCCCTAAAACTTATTTCTCCCCCTAAACTGTTGCTCTTAAATTTATCTTAAAGTGATGTAACTATTTCTCCCCCTTTTGACTTCATCAAAAATAGGGAATAGAAGAGAGAAAAATGTAAGGTTTCGAAAATATGCTCAAGTTTTTGAAAAAATACAAAGTGAATCAATATTTCACTCATGAAAAGAATCAATTAAAGTTGATTCAAACTTATCTCCATTAACACGTTTGTAATGAATACAATTAACACGTGTAAAGATAAGGAAATCACACTTTAGTAGCATGTTACAGGAACAACCATTAACTAAAGCCTTTAATCCTCTTTTCAGAATAAAAATCGATTAAAAACAGAACATAATCGATTAAAATGTTTTTGATAAATGATTTAAATCGATTGAAAGAAAGGTTTAATCGATTAAAACATGTAAGAATTTGAAAACATGAAACTTTATTGCAAATAATCGATTATTTCGACTTTGAATCAATTAAAAAATGTTGTATAAGTTCATTTAATCGATTAAAAAGATGTTGTATTGATTAAAACAATCAGTTTTGAAAATGAAGTAATGTTTAATGCATATTTTGTAAAACTGATCATCTAGAAGGATGTTTTAACAATACTAACAACTACATTGATTAAATCTTAACTAATAGATCCATCAGAATAAAATCTTATTTAGCTAAAGCTCTCAGGGATCTATTTAAATTCTATCTAGATTAACTTTAAACCTACATTATATAAATCAAGCCTAAAAATATTATTTCTGTTTAATAACCAATGATACTACAGATCATAAATTGAAATTAGCATCAAAAGGGATAAGATATAAAGGAAAGGTAAGAAGGGACCCTATTTATCCACCAATATTTAATTATCCCAATTTCCTTGGTTTAGTTGCAAATCCTCCAGTTTGGTGTAAACGAATTTGTTCTTATTTCCCTGATTATTTGTGTCAGATGCCAAAATACGTGACTCAGTCATTTGATCCTCAACCACTTTTCGCTGGAACGGATTTTGCTCTATCAACCATTTATTCAACAACAGTCGACTTTCCTGTACCAGACAATGGACACAGAAACTTTTCCCGAAAAGAAATCTTTTAGCAGTTTCATCGTTACTATTGATCGCATTACAGTCCATGGTTGACACCACAATGGAATTTCTACTACACATCAGAGGCAGAATCATGTACTGACAGACGTACATTTACTATCAAATCCCACACAGAATGCCCGATACCATAAATTGCATGAATCACAGGTTAATGATGTACCGAGATCGGAATTTCCTTCCATAATAGCTAACCTATTTCAAACTTTGCAGTCATCATCATCCAAGCGAATGACTGCATTCTTATTAATGTAGTATGATGGGTGTTATTCTCACTTTCAGTGAACCAGTCATCATTATCTTTGAGGAATGAATCATCTTTAACTTTGTTGTTTCCAGTGGTATCATATGCACAAGTGGTTAACTAAAACTTATTCTGGTAGAGTGGGCAATGATTAGTAATGCATACATAGCAGAACTAGTGATGACAGTAATCCGGAGCTTTCACTATATTTGCCTTCGACGAGGGAACAAATCAACAGTTTAAAATTTATCCCTGTACACACATTCTCCGTGCCACATTATTCAATTCTTGAATTGCTGTCCCAGATTGGTTTCCTTACGGTGTCACCTCGTGACATTGATGATTAAAGCTAATTCTTAAATTTGCACAGTTCCAATGAATTTCACCAAGAGTTTTGAACCAATGCATGCTCAAGATTATTTCAAATATATTGCTAGGTAATATCAAGAAATCTAATGTAAACATTTGTTCATTGAACTTCCTAGTAATCAACAACTTATTACCGAAGCAACTATCACTGAAAAATCTTTGATAAACTATGTTTTCAGTCCTAACAGACTTGACCTCGTTTGTAACTAGTGTCTATAAGAAAAGTTGCAGTCTATTCTTTGATAATTCCTTTGATTTTCAATGTATTACTACGCAGCATTCCATGTAAAGTATTAAGAGAGATGTAGACGTCTACAGACTTGAATCATGACTATGTTAAAATAACTTTTTCATCTATGGATAACTTTCCCACATGTAAAGTTTGCAGTAATTCAATCGGCAATAACTTTCCCACATTTATTCCACTAGTCTTAGTTTCTAATTCAAGGATTTGTTTAGCATGTGCCATTTAAAGAAAATTGGGTGAACCATAACAGATAACTTGAATCAGATATGTTCGAGACTTATTTATGATTATCTGATCGCTACAGAGGCACAAGTTACAGGACATTGGGTGAAAGTATTATGCAAATTTTGATTTTCACAAGAACCTGGGATTTTGACTTGAATTTGCTTATCAATAATCAATTGAATGTTATAAGACTTATTTATACAACCTAATTAATCAATTAATCAACTAATTATCTATTAATTTGATTTTTATCATTAGGGTTGAAAACATCTATAGTGAATTAGTCGATTATTTCACAAAAGAATCAATTAGATTGATACAGAATGAACTTAATAACATAATATCAGAATTTAAATCGATTAAAACGAAAATGAATCGATTAATTTTGATACCTAAGTGTTTTTAGTTGATATACAGTTATTATAATCGATTAAAACATTTAAACCAAAATCCCGAGATCAGTTCAATCGATTATTTCGACATTTTAATCGATTAAAATGGTACTGGACAGATGTTCTGATATCTCAGTAAGTTATTTTAATCGATTAATATTGTTATATATCAATTAAAACAATTAATTTAAATACACAGAACCTGATTTCGCAGCTCTGATCTTCAAGGGATTCCCAGACTTGTTCCTGCAAAACAAATTAAGAATTGTTCTGGTACCCTTTATAATTACTGGGTCCTGATCAGGTTATTTGGAAAGAATTAATCTTTGGAACCCATTTCATTCTACCTTTAGGAATGGCATACTTTTTGATTATGCAATTTTTAACAGAGTGACCTTTTTTCATACAGTAAGAGCATTTAATTACAGAGTATGAATTCCTATTTGTTTTTGTTTTACTGGATCTAGATTTAAATCCTATTCCAGATTTGTCAAAAATTAATTTTTGAGATCCAAGTAATACATCTAGATTGGCTTTCCCTTGTGTGAATCTTGAAATAGTTTGAGATAGAAAGTCAATTTTCTTTTGCAATTCAGAACAGTTATTGCATGGTTTATTGCATTCACAATCAGAATCAGCATGAATCAGTTTCAAGAAGTCACGCTCAGTTTCATTTTCAAGAATTTGTTTTTCCAGAGAATCAACTTTATTTACTAGCCAGTTATTTAGCCCTTTCAGCCTACTATTTTCTTTTTGAAGTTTCTTAGCCTCTTCATGCATTTCATTAAATGATTCTTGTAATGCATCATAATTAACTAAATTTGAAGAGGAGCTAGAACTTACATGATCGAATTTTCCGGGCATTCTATCCCGACATGACCACTGGTATTTGGTGATTCCGAGTTGACCATTAAGCATATCTCTGGTGCTTCTTCATAGGTCTTTTCAAGGATCTTCCACATTTGTGCAGCAGTTTGACAATGTGCAATCCTAAAAAAATCATTTCGTTAAGAGCGGAAGAGATGATATTTTTGGCAATACAATCATCTTGAATTCCGTTAGCAATATCAGCTTTCCTGTTCAATAACATTCCAAGCATTTATACTAACAGATTCAATGAAGATTTTCATTCTTATTTTCCAGAATAGATAATATGTTCCACACAACAGTGGAGGTCTATCAATGTACGCTCCCTCGTAAAATGCCATGGATCGAAGTGACTTGAGTAACTTTCAAGCACCTCGCTCCGATGCCAATTGTTAGAAAAGTAGTTTTAAATCAAGAGGGGGGTGAATTGATTTTTGAAAGTTTTTCGCAATAAACAGATTATCTAATTCGAAAATTAAGTTTACTAATCAATTCACGAATCACAAAGCAATTAAACAATACAAGCGCAGAGAATCGAAATTAAAGAGAGAAAGGTTAGGAAAGATTTCACCGGTAATTTTATACTTGGTTCACCCAATACCAGGGCTACGTCCAGTCTCCAGCCAAATTCCAGCTGGGTTCCACTAGAATAGATGTTTTACAGACTCAACAATCTTACACCTACTCTAACACCAGAACCAATTTCCAGTCTCGACTTTAACCTTTCCACCAAGAACCAAATTCCAGTTCTTGGAAACCTCTCGCAACCAAATTCCAGTCACAGAGAACCCAAGTACCCAAATTCCAGGCACCAAACCTTTCACCAAGAACCAAATTCCAGTTCTTGAAAACCTCTACAACCAAATTCCAGTTGCAGAGAAACCAAGTGCCCAAATTCCAGGCACCAAACAAGTACAAGAACCAAATTCCAGTTCTCGTACTCAACCTCTCCACCAAGAACCAAATTCCAGTTCTTGGAAACTTCTACAACCACCTACCAGCTGCAGAAAACTTGTACCCAAATTCCAGGTACAAAACAGTACAAAAGAATGAATAGCAATTGAAAAGAAGAAACTTAGAAAGCTCAAACCGGATTACGCTTATCCACTGTAAGTTCCTCCTTCAAAGAATGCAAAAGTGCCTCAAGAAAGATTTCAAAAGAAGTTCACAAAGCAGTTACGAATCTTTCTTGGAAAAGGATGCTTAACAGTTGCTTGAATTGATTGCTTAGTTTGTATGAAAACTGATGTTCAATCTCTGTTTAAAAGTTTCAAGCAAAACTGTTTTTAAAGAGAATTTTCAAATCTGCTGCATTAATTAATCTGTTGAAAGTTTGTTTTAATCTGTTGAAATAGCCGTTATAATCTGTTAAAAGTCCTTTCAACCCATTAATGCGTTCTTGTTCTTTAACAAAATTGTTTTAGCTGATACGACCACGTTTTTATCAGTTAAAACATTTTACAAACATTTTCAAAGAGTAATTCAATCGATTGATTCGCGTATTAATCGATTGATTTGCTTAAAAACCTTCTTATAAAACTTTCCAAGTTATTTTAGCTGATATAAAGTCGTTTTAATCGATTGAAAATCTGCACATAAATTTTCAAGTCTTTTTAATCGATTGAAAGTTCGTTTTAATCGATTGAAATAAGTCTGATCGGTCATAATTCAATTTTGATCGATCATAACCAACTCTGATCGGTCATAATTTCATTCTGATCGATCATCCTGACTTCCAAAGTGGTTTTAATCGATTAAAATGTATTTTAATCGATTAAAATAAATCTGAACGCTCATTTTTAAAGTCTGATCGATTATATTTCATTCTGACTGTCATATTCGAATTCTAATCGGTCATAAAGGGTTTTAATCGATTAAAAGAAGTTTGTATCGATTAAAATACTCGTCTTTTAAAACTATATCAGCTTAAAAACATTGTTAAGAAAGTTCTTTGTCAAAATGCTTTTGTTTGATTTGTTTAAAACTATTTTTGAGGCATTTTGCAAATTGAGTGAAGGAGCTTCATGCAGTGGAAAAGGTAAAGTGGTTTTACCTAAGCTTTCTGATAAGACACACTAAGTCTTCAGCTCCATTCTTCTGAGTGACTTGTTTGACTGTTGCAGAGTTGACCTTTGACTTTATCTTTGACTTCATCAAATCACTGAGATCTTTGCTAGTATCACTTTCAAATGATGCTTATTGAATGAATGTGAGTGTTTAATTTTCTATTTATCATGTTTTATTTCTACATGATGTATGGTATTTGTGTATATATTTTTTTTGGAAAAAATAGACTATCTATATGAATGATTTATGAGT
This sequence comes from Sphenostylis stenocarpa, assembly GCA_963425845.1. Taxonomy (NCBI): domain Eukaryota; kingdom Viridiplantae; phylum Streptophyta; class Magnoliopsida; order Fabales; family Fabaceae; genus Sphenostylis; species Sphenostylis stenocarpa. The sequence continues at coordinate 33,509,235 of OY731401.1, forward strand.
ATAATATTTTTGAACAAGGTCCCATTTATTGTTTTAAATTGGATCTTTATTTGATTTTTATTATTTTATTTTATAGCTTTTTATCTCTTCTTTCGGACTTCGTGGCTACTTAGCTTACAAAGAACCTGAAACCAGGCTAGCTAAAAGGCAGACTGTCTGAGATAAAAAAATGGCTTTATGCGAAAGAATAGTATTTAGCGTCCCTTATCTCTTCTGTTGAACTGCGTGGCTACTTAGCTTACAAAGAATCTGAAACCAGGCTAGCTAAAAAGCAGATTGTCTGAGATAAGGGTGTTTATTGCAAAAATGTTTTTTGTGATTTTTCTGTTGTTTGGTTATGCTATGCAACAAACAAATGTGCACACAATTCGATCATCCACGAACAGGCGAGAAGTCGTTTAAATTACGAGGTAGGGTTTTCCTGCAGAAAAGTGCTTTGGCGAAGGTAGGTTCTAACTGTTCTCACCAAGGCTAAGGCCCCCAAGGTGCCCCCATTATAGGGTCCCCACTCTCCAGCCTTCCGACCATGCTTAGCACTAAGGCCATAGTCAGTCTTTGTGCCAAAAGAGGAAGATTATCACCTTGAGTGGTGGTTTTCGATCACACTAGTGGGCACAAGGCCATCACTACAGCGAACTGTACCTGCCACCCACTCCCTATGGATTTATCACTTGTCCCCAGGTATAGAGGGAACTGTTGTGTGCAAGGGTTTGTGTACAGTTTGTATTTCAAACAATTGCATAAAATAAACAAACAACAGTTATTAAAGTCAAGCATTAAAACATGTTATAATACAAGGTAGGGTAAAAACGTAATTTTCTTGGTTTTTTTATTTAAGCTGGCCCATCACTAAATGGGATCAACTCTCTAGGCTTCCCCAGCGGAGTCGCCATCTGTCGCCGCCGTCAAAATGAGGTGGTCGGAGCGACGCGATGGTTCTGACTTTCCAATTTTCGTGTTTTTATGGGTGTGGTTACAACGCCTTTAGGGTGTCCAATAACCGGGCTGAACTAGGGGCGAGGTTTTTGAAAAGGTGTTCTTGGATTGTCCGATAACTGGGCTAACCCAAGAACTAATTTTGAAGGGTTCTTCTGGAGTCGCCACCGATGTTTATACCGGAAACATCGGAAAAGGAGTGAAAAGGCGTTGGTTTTCGAAAAACCAACTTTGGTCATTAGAACCAGAGTTGGGTAAGGGAGTTAGTTACGTGTAAGGGAAGTGTTAGTTCCCTTACGACGTCCCTTTTGGGTTCCCTATGATAAGTTAGCTATTTAAATAAGCAAACCGGTGAAAATACGCTTTTACCCTTTATTTACGGAATTTAAAGTTACGACTACATGACCTTGATATCTACTGCGCAATTTAAAGATAAAGCAGTAAAGAGAGAGAGAGAGAGAATGTAGAAACCTCCGAGGCAAGCTTTATATTAATCTCTTGAAAATTAGGGTGCTTTTTGGCAACCCTTCACTCCTTACAGCGCCAGAAACCTCTCAAAAACGCTATAAAAACTCTTAGAAACTCTCAGAAAACTCCGGAAGTGCTTCGGAGGGGTTCTAGGAAGAATATTTTAAGAAGTGACAAGAGAGAGAATGGAAGAACTGTGTGAAATGAGGGGAATGGCGCGACTATTTATAGGGATTCGCGCCTGTCAGGTCGAGACGGTCGTCTCGTCTAACAAGGTCGAGACGGCCGTCTCGTCTGACAAGGTCGAGACGGCCGTCTCGCCTTGCAAAAATGGCGAGACGGCCGTCTTGCCAACCGGGATGGCCGTCTCGCCATTCGCAAGTGGCGAGATGGCCATCTCGCCACACGAGACGGCGGTCTCGACTTGCAAAAGTGGCGAGACGGCATCCCGAGAAGCGAGACGGCGATCTCGACCCTAAAAGGCGAAAATCCTTATTTACATGCAGAAAATCCCTCATATCCTAGTATGGGGCCTAATAGTGTCTCATAATGACTTCTTAGGCTTCATCCATCTTCGAATAGAAGGTCTTCTGGTCTTTATTATGAGGCCGGGCAAGATTTGGGGTCTACATTAAAGACTTGAAAAATGAATATAAATCTGTGAAAAAGTGCTAAAATAAATCCGAAAAAGAGGTGGAATCCTTGAAAACGAAAATTGCATCTTTAGAGGAAAAAGATAATAAACATGTGCATCATGTAAAGAGTATGAATATGATATTGATATACTTAGCCATTTGCTTGATAATGCTAAGAAGGAAACAAGTGATAGTTATAAGGATAATGTTATTGTTCAAAATAGAGAAAATTGTCATGTTCCATTGAAAAAGCCTAAAATTAAAAATAGAAGAGTATGGGTTGAAAAAGGAACTAAAACTTCAAAAGTTAGAAATGTATCATATTCAAAGATTACATCTAATGCATGCTTTTATTGTATGAAACATGGTCATACTTCAAGATGTAGAATTAAGCATTTTGGTGTTCCTAAAGGAAAATATGTTTGGGTTCTTATAGTTAAATGATTTGATTGTCTCTAACCCCAAGGACCCAAAAGTTATGGGGCACCTAAGATTACTATGTTCTTGTTTTGTAGGAAACTTCCAAATCCAAGAAGTCTATGTGGTATCTTGATAGAGGATGTTCAAAACATATGACCGGAGACAAAACGAAATTTGTGAGTTTCAAAGCTAAAGAACAAGGATATGTAACCTATGGGGACAACAACAAAGGAAGAATACTTGGAATCGGAAACATTGGTGGTGCAAATACTTTGGAGATAAAGGATGTGCTTCTTGTTGATGGGCTAAAGCATAATCTCCTAAGTATAAGTCAACTTTGTGACAAAGGATTCAAGGTAATCTTTGAAAGTAAGTTTTGTACCATACATTTAAAGGATTCCAAAAATGTAGCATTGAAAGGCATTAGGCATAATAATATCTATTTGATTGATTTGGATTGTGTACCTAATACTAGTATAACATGCTTAGTTGCTAAGGAAGAAAATCCATGGTTATGGCATAAGAGAGCGGCTCATATAAACATGCATCAATTAAACAAACTAATATCAAAGGACTTAGTTGTTGGCTTGCCTAAGTTAAAATTTGAAAAAGATAGATTATGTGATGCATGTCAAAAAGGTAAACAAGTGAAATCATCCTTTAAATCTAAGAATGTCATTTCCACATCAAAACCTTTAGAACTATTACACTTAGATTTATTTGGTCCATCTAGGATAAAAGTTTTGGTGGAAATTCTTATGCTCTTGTAATTGTTGATGATTTTTCTAGATATACTTGGACATTTTTCTTAACATTAAAAAGTGAAGCTTTTAATTAGAAAGTTTGCCAAGCAAATCCAAAATGAGAAAGACTTAAGAATTAAGGTGTTAAGAAGTGACCATGGTGGAGAGTTTCAAAATGAATGGTTTGAAAATTATTGTGAGGAAAATGGTATTTTGCATAATTTTTCTGCACCTAGGACTCTCTAACAAAATGGTGTAGTAGAAATGAAAAATAGGTCACTAGAGGAACTTGCTAGAACAATGTTGAATGAATCAAATGTTCCTAAGTATTTTTGGGCTGATGTTGTAAGTATTGCATGTTATGTATTGAATAGGATATGCTTATTAGGCCAATTATAAAATCAACTCCTTATGAACTATTAAATGGTAGAAAGCCTAATGTTGTTCATTTAAAAATATTTGGATGTAAATGCTTTGTTTCAAATAATGGAAAAGATAACTTAGGAAAATTTGACTCAAAAGCCGATGAGGGCATTTTCTTAGGTTATTCACTAACTAGCAAAGCATATAGAGTGTTCAATAGAAGAACTTTAAATGTTGAAGAATCTGTACATGTCACCTTTGATGAAGTTGTAGACCTTGAGGGAAATCCTCTTGAGTCAAATAAAGAATTTGCAGGTAATGATGAGTACATAAGAGAGGCTCTAGAAGAAATGTACTTGAATGAGAATGAGTCATCTCAACCAACTGAATTAGCAAAAGAGTGGCAATCTCCAAGAGGGGTAAGAACTAGAAATATGACAAATTTCTGTATATCTGTAGCTTTTGTTTCACATATTGAACCCAAAAGTGTTGATGAAGCTCTTAAAGATGACCAATGGTGCATAGTAATGCAAGAAGAACTTAATCAATTTGAAAGGAATCAAGTCTAGGAATTAATTCCAAGAGAAGAATCTCATCAAGTGATTGGAACAAAATGGGTATTTAGAAACAAACTTGATGAAGATGGAAATATAACAAAGAACAAAGCCAGACTCCTTGCCAAAGGTTATTGTCAAGAGGAAGGTATTGATTATGGTGAAACTTATACTCCTGTTGCCAGGTTAGAGGCTATACGCCTACTTCTTGCTTATGCCTCATTGATGAAATTTAAATTATATCAAATGAATGTTAAAAGTGCATTTTTAAATGGGTTTATCAAAGAGGAAGTATATGTGAAACAACCTCCTGGATTTGAAGATTTTAAATATCCTAACCATATTTTTAAATTGAAGAAAGCTTTATATGGTTTGAAACAAGCCCCTAGGTCTTGGTATGAAAGATTAAGTAGTTTTCTAATTTCAAATGATTTTTCTAGAGGAAAAATTGATTCCACTTTGTTTATTAAGAAAGTAAAAGAACATATCTTATTAGTTCAAGTATATGTTGATGATATCATTTTTGGATCAACTGATAATTCCTTGTGTGTAGAATTTGCTAAGATAATGCAGGGTGAATTTGAAATGTCAATGATGGGAGAAATAACATTCTTTCTTGGACTTCAAATTAAACAACTTAAAGATGGCATTTTTGTGTCTCAAACCAAATACTGCAAAGAGATTCTCAAGAAATTTGGAATAGACACTTCAAAGGAAGCTAACACACCCATGGGAACATCATTCTATTTAGACAATGATGAATCAGGTTTGGAAATTAATCAATCTATGTATAGAGTTATGATAGGTTCACTATTATACTTAACTGTAAGTAGACCTGATATTATGCATTCTGTTTGTGTGTGCTAGATTTCAAGCATGTCCAAAAGAATCTCATTTAACTGCAGTAAAAATAATTTTAAATATTTAAAGGGAACGACAGGAACTGGGTTATGGTATCCATCTGAAGCTTCTCCTAATTTAATAGGATATTTTGATGTTGATTATGGTGGATGTAAAATTGATAGAAAGAGTACTAGTGGAACATGTCATATATTAGGATCATCTTTAGTATCTTGGCATTCTAAGAAACAAGCATGTGTTGCATTGTCCACAACTGAAGTTGAATATATTGCAGTTGGAAATTACTGTGCACAAATCCTATGGATGAAACAATAATTAGAAGATTATAATATTTTCCTAGATGATATTCCTTTGATGTGTGATAATACAAGTGCAATCAATCTTACTAAGAATCCAGTAATGCACTCTAGAACTAAGCATATAGAGATTAGACATCATTTCTTAAGAGATCAAATTGTAAAATTGAATATAATGATACAAAGCATCAATTAGCATATATATTTACTAAACCTCTTCCCAAAGATAGATTCTATGATCTTAGAAGAGACTTAGGAATATTAGAAATAGCCTAAATTTTGCTTAACTGATCAATTTTTGCATGTTGTTGTACTGTAATAATCGATTATATAGGGATTTAATCGATTATCATGTGCCTAAACCTTAAAAAAAATTGATGATCTCTCTGGAATAATCGATTATTTTGGGAAATAATCGATTATCTGCACCAAAATGACCAAAATCAGACAATTCTCTCTGGAATAATCGATTATCTGCTATTTAATCGATTAACAGCACCAGTTAATCGATTATTCTGTTCAGTTGAAGGTTTAATCGATTAACATAAGCACTTAATCGATTATTCAACATCGTTTTTGATACACTAGCCGTTTGTAACAGCTATTTTGGTTCCAACTCTCCTACAACTAGCCGTTTATGATTGTTAGGATATTTCTCTATATATAGGAAGGCTCCCATTCACATCTACACACCTCCAAACCTTGAATCAAAGCATTCTACAATCATTCAAGCTCTCTTGTCTCCTCAAAACCTTATTCTTCTCAAAAACTTGTCCAAACTCTCTTGTTTCCTCTCTTCCTATTCTTAATGGCTTCATCATGTCGTGCTAAGATCCCCACAAGGAGAAGATCCGCTCCTGCTTTTCATCTCCGTCCAAATTCAGTTGAAGGATGGATCTCCGACGATGAAGGAAGATAGGAATTCCTGACTTTCTGGAAAGAAAGGGGCATTATCACTCCAAAATATATTATTGGTGATCAATTCATAAATAGGGGCTTCAACTTTCCAAATCTTCTTGAGATTCAAGGTGTCCTTCCATTCATTCAAATGCAAGGTACTTACTAGCCATATTTAGTTAGGGTATTCTATTCACGTTTTAAATATAGAGATCATGTAGCCACTTCTAGAGTCAAGGGTGTGACTATCATCCTTGACGATGATATCTGGGAAAATGTTGCCCACTTTCCTGTAAGGAAGGATGCTATCAATGTTCTTGCGGAGTTAGAAGATTTTGATAGAATTATGGCTTACCGCTCATTTCTCTGCAACCCCTCTATGGAAATTGGCCGACTTCTATTGGCCGGACCATTAAAGAAAGAAGAACGCATGTTGCTGCATCTCATTGTATGGATTCTGTGTCCTCGAGCAACAAATCATGCACAATGTTCATCTATTGATCTTCGCATTATTCATGCCATCATGAATAATGAGCCAATTGATTGGGTTAGTCTTGTCACTATGACCATGCTTAAAGCTAAGCGTCATTCCAACCTTTAAAATCCCATATGCTCTTCTTATTTCTCGTATCGTAGAATACAAGGGAGTAAATGTTGGAGGAGAGCAAAGGGTCAAGACGATAAATTCAAATCGAATGCTTGACAGCACGCTCACTCAGTTACAAATGGTGCGTGTAAATGGAATTTACGTTCACAAAGATTATGCTCCCAACATGGCTAAAGATGATCAAGTTCTGATGAAGAGATGCCTACTGCTGAGATTCCTGCTGAAAACATTCATACTGCTGGGACATCATCTGCTCATCCTACATCCCGTCCGTCTATGGAAGATATGCTCTTTGATATGAATCAAAGAATGCAAGAGTTCTTCACTATCTCTCAAGAACGACATCAGGAAATCATTCACCGTATTTCGGATGTAGATGATAGGGTTTGTAACTTAGAAGATAGATTTGATGCCCAATTTAATAGTGATGAAAGTGAAGAGTTTTAATCTCTTCAACATATCTTCTTGTTTGTAATTAATTTGATTTATGGAATGAAAATGATATTTTTGCTTTGTTTGAGGGGGAGCTATTTTCTATATTATGCACTTATTGAGGGGGAACTTTCATTTTTTATCATAATCAAAATAGGGGGAGAAATTATTTAAAACCTCTTATGTTTATTAAATTTAAATGTTGTATGGTATGTTTAATGTTTTTGTTAGTTGTGACAGATAAAACATGTTATTACAAAGGGTTTTAAAGGAAATTTTGATCATCATAAAAAAGGGGGAGATTGTTGAACATACAAGGATATGAATGTTGAACATACAAGGATATGAAGTTTGTAGATTTTGATGATGATTCAAGAATAAAGGACTTAAAGATTTGAAGACTTATAATGTTATGTAATAACTTTATTTTTATGTTTTTGAGTCTGTAATATTAGAGTCGAAGATAGCCAGCACATATATCACTCTTTAAAAGCTCTAAAAACTCATTTTTATGAAAAATACACTGGAATAATTGATTAACTGACAGGATAATCGATTATTACAACAATAAAACCATTTTTAGTAATTGCACTCTGGTTTAATTGATTAAATCACCAGATAATCGATTATCTGGAGCAGAAATCGATTAAATGGCCTGTTAATCGATTAACTGGTCCTGTTTTGCTCCTTTGTGAGAATGACTCTGGAATAATCGATTAACACTCAAGATAATTGATTATTTACGTCTGTTGTGCGTTTTGAAATTCAAAATTGGACCAATTTACGAAAACCCTATTCCCAATTCATTTGTTTTCAAAAATCCCCATTTTCCAAACCCTATTCTCTCTACTTAAGGTTCTCTAAGGCTCTCTGCAAATTGAACAAACCTTTTTCATACAAAAGTTAAGAGTTGTGACTGCTAGAGAACTGTTTGTAGGGAAGAAAAAGGTGCTTTTGAAAACCTAGTGTGGGCTAGAAGCAATAAGAATCACTGAGTGGAATTCTTGGTGGATTGTATGTTGTGCCGTCTCTAGGAAAAGTTGTTCTTCATCCTTTGTGGATTCAAAGGAGGTGTTCATCTCTTGTGTGACTCAAGAGAGGTGTTTTCTTTACCTTATATTTTCATTTGTAATCTGTTTGTAAAACTGTGATTATAGTGACAACGTTAATCCTCTGTTTGAGTGATTAGCAACTGGACGTAGGGTCTTTTGATCCGAACCAGTATAAATCGACTGTGTAATCTTCTATTCCTTCTCTATTTACTCTACACAACATTTTAATTGGTGAAATTTGGGAAAAATTTTAAAACCCTAATTTTTGTTTAAGAAACCAATTCACCCCCCCCCCCTCTTGGTTTTTGTCCGTAAACGCAAACATTCCGCTGCGCGATTCTAACAAGAACAAAAGAACCGTCATCTATTGGAGGTGGTCTGAGCTGCACTGATTGGAGCTCACATGCCAGTAATATATATTGGGTAGAAGCTCTCACATATGCAGTATACACTATCAACCGAACATCGTTTAGGTCTCTTGGGTATAAAACACCTCTTTAATCACTTACAGATGCAGTAGTAAGTCCTAGAATTGTTGAACTAACACATAGAGTTTTTGGTTGTCTTGCTTATGTTCATTTACACAAGCATCAGAGAAATAAGTTGTCTCCTAGAGCTGAAAGGTGTTTGTTCCTTGGTTATGCGGATCACCAAAAAGGATACTGGTGCTACAATCCACAAATAAAGCAAATTTTTACTACTATAGATGTAGTTTTTCATGAGACCTTGATATATTTTTCCCTTGAGTCTGAAATTCAGGGGGAGAATTATGATGAAGTTCAAACTTTTGTTCCTGAAGAAATTGATACTGAGGTCAGATTGGAGAAAGGAAGTTACAATGTTGTATTAGGAGATGATGAAAGTGTGCAAAATTGTGATGATCAATAACCACATAATGAGGAAGAATTTGAGCATATCGAGATCGAAATTTTGCCTATTGATGCTAATGATATACCATACCAATTGTCCCCTCAAGAACCTAATACATAAAATAGAATTATGTCAGATTGTGTCACTAGAGGTATACCTAAGCTTACTTATGATCCTGACCTCACCAGTAAGACAAGATACCCTATGAGTAATTATATTTATACCCAGAATTTGTCTAACTCAAATATCGCATTTTTAAGTCAATTATCTATAGTATCTATTCCTAACAGTGTGCAGGAAGCTTTAACTGACTCCAGGTGAAAGGATGCTATGAATGAGGAAATGAGATCCTTGAAAAGAAATAAAACATGGGAATTGGTAGATTGTCCAGTTGGAAAGAAACCAGTAGGATGCCGATGGGTGTATGCTATGAAATTTAATGCAGATGGCACAATTGAGAGATTCAAAGCTAGATTAGTGGCAAAGGGGTATACACAAGCATATGGAATCGATTACACTGAAACGTCTACTCCCGTAGCCAAAATTAGCATAGTTTGAGTATTCTTATCTCTAGTTGTAGAGCTTGATTGGTCCTTACAACAATTTGATGTTAAAAAGGTCTTCTTACATGGGGAATTGTCTGAAGAAATTTATATGGAGCTACCAGAAGGATGTGGGATCCCGGATACACATAGAAAGAAGGTATGCAAGTTGAAGAAGTCATTATATGGACTAAAGCAATCGCCACGAGCATGGTTTGGTAGTGTATGAAGCACTTGGTGGATTTGATGAAGACATAGATATAGCTTAGGTTGTGGGTGTGTAGATGATTAGGTTTTTAGTTTATGCACTTAATCTCTTGATAGGCCATTATATTGTGTGATAAGCACCTTAAAATGTTGCATCCCATTGAAAATCATTTTTCTGCATGAAAAACTAACATCTAAGTATTAAAAGAACAAACTAAGTTTTTCAATCTGTTGAAAAGGATTTTCAATCTGTTAAAATCACTTAACATAATAAGTGGTCATACATAGTCGTATTTTCAATTGATTGATTTGCGGAATCAACAAGTTAAAATAACTCAATGAATTTTTCAATATCAAAGTTTCGCATTTTCAATCTGTTGAAATGATTTTTAAATCTGTTGAAACAGAAAGATTTTTTCAGTCTAAGAGTTTTTAGAAAATCAATCTGTTGAAATATTTTTCAATCTGTTGAAACAGAAAGACTATTTTTTTTCAGTCTAAGAGTTTTTCAAAAATCAATCTGTTGAAATATTTTTCAATCTGTTAAAACAGAGAGGCTATTTTATTAACTAAGTGTTTGCAGGATTTCAATCTGTTGAAATAAATTTCAATCGATTGAAACAGAGAGCTGTCATTTTTCTAAAGCTGTTTCAATCCATTGAAAACTCAAAACAATCGATTGAATGAACTTTTAAATGAAATCAATCGATTGAATCGTGGTTTCAATCGATTGAAATGTATTCTGATCGATCATAGTTTCATTTTGATCGATCATAACTCGGTCTGATCGATCATACTTCAGTTCTAATCGATCAGAGTCTCTTCTAAACTGTTAGACTTTCAAACTAATCGATCTTGTGACTCTCTGAAACAGTTTTTGACAGATGAAACGTTCTGATTCTTTGTTTTACTCTATATATATAGAATTGATCTATCTTTTGAAAGATATACAACACACTACTTGAGAAAACTTGTGAAATCAATATGTGAAACTTTCATATACGTGACTTTCTCTGCATTCAAGAATCTTTTCATATCATAAGGTGTTGTGATCAGAATTGTGGTCAATCAAAGAGAGAAAGTGTTGTTAGAATTTGTTCTGGACAATTAGAACTTCAAGTCCAGGTTTTTTCTTTTCATACTCTTTTGTAAAAGTGTGATTGTGCAGGTTGGATTGTGATCTGCACTTGGTACAGTAACTGGATTTGGTTACTGGGTGGTTTTCAAGATTCTATCTTGTGGGTTTGCAAGATAGTTCTTGGGGTAGATTGGTGAGTATCTACTGGTTGTAATTTTCACTTGGTATTAGTGGAACTTGACTGGTTTGTCAAGAACTGGATGTAGCTCTGGATTAGAGTGAACCAGTATAAATTTGTGTGTTAAAATTCTTCTTTCATCTCTTTTATTTTCTGCCTATAAACTTGTTGTGTTTAAGCCCAATTACCTTCGTAAAGATTGAATAAAGATAACTCATTCTTCCAAAAGAAAGTAAGTTTTGCGAAAAAGTTTTAAAGTTCAATTCACCCCCCCTCTTGAACTCAACCATTAATTCTTTCAATTGGTATCAGAGCTGGTTCTTGTAAGTTACTCAAGAAATCGGTCCAATGGCTGAGGGAAAGATGACTTTTTCGAAGGAGCCTCCATAAACAGTGCCTCCACTTTTTCTCGGTGTGAATTATTCTTTCCGGAATGTTAGAATGAAAATCTTTATTGAATCTCTTGATAGAGGCATTTGGGAAACAATTGTTAATGGTCCTTACAAACCAACTCATACAAGTAGATGGTAAAGTAGTTGAAAAAGATTGGGCTGAATTAACCGATGTAGAAAATAGGAGAGTCCAATATGATTATACTCGCAAAAAATATTATTACCTCTCGCTTTAAATCTTGATGAGTTTTTCAGGGTGTCTCAGTGTGCCTCTGCCAAAGAGATGTGGGAAATTTTAGAGGTCACACATGAAGGAACATCTCGATGTGAAAAGGGCAAGAAAGCATGAGTTAATCGGGGACTATGAGTTGTTTAAAATGCAGCAAGGAGAAACAATTGCAGATGTGCGTAAAAGGTTCACGCACATAGTCAATCATCTAATTGGGTTAGGAAAGACTTTTGACAAAGAAGAGTTGAACATCAAAATCTTAAAGTGTTTGGACAGAACGTGGCAACCAAAGGTGACAGCTATATCGGAATCAAGAGACTTGACTCGAAATGACTACCACTTCACTTTTTGGTAAGTTAAGGGAACATGAGTTGGAAATCAATCGGTTCAAAGAACAAGAGAATGCAGAAAAGAAAAGTAGAAATATTATTCTCAAGACGATTGAAGAAAACAGTGGATCTGAAGAAGATGAATCGAGAGAACTCGACTTTGTTGGTTAAGAAATTTGGGAAATTTCTTAGAAGAAAGAATAGAACTGGCCAAGTAAAAAGGTACAATGATAAAAAGACTCAATCTGTTCAAAATACTATTACTTGTTATTCTTGTGGTAAACAGGGTCACATAAAGAGTGATTGCCCGGAAAAGACCAAGAATCGGAACAAGAAAGAATCAAGATACAAAGGGAAAAAGGCCTATATAGCCTGGCAAGACAATGATTCATCTTCCAGCTCTCGAATCCGAAAGTGAAGAGGTGAACCCGTGTTTGATGGTCGGTCGTGAATCCTCTTCATCACATGTAAGTTCAACTCCTATAGAGAATGAAATGAATTACAAGCACATTACTAAATGCTTTCAATGAAATGCATAGTGAAGCCAGAAATTTATCTCATACAAATAATCGGTTGAAAGGTTTAAATAACTGGTTAGAAAATAGAGTTAAAGTTCTGAAAAAGAACTATTAGAAAGCAAAACAGATTTAGAACATCTAGATATTATCTATTCATCTCGCGGATAATGTTGCCGTTAATAAGAATTGTGAAAAATGTATTGTTTTACAAAATAAGGTTGATTACTTGACTAAAACCTTGACAAAATTTACTCAAGGTAAAGAGAATTTAGATGCACTTCTTGGGTCTCAAAACTGTGTGTTTGAACATTCTGGAATCGGGTACAAACCTAAGATTGGAGTAAAAACTAAAAAGTATTTGAACTTCTTTTCATTTAGAAAAACAACTACATCCCCTTTCTCATCTTGTCATTACTGCATGAAGAAAGGACACACTATCAAATTTTGTCATGCTAGAAAATATTTTGTGCCGCAAGGTAGGAAGAAATGGGTTCCAAAACATGTTAAACAGTAAAATTTGACTCCTAAGGACCCAAAATACGTAAGGGTACCAGAAAAATTCTTAACTTGTTTTGCAGGAACAAAGTCCGGGAATCCCTTGAAGTTCGTAGCTACGAATCAGGTTCCGTTTGTCTAAACTGATTGTTTTAATTGATATAAACCAGTATTAATCGATTAAAATAACTTACAGAAGATATTAGTAAATCTGTCCGTACAGTTTTAATCGATTGAAATGCGAATCAATCGATTAAAATGTTCTCATGATTTGAGTTTTAGCTGTTTTAATCGATTAGAATGAATTTATATCAACTAAAATCACTAAGGTATCAAATTTAATCGACTCATTTTCGCTTTAATCGATTTAAATTCTGGTATCATCTTCTAGATCTCTTCCAATACGTAAACAATCGATTCTTTCAAGTATTATTCGATCATTTTACTATTGCATTTTCAAAACGAATATTAAAGACCAAATTAGTAAAATAATTTGTTTAATCAGTTTGTTCCTGAAAATCATTTTCAAAACATCCAAATGAAATTCGGCCATGCATATAGAGTTTACAATTTAAGATTGAAATCAGTTGAAGAATCAAGTACATGTTGTGTTTAATGAGTCTCCTCGAGTGGTGCGTAATAGAACAACAGTGTACTGCAGATGAAGAAGATTTAACTGATAATTCTTATCAGTTGAAACATGCCAGAAACACAGATCAGTGTACTGTTGAAGAAGATGATCCATCAGTGGACCCTGCAAAAGCTGATCCACCAACAGTTACTGAAGAACAGGAATAAGGTGTTCTGGAAGAGCTTCCCAAAGAGTGGATTGTCCCAAGAGATCTCTCTCTAGACAATGTCATCGGGCAAATCAATAAGGGAGTATCTACTAGACATTCTCTTAACCAATTCTGTAATCATATGGCATTCATTTCACAAATAGAGCCTAAGACAGTTAAAGAAGCATTAAATGATGAATACTGGGTTAGTGCCATGCATGATGAGCTTAATCAATTTGAAAGAAATAAAGTGTGGGAATTAGTTCCTAAAATCAAAGATATCAATGTAATTGGTACTAAGTGGGTATTCAAAAACAAGCTAGATGAACATGGCATTATCACTAGAAATAAAGCTAGGTTGGTAGCCAAAGGGTATAACCAACAGGAGGGTATTGATTTTGATGAAACCTTTGCACCTGTAGCTAGACTTGAAGCTGTCAGATTATTATTAGCTTATGCCTGTATAAGTGGTTTCAGATTACTACAGATGGATGTAAAGAGTGCCTTTCTTAATGGACTCATCAATGAAGAAGTATATGTTTCTCAACCTCCTGGGTTTGAAGATCTCAAGCATCCTGACCATGTCTACAAATTGAAAAAGGCCTTTTATGGTTTAAAGCAAGCACCTAGACAATGGTATGAGAGGTTAAGTAACTTCCTAATTGATCAAGGGTACAAGCGAGGTGAGGTTGATAAAACTCTTTTCATTAAGAAATCTGGAACTGACATTATTCTGGTGCAGGTGTATGTGGATGATATCATTTTCGGTTCCACTAATAATGCCATGTGTAATAAGTTTGTAAAAGAAATGCAAAGTGAATTTGAAATGTCTATGATGGGAGAATTGAATTTCTTCCTTGGTCTCCAAGTTAAGAAATTAAGAAATGACATTTTTCTAAGTCAATCTAAATACTGCAATGAGTTGTTAAAGAAATTTGATATGCACAATTGCAAGGAATCCTCTACACCCATGTCTACTAACTGCTGTCTAGACTTAGATGAAAAAGGAAAACCTGTTGATCAAACTAAATATAGAGGTTTGATTGGTTCACTACTATATCTAACTGCTAGTAGACCTGACATTATGTTTAGTGTATGCCTTTGTGCAAGATTTCAGGCAAATCCAAAGGAATCACATCTTATCGCTGCCAAAAGGATTCTGAAGTACCTTAAGGGAACAGTTAATGTTGGACTATGGTATCCTGAAGGTGCATCCCTTAAACTTGTTGGATTTTCTCGATTCTGACTTTGCAGGATGTAGATTGGACAGAAAAAGTACCTCTGGTACTTGTCATTTACTGGGGAGCAGTCTTATATCGTGGCACAGCAAAAAGCAAGCGTGTGTTGCTCTGTCAACTGCAGAAGCTGAATACATTGCAGCTGGGAGCTGTTGTGCTCAAAGCATCTACCTCAAGCAACAACTGACAGATTATGGAGTGACTCTAAACAAGGTACCTCTGGTTTGTGACAATACTAGTGCAATAAACTTAACTAAGAATCCTATTCAACACTCTAGAACTAAGCATATTGAAATTAGACATCACTTTATTAGAGAACACGTATCTAAGGGTGACTGTGAGATTTTATTCGTTGAATCTGAAAAATAGTTAGCTGATTTATTCACTAAACCACTTCCTAGAGATAGACTTAATATGCTTAGGACTGAATTAGGAATTCTAGATATATCTAGTATTGCATAACTGATTCTTTACAGTGATAGTATGCTTTTTAACAGGATGATAACAAGTTCAATTGATTAATAATTGCATGAATAACTTGATATTATTTGTTTCAATCGATTGAAATTGCGAAATAATCTGTTGATTTCCTGATCCTTACTCTCTGGTATTGATATGTTATTAGTTCAATCGATTAGATAAACTTTTAATCGGTTTATTTCATTAACCTTGTAGCTCTGCATACTTTCTTCTATAAATCAATCGATTAAATCTTCGATTCAATCGATTGAATTCACTTATGGTACTCTGAATGATTTTCTTTCACAAAACAATCGATTTAATTCTCGATTCAATCGGTTTATTTCACTTATAAGTATCTGCAATTACAAAATAAATTGGTTTCACGAAAAATCAACTGATTAATTAGGGTTAAGTGTATTAGGACTGCATCCAAACATCTACTGCAGATTAGGTTGAATACATTTACAACAAGATAAACTTCAGCTACTCTCTTTAATATCTAAGATTTCCAATAAAAGCTGATTGACCCTGATTGGATATCTACTGTGAGGGTAATTAAATGGTTCAGTAGCAATTTCTTCTCTCTCCACCTTTATCATCACTGCGCAGATGCAATAAAACAGTAAAGACAAAAATTTTTGAAGCTGAAAGGTTTGTGTATTCTTATTCCTGTAGTATTATTTCCTTCTTTGAACTTTCTCTTTTCTCGGTTCTTCTCTGTTCTGCTCATCCCAAAAATCAAGTATGCTCAAGCGCACAAAGTCTGGTAGGAAGAAGTCCAGCAGAGGCGAGTCTTCTACTGCAAGGCGAGAATAGAATGTTGAAGGAAGGATTGAAACTTGGTTCAATGGGGACCAAGAGAAAATGGATTTGTTTATCCATGAATTGAGCAGGAAGCAAGTCAACATTCCGAAGATGTTAAAGTTTTCCTGGTTTGATGCCGAAGGATTCAGAGGCATTCGAAAGCTACTACAACACCAAAAGCTTCAGAAGTTTCTGGAGTTAAATGGTAGGATTTATCCTGATTTGATTAAAGTTTTCTTCACAAATTTATCCTTTGAAGGTTCCACTTTGAAAACCCAAGTTAAAGGTGTAGACATTGAAATTTCACCCAACATCTGGAAGGAGGTTGCTGGAATAAAGGATGTTGGTGTAAAAGTCACCAAAGGATACACTTCAGATGTGGAGGAATTTAATAAGGTCCAGTACTTTCGGTCATGCATGAAGAATATTCGTGATTCTGTCAGTTCTTTCAATACTGGGAAGCTGAAGCTGGAAGAAAGGATTCTCGCTTTCATTGTGTCGTGGCAGCTCACACCCAGGGGGAGCAATCATGCGGTGCTAAACGAAGGAGATTTAGTACTGATGTACTGCATTCACCACAGGATACGGGTGAACTGGGTCTTCGTCATCAAGGACCACATGATCAAAGCCAAGAGACTTAGTGATTTCAGGTATCCTTATGCTATTCTGATTTCTAAGTTTTTAACACATTTTGGTGTCAATGTAGAAGGAGAACTTGTTGAAACCGTCCGACCAACGAATGAAATAAATAATTCTGTGCTTCACAAAATGGGATTCATTAAAATTGATGGTGAATGGATCTCGAAAGAAGATGCTCGGGAGAAGTGAAGAAAGTGAAGAAGAAGAGCAAGAGGAAGGAATCAACACCGATATTCCCGGAACTTCGCAACGACGTCCGTCTCGATCCAATGGAAGAAGTGACCCCACTGGAAATGATTCCATACAATCCACCGCCCGACCGTGGCACGCCTCCGTCTCGGCTCGAAAGAACAATGTTACATAAAATGAGTGAACTGCATTCGGACCAAAGGAGGCATATGCGGATGACTCGCCGCTCCGAGGGCTCTGCAGACATTATTTGGATGAAAATTTCATTACAAGGTTCCAGCATATTGATAATCAACTAGAAGACATTTACAACAGGATTGTGGAACTGCAATTCAATCAAGGCCCCGGGGACGAATGAAGACTTTTTATGTTTCTGTTATTCTGTTTTCTTTTCTTAGTTTTTAATGTTCTGTTTTATATTCGGGGTACCCACGTGGCCCCAATGGACTGTAACTAAAACAATCTATTTGATGCAGTCAAATAGGGGGAGAAGTATTTTGCTTAAAACTGTCACTACACACACACCACAAAATATATGTCTCTGGTCTGTTATTTTTTATGCAGGTGCAGTGGTTATTTGTCTCCATCAAATAGGGGGAGATTGAAGCACTTGGTGGATTTGATGAAGACATAGATATAGCTTAGGTTGTGGGTGTGTAGATGATTAGGTTTTTAGTTTATGCACTTAATCTCTTGATAGGCCATTCTATTGTGTGATAAGCACCTTAAAATGTTGCATCCCATTGAAAATTATTTTTCTGCATGAAAAACTAACATCTAAGTATTAAAAGAACAAACTAAGTTTTTCAATCTATTGAAAAGGATTTTCAATCTGTTAAAATCACATAACATAATAAGTGGTCATACATAGTGGTATTTTCAATTGATTGATTCGCGGAATCAACAAGTTAAAATAACTCAATGAATTTTTCAATATCAAATTTTCGCATTTTCAATCTGTTGAAATGATTTTTAAATCTGTTGAAACAGAAAGATTTTTTCAGTCTAAGAGTTTTTAGAAAATCAATCTGTTGAAATATTTTTCAATCTGTTGAAACAGAAAGACTATTTTTTTTTCAGTATAAGAGTTTTTCAGAAAATCAATCTGTTGAAATATTTTTCAATCTGTTAAAACAGAGAGGCTATTTTATTAACTAAGTGTTTGCAGGATTTCAATCTGTTGAAATAAATTTCAATCGATTGAAACAGAGAGCTGTCATTTTTCTAAAGCTGTTTCAATCCATTGAAAACTCGAAACAATCGATTGAATGAACTTTTAAATGAAATCAATCGATTGAATCGTGGTTTCAATCGATTGAAATGTATTCTGATCGATCATAGTTTCATTTTGATCGATCATAACTCGGTCTGATCGATCATACTTCAGTTCTAATCGATCAGAGTCTCTTCTAAACTGTTATACTTTCAAACTAATCGATCTTGTGACTCTCTGAAACAGTTTTTGACAGATGAAACGTTCTGATTCTTTGTTTTACTCTATATATACAGAATTGATCTATCTTTTGAAAGATATACAACACACTACTTGAGAAAACTTGTAAAATCAATCTGTGAAACTTTCATATACGTGACTTTCTCTGCATTCAAGAATCTTTTCATATCATAAGGTGCTGTGATCAGAATTGTGGTCAATCAAAGAGAGAAAGTGTTGTTAGAATTTGTTCGGACAATTAGAACTTCAAGTCCAGGTTTTTTCTTTTCATACTCTTTTGTAAAAGTGTGATTGTGCAGGTTGGATTATGATCTCGCACTTGGTACGATGAATCGGATTTGGTTACTGGGTGGTTTTCAAGATTCTATCTTGTGGGTTTGCAAGATAGTTCTTGGGGTAGATTGGTGAGTATCTACTGGTTGTAATTTTCACTTGGTATTAGTGGAACTTGACTGGTTTGTCAAGAACTGGATGTAGCTCTGGATTAGAGTGAACCAGTATAAATTTGTGTGTTAAAATTCTTCTTTCATCTCTTTTATTTTCTGCCTATAAACTTGTTGTGTTTAAACCCAATTACCTTCGCAAAGATTGAATAAAGATAACTCATTCTTCCAAAAGAAAGTAAGTTTTGCGAAAAAGTTTTAAAGTTCAATTCACCCCCCCTCTTGAACTCAACCATTAATTCTTTCAGTGTAGACCCCAAATCTTGTCCGGCTTCTCAATAAAGATCAGAAGACTTCTGTTCTGAAGATGGGTAAAGCTTCATTGGGCACCTAGCAGCATCAACCAGCTTACGTTTAAGGAAAGGAGAGTTTTTCTGAAGAAATAAAAAGTGAAAATGTGAAGAAACACTTGGGATGGTTGTCCCACATTTTAGATGGCCATCCCAAGTGAATTTTCAGCTCTAAGACTCATGTCCCAAAAACCAGGCGCGTGTCCTAGTCAGTTTGTCACCTTGGGATGACCGTCCCAAATGTCAGATAGCCGTCCCAACTAGTTTTGCACCTTGGGACGACCGTCCGAAATGTCCAGACGGTCATCCCACCTAACAGAAGTTGGGACGGTCGTCCCGACGTCCTGACACTGCGAAACTATAAATAGGGACCTCATTTGCAGCTTTTACACACACTTGAACTCAGATTCACATCTCTCTACTCTTCTATACACTATAAATAGGGACTTCAGTGAGAATAGTTTAGAACCACCTTTAACCATGCACCTTTCTGTAGGAAAACCCTACCTCGTGATTAAACGTCGTCACTCTATTCGTGGATAAGTAAATTGTGTGTACATTTGGGTGTTGCATTTGTTTGATGCATTTGCATAAGATAATCATACAACAGTTAAAACAAATAAAAAATTCTTAAAAAACCATATAAAGAAAATAAAAACCACCAACTTTATCTCGGACAGTCTTCATTTAAGTTAGCCTGCTTTTAAGTTCTTTGTAAGCTAAGTAGCCACGTTGACCAATAGAAGAGATAAAGAGGTGTTTTGAGAAAAAGATAAAAACAAGTTTAAAACGACAAAAATAATAAAATATAATAAAAATATTTTTGACAAAGTCGTGTCAATCATACCGCATCATCCAATAAGGGGTAAAATTACTAGAGAAAATAAATGCATTAAGGAAAATATGCATAAGCATCATCCTAATAAAATCTCTCATACATAAACACATTCATTTTAGATATCCTTAGACAAAAGCAAAAGAGACCCAAGTGTGTTCGTAACCTTCCCCAAAGAAGGACGAGTTTGCTAAGGTGTATTAATGACCTCTAAAAAGGAACTATCACACCAAGGTGGGTATGGTATTTCTTAAAGCGTAAGCTTTCAGGAAAATATCAAAGCTATTGTCTAAGGCATATCTATCCTGCACTAATCATTCATGATAAAAAAGCTATAATAAAAATATTTAAATCATTTA
Organism: Sphenostylis stenocarpa; assembly: GCA_963425845.1. Taxonomy (NCBI): domain Eukaryota; kingdom Viridiplantae; phylum Streptophyta; class Magnoliopsida; order Fabales; family Fabaceae; genus Sphenostylis; species Sphenostylis stenocarpa. The sequence goes on from OY731401.1 coordinate 33,529,828, forward strand.
GAAAGTGGTTGGTCTTTTGTCTGTCCTCACCGAGCTTAACTCACTAAAGGAGCAAATAGCTCAAATGATGGAGATGATGCATCAACAACATCTCCACAAAGAGGGTCTGCACAGTGATCATGCCTCTCACCATGAGGAGGACGAGGAACCCATCTTTGAGCATGAACAGGACGTTCATGTACAATATGACAAGAGGGCAGTACATATCAATACTCCTGAAGTGTCAAAGCAACAGATTACTGCCCTCGAAGATAGGCTAAGGGCCATGGAAAGGCATAATTTCGATGTCAAAGAGGCGGCTGACATGTGCCTCGTAAAGAATATTCAATTCCCCCCCAAATTCAAAACTCCAGATTACCCAAAGTATATGGGAATGACTTGTCCTAAAAGCCATCTTACAATGTACTTCTGTAAGATGGTTGCATATGCTGGTGAGATGTGGGAGGACCTCCCCGGGATGCACACCTTGCCATCCCTACTGAAAGGGTCCGCGCTCACTCCCGCTCTCCGCATCTGCCACAAGCTGCTGGCAGGAACTCTCCATGGGCAGAAGGAGAGTCATGGGAAGGTTACCTACCCGGACTTCTTCGCCCTCCATTGCATGAGCCAAGGGCACCGGTGCAATCTCGGCTACTTCTTCGTGAAGGCCCTTAAGGACTTTGGGTGTCGTCCTATGGAAGCCATCTTCATGGCTCCCCTCATCACCCCGCTGGTAGAAAAATCGGGGTGCAGTGGCGGAGAGAGCCTCTCCTCTGATCTTCGACCCGAGTCTATCAACGGGTCCATATTTGTCAGCATGGGGATGCTGATCCGCCAAGGATCCCGGTTGACCCTCCACCCCTCGCTAGCCATGACTTTTGACCTCCAGGACCTGGTGGCGATGCAAGATCTCCCGACACCCCCGGAGTTCCAACAACAACAACAATAGCAGCAACAACAGCAGCAACAGCAACAATATACGGACGACTTTGCTGGCATCAACTGCAACATCTACAGCTTGCGCCAGCAATTCGACCAGATGTCCCTAAGGCAGGACCATATGTCCCTAAGGCAGGATGTCTTCGAGACGAGGATGGAGACCTTCGGCCAGGTACAAGAAGGGATGAGATAAGACCTGGCACTGTTCAGACAAGAACATCTCGACATAATCCGAAACCAGGCAGAGTTTCAGAGACATATGTATCGGCAGTTCCCTCCTCCTGGATCGTCTCCCAGCTCAAGCCCACCGTCTTAGGGATAGTACCCCAAAAATAAATGTTGTAATCAAATTTTACCATAAATAAAAATTTCTTTCATTCATTTTTTCTCTCTTTCCGAAAAAAGTCAGCGTGATGAAAAGAAACTAAAAAAGTAAAAGACTTACGCTTAATCTCGGAAAAGCCAAAATCCGAAATCGCGAGAAAAAAGATAAAACTGCGAAAAAGGCAGGATTAAAAACAAGACAAGTCAACCACATTGACCAAGAGTTTTTCGACAACCAGCAAAATTCGAACTACAAAGCAAGACTACCCGACAATCAACAAGTTGGATGACCACCGGAAGAATCGTGAGTCCCCGGCAGAAAACGGATGACTATCGCAGAAAAGTCAAAAACAAATATCAAAAGACAAGAGAACGCATCTCAGCAGTCGGCGCATGAGCTACTGAGCAGTAAGCTGCCACCACCACCAGTCCTACGCAGTGGATTGTACTAGCTTGATGGGGGGTTTATACTCATCAATCGAAGGATCGACTACCGTCAGAAGGAGTATCCTGAGGTTCTACCATGTGTCAACGAAAAGGATCGACTACCGTCAGAAGGAGCATCCGGGAGGCGCACAATACATTCTTTTCCGAAGGGGTCAGCTACCACAAGGAGGAGCATCCTGGAGGCTTACACTTTTTTCCTTAGAAGATCTGCCGGCACAAGACACAGCATCCGAAGGGTAACTGAGCAAGAGGGTTAACTCCTTCACCCTCCAACTGATCTTCTTGGCACAATAGGCCAACAATCGGCTAGTCAAGTGAAGGGGGGGGGGGCAGCTGTAAACCCCAAACCTTGCTCGGCCTCAAAATAAGAGCAGAAGACCTTCTATTCAAAGATGGACGAAGCCTAAAAAGCCACTAGGAGAGACTATTAGGCCCCATATTAGAGTAGAAAGGCTTTCTTATATGAAAAATAAGGATTTTCGCCTTCAAGGGTTGAGACCACCGTCTCGCTTTTTGGGACCGCCGTCTCCACCAATGGCAAGTTGAGACTGCCGTCTCGATTGGCGAGATGGCCGTCTCACCACTTACCATTGGCGAGACCCCCCTCCCTTTTGGCGAGAGGGCCCTCTCGCCACTTGGCAAGTCGAGACCGCCGTCTCGCCAAACGAGACCGTCGTCTCACCACTTAGCCAAACGAGACCGTCTCGACCTTGCTAGTCGAGACTGCCGTCTCGACTTGACAGGCGTGAATCCCTATAAATAGGGGGTGCTCTCCCCTTCATTTCACACAGTTCTTCCACTTCTCCTCGTGCAATTTCACAAAATTCTTCTCCTAAAGCCCCTCTGAAGCATTTCCGGAGTTTCTGAGTGTTTAAGAGAGCTTTTTATAGCGTTTTTAAGAGAAAATTCAACGTTGTAAGAGTGAAGGGCTGCCAAAACGCACCCTACTTTTTAGAAGAATCAATCAAAATCTTGCTCCGGAGGTTTCTTCATTCTCTCCCTCTCTTTGACTGTCCTTTTTACTTATATTAAATTATGCAATAGCTAGTAGGGCCATGTAGTCATTATTTTTAATTCCGCAAATAAAAGGGTAAAAGCGACATTTTAAAAGTTTATTTATAAAATAACTGGCCTGTCATAGGGAACCCGAAAGGGGCGTCGTAAGGGGCTAATACCTCCCTTACACGTAACTAACTCCCTTACTCAACTCTGGTTTTAACGACCGAAGTTGGTTTTCTTAGAAACCAACGCCTTTTTATCCCCTTTTTTGATGTTTCTGGTAAAGACATCGGTGGTGACTTCATAAGAACCCTTTCAAGCTCGTTCTTAGGTCAACCTGGTTATCGGATGACCCAAGAACACCCTTTCGAAAACCTAGCCGTTAGGATTAGCCTGGTTATCGGACAACCTAAAGGCATTGTAACTCCACCCATATTAAACGCGAAAAATAGGAAGTCGGAACCATCGCGTCACTCCGACCGCCTCTTTCGATGGTGGCGACAATGCTGATAATGAGAAGCTCTTGATCCATTGCTTTCAGGAAAGCTTGGCTGATTAAACTCTAAACTGGTATATGCAACTAGAAGGAGGACAAGTCTAGACTTGGAGACAACTTGCAGACCCTCTTTGTGGACGTGGTGACCATAGGAGAAAGAGTGGAGCAAGGACTGAAAAGTGAAAGGATTGCGCAACTTTCCTCATCTACTGCAACATTTAAGAAGTTCGTTGGCAAAAAGAAGGAGGAAACCATAAATGCTATCAATTTTGCTACTCCTTCTTCCTCTTCGTAACAAACAGAGTCACGCAGACAGGAGAAGAAATTTTCTCCTATCCCAACCTCCTATGGAATTTTGCTGCCGAAGTTGCTAGACGCCAAGCTCCTAGCACGCGTCCCTCCAAGGAAGATGGATCCACGATACCTAGAATGGTATAAACCAAATGAAAAATGTGATTACCATTTGGGTGCTCCGGGGCATTCCGTGGACAATTGCTTGACCTTGAAGTATAAGGTCCAAGAATTATTAGATGTCGGGTGGATCACCTTCGATGCTCCTATTCCCAAGGTGGATGACAAGCCTCTATCACAACCAGAGTGAAGAGATGGGATAGAGAAGGCCAGCTAATTAGGGCTCCTCATTTTGTGCATCTTTTGGTAAAAAATAAAAACATAAAAAAAATATAAAAAAACTTTCGATGTATCTCTCATGGTCTCTGCCCTTAGCCACGAGGGGTTTTTTATTAAAAGGGCTTTATACATATTTACCTTTAATCAATACAATGAGGTGTTTTACATAATGTTCATACTCTTTTTATTCTTTTCTCTCTCATCATTTTTCCAAACCTAAAACAGAACCATATAAACAGTCATGTCTGTGATTGAGGACTCTCTGTATGATCCAAAAGCCGAAGGCGAATGGATTGAGTCAGACAGTGAGGAGGGGACCATTTCCCCAGACATGCAAAGACTGTTAGAAAAAGAAGCTCAATTGATACAGCCCCACCAGGAAAAAATTGAGGCTATTGATTTGGGACAAGGAGATGATAAGAAAGAAGTAAATATTGACACCCAAATTGATAATAACGTCAGGGAAGGGTTGATACAGTTATTAAGAGAATATGTGGATGTGTTCACATGGTCCTACCATGACATGCCTAGACTTGATAAAAGCATTATGGAACACAGATTACCATTGAAAGAGGGATTTCGACTAGTAAAACAGAAGCTCAAAAGAGTAAAGCCCGAATGGTCCTTAACAATTAAGGAGGAAGTACAAAAATAGTTGGACCCCAATTTTCTAATCGTGTCCAAATACCCCAAATGGCTAGCAAACATTGTGCTAATCATAAAAAAGAATGGAAAAATCATAGTGTGCGTGGATTATAGGGATTTGAATCGTGCAAGTCCAAAAGACGATTTTCCCTTACCACATATTGATATGTTGGTAGACCATACCGCCACAAACACTCTTTATTCCTTTATGGACGGATATGTGGGGTACAACCAAATTATGTTGGTCATCAAAGACAGAGAAAAAATCTTCTTTATCACACCGTGGGGGACATTTTGTTATAGAGTGATGCCTTTTGGACTCAAGAATGTAGGAGCTACTTATCAAAGGACTATGATAACGCTATTTCACAATATGATCCACAAAGAAATTGAAGTTTATGTGGATGACATGATTGCCAAGTCCAAGAACGAGATGGACCACCTCCAATATTTGAGGAAGTTATTCGATCGACTTCGAAAATATCAGATTAAGCTAAACCAGCTAAATGCACTTTTGGAGTACAGTCGGGTAAACTCCTCGGGTTCATCGTCAGCAAAAAGGGAATCAAGGTAGACCCTGATAAAACAAAGGCGATTTTGGAAATGCCCCCACCAAGAATAGAAAAGGAAGTCAGAGGGTTTTTGGGCCGGATAAACTACATTGCACGGTTCATCGCACAATTAACCGATAAATGTGCACCCATTTTCTAGTTGTTGCATAAAAATCAACCGACAGTTTGGAATAATGAGTGTCATCAAGCTTTTGAAAAGATTAAGATGTGCTTGACCAATCCACTAGTATTGGTGCCGCCCATTGAAGGAAAACCTCTGATCCTTTATCTATCAGTACTCGACCAGTCTATGGGATGTGTGCTCGATCAACAAGATAATACGGGAAAGAAAGAGCAAGCCATATATTACCTCAATAAGAAATTTCTAGACTATGAGACCCGTTATACACCACTCGAAAAAACATGTTGTGCATTGGTGTGGGCAACTTAGCGTCTTCAAAAGTATATGGTTAGACACACGACCTGGTTGGTTTCCAAAATGGATCTAATCAAATATCTATTTGAAAAACCCGTCTTGACCAGATGGATAGCCAGGTGGCAAGTACTCCTATCGGAATTCGACATTGTCCATGTCACCCAAAAAGCTATCAAAGGTAGTCCTTTAGAAGACTACCTAGCACACGAATCAATAGATGAATATCAATCCCTACAAGACGACTTTCCAGATGAGCATATAATGCACATCCAACACGAAGAACCCGAAGATAATGTGTAGATTATGTTCTTCGATGGAGCCTCGAACATGCTTGGACATGGGATTGGAGCTATTTTAATATCTCTTGAAAAGAAATACATCCCAGTAACAGCCATGCTGAACTTTGATTGCACAAACAATATGGTCGAATATGAAGCCTGTAATTTAGGTATCCAAGCAGTTCTAGATCACGGGGTAACCAAACTCAAGATATTCGGTGACTCATCCCTTGTCATCTATCAGCTCAAGGGTGAATGGGAAACCAGGAATTCCAAATTAATCCATATCTAGAGTACATTCGTAATATGACTTCGAGGATGGAAAGTGTTAGTTTCGAGTACGTCCCTAGGGAAGATAACTAGATGGCAGATGTCCTCGCTACTCTGTCATTCATATTTGCATTAGATAAAGAACATGAAATGCCAATTATTCATGTCAGAAGGTATGATAAACAAGCCTTTTGCATGACAGCAAATAGTGAGGAAGATAAATCCCCTTTGTATCATGACATTAAGCGATACCTCAGAAAAGGTGAATATCCTGAGGGAATCAGTGATAATGATAAAAGGACCATTCGGAAAAGGGTCGTGGGGTTTACGATGATTGGAGAAACCCTCTATAAAAATAATTTTGATTCCATTTTGTTGAGATGTGTGGATCATGAAGAAGCCCAGAGCTTGATTAGAGGAATTGATGAGGGAATCTTTGGGACTCATACGCCAGGGCATGTCATGGCAAGGAAAATCCTCAGAGCAGGATATTTCTGGTCCATAATGGAAGGCGATTGTCATCAGTATGCTAAAAGATGTCACAAGTGCCAAGTATATGCTGACAATGTTCATGTCCCACCAGTACCTCTCAATGTTATGGCAATACCTTGGCCATTCGCTATGTGGGGCATGGATTTATTGGACCCATCGAACCCAAAGCGTCTAATGGTCACCACTTCATTCTGGTGGCCATTAATTATTTTACTATATGGGTGGAAGTTGCATCTTACACACATGTGACCAAAAAGGTGGTGACTACCTTCGTTAAAGAGGAATATCATATGTCGATACGGTATCCCTCATCATCTCATTACTGATAATGAGACCAATCTGAACAATAAGATGATGGTGTTAGAAAAGTAGTTTTAGATCAAGAGGGGGGGTGAATTGATCTTTGAAAGATTTTCGCAATTAACAGATTATCTATTTGTAAAAATAAGATTTCAGATCTGTTCTTGAATCACAAAGCAATCAATCAAATATAAACGCAGCGACAGAATTAAAGGAGAGAAAGGTTAAGAAAGATATCACCGATGTTTTATACTGGTTCACCCAATACCAGGGCTACGTCCAGTCTCCAGCCAAATTCCAGCTGGGTTCCACTAGATCAAATGTTTTACAGATTTACAATCTTACACTTAATCTACCACAAGAACCAAATTCCAGTTCCTGCACTCAACCTCTCACCAAGAACCAAATTCCAGTTCTTGATAACCTCTACAACCAAATTCCAAATGCAGAGAAACCAGTGCCCAAATTCCAGGCACCAAACAATACAAAAAGAATGTAAAGAAACGAAAAGAAGAAACTAGAATGCTCAAACCAGTTTTATGCAATTCTGCAGTGAGTTTCTTCTTCAAAAGAAAGCAATTTGCCTCAAGAAAGAATTTTAAAGAGCTTCACAAAAGCTGGCGCGAATCTTTCTTGAAAAGATGCTAAAGTTTGCTTGCTTGATTGCTTAAGATTGATGTTCAAATGTTGTGTTTAAAATGTTCAAGCCAAACTATTTTTATAGAAGATTTTCAAAACTGCTGGTTTAATCAATCTGTTAAAAGATTCTTTTAATCTGTTAAAAGTGTAGTTTGAATATGTTAAAACTTCTTTTAATCCATTAATACGTTCTTGATACTTTAACATATTTGTTTTAACTGATACGACAACGTTTGTATCAATTAAAACTCTTTACAAAAAATCTTCTAATTTGATTTAATCGATTGTTTCGCGATTCAATCGATTAATATACTGCAAAACTTTCTTGTAAAACTTTCCAAGTTATCTTAACTAATAAAAATAAGTTTTAATCGATTAAAACGCTGTGTAGAAATTTTCTAAGTTGTTTTAATCGATTGAAACGTGTTTTAATCGATTGAAAAATCTCTAATCGGTCATAACTCAATTCTGATCGATCATTTCTGATTCTGATCGGTCATAACTCAATTCTGATCGATCATATCTGATTCTGATTGGTCATAATTGCATTCTGATCAATCATCCTAAATGTTAAGTGGATTTAATCGATTAAAACCAAGTTGTATCAATTACAATACTGCAAAAACACTTCTCTGAACATTCTAAGTGATTTTAATCGGTTATTTCAAAACTGTATCAGTTAAAAACTTGTTTAAGAAAGCTTTTGTCAAAATACTTTGTTTTTAACTTGTTTAAACGATTTTAGAGGCATTTGGCAAAATCTTTTAAGTGAAGAAACCTCATGCAGCAGAAAAGATAAAAATGATTATACCTAAGCATAACAGCGGACACACTAATCTCTCTACTCTTTTATCTAAGTGACTGTTGAACGCTACAAAGTTGACTTTGATTTTATCTTTGACTTCATCAAATCAACAGGATCTTTATCAGAGTATTTCAATAAGATCTTCATCACTTACAGTCTCCCCCTATTTGATGAAGACAAACACCACTTTGAAAAATAACTCTGCAAAAGAAGTCACTTGATAAAGCAGATTAGTGAGTAATAAAGAAATGAATTATTTTCCTATTTCTCCCCCTAAATTGTTGCTTCCTAAATAAAGAATTATCTCTGATCAAAAGTAAAGCAACTAAAGCAACTATTCTCCCCCTTTTGACTTCATAAAAAAAAAATAGTAATGCAAATGTGTGTAATAAGTGTTAGATTTTGAAGAAAAAAAAAATGAATACGATATCTTACTCATGTAAAGATCAATCAAAGTTGATTCAAACTTATCTTCATTAACACGTTTGTAATGAATACAATTAACACGTGTAAATATAAGGGAATCACGCTTTAGTAGCATGTTACAAGAACAACCATTAACTAAAGCCTTTAATTTTTCTTTCCAGAATAAAAATCGATTAAAAACCAGAAAAAATCGATTAAAAAGTTCTTGTTAATGATTTTAATCGATTGAAATAAAGTTTTAATCGATTAATCTAGTGAAGGATTTTGAAAGTATGAAACATAAGTACATTTAATCGATTAATTCGACATTTAATCGATTAAAACAGTAAAGAAAAATGTTGTATAAATTCTTTTAATCGATTTAAAAGATTTTTTATTGATTAAAACGACCAGTTTTTGAAATCTAAGTAATGTTTGATGCAAATTTATGCCTAATCTAGTATAAATTTTGTAAAACTGATCATCTAGAAGGATGTTTAACAATAATATCAACTACATCGATTAAATTTTAACCAATAGATCCATCAAAATCCGAATAGAATCTTATTTAGCTAATTCAACTGATGTAAACTAGTTTTAGTTGATTAAATCCATTTTGTATCAGCTAAAAAATATCAGGGATCTATGTAAAATTCTATCTAGGTTTTCCTAATTCGACTTAAAACCTACATTATATTAATCACAGCTAAAAATATTGTTTCTGGTTAATAACCAGTAAATATTACAGACCAGAAATGGAAATTAGCATCAAAATAAGAAATAAAAGAAAGAGATAAGAAAGGACCCTTTCTGTCCGAAAAAAAACTCAATCATCCCAGTTGCCTTGGTTCCACAATAACATCTGAAACTCCTTTAGAATTATTGAAAGATCCTCTTGTTGGTTTGTTGTTAGGGATACCAGATCATCAGTATAAAATTGATCCCTGTACTGCCAATAAACCACACATACCCTGTGCCAATTTTAGCTTTTTATTCAATTCTTGAATTTCTGTCTCAGATTTGTCTCCTTACAGTATCACCTCGTGACCTTGATGATTAAAACGAATTATCAAAGTTGCACAATTCCAATGAATTTCACCAAGAGTCTTGAACCAATGCATGCCCAAAATTATTCCAAATGTATTTCTAGTTAATACCAAGAAATTTAATGTAAACGTGTGTTCATTGAATCTCCAAGTTATCTGTTCGCACTTAGTAATCAACAACTTATTATCAGAAGCAACCATTACTGAAAAATCCTTGATAAACTATGTTTTCAGTTCCAACAACTTGACCCAATTGTCACTAATGAAATTATGTGTACTCCTAGAGTCTATAAGGAAAGGGACAGTCTACTTCTTGATAATTCCTTTGATTTGTAATGTATTACCACCCAGCATTCCATGTAAAGTATTAAGAGAAATGTAGACATCTTCAACTTGAATCATGTTTATGTTGTTGTCAAAATATAGTTTGTTCTTCCTCAAAGTCCATGACTTACACTATATCGGCCTCAATTTCTTCCTGGGCAAAGAAGATAGCGTTGGGCTTACCCCAAACTTTACATTTCAACTTATGATTCTTATCTAATTTGTCACCACATAACCTACATAATCCCTTTGCAAATATGTCAGTAACTTCCTTTCAAAATATGGAAGTTGAGGTGCTACCTTTCGAATCGGTAGTTGCTGAAACAAACACCTAAAGCTTCAAACTGGTTGTAGAATGACTCTGCTACAAATTAACCGGAGTTGTCCTTGTTTATGTTTCCGAATTGGACTCTTGTTTGCAGCAATTTCTTTTTGAAAACTTTTAAAATTCCCTTTTGAAGTCTTGCAAGATGCATACCTTCTTGTAGAGACTGTGGTTTATGAATTCTCACAGATTTTTCCAGTTTAGTTTTTCATACCTAACAAAGAAAAACTTAATGTCATTGACTCAGATATAACTACATGAGAAAAAAAACATAAACTCCCAAATATTCTCTCAAATCTTCCTCTTGTTGCAATCTTGATAATTCAACAATATCCTCAAAAGCACGATCATCAAATCGATATGACATATCTTGTGATATTTGTTCCCAAGATTTTATTCTTGAAACTGGGTTGATGCATGCAATGTTGCTGCCATGAAAAAGCCTTTCCATCCATGGATAACAGCAATAACTTTCCCACATTATGTCACTAGTCTAGTTTCCAATTCAAAGATTTTTTCAGCCTTTGCTAATCATGAAAATTTGTGCCATGGAAAGGAAATTGGATGTTCCATAACAGACTACTCGAATTTAGACATGTCCAAAACTCATTCGGCATTATTCATGATTGTCTTGCCACTATTCATGACAGTAATGGAAGAAACTAAATTCTCTAATGTATACTACAGTGAAATAATCGATTAATTCATAAAGGAATCGATTAGTCTTGTACATAATGAAATTAATAATATGATAACAGAATTTAAATCGATTAACACGAAAAAGAATCGATTAAATTTGACATCTTAGTGATTTTAGTTGATATAAATCCTTTTTAATCGATTAAAACAGCTAAACTTAAATCTTGAGAACATTTTAATCGATTAATTCGCCTTTTAATCGATAAAAACGGTACGGACAGATTTTCTGATGTTTTCTGTAAGTTATTTTAATCGATTAATACTGTTTTATATCAATTAAAACAATCAGTTAATAAAAGCAGAACCTGATTTGCAGTTTTGAATACCAAGGGATTTCCAGATTTTGTGCCTGCAAAACAAATTTAACATGTTTCTGGTACCCTTTATAATTATTGGGTCCAATTAGGTTATTTGGAATGACTTTAACTTTGGAATCCATTTCATTCTACCTTTAGGAATAACATACTTTTTAATTCTACAGTATTTCACTGAATGACCTCTTTTCATGCAGTAAAAACATTTAAGCACAGAGTATGATTTCCTATTTACATTTGTTTTTCTAACTTTCATCCTACATTTAAATCCTATGTCAGATTTGTCAAAAATTAGTTTTTGTGACCCAAGTAAAACGTCAAGATTAGCTTGACCTTGTGTAAATCTTGAAACGGTTTGTGATAAAAAATCAATTTTCTTTTGTAATTCTGAACAATTATTACAGGGTTTATTACATGCACAATCAGAATTATCATGAATTAATTTTAAGAAATCACAATCAGTTTCATCTTCAAGAATTCTCTTTTCAAGAGAGTCTACTTTATTTACTAGCCAATTATTCAATCCTTTTAGCCTATCATTTTCTTTTTGTAGTTTCTTAGCCTCTTCATGCATTTCATTAAATGCTTCTTGTAATGAATTATAATTCACTAAATTTGAAGAAGAATTAGAACTTACACTGCTGGATTGAAGGTTTTGATTTGCCATTAGACACAGGTTGGCTTCTTCATTATCAGAATTGTCTGTTGATGAAGTGTCATTGTCATCCCATGCTACATAGGCTCTTTTTACATCTGCTGTCCCTTCATGAGTAACCTCAAGAACATCCCACATCTCCTTGGCAGATTTGCATTGGGAGACCCTGAAAAACTCATCCATGTTAAGTGCAGAAGTAATTATATTTTTGGCAATACAATCATCTTGGATTAATTTCTTTTCACAATCATTCAAGCTACACCAATCTTTGTTAAAAATATTGGTTTCTTGTTCAATGATATTCCACACATTTATACTAACAGATTCAATAAAGATCTTCATCCTAATTTTCCAAAAAGGATAATCTGTTCCACAAAACAGTGGAGGTCTGTTAATAGAAGCTCCCTTAGAAAACGGTAATCTGTTTTCAGCCATGGATCGAAGAACTTGAATAACTTTCAAGCACCTCACTCTGATGCCAATTGTTAGAAAAGTAGTTTTAGATCAAGAGGGGGGGTGAATTGATCTTTGAAAGATTTTCGCAATTAACAGATTATCTATTTGTAAAAATAAGATTTCAGATCTGTTCTTGAATCACAAAGCAATCAATCAAATATAAACGCAGCGACATAATTAAAGGAGAGAAAGGTTAAGAAAGATATCACCGGTGTTTTATACAGGTTCACCCAATATCAGGGCTATGTCCAGTTTCCAGCCAAATTCCAGCTGGGTTCCACTAGATCAAATGTTTTACAGATTTACAATCTTACACTTAATCTACCACAAGAACCAAATTCCAGTTCCTGCACTCAACCTCTCACTAAGAACCAAATTCCAGTTCTTGATAACCTCTACAACCAAATTCCAGCTGCAGAGAAACCAGTGCCCAAATTCCAGGCACCAAACAATACAAAAAGAATGTAAAGAAACGAAAAGAAGAAACTAGAATGCTCAAACCAATTTTATGCAATTCTGCAGTGAGTTTCTTCTTTAAAAGAAAGCAATTTGCCTCAAGAAAGAATTTTAAAGAACTTCACAAAAGCTGGCGCGAATCTTTCTTGAAAAGATGCTAAAGTTTGCTTGCTTGATTGCTTAAGATTGATGTTCAAATGTTGTGTTTAAAATGTTCAAGCCAAACTGTTTTTATAGAAGATTTTCAAAACTGCTGGTTTAATCAATCTGTTAAAAGATTCTTTTAATCTGTTAAAAGTGTAGTTTTAATCTGTTAAAACTTCTTTTAATCCATTAATACGTTCTTGATTCTTTAACAGATTTATTTTAACTGATACGACAACGTTTGTATCAATTAAAACTCTTTACAAAAAATCTTCTAATTTGATTTAATCGATTGTTTCACGATTCAATTAATTAATATACTGCAAAACTTTCTTGTAAAACTTTCCAAGTTATTTTAACTGATAAAAATAAGTTTTAATCGATTAAAACGCTATGTAGAAATTTTCTAAGTTGTTTTAATCGATTGAAACGTGTTTTAATCGATTGAAAAATCTCTGATCGGTCATAACTCAATTCTGATCGATCATATCTGATTCTGATCGGTCATAACTCAATTCTGATCGATCATATCTGATTTTGATTGGTCATAATTGCATTCTGATCGATCATCCTGAATGTTAAGTGGATTTAATCGATTAAAACCAAGTTGTATCAATTACAATACTGCAAAAACACTTCTCTGAACATTCTAAGTGATTTTAATCGGTTATTTCAAAACTGTATTAGTTAAAAACTTGTTTAAGAAAGCTTTTGTCAAAATACTTTGTTTTTAACTTGTTTAAACGATTTTAGAGGCATTTTGCAAAATCTTTTAAGTGAAGAAACCTCATGCAGCAGAAAAGATAAAAATGATTATACCTAAGCATAGCAGCGGACACACTAATCTCTCTACTCTTTTATCTAAGTGACTGTTGACCGCTACAAAGTTGACTTTGACTTTATCTTTGACTTCATCAAATCAACAGGATCTTTGTCAGAGTATTTCAATAAGATCTTCATCACTTACAGATGGAGGAACTATGTCGCGACTTCAAAATTCAACATTATTATTCATCTCCTTATCAACCTAAGATGAATGGTGCAGTAGAGACAGCCAATAAGAATATCAAGAAGAATGTCCAAAAGGTGGTCAAAACCTACAAAGATTGCATGAAATGTTGCCCTTTGCCTTTCACGATTATCAAACGTCTGTATGGATCTCCAAAGGAGCTACTCCATTTTCCCTCGTATACGGAATGAACGTTGTACTTCCCATAGAGGTCGAAATACCTTCCCTGTGAGTTATAATGGAAGCAAAGTTGACAGAAGCTGAATGGGTTCGAAGCCGATATGACTAGTTAAACCTAATTGAAGAAAAATGGCTGAACGTTATATGTCATGGACAAGCCTATCAAAAGAATATCAAAAGGGCTTATGAAAAAAAGGTCAACCCTCATACTTACTATGAAGGGGATCTAGTGATAAAGAAATTGCTTTCGACCTAGAAGAATAAGATCGAAAAATGGGCAGCAAACTATGAAGGACCCTTTGTGGTCAAACAAGCTTTCTTGGGAGGAGCTCTTATCCTCACTTATATGGACGAAGAGGAACTTCGACACCCAATCAACTCTGATGCAGTGAAGAAGTATTATGCTTGAAGACATTGCTCAAGACCCGCTAGAATGAAAACCCGCAAAGGGCATCCATGGGAAAAAGATAGGGTCCATATATCTTGCTAGGATATGTCCTAGGAAAAAAATAGAGGTAAAAAAAACAAAAAAGAGAGAGAGAAATGGTTACTTTAGCCAAAAACCGAAAGGCGGCCAAAGTAATTTTCTTCCAGAAGCAAACAATCTGCATAGTCTTCACTCTGAGCTCGGGCATCTCAACTGAAGCAATTAGGAGAACCAAGGGGACAGATATCATAGACATGACTGTTTGAGCTTATACAATGTAGTCAACCTCAGCCAACCATTCTTCTAAATACCTTTTGTACTCCTTCTGTAAAAGAAATAAACTTTTGCTCATTTATCAATAAAATTCACTTCTATTTCCTTTCTCTTGACCAAATGTTATGGAAATGCCTCTTTATTGATAAATCATAAATGTGCGCAAAGGCCTTTAATCAAAGATCAAACATGCATCTCAAAAAAGGGAAGCATTAAAAATAATAAAATAATAAATTCCTGCTAGGATATTCTTGGGTAAAGATCAGTGTAGCCTGCTAGACCGAAAACCCGAAAAGAATGATCTGGGCAAAAGATAAGGCAAAAGCCCCTTAAGATATCCTAGGCAAAAATTAAGGCAGTCCGCTAGATTGAAAACCTGTAAAGGGCGGTCTAGGCAAAAGATATGGCTAAAACCAAAAGATGAATAAAGGAGGGGCCCATTAGCACAACATAAAAGAGGAGCTCATCAACTCAATTAACTTAAAACCAAGAGGAGAATTCCAGTCACTTTCTAGGTGCATCGAGAACAAATAAATGAATAGATTGAATTTAGGACATCCACACACAAAGTAGTTGCACAAAACGACTTTGTCAAAATCAAGAAAAATAAATTTCTTTAAATAAGAATAATAATCATGCATATAAGGAGGCTAGGTTCCATACTTGTGATTGACAATAGGAGGTCAAAAACAAGTTTCCAAATAAAAGTTCCCTCAAGAAAAGAGAGGCAAGTTATCTTCAAAACCACTCCAGCAGAATAAAGAGCTTCAAGAAAACCAAAGCTCCAACCATTCCTCCTTCCACTCGAATAAAGAGGAAGAAACAACAAAGAAAAATCCAAAGGAAAGGCTCATCCCCAAGCGGATCCTTGCCTACTCTGAAGGCAAAACAAAAATATTATTTCACGGCTCAGCATTGCCACCACATGAGTCATCAAGCATACTCATCCAAAGTCTCCGCCACATTTCCCAAAGGAGAATAAGGCCTACACAAAAGTCCCTCAAAGCAATTACGAAGTCAAAATCTCCACATCCCTTAGATTTAAACAAAAAAAAAAGGAAAAGAAGAAAATCCTTCATCCTCCAGCGGATGCCCAAAAAGAAGTGTCGCCGCCGTCAAAAAGAGCCGGTCGGAGCGACGCGATGATTCCGACTTTTCCATTTTTCGCGTTTTTATAGGTGATGTTACAACGCCTTTAGGTTGTCAGATAACCGGGCTGAACCTAGGGGCAAGGTTTTTGAAAAGGTGTTCTTAGGTTGTCCGATAACCGGGCTAACCTAAGAACTAATTTGAAGGGGTTCTTATGGAGTCGCCACCGATGTTTTTACCGGAAACATCGAAAAAGGAGGAAAAAGGCGTTGGTTTTCGAAAACCAACTTTGGTCGTTAAAACTAGAGTTGGGTAAGGGAGTTAGTTACGTGTAAGGGAAGTATTAGTTCCCTTACGATGCCCCTTTCGGGTTCCCTATGATAGACCAGTTATTTTATAGATAAACTTTCGAAAAGACGCTTTTACCCTTTTATTTGTGGAATTAAAATAATGACTACATGGTCCTAATGTCTATTACGCAATTTAATCATAAAAATAAAAACAGTAAAAGAGAGGGAGAGAATGAAGAAACCTCTGAGGCAAGCTTTTGATTATTTTTCTTGAAAGTAGGGTGCGTTTTAGCAACCCTTCGCTCTTACAACGCTGAAAACTCTCTCGAAAAGCTATAAAAAGCTCATTATAATCTCACAATGGATTATACTTGTTAGATAATGATTTTTTTTTATAGAGTATGCAATTTGACTTTAGAAATTATCTATATTTGATTATGTAATACTATAAAAAAATTATTATTTTGTGATGATCAAAATTTGTCACAAAATTGTTGTGACAAACTTTATGACGACTACCCAAATGGTTATAAACCCTGATCTCACAAATTGTGAAGGAATACGTACCATCATAAACTCATTAGCAATTGTTATAAACAGTTTTAGTCGCAAAATTCAACTTGGTTTCACTCACTTAAGTGAGAAAATAATAGACTTAAGCTAACAAAGCTGAACCGTGCATTCAAACAAAAGTTAGATATGTATGTACTTCATTTAAGTGATGCCCGCTTCAATGAAGATGAAGTGGCTTGAGTGGCGTTCACTTAAGCGACTTATTGTCCCCCAAGCGAGAGTAAACCCAGTATTTGCACGTTGAAGCGAAGGTCGCATAAGCAAGTTCCACTTAAGCAACATTTAGTCCATATAAGTGAGGACCGGTTGAAACCACTTGTATGACATTTAAGCACACTTCACTTGGAGCGAAAACTTTATGGCTTAAGCGAGGGTCGCTTAAACCAATATTTTTAGGTTTAAGTGAATGTAATTATAAATAAAAGTATTAAATTATAAATTAAAAATATTGTGAAGGGTAAACAATATTTTACATGCTGAAATTATAATAATAACATTGCATAAATTATTCAAAAATATGAAAATTAAATAACATAATAGTTTGAAGGGTACATGACTAAGAATGAATTAGTGATCAATATCATCTTATTCTTCTTCATCTTCTTTGTTGGACTTGTACAACATGTTCAAGTTGTAGAGCTTAAATTGGTGGGAGAAATTGGAATAATGAATACGGTGGTTAAAATTGTAACATAAACCAAATCATTTGTTTTCGAAACAAATGGAACTTTTGTTGAGAAACCATTATCATTTTTTTCAAAATTTTATTTATTTTAGATAGGTTGATAACTAACATTTTCGTTTCGTCATATTCACCTGATTTTATTTCATTTAATTATGAAGAAGATGAAGCTCTATATTTATCTAATATAGATCCCAACCAATGCACTTGTCCTATTTTATCCATGTCTCCAACAATACTATAAAAGATGTTATCATCATATGAATTATTAGGTACAAGATCATTTGATTTCTCTAAAGCTCTACTAACAAGATATTTTTTATATTCATCGTGAAAAATAAAAAAATAATATTATATTTATTATGTATGAAACAATAAGTGAATAACAAAAAATATTGAAAACTTACACTAATGTTTTTGCCTTAAAAGACATTCATGCATCTCCCTTAGGAGTCTTATGGGTTTTTTCAATAAGTCCCAATAACTTGGATTTGTATTTGTAATTGTCACTTGCTTATGAAGATCAACACAAATTAGAATCTAGAAACATTTTGAGCATTAGTTTTTACTCTATCCTACCAATTTTTATTTAGGCATTTTTATGTAATCGTTCTCTTATTGTAGTTGGAATCCAATCTTCAACGTCAACCCCACTTCGCAACCTATACATAGAATTTGAATACCTTTTAATTAGATGCTTTATTGGGTGCCATGTTCTGACAACCACTTATACTTCCTCTACATAACAAAGTTATTGATCCATAATATTTGACAAGTATAAAAATATATGAAAAAGTGAAACATAAGAAATATATACTATAAATTCTTCCTACCACATCTTGTCACATATGGAGATTCGCTCTTAACCTCCTCATGTTTTTCTCAATTTCTTCTAAACTTCCCCTTTATTATCTCCTTATTTCACGTATGGGTTGAATGGAGGTATTAAACCTATACAATAAAATATTTAATAAATTTACATTGAAATACATAAATAACAAGTGAAATTTAATATTTTAAAGGTTTAAGTTTATTTACGTGTTTGACTACCTAGACGAATCCATCTACGATGTCAATGTCTAAACTTCCAAACTCTGGAAATGAATGCATAAGGGATTATGCTACAAGAGGACTAGCTCGGTTGATTCAGACTAGGTGAAAATGTGTGACAATATTTTAGTCACACAAATGACTGGTAAAGAAAGTAAATAAATTGTTAAACTAATGTAGTATAGTTAACTCGTGTCAAATCTCACAATGACACAACTACAGGAACATACTCATTGGAAACATCATTTTCTCTAAAAATAGTAAATAATAATAACTAAGCGGGGTTGATGATAATAAAATGAAAGAGTGAAAAAAAACAAATTGATGCAGAAAAATAAAAATCAAATTGTTGTAGAATAATAATGATAATTAAAATTAAATTGAAGCAGAATTTAAATAACTAGAGTTTATAAAATTAAAACAAAGCACTTCTAATTAAATTTAAATTTGTTAGAATAAAGTGCAGAATAAAAAATTGTTTTAAAATAAAATAATGTAGCAATTCAATTTAAAAATTTTGACAGTGATAAACCTAAAATTAAATTAAGAATTACTTGTGGAACGAAGAAATAAAAGAAAAACCAAACAATAAAAATGTGGGATTCAGAAAAATAAAATTTTGGCGTGAGTGAATATAGTGAAATTGTAATTGGAATCGAAAAAAAATATGAATTAAAAATGGAAATTAACTGGAACAAAATACAAATTATAAATAATTACATAATAGAAAATAACTTGAGCACTGAATGAATAAAGTAAAAAAAAATATAAACTAGGAAATTCAATAGCAATTAAAAATTAAATAAAAGTGAACAAACAGAAAGTACAAAAGTAGTAGATGTGTCCGCCTAACTAAAAACTAAACTAAAAACGAAGAACGAAAAAGAAAACGCGGACAAGACAAAGCAACTCATCCTGGAGTAGGAGATTGTGATTGTGTTCTCATCAAACCTTTATTTATATGAGATTGAACAAAAGAAATTAAACCTAAAATTAATTATAATAAAATCAAATATTTCCCAAATTAAAAATTGCAAAACTGGATTGTAGTAATGAAAATTTTTTGGGATTAATTTGGAAGAAATAATATGTTTCTTTCCTATTTTTTGTGATCCAACACTGATTTGCATTTAATTCTTGATTCTCGTTGACCTTTAATTAAGCTAGATTAGATTCTCGCACCAGTTAATTTGCTTGATTCAAAATTTCCATTTGTAACATTCCATAAAATGAGTTGTACAAGCAAACTTGGGCTTTCAAGAAGAGTCACGCTCAATTGCATTAATTTAAGCCTTTATTTCCTTCAATTTAGTCCATATCAAATTACCTTTCTCCTAAAAAAAACATGTATTGTAGATGTATGCATGTATTTTTATGCTAAAACTATGCAAAATGCAACAAATTAAGAAAATTTGAATTATGCTATGTTTTTAATAAAAACATGTTAGATGCTTTGTTTATGAAGAAACTAATTAGATTAGAAAATTCTCTTAGATAAAGAAATAAAGAGTAAAATGACATACATTAAATACTCCCAACTTTTTCTCTTTTGCACTTCCAAGCAAAAGATAAAAGAAAGAAAAGAATGGATGCATGCATGCAATGCAAAGATGGGTACTATTGCAAATGTTAATGACATTGGAAAAAATACAATGGTCAAGAAAAACTTTATCAATCAAAAGTAACAAAATAAAAAAGATCAAGATCATAACTCACAAGGTATCATCATGGCCAAGTACACTTTAATAGTTCCAATACTCATTTCAAGGGAAGATCATCTCGTGTTAAAGTGTTTACTCTAATATCTTAAGTATTTATGTTGGAAATTCCATTCATCACCATATCATGACATTGTCCTTTACCATGGGCTTGAAAGATCTCTAGATCCCCACCATTAGAGCACATACACAACAGATCAATAGGCTTTTTTCTTGGGTTGTAATGGAGCTAGGTTTAAGGGTAGGTTAAAGTAAGTAAGTGGGCTAAGACTTTAGAAAAGTAAAGAACATGGACCAATGTACCTTGTAGTGTTGTTCCAGTTGCATCTTTGAAAATGGTTGGCACTTTGTTTTTTGTTTTTTTTTAGTACTTTGGCACTTCTCCTTTTTCTGGTGAGTAGAACTAGATTTTTATAATGATTCTACACTCCTTACTTCCCTTTAAGTCTGGGTGTGGGTAGTTTTTGGGTTGGAAAGGCTTTAATTATCGGGTTTAAATCCAATAAAAGGCTAAGGCTCAAAGGTGGATTCAAAGGGTAACTGAGGTAAAGGTAGGCTATTTGGTTAAATACCTAAGACAAAGAAGGCCTAAATCATTTCTATTGATGTATATGCCCGTTTGGTGTCACAAAGAAATCAATCAAGTTTTGGAAGGTTCCCATGTCATGAGTGACATACACAAGAAGGAATAAGGCTCAAAACTTACCTGGGTGCTTTGTTCACCCTGAAATTAATTCAAACTAATGTTAATGTAACCTGGTCATGGCTTCCAATATGAATCAAACCTTTCAAACTTTAAACTTTTCCTCCTGATCAAGTTGGTCTTCTTTTCTAAAGTAGTTTTCTATCAATCTACAACATTACACAAGCAGTTAGAACAAAATATGAATGAAACCCCATGCATCCCCACTTTTGAAATCAACATTGTCCTCAATGCAGAGAATTCATGCTTTACAAATTGAAATGCAAATGTAACCGAGCTAACACAACTCGAGTCCTGGGTCCATCTCCTCAAATGGTACAGTTGTCGAAGTCATCAAGTAGTAACTCAGTTTAGTTAAAACAAAGTGTTCTTTTGTAGTTATTTAGAAAGAGGCAATGTCACCTTGTTGAAGTCTCGAATGAATCTTTGATAGAAACCTTTCAATCACTCAACCATTTGATCTATGAATGGAAGAGAAAAGTGATCATTCCACATAATAGCTACCTCACTCATTCTTGGAATAAATTGGATAGTAGATACCCAAGTGATTTTTGAGATGGGATAAATGATGTTAGCTTTTAGTAGCTTGGTTACCTCCTTTTTCACTACATTAAGATGGTAGGATTCATCCTTTGTTGGGGCTACCTCATGGGTTGGAAATCATCTTCTAGCAAGATTTTGTGCATGCAAATAGCGGGGTTGATCCTGGTGATGTCATCTAAGGACCAACCAAGTGTTTTCTTGTGCTTTTTCAATTCCTTCAACAACCTTCCTTCTTGATCGGGGAGGAGATCACTAGATATGATCACAAATAACTTTTTTAACTCCTCCAAGTAAGCATACTTCAGATGGGATGAGAGTGGTTTCAGATCCAACTCCTCTGATGTGGTGTACTTGTTGAACTTGATTCAGGAATTGTCTACGCTCCTTCCATCTGTACATTCACATTCAGGCAGCTCCTCTTGGCTTAAGTTCAGAAATTCTAAGAGCTAATCAAGGTCAGAATTAACTCCTAGTTCCATCTTTTCCTTCCCTCGGCCTTCAACTAAGCAAGCGTTCATTAAGAATAACTCTCCCTTACTAAGCAAAGATGTGTTAGGGTCATTATGCTCTATTTGAACTTCTCAGTCACTTCTCAAGGTGATTGCACTTACATTCTGATTAGGATTGATCACTATATTATGGAGAAGTGCATTTGAACCTTACTACTGTATTGTGTTCATGGTAATGGCCAGTTGCCTAATTTGGGTTTGCATGTCATTGAGGGTCGTTGTCATGCGCTGCTTGAGTAATGTCCTGATGTATGTCATTTTACTCTTTATTTCTTTATGTATGTCATTTAATGTACATTGCATATTTATTTTTCTTCTTTTGTTGTAGAGGTAATTTGAGATGGACCAAATTGATAGAAAAAAATGTTCAAATTGATGTCGTCAAGCTTCACTCTTCTTGGAAGTCCAAATTTGCTTATATAGCCCACTTACAGAATGTTACAAATGGAAATTTTGAATCAAGCAAATTAACTGGTGCGGGAATCCAATTTAGCTAAATTAAAGGCCAACAAGAATCAAGAATTAAATGAAAATCAGTGCAGGATCACTCAAAATAGGAAAGAAGTAGATTATTTTCTCCAAATCAGTCCCAAAAATTTCTCTTCGCAATAATCTAATTTTGTAATTAATTATTTGAGAAATATTTGATTTTATTGTAATTAATTTTAGGCATAATTTCTCTTGTTCAAACCCCTATAAATAGAGGTCTTACGACAACACACAATCATAATCTCCTAGTCCTGGGGTGAGAACTATTGTTTTGTCTCGTCCCCATTTTCTTTTTCTATTATCAGTTCTTAGTTTAATTTTTAGTTAGGCAAGTCATCTACTCGTTATCGCACTTCTGGTTTGTTATTTTTTATTTAATTTGCAATTTTTATTGAATTTTCCAATTTATATTGTTCTATTTACTTTATTTATACAATACTCATTTTAATTTCTATTATTTAATTGTTTAGAATTTTTATTTTAGTACTCGCTAAATTTTCATTTTCAATTCGTCTCTTTTCCAATTCCAATTCTCAATTTAGTTTCAGAGTTATCGTTTCCATTTACTCGCACAATTTTATTTTAAAGCAATTCTTGATTTTTATACTTTTAATTAAAAACACTTTATTTTAATTTTTTAAATTTCATTTATTTAAATTTTACATCAATTTAATTTTCATTACATCATTGTTTTGTTTCAACGCAATTTTTATTCTTGCATTAATATTCATTACATCATTACATCATTATTTTGATTTTTTAAAATTTAGTTATTTAAATTCTGATTTAATTATAATTGTCATTAATATTCTATAGCAATTTGATTTTAAATTTTTATTATTCTGCATCAATTTATTTCTTTTTCACTCTTTCATTCATACCCTATTTACTGTTTTGGAGAGAATGATATGTGGTAACGAGTACGTTCCTATAATTGTGTCCTTGTGAGATTTGATATGGATTAGTTATACTATATTAGTTTAGTAACTTGTTTATTATTTTTTATCAGTATTTTGTACGACCAAAATGTTATTATCAAATGGCACCATTGTCGAGGACACAATTGTGCTGTGTAACATTGTCTAATATCATTCTTTTTTTCTAATTTACCTTTTCTAGCTTTACTAAAAAAAATTATTTTGTTTGTGCTCCCTAAGCCTTTTCGCAGGAAATTCTAGATAAGTGATCCTTGCAAGAAAATTCTTAAAAACCATTCTCATAGGAAACTCTGGATATAGCTTGGTAATGTGAGAGTGCATGTCAAGGAGGGTTCTGGCTAGGAAAGATTTGGTACTTAAACATGCCCATTAGTGACCCATCTCTCTTTCCTGGGAACCTACCTGGTGTACTTGTTCACAATCTACCGTTGTCATTCCAGTAAACAAGTGATTTTAAAGATATGAAATTTAAAAGAACATTGGACAAGCTAACATCTTTGGTACGACAATTGGGAAAAACCAACATACATTTGAATAACAACAATATGTATGTGGGATATGCACCTCCGTAGATGATCTCACTGATGTTTTTCCTCAACTTCAGGAGACACTAAGCTTAATTAGGGGAGGTTGATACTCCTATTGTTGGTACTAGCCTTGGTTGCTTGGCTGAAAAGGAATCTTTGGTAGTTGGTTGAAAACATGATCATATTTTAAGTTTGGATAGTCTCTCTAGCTAGGATTATGTGTGGCCAAGTATAGGTTGTACCCTTTATGTGGCCTTATGGATTTAACTACCTGTAATGTTTTTGTTTAGGGAATATACCACCCACTATTTCCCCAATTGAGCTTGGTGTCTCCTGAAATTGAGGGCATACATCAGTGGAATGATCTACAGAAGTGCATATCTCCCATAAATATTGTTGTGGTCGAGATGTGTGTTGGTTTATGGTCAACTGTCGTACCAAAGATGTCAACTCCTTCAAAGTTCTTTCAGAGTTCATGACCTCAAGATCATTTGTCTATTGGAAACGGAAGATTGTGAACAAGTACACCAAGTAGGTTCTCAGGAAAGAGAAATGAGTCACTAATGAACACACTTAAGTACCAAATCTTTCCTAGCCAGAACCCTCCTAGATATATATTCTCACACTACCAAGCTATATCCAAAGTTTCCTATGAGAATGATGTTCTAGAATTTTCCTACGAAAAAGGTTTGGGAGTACACATAAACAAAAGTTATTTTTATTTTATTTTTTTTAAATAAAGCTAGAAAAAGAAAATTAGGAAAAAGAAAATGATATTATACAATGTTACATAACATAATTGTGTCCCCCGCAATGATGTCATTTGACAAGAACATTTTGGTCGCACAAAATATTGGTCAAAAAAATAAACAAGTTACTAAACTAATACAATATAGCTAACGCATGTCGAATATCGGAGGGACACAATTACAGGAACGTACCCATTGCGAAACATCATTCTCTCTAAATATAGTAAATAATAATAACTAAAGAGGTTGATGATAATATAATGAAAGAGTGAAAAAAAAATTGATGCAGAATAATAAAAATTAAAATCAAATTGTAGTAGAATAATAATGACAATTAAAATTAAATTGAAGCAGAATTTAAACAATTAAAATTTATAGAATTAAAACAAAGTGTTTTTAATTAAATTTTAAAATTTCCTGAATAAAGTGTATAATAAAAAATTGATTTAAAATAAAATAATGTAGTAATTAAATTTTTTATTTTTTAAGGTTATAAACCTAAATTAAATTGAAAATTGCATGCAAAACTAAGTAATAAAAGAAAAACCGAACAATAAATAAGTGAATTCAAAAATTAAAATTTGTGCTTGAGTGAAAATAGTAAAATTGTAATTGGAATCAGAAAAGAGATAAATTGAAAATGATTATTAAGCAAAATTGGAATAAAATAAAAATTCTAAACAATTAAATAACAAAAATTAACATGAGCACTTGAATGAATAAAGTAAACAAAACAATATAAATTGGGAAATTCAATACCAATAGGAAATTAAATAAAGAGAACAAACCGAAAATGTACTAGTAATAGATGAACCTGCCTAACTAAAAACTAAAATAAGAACTTCAATAGAAAAGAAAACGGGGACAAGACAAAATAATAGCTCGCCCAGGAGCAAGAGATTGTGATTGTGTTCTGATTAAACCTCTATTTATAGGCGATTGAATAAGAGAAATTAAGCCTGAAATTAATTACAATAAAATCAAATGTTTCCCAAATTAAAAATTGTAAATATGGATTGCTGTGATAAGAAATTTATGGCACTGGTTTGGAGGAAATAATTTGTTTCTTTCCTATTTTGAATGATTCAGCACTGATTTACATTTAATTCTTGAATCTCGTTGGTTTTTAATACAGCTAAATTGGATTCTTTGACTAGCTAATTTGCTTGATTGAAAATTTTCATTAGTAACATTCTACGAGTGGATTGCACAAGCAAACTTGGGCTTCCAAGAATAGTGAAACTCGACTGCATCAATTTGGGCTTTATTTTCATCAATTTGGCTCATCTCAATTTATCTTTCTCCTAAAAAAAAAAAGAAATATGAATTATAGATGTATGGATGCATTTTTATGCTAAAACTATGCAAAATGCAACAAACTAAGAAAAATTGAATTATGCTATACTTTTAAGGAAAACATGTTAGATGCATGGTTTATGAAGAAAATATTAGCTTAAAAAAATTCTCTTAGATAAAGAAATAAAGAGTAAAATGACATTTTACTTTAAGAACATATTCTAAGCTAATGTTTTTCTTCATAAATCATGCATTTAACATGTTTTCATAATATAATTCGATTTTTCTTAATTTGTTGCATTTTGCATAGTTTTAGCATAAAAAAAATACATGAATACATTCATAGTGCATTTTTTTTGAGATGGGCCAAATTGATGGAAATAAAGACCCAAATTGATGCAGTCAAGCTTCACTCTTCTCCGAAGCCTAAGTTTGTTTGTACAACTCACTTGCGGAACGTTACAAATGAAAATTTTAAATCAAGCAAATTAATTGTTGCGCAAATGCAATTTAGCTTAATTAAATGCCAGCAAGAATTAATAATTAAATTCAAATTAGTGTTGGATCACTCAAAATAGGAAAGAAGCGGATTATTTTCTCCAAATTAGTCCCAGAAATTTCTCGTCACACTAATCCAGTTTTGTAATTTTTAATTTGGGAAACATTTAATTTTATTGTAATTAATTTTAGGTTTATTTCTCTTGTTCAATCTCCCAGGTTTGATGAGAACACAATCACAATCTCATGCTCCAAGGTGAATTGTTGTTTTGTCTCGTCCCCATTTTCTTTTATGTTCTTAATTTTTAGTTTATTTTTAATTAGGCGAGTTCATCTACCGATACTTGCATTTTTGGTTTGTTCTCTTTTATTTAATTTACAATTTCTATTGAAATTTCCAGTTTATATTGTTATGTTTACTTTATTTATTCAATACTCAATTTAATTTCAATTATTTAACAATTTATAATTATTTTTTTATTCTACTACTATTTAATTTCCATTTTCAATTTATCTCTTTTCCGATTCGAATTACAACTTTACTATTTTCACACAATTTCACTCACGAACTAATTTTAATTTTTAAATATATATATTTTTTACTATTCAGTTTTCTTTTATTACTTACTTCCGCATGTAATTTTTAGTTTAATTATTGTACTTTTTTATTTTAAAGCAAATTTTTATTTTGTACTTTATTCTGACAATTTTTAAATTTAATTAAAAGCACTTTGATTTAATTCTATAAATTCCAGTTATTTAAATTCTCGTTTCAATTTAATTTTAGTTGTCGTTATTATTCTACTTCAATCTGATATTAATTTTTTAATTTTGCATCAATTTACTTTTTTTTACTCTATCATTATATTATCATCAACCTCCCATTTATTGTCATTTATTATTTTCAGAGAAAATGATGTTTGACAATGAGTACGGTCCTACAATTGTGTCCTTGTGAGATTCAACATAGATTAGTTATACTGCATTAGTTTAACAACTTGTTTTTTTTATTAATATTTTGTGCGACTAGAATGTTGTCGTCAAATGGCACTATTGTCGTATACACAATTGTGTTGTGTCACATTGTTTAATATCAATTTCTTTTTTCTCTTTGTTTTAGCTTTATTTTAAAAAAATAAAAAAATAAAGAATTATATTTTATTTGTGTGCTCCCTAACCCTTCTTGTAGGAAATTCTGGACAAGCATCCTTACAGGAAAATTCTACAAAATCATTCTCGTAGAAAAGTCTGGATATAGCTTGGTAGTATGAGGGTGCATGTCTAGGAAAGACTTGGTATTTAAGTGTGTCCATTTGTGACTCACCTCTCTTTCCTCAAAACTTATTTGGTGTACTTGTTCACGGTTTACCATTGTTGTTCTAGGAGACAAGAACCTTTTCTTCCGCACAAACATCTCATATGGTTCCTAACTGAGAAAGAACCTTGAAAGAGCTTGCCACACAAGATATATCTCACCAGTCGATCTATATCCAACTTCCTCAGCTGGGGAAAGGAGGTGCAAGATGTGAACTAAAGTCTGAATTGATTCATCTCTTACCCAAATTCCATGGATTACTAGGTGAAGATCCCAATAAACATTTGAGGGAGTTCCTATTTTGAGTTATTCAACCCTGATTTGCATTTAATTCTTGATTCTAATTGACCTTTAATTAAGTTAAATTGGATTCCCACAACAGTTAATTTGCTTGATTCAAAAAAGAAATATGCATTGTGGATGTATGCATGGATTTTTTTTTTTATGCTAAAACTATGCAAAATGCAACAAGTTAAAAACATTGAATAATGATATATTTTCAATGAAAACATGTCAAATGCATGATTTACGAATAAAATAATTAGCTTAGAATATGCTCTTAGATCAAGAACTAAAGAGTAAAATGACATACATCAAATACTCACCACTTTTGCTCTTTTGCACTTCCAAACAAAAGATAAAAGACAAAAAAGAAGAAAGAAAAGAATGCATACATGTAATGTAAAGATGGGTAATGCTACAAACGTTAATGACATCCGAAAAAAATATAATGGTTGGGAAAAATTTCATCAATCAAAAGTGAGATAATAAAAAAGATCAAGATCATCTCACAAAGTATTATCATGGTCAAGTACTCTTTAATAGTTCCAGGACTCATTTCAAAGGAACATCCTCTCATGTGTAATGTGTTTACTGTTGAACATTCAAGGACTTGATGTTAGACTTAATGGACATGAAGCTTGTTGATTTTGATGATGATTCAAGAACGCAAGAACTTAGAGAGTTGAAGACTTGTTTTATAGTGTAATAACTCTGTTTTGATTAGATTGAGTCTGTAATATTTGAGTTTGAGATAGCCAGTACTTAGTCTGCACCTTAGAAGCTTCAAAAAGCTCAAATTTATCAAAGTGCCTCGGCTTTAATTGATTAAATGGTGAAATAATCGATTAAAACAGTGAGAAAAACCATTTTCTGCATCTGCTCACTGGTTTAATCGATTAACAGGTCTTTTAATCGATTAAAACAGAGAGTTTTGGGGTTCTGTTGATTTTGGCTCTGTAATAATCGATTAACACTTCATTTAATCGATTATTTCAGTCAGATTTTGATTTTTAACTTCAAATCAACCCTATTTTCGAAAACCCTATTTCCAAGACTCCTAGTTTCGAAAATCCCAATTCCCAAACCCTAATTTCTCTACTTAAGCTTCTCTATGGCACTCAGAAAATAAGAACAACCTTTTTCATACAAAATTTAAGTGTTGTGAGTGCCAGAGAACTATTTGTTGCAAGAAAAAGGGGCTTTTGGAACCTGGTGTGGGCTAGAAGCGATAAGAATCACTAAGTGGAGTTCTTACTGGATTGTGTGTTGTGCCGTCTCTAGGGAAAGTTGTTCTTCATCTCTTGCGGATTTCAAGAGAGGTGTTTTCTTTACTTTATCTTTTCCATTGTAATTTGTTTGTAACAACTTTGATTATAGTGACAGCGTTAGTCCTCTGTTTGAGTGATTAGCAACTGGACGTAGGGTCTTTTGATCCGAACCAGTATAAATCTCCTGTGTAAGATTCTATCTCTACTCTATTTACATTTACATTGTTTTTAATCGGTAAAATTTGGGGAAAATTTTGAAAACCTAATTTTTGTTAAGAAACCAATTCACCCCCCTCTTGGTTTTTGTCAGACCACGCGAACATTCCGCTGCGCGATTCTAACAAGTGGTATCAGAGCTTGCTTTGATAGTCATTCAAACTTTTCGAAAATGGCCGAACAAAATCAAACTTTTGCCGAAGGTGCATCTATCAATAGACCCCCACTTTTTGCGGGTCAAAATTATCCTTTCTGGAAAGTAAGAATGCAAATATTTTTAGAGTCTGTTAATAGAGGCGTTTGGGACGCTATTTTAAACGGTCCATATGTTCCTAAAGTTACTGAGAACGGTGTTGACGTTCCCAAACCTTTTTCTAGATGGACAACAGAGGAAAACAGAAAAGCACAATTTGACGTTAGGGCTAGAAATATAATTTCATCTGCTTTAACCCTTGATGAGTTTTACAGAATATCCATTTGTAAGAGTGCTCAAGAGATGTGGGAAAAACTAAGAGTATCCTATGAAGGAACCGATGATAGTGACTCAAGTTTGGGGTCAAGCAATGCGGAAGTTGAAGCAAACATTTGCTTGTTGGCAAAAAACAATATATCTTCTGACTTTGAGGTTAGTGATTCCGACTCATCCTCAAGTGATGATGAAAATGATTTTGATGAATTACAAAATGCATATGAAGAATTGTTTAATGCTTTTAAGGACTTGAAAAATGAATACAAATCTGTGAAAAAGAGTTTGAATAGATCCAAAAAGGAGGTGGAGTCCTTAAAAACGAAAATTGTATATTTAGAGGAAAAGGAGTCATTAAAAACGAAAATTGCATGTTTAGAGGAAAAGGAAACCTTAGAAACGAAAATTGTATGCATAGATGAGAATGATGATAAGAATATAGTATGTGCATCTTGTAAAGAGTATGAGTATGACATAGATATACTTAATCATTTGCTTGATAAAGCCGAAAAGGAATTGAGTAATAATAATAAGGATAAAATTGTTGTAACTCAAAATAGTGTAAATCATCAAGTTTCTATGAAAAAGCCTAAAACTAAAAAGAGAAGAGTATGGGTGGAAAAAGGAACTAAATTATCTATTGTTAGAAATACATCATTTTCAAAAGTTACATCTAAAGCATGTTTTTATTGTATGAAACATGGTCATACTTCAAATAGATGTAAAATAAAACATTTTGGTGTTCCTAAAGGAAAATATATTTGGGTTCCTATAGTTAAATGAATTGTTTGTCTCTTGTATTTATTCAAAGAAAATTAATCATTTAGTATGTTTTGAATAGAATGCTCATTAGGTCAATTATAAAATCAACTCCCTATGAATTGTTAAATGGTAGAAAGCCTAATGTTGCTCATTTAAAAATATTCGGATGTAAGTGCTTTGTGTTAAATAATGGAAAGGAAAACTTAGGAAAATTTGACTCAAAAGCCAATGAGGGCATTTTCTTAGGTTATTCATTAACTAGCGAAGCTTACAGGGTGTTTAATAGAAGAACCTTAAATATTGAAGAATCTATTCATGTTACTTTTGATGAGATTGTAGACCTTGGGGGAAATCCTCTTGAGTCAAATAAAGAACTTGCAGGTGATGATGAATATATAAGAGAGGCTCTTGATGAATTATATTTGGAAGAAAATGAGCCTTCTCAAACACCTGAATTAGCAAAAGAATGGCAATCACCAAGAGGACTCTCAATGGACAATATCATTGGTGATATCTCAAAAGGGGTAAGAACTAGAAATATGACTAATTTCTGCATGTCTGTAGCTTTTGTGTCACAGATAGAACCCAAAAATGTTGAGGAAGCACTTAAAGATGACCAATGGTGCATAGCCATGCAAGAAGAACTTAACCAATTTGAAAGGAATCAAGTCTGGGAATTAATCCCAAGAGAAGAATCACATCAAGTTATTGGAACCAAATGGGTGTTTAGAAATAAACTTGATGAAGATGGAAACATAACAAAGAATAAAGCCAGACTTGTTGCCAAAGGCTATTGTCAGGAGGAAGGTATAGATTATGATGAAACTTATGCTCCTGTTGCCAGGTTAGAGGCTATACGCCTACTTCTTGCTTATGCATCTTTGATGAAATTTAAATTATATCAAATGGATGTTAAGAGTGCATTTTTGAATGCTTTTATTAAAGAAGAAGTTTATGTGGAGAAACCCCCTGGATTTGAAGATTTTAGTTATCCTAATCATATTTTTAAATTAAAGAAAGCATTATATGGGTTGAAACAAGCTCCTAGATCTTGGTATGAAAGGCTAAGTAGTTTCCTAACATCAAATGATTTTTCTAGAGGAAAAATTGATTCTACTCTATTTATAAAGAAAGTTAAAGAACATATCTTATTGGTCCAGGTATATGTTGATGATATTATTTTTGGATCAACTGATAATTCGTTATGTGTAGAATTTGTTAAGATAATGCAGGGAGAGTTTGAAATGTCTATGATGGGAGAATTGACATTCTTCCTTGGACTTCAAATCAAGCAACTTAAAGATGGCATTTTCATCTCTCAAACCAAATACTGCAAAGAGATCCTTAAAAAGTTTGGAATGGACACATCAAAGGAAGCTAACACACCCATGGGAACTTCATGCTATCTAGACAAGGATGAATCAGGTTTGGAAGTTAATCAATCTATGAATAGAGGTATGATAGGCTCACTGTTATACTTAACTGCAAGTAGACCTGATATTATGCATTTTGTCTGTGTGTGTGCTAGATTTCAGGCTTGTCCTAAAGAATCTCACCTAATTGCAGTAAAAAATATTTTAAAATATTTAAAAGGAACTACTGGTTTTGGTTTATGGTATCCATCTGATGCTTGTACTAGTTTAATAGGATATTCTGATGCTGATTATGGTGGATGCAAAATTGATAGGAAAAGTACTAATGGGACATGTCATTTGTTAGGTTCATCCTTAGTATCTTGGCATTCTAAGAAACAGGCATGTGTTGCTTTATCTACCACTGAAGCTGAATATATTGCAGCTGGTAATTGTTGTGCTCAAATTCTGTGGATGAAACAACAGTTAGAAGATTATAGTATATTTTTAAATGACATACCTTTGATGTGTGATAATACGAGTGCAATCAATCTTACTAAGAATCCAGTAATGCACTCTAGGACTAAGCACATAGAAATTAGACATCACTTTTTGAGAGATCATATCAGCAAAGGAAACTGTAAAATAGAGTACGTTGATACAAAACATCAATTAGCAGATATTTTTACTAAGCCTCTACCCAAGGATAGATTCTATGATCTTAGAAGAGACTTAGGGATATTAGAAATAGCTTAAATTCTGCTTAATTAGACAGTTTTTGGATGGTTGTAATGTTATAATTCATTATGTAGGATGTTCATAGGTTATCATGTGTATAAACCTTAAATATTTGATGATCTCTCTGGAATAATCGATTAATTGGAGTTATAATCGATTATTTGCATCCAAAACACCCAAAATATAACATTCCTCTCTGGATTAATCGATTAATTCGTCCATTAATTGATTAAAACTAGTGTTAATCGATTAACAGCTCAAATTAATCGATTAAATGGGTCTGGAAGTGGTTTAATCGATTAAATCGAGTTTTAATCGATTAAACCTGGCAAGTTTGGATTCCTAGCCGTTGCCAACGGCTCTCTTGACCCTTATTCACTTCCATATGATCGTTAGACATGCTTGGTTATAAATAGGGACCTCCATTTCACTTCTACTCACTTCTATCTCTTGAAATCAAGCTTTCTTGCCTCATTCTATCAATCTTGCCTTCTTCTCAATTAACTTGTCCTCTTAAAACTTCTTGTTACTCTTCTAATCCTTCAATGGCCTCATCTTCTCGTGCAAAAATCCCCACTAGAAGAAGATCTGCACCCTCATCTCAACCCCATCCTAATTCTGTAGAAGGATGAATTTCTGATGTAGATGGCCGACAAGAATTTATATCCTATTGGAAGGAACGTGCTATTATTTCTCCAAAGTTCCTTATGAAAGAGATGAAGATCTTATTGATTTACTTTGGCAAAGATCTTGTTGATTTGATGAAGTCAAAGGCTACTTTGTGGCAGTCAAAGGTCACTTAGATAAAAGGGTAGTAGGATTAGTGAGTCTGCATCTCTGCTTAGGTATAATCATTTTTATCTCTCTGCTGCATGAGGTTTCTTCATTTAAAAGATTTTGCAAAATGCCTCTAAAAAGCGATTAAACAGTTAAAAACAAAGTATTTTGTTAAAAGGTTTTTAATTAACTATTTTAACTAATAGTTTACAAGCTTTATCAACTAAAATGTTCTTAACACTTTTTGCAACAAGTTTTTAACTGATATGTTGTCGAAATAATCGATTGTTTTCATTAAAGGAAGTTTTGAAAACCTTCTGTCAGTATTTTAACTGATATAGTTTTGAAATAACCAATTAAAATCACTTAAAATGTTCAGGGAAGTGTTCTGGAAGTATTTTAATCGATATAACTTCGAAATAATCGATTAAAACCACTTGGAGTATTTGTTGATCGATCAGAATGAGCATATGATCGATCAGAATGAGTTTTTGATCGATCAGAATAATTTTAATCGATTAAACTGCGATTTAATCGATTAAAACAACTTAAGAGAATTTCTGCTAAGTGTTTTAATCGATTAAAACAGGTTGTTATCAGTTAAAATCACTTAGAAAAGTTTATAAGAATGTTTTGCAATATTTTGATCGATTGAAAGACGAAACAATCAATTAAAACAGTTTGGAAGATTTTTTACAAAGAGTTTTAATTGATATAAACGTTGTCATATTAGTTAAAACACATCTGGAAAATAATCAAGAACATTTTAACAGATTAAAAGAAGTTTTAACAGATAAAAACAAGACTTTTAATAGATTAAAAGATTATTTTAACAGATTAAATAAACCAACAGTTTTGAAAATCTGCTATATAAACAGAGTTGCTTGAACTTTTTAATACACATCTTTTAGCAATCAATCAAGCAAGCATAAGTGCTACTTTCAAGAGAGAATCGTGCTAGTTTTTGTGAAGTTCATAAGAGTTCTTTCTTGAGGAAAAATTGCATTCTTTTTTAGAAGAAACACATACTGCAGAGCTGCATAAATCTGGTTTGAGCGTTCTAAGTTTCTGCTATTTGTTTCTTTACTTTCTTTACTGTATTGTGGGTGCCTGGAATTGTGGGCACTGGTTTCTGTAGCTGGAATTTGGCTGCAGGGTTGGTCAAGAACTCGAATTTGGTTCTTGGTGAAGGTTTAGGTGCAGGAACTGGAATTGTGGTTCTTGTGGTAGATTGAGTGTGAGATTAAAGTTGTAATCTGTAAAATGTTCAATCTAATGGAACCCAGCTAGAATTTGGCTGGAGACTGGACGTAGCCCTGGGATTGGGTGAACCAGTATAAACCTTGGTTGTATCTTTCTAAACCTTTCTCTTCTTTAATTCTGTCACTGCATTTATTTTTTATTGTTTGCTGTGTGATTCAAGAACTGGTCTGAAATCTTAATCTTTGAAATAGATAATCTGTAATTTGCAAAAATCTTTCAAAGATCAATTCACCCCCCCCCCCTCTTGATCTCAGCCTACATTTCTTACAATTGGTATCAAGAGCAAGGTTCTTGAGAGTTATTCAAGTCTTTCGATCAAAATGGCTGGAAACAAAATTTCTGAGGGTGCTTGTATTGATAGACCTCCACTATTTTGTGGTACAGATTACTCCTTTTGGAAGATTAGGATGAAGATCTTTATTGAATTTGTTGGTATAAATGTATGGAATATCATTGAACAAGGAACTTGTGTTTTTAACAAAGATTGGTCTAGCTTAAATAATTGTGAAAAGAAATTAATCCAAGATGATTGTATTGCCAAGAATGTCATTATATCTGCACTTAACAGAAGTGATTTTTTCAGGATAGCACATTGTCAAACTGCTGCACAAATGTGGAAAACCCTTGAAATAGCCTATGAAGAAACAACAGAGACATGCTTAATGGTCAATTCGGATTCTCCAATAACCAGTGTAAGTTCTGACTCAACAACTACTCTGAATTATAGTTCTTTACAAGATGCCTTTTATGAAATGCATGCAGTAGCTAAAAGATTAGAAACTGAAAACAAAAGATTAAAAAGTATGAATAATCTATTAGAAAACAAGATCACTCTTCTTGAAAAGAAAATAGTTGATGAAGAAATCAAGAATGAAAATTTGGATATAGATAATAACTCTGATTGCATGTGTAATGTTAAAGATTGTAAAAATTGTCCTGAGTTGCAAGAGAAATTAACATATTTAATAAAAACTGCATCTAAACTAGCACAAGGAAAGACTAGTCTTGATATGATACTTGATTCTCAAAAATTAGTTATTAACCGTGGTGGAATAGGTTTTACACCTCCCATTGGAAAGAAAACTAGAGCACTTAAAAACTATTTTGCATATAGTAAATATGTGTCATCTCCATTTGTTAAATGTTTTTACTGCATGAAAAAAGGTCATTCTGTGAAATATTGTAGAATTAAGAAATATGCTATTCCTAAAGGTAAAATGAAGTGGATACCCAAAAAGTCATTTCAAATAACATGATTGGACCCAGTAATTAAAAAGGGGTACCAGAAATATGTCTCATCTGTTTTGCAGGATCAAAATCTGGAAGTCCCTTGGTATTCAAAACAGCAAATTCGGTTCTGGATTCATGGACTGAGTATTTTAATTGATATAAAACTATTTTAATCGGTTAAAATCACTTACAGAGAATACTAGAAAAGTTGTTCGTACAATTTTAATCGATTGAAATACGAATTAATCGATTAAAATGTTCTCTGGAATCTAGTTTAACTATTTTAATCGATTAAAATGGATTGATATCAGTTAAAATCATTAACAGGATAAAATTAACCGATTATTCCTCGTTTAAATCGATTATTATTCTGATATATTCTCTCCAAAACTTGATTAATCGATTGAATATCAAATTAATCGATTAAAATTTTACTTCCAGTGCAGAATTAATTGTTTATTTCAATTCTTTATCATTTTGTATTGCAACTATACTAATTTCTTTTCAAGCAAAACAAACTGAAGATTTCTGGTACCTTGACAATGGCTGTTCTAAACACATGACAGGTGACATTACAAAATTTTACAACTTAAAACTAAAGAATGGAGGGACTGTTGTTTATGGGGATAATAACAAAGGAAGAATCCTTGGAATAGGTGACATCAAATGCATAGAATCAGGTATTATTAACAATGTATTATATGTTGAAGGTTTAAAACATAATTTGATTAGTATTAGCCAGCTTTGTGATAAAGGACACAAAGTTGTCTTTGGGCAAGATCAGTGTCAAATAATCAAATCAGATTCAGAACAGGTATTGATTACTGGTAAGAGGATCAACAATATTTACATGTTAGATACTAATTCTACTAAAAACTATTGCTTAATTTCTAAAGAGAATGATTCTTGGTTGTGGCATAGGAGGTTAGCTCATATTCATATAAATCATCTAAACAAACTGATTTCTAGAGATCTTGTAGTTGGCTTACCTAAACTTAAGTTTGTGAAAGACAAAGTATGTGATGCATGTCAAAAGGGGAAACAAGTAAGGAATTCTTTTTCACAGAAAAATATTGTTTCAACATCTAGACCTCTTGAACTTTTGCACATGGATCTCTTTGGTCCTTCTAGAACTATGAGTTTAGGAGGAAATCTATATGCACTGATTATAGTAGATGATTACTCAAGATTTACCTGGACATTATTTTTAAAATTAAAATCTGATACTTTCCATTTGTTTAAGAAATTTACGAAACAAATTCAAAATGAAAAAGGCTATTTTATCTCTTGTATTCAAAGTGATCATGGGGGAGAATTTTCAAACGAAAATTTCAATAAATTTTGTGATAAACATGGTATCAAGCATAATTTTTCTGCTCCTAAAACTCCTCAACAGAATGGTGTAGTTGAAAAGAAAAATCGTTCTCTTGAATAGCTAGCTAGGACAATGCTTAATGAGAAAGCATTACCAAAATATTTTTGGGCTAATGCCGTTAGCACTGCTTGCCATGTATTAAACCGTGTTTTAATCAGACTTTTTCTTAAGAAAACTCCCTATGAATTATTCAAAGGTAAAAAGCCTAACATAAACTATTTTAGAGTATTTAGAAGTAAGGTTTTGTCTTAAACAATGGAAAAGAAAATCTTGGAAAGTTTGATTCCAAATCAGATGAAGGTATATTCTTGGGGTATTCATTAAATAGCCATGCTTATAGAATCTTTAACAAAAGGCTAAATACTGTAGAAGAATCTGTCCATGTTATATTTGATGAGACTAACACAAATATGCAGTAATATTTCGAGTATAGTACGTAAGAAGATATTTTAACCGATAAAATGTATCAGCTTAAAACTGCCGTAATCAACAGCTTCTCAAAAATAGGTTGAAGAGATTGAAGAAACTCGAAGAGCAACTGCCTAAAGATTG
This sequence comes from Sphenostylis stenocarpa, assembly GCA_963425845.1. Classification (NCBI taxonomy): domain Eukaryota; kingdom Viridiplantae; phylum Streptophyta; class Magnoliopsida; order Fabales; family Fabaceae; genus Sphenostylis; species Sphenostylis stenocarpa. The sequence goes on from OY731401.1 coordinate 33,568,021, forward strand.
GAAAACTCCAAGAAATCTTTCAATAGACAACATTATTGGTGAAATAAATCAGGGAGTTTCCACTAGAAGATCTTTAAATAAATTTTGCAATCACATGGCATTTGTATCACAAGTTGAACCAAAAACCATATCTGATGCATTAAAGGATAATAACTGGATTAATGCTATGCATGATGAATTAAATCAATTTACAAGAAATGAAGTATGGGAATTAATTCCAAAACCAGATAATGCAAATATTGTAGGTACAAAGTGGGTTTTTAGGAATAAAATGGATGAAAATGGTATAATCACTAGAAACAAGGCCAGATTAGTTGCTAAAGGTTATAATCAAGCAAGAAGGAATTGATTTTGATGAAACATATGCTCCAGCTTGCTAGATTAGAAGCCGTTAGACTTTTACTTGCTTATGCTTCAATAAAAAGTTTCAGTGTTATTTCAAATGGATGTCAAAAGTGCTTTTTTAAATGGCTACTTGAATGAAGAAGTTTTTGTTACTCAACCACCTGGTTTTGAAGATCATATTCATCCAGTAATATGTTTATAGATTAAAGAAAGCTTTGTATGGTCTCAAACAAGCCCCAAGACAATGGTATGAAAGGTTAAGTACTTTTCTCATTTCAAAGGGATATCAAAGAGGTTTGGTTGATAAAACTTTATTCTTAAAGAAATTGAATATTGATGTAATTCTGGTTCAAGTATACGTTGATGACATCATATTTGGAGCCACTAATGAGTCTTTATGTAAAGATTTCATCAAAGATATGCAGGGAGAATTTGAGATGTCTATGATGGGGGAACTCAACTATTTTCTTGGATTACAAGTTAGACAACTTCAAGAAGGAAGTTTTCTTCATCAATCTAAATACCGCATTTAACTTTTAAAGAAATTTGAAATGGAACATTGCAAAGAAGCATCAACACCAATGTCCACAAATTGCTATCTTGATTCTGATGAAAAAGGAAAACCTATTGATGAAACAAAATATAGAGGGCTTATTGGTTCTTTACTATATCTAACAGCAAGTAGACCTCGACATTATGTTTAGTGTTTGTATGTGTGCCAGGTTTCAATATGCACCAAAAGAATCTCATCTTACTGCTGCAAAAAGAATCCTCAAATATCTTAAAGGAACTTTAAATGTTGGGTTATGGTATCCTGGTGAGTCCAAACTAAACTTAATTGGATACTCGACTCAAATTTTGCAGGTTGTAAGCTTGATAGGAAAAGCATCAGTGGCACCTCGTCATCTCCTTGGAAGCGACCTAATCTCTTGGCATAGTAAAAAGCAATCATGTGTTGCTCTTTCTACAGCCAAGCGTAATACATTGCAGCTGGAAGTTGTTGTGCTCAATCTCTTTGGATCAAACAACAGCTTGAGGATTATGGTTTAATTCTCAGAAAAATTCCTCTCTTATGTGATAATACTAGTGCCATTATGTTAACTAAAAATCCAATTCAACATTCTAGGACAAAACATATAGAAATCAGACATCATTTCATTAGAGATCATGTGTTTGAAAGGTGATTGTGAAATTTTCTTTATAGAAACTGAAAAACAACTAGTAGACATTTTTACAAAACCTCTTGCTCGTGATCGGTTTTACAAAATTCGCACTGAATTAGGCATTTTAGATGCATCAAACATTACTTAGTTTTTCAAAAATGATTGTTTTAATCGAAAAAAACAAACTTTAAATTGATTAAAAGCACTTATACAACATTTTTCTTACTATTTTAATCGATTAAATGTCGATTTAATCGATTAAATCAACTTATGTTTCAAACTTTCAAAAATCTTCACTGTTTTAATCGATTAAAACCAGTAACAAGATCATTTTAATCGATTTCGTCCTGTTTTTAATTGATTATTACTCTGGAAAGAAAAATTAAAGGCTTTAGTTAATGGTTGTTCTTGTAACATGCTACTAAGCATGGTTCCCTTATCTTTACACGTGTTAATTGTATTCATTACAAACGTGTTAATGAAGATAAGTTTGAATCAACTTTAATTGGTCTTTACATGAGTAAGGTATCTTGTTCATTTTTTTTTCCTTTTTTCAAAAACCAAATTTTGATACATACTTGCATTAGATTTGCTTGATTCCTCTATTCCCTATTTTTGATGAAGTCAAAAGGGGGAGAAATAATTGCTTTGATTTTCTCTTATTTAGGGGGATTAGCAATATAAGGGGAGAAATGGGAAAAACATTATTTTTTGAATACTCACTAAACTATATATTCAAGTGACTTCTTCTGCAGAGTTATTATTCAAAGAGGTGTTTGTCTTCATCAAATAGGGGGAGACTGAAAGAGATGAAGATCTTATTTATTTACTTTGGCAAAGATCTTGTTGATTTGATGAAGTAAAAAATGAAGTCAAAGGCTACTTTGTGGCAGTCAAAGGTCACTTAGATAAAATGGTAGTAGGATTAGTGAGTCTGCATCTCTGCTTAGGTATAATCATTTTTATCTCTCTGCTGCATGAGGTTTCTTCATTTAAAAGATTTTGCAAAATGCCTCTAAAAAGCGATTAAACGGTTAAAAACAAAGTATTTTGTTAAAAGGTTTTTAATTAACTATTTTAACTAATAGTTTACAAGCTTTATCAACTAAAATGTTCTTAACACTTTTTGCAACAAGTTTTTAACTGATATGTTTTCGAAATAATCGATTGTTTTCATTAAAAGAAGTTTTGAAAACCTTCTGTCAGTATTTTAACTGATATAGTTTCGAAAGAATCGATTAAAATCACTTAAAATGTTCAGGAAGTGTTCTGGAAGTATTTTAATCGATATAACTTCGAAATAATCGATTAAAACCACTTGGAGTATTTGTTGATCGATTAGAATGAGCATATGACCGATCGAATGAGCATATGATCGATCAGAATGAGTTTTTGATCGATCGTAATAATTTTAATCGATTAAACTCGCGATTTAATCGATTAAAAGAACTTAAGAGAATTTCGCTAAGCATTTTAATCGATTAAAACAGGTTGTTATCAGCTAAAATCACTTAGAAAAGTTTATAAGAATGTTTTGCAGTATTTTAATCGATTGAAAGATGAAACAATCGATTAAAACAGTTTGGAAGATTTTTGACAAAGAGTTTTAATTGATATAAACGCTTGTCGTATCGCTTAAAACACATCTGGAAAATAATCAAGAACATTTTAACAGATTAAAAGAAGTTTTAACAGATTAAAACAAGACTTTTAACAGATTAAAAGATTATTTTAACAGATTAAATAAACCAGCAGTTTTGAAAATCTGCTATATAAACAGAGTTGCTTGAACTTTTTAATACACATCTTTTAGCAATCAATCAAGCAAGCATAAGTGATACTTTCAAGAGAGAATCGCGCTAGTTTTTGTGAAGTTCATAAGAGTTCTTTCTTGAGGAAAAATTGCATTCTTTTTTAGAAGAAACACATATTGCAGAGTTGCATAAATCTGGTTTGAGCATTCTAAGTTTCTTCTATTTGTTTCTTTACTTTCTTTACTGTATTGTGGGTGCCTGGAATTGTGGGCACTGGTTTCTGTAGCTGGAATTTGGCTGCAGGGTTAGTCAAGAACTGAAATTTGGTTCTTGGTGAAGGTTTAGGTGCAGGAACTGGAATTGTGGTTCTTGTGGTAGATTGAGTGTGAGATTAAAGTTGTAATCTGTAAAACATTCAATCTAGTGGAACCCAGCTGGAATTTAGCTGGAGACTGGACGTAGCCCTGGGATTGGGTGAACCAGTATAAACCTTGGTTGTATCTTTCTAAACCTTTCTCTTCTTTAATTCTGTCACTGCATTTATTTTTTATTGCTTGCTGTGTGATTCAAGAACTGGTTTGAAATCTTAATCTTTGAAATAGATAATCTGTAATTTACAAAAATCTTTCAAAGATCAATTCACCCCCCCCCTCTTGATCTCAGCCTACATTTCTAACACCTTATTGGTGAGCAGTTCATCAATAGGGGATTCAACTTTCCAAATCTCCTTGAAATTCAAGGAGTTCTCCCTTTCATCCAAATGCAAGGTACGTATTATCCTGACTTAGTTAGGGTATTTTACTCTAGGTTCAAATTTAGAGATCAAATTGCTACCTCTCGAGTAAAGGGAGTCACAATTATTCTTGATGATGATATTTGGGAAAACATTGCCCACTTTCCTATTAGAGAAGATGTTATTAACGTGTATGGTGAGTTAGATGATTTTGACAGGATCTTAGCTTATCGTTCTTTTCTGCGAAATCCCTCCATGGAGATTGGGCGTCTCCTTCTTGCTGGACCTTTGAAGAAGGAGGAACGTATGATTTTACATCTACTTGTCTGGATCCTATGTCCCCAGGCTACGAATCATGCTCAATGTTCTTCAATTGATCTTCGTATTATTCATGCCATAATGAATAATGAGCCTTTAGATTGGGGTGTTCTTGTCACCATGACTATGTTAAAAACCAAACACCATCCCACCTTTAAAATTCCATATGCCCTCCTTATTTCTCGCATTCTTGAATACAAGGGAGTAAATGTTGAAGGTGAACAAACAGTACGCACGAATAACTTAAATCGCATGCTGGACAGCACATTAATCGAACTCCAAATGGTGCATGTCAATGATATTTATGTTCACAAGGATGACGTTCCAAACCAAGGTGACGATAATGAAGATTCTGATGAAGATATGCCTCCTACTGTTGAGTTTCCCTCTGATCAAATCCAAAGTGTTGGAACTTCCTCTACTCATCATGAAACCTGACAATCCATGGAAGACATGTTATCTGACATGAATCAGAGGATGCAGGCATTCTTCACTCTTTCTGGAGTACGGCATGAGGAAATAATTCGCCGTATATCTGATGTAGATGATAAAGTGTGTCATTTAAAAAATAGATTTGATGCACACTTTCATAGTGATGATAGTGAAGAATTTTAAATTTGTTGTTATTTTTTTTCTTTCTTCTTCTTATATTGTAATGAATGATTATTTCTGAAACAAAATGTGGTGTTCTTTTAATGCTTTAATTGAGGGGGAGTTATCTCCAAGTTATGCATATTTTGAGGGGGAGCTTTTATGATTGTTATAGAAAAATTATTTTTGATTATAATCAAAATAGGGGGAGAAATATTTAAAGCCTAATATGATTGATTTTAAATATTATCTGGTATGGTTAATGTGTTTGTTAGTATAACAGATAAAACAAGTTATTACAAGGCTTTAAAATAAAATTTTGATCATCATCAAAAAGGGGGAGATTGTTGAACATTCAAGGACTTGATGTTAGACTTGATGGACATGAAACTTGTTGATTTTAATGATGATTCAAGAACACAAGGACTTAGAGAGTTGAAGACTTGTTTTATATTGTAATAACTCTATTTTGATTAGATTGAGTCTGTAATATTTGAGTTTGAGATAGCCGGTACTTAGTCTGCACCTTAAAAGCTTCAAAAAGCTCAAATTTATCAAAGTGCCTCAGCTTTAATCATTTAAATGGTGAAATAATTGATTAAAACAGTGAGAAAAACCATTTTCTGTATCTGCTCACTGGTTTAATCGATTAACACACCTGTTAATCGATTAACAGGTCTTTTAATCGATTAAAACAAAGAGTTTTGGGGTTCTGTTGATTTTGGCTCTGTAATAATCGATTAACACTTCATTTAATCGATTATTTCAGTTAGATTTTGATTTTTAACTTCAAATCAACCCTATTTTCGAAAACCCTAATTCCAAGACTCCTAGTTTCGAAAATCCCAATTCCCAAACCCTAATTTCTCTACTTAAGCTTCTCTATGGCACTCAGAAAATAAGAACAACCTTTTTCATACAAAAGTTAAGTGTTGTGAGTGCCAGAGAACTGTTTGTTGCAAGAAAAAGGGGCTTTTGGAACCTGGTGTGGGCTAGAAGCGATAAGAATCACTAAGTGGAGTTCTTACTGGATTGTGTGTTGTGCCATCTCTAGGGAAAGCTGTTCTTCATCTCTTGTGGATTTCAAAAGAGGTGTTTTCTTTACTTTATCTTTTCCATTGTAATTTGTTTGTAACAACTTTGATTATAGTGACAACGTTAATCCTCTGTTTGAGTGATTAGCAACTGGACGTAGGGTCTTTTGATCCGAACCAGTATAAATCTCCTGTGTAAGATTCTATATCTACTCTATTTATATTTACACTGTTTTTAATCAGTAAAATTTGGGGAAAATTTTGAAAACCTAATTTTTGTTAAGAAACCAATTCACCCCCCCCCCTCTTGGTTTTTGTCCGACCACGCGAACATTCCGCTGCGCGATTCTAACATTCTAATCTCTCAAGTGTTTCTGTTGAAAATTCCAATTATCATCACATTGATGTATATCATTTTACTCTTTATTTCTTGATCTAAGAAATTTTTTTAAGCTAATTATTTTCTTCACAAACTATCCACTTAACAAGTTTTCTTTAAAAGCATAACATAATTATATTTTCTTAATTTGTTGTATTTTGCATAGTTTTAGCATAAAAAAATAATATAAATGCATACATCTACAATGCATATTTCTTTATTTTTTTTAGGAGAAAGGTAATTTAAGATGGGCTAAATTGATGGAAATAAAGGCCCAAATTGATGCAATTGAGCTTCACTCTTCTTGGAAGCACAACTTTGCTTGTGTAGCCCACTTGCGGAATGTTACACATGGAAATTTTGAATCAAGCAAATTAACTAGTGCATAAATCCAATTTAGCTGCATAAAAGATCATCAGGAATCAATAATTAAATGTAAATAAGTGTCGAATCACTCAAAATAGGAAAGAAATAGATTATTTCTTCCAAATCAATCATAAAAATTTCTTGTCACAATAATACAATTTTGCAATTTTTAATTTGGGAAACATTTTGATTTTATCATAAATAATTTCAGGCTTATTTTCTCTTGTTTAATCCCCTATAAATAGAGGTTTGATGACTACATAATCACAGTCTCTTGCTCTCAGGTGAGTTGTTATTTTGTCTTATCCTCGTTTTCTTTTCCTTCTCAATTTTTAGTTTAGTTTTTAATTAGACGAACTCATCTATTGCTACTGCACTTTTAGTTTGTTCTTTTTTATTTAATTTGCAATTTCTATTGAATTTTCTAATTTATATTATGTTTACTTTGTTATTCATTCAATACTCAGTTTTATTTCTCTTATTTAATTGTTTAGAATTATTATTCTATTCTAGTGCTACTTAATTTCCATTTTCAATTCCTCTATTTTTTTATTGCAATTACAACTTCACTATTTTCACACAATTTCACTCACTCACAAATTTTAATTTTTGAATCCATTTTTTACTTGTTCGGTTTTGTTTTATTACTTAGTTCCATATGCAACTCTTAATTTAATTTTAGGTTTATCACTTTCAAATATTTTAAATTTAATTATTAAACTCTTTTGTTTTAAAGAAATTTTTTATTCTGCACTTTATTCTAGCAATTTTTAAATTTAATTAAAAAAATCTATATTAATTCTATACATTCTAGTTATTTAAATTCTACTTCAATTTAATTTTAGTTGTCATTATTATTCTACTGCAATTTGATTTTAATTTTTATTATACTACAAGGGTTTTTTAGGACGACGATGACAACTGACCCTTTCAACACCTTCTAGGGTATGTTTCAACCGTTGTGAGTGATGAAAACACCAATATTGTGTCCCATTTGTGGTGGTTGAAGTTTCTCTCCGATTGGGTTCAAGTTTTAGAGCATTTTTGTGTATATTCAAGGTTAGTATTCTATGTCTCCTCTTATATATTCAAATTGAACCTGTGATTGTTTTTAGGGATCTCAATCATGTTATTGCATGAATGTCTCCACTGGAATGTTATTGAAATTGAATTATTGTAGTTTGTGATTATTCATTTATTCGTTTGACTATATTTTCGGTTTACACATTGCATTTACGTCTCAATCACATTTTTTGTTGTTTGTATATATTTTTTTAAAATATGAATTTTGAATCTCTAGGAGTGACGAAAATTTATAACATAGGTAGATATGGATCAAAGTTGGATGAATACATGTCGTATTAGTGAAGAGTACGAAAAGGGAGTTGAAGAATTTTTGAAATGTGTACGTGGAAATGGAAAAGCTATCAAAGGACATATTATTGTCCATGTGTTCGTTGTTTGAATCAAATTCGTCATGAACTTGAAGATATATGTGGTCACTTGTTTGTTTTTGATATTGTTAAGAGTTATACAATATGGACATGGCATGAAGAAATATTAGACATCTCAACTATGTCAACAACATAAAAAATTAAAGAAGGGATGGATGATAATCGAGAGGATATGATATGTGATATTGGTGAAGAAAATTTTATGAAAGTACATCTATATGATTCTTTGAAATCTGATTTTGAGCAATAATTATATATAGGATGTAGTTTTACAAGATTATCAACAACTTTAGGATTGTTCAGTTTAAAAGCAAGAAATGGATGGACTAATAAAAGTTTCACTGAATTATTGGAGTTGTTGAAGGAGATATTTCCCGAAGATAATACATTACCTATTTGTAACTATGAGGCAAATAATATATTATGTTCAACGGGTTTGGAGTACAAGGAGATACATGCATGTCCTAATGATTGTATATTGTATAGAAATGATTTTGCTACATTAAAGATGTGTCCAACATGTGGTTTGTCACGGTTCAAACACAAAGTTGATGGACGTAGTTGTGAGGAAGAAATAAATGGACCCCCTGCTAAGGTGTTATGGTATTTGCCAATAATACCTAGGTTTAAAAGATTATTTGCCATAAAAGAAGATGCAAGAAACTTGACATGGCATGTGAATGGTAGAAAATGTGACAATCTTCTTCGACATCCAGCTGATTCTCCACAATGGAAGATGATTGATGAAACATTTCCAGAATTTGGTGTAGAGTCAAGAAACTTGAGAATTGGATTAACTTTAGATGGAATGAATCTTGATGGGAATTTAAGTAGTAAACATAATGCATGGTCAGTTTTGTTGATCATTTACAATTTACCTCCTTGGTTATGCATTGAGAGAAAATATATTATGTTGTCTATGATGATTTCAGGACCTCAACAACCAGGAAATGACATAGATATATATTTTAGTCCTTTGATTGATGATTTGAAGATGTTGTGAGAAACAAGAGTGATGGTCTTTGATTCATATCGCGAAGTCAATTTTAGGTTACGTGTAATGTTATTTTGCACAATAAATTATTTTCAAGCATATGATAATTTTAACGGTTATAGTGTGAAGGGTCATTATGCATGCCCTTTATGTTAAGATGACACAAGTTATATCCAATTGAAATATGGACAAAAAACTGCATACACTAGGCATCAAAAGTTTCTAGTTGCTAATCATTCATATCGTAAAATGAAGAAAACATTTAATGGATGTCAAGATAATGAAGTTGCATCGGTACCACGCAATAGTGAACAATATGAGCAAGTAAAAAATATTAATATTGTGTTTGGAAAGGCACAAAATAAATCCAATGAAACAAACATTTGGAAGAAATAGTCTATATTATTCAATCTTCCTTATTGGTGTAAGGTGGAAGTTAGACACTGTATAGATGTGATGCATGTTGCAAAAAATGTTTGTGATAGTATAATTGGGACCTTGCTTAACATAAAAGGAAAAAAAAAAGATCGAATAAAAGCATGACAAGATTTGGCGGACATGGGTATACGTTCTGAGTTACATCTACAGTTAGTTGGAAAACGCACTTACGTACCTCCAGGTTGTCATACTATATCAAAGAAAGAAAAGAAAAGGTTTTGTGAGTGTTTACATGAGGTGAAAGTGCCACAAGGATACTCCTCAAATGTTTAGAGTCTTGTGTCTATGCAAGAGTTGAAGTTAGTTGGTTTAAAGTCTTATGATTGTCATGTGTTGATGCAACAACTTTTACCAATGGCTATTCGAAACATCTTACCAACTTCTGTTAGAGTTGTTATTACTCGGTTGTGTTTTTCAACGCCATTTGTAAAAAGTAATTGATCCTTAAAAGTTAGATGAATTGGAAAATGAAGCAATCATAATATTGTGGCAATTGGAAATGTATTTGCCCCTTCATTTTTTGATATCATGGTGTATGTGATAGTCCATTTGGTAAGGGAAATTTGATTATATGGTCCGGTTTTTCTTAGATGGATGTATCCTGTTGAGAGATGCATGAAGATGTTAAAAGGATATGTGAAGAATATGTACATGCTACCATTGTGGAAAGGTACATTGCAGAAGAAGTCATTGAGTTTTATTCAGGATACATGTCAAAATCAGAACCAATAGGTATTTCTAAGATGCGACATGATGGAAGATTTGAAGGTAAGGGTACTCGAAATTTAAAGATTAAAAATGTAAGTCAGAAAGAAGTTGACCAAGCACATTTGTACATATTGAATAACACTGATGAAGTAATTCCTTACATATCGCAACAAATAAGTGAAATAAATTCAACACATCCGCGAATGAATGAAAAATGGGTATTAAATGAACATAACAAGAGTTTCCTTTCTTGGTTTACAACAAAGGTATATGTTCAGATTAATTTTTCAGATACACTTTTGAGACTTGCTCATGGGCCTAATAGTGATGTCATTACATTTGGTGGGTATGACATTAACAACTATTGTTTCTACTAAAAAATAAAAGATGATAAAAGTAGAGTACAAAACAGTGGGGTCACAATTCAAGCTGAATCTATACATTTTTCTAGTTCTAAAGATAAAAATCTCATTACAACATCTATGAGTTATTTTGGGGTCATACAAGAGATATGGGAAATTGATTATGTCACTTTTAGGGTGCCTGTGTTCAAGTGTAAATGGGTTGAAGGTAATACGGGTGTGCGAACAGATAACCTAGGATTTGCTTTGGTTGATCGGGTATAAGGATGAACCTTTTATTATGACATATCAAACGAAACAAATATTTTATGTCAAGTATTCATGTAATGACCAAGGAAGAAACATGCACGAAATTCATGAAGACGAGTCTATAGATATACATGAGACACCTTCATTTTCAGTAGACCATTTGATGACCTAGTTAATAATGAAGTTGATTACATACATTCAATTCGAAGTGATCATGATGAAGGGATATGGGAAAACATATCAACATAATAGGTGTTTATCTTCACATTGTCGTCTTCTTTTTATTTAAATTTATAAAGTATGTTGACTTCATGCTATTGTATTCATTTTATTGAACACTTTTTCATCATATTGTTTTGTTTTTCAACATATGTTGGATTTCACATCTAGTAGTGGCAGTGGCAGTGGCAGAGATGGAGGCAGATTTGTCACCCGGTTAAAGGGATTGACAGTAGGTCAGGTTGCTATAGAGAAAACTCAAGTTGATGTTGATTCACGTTTTGGTAAGGCATTTGACCCAAATGCATCTAAGTTTAAGAGTTATTTGGGACTACTAGTTTTACACCATGTTTTTTATTACTATTCCATCTTGGGATGATGTAGAGGAAACCGTGAAGAACCTCATGTGGCAACATATTTAGGTATTTCTATATTTGTTGAATACTTTATATATCAATAATTGAATTTAATATTTATTGGTCATTTTTATAGCAAAATTTTGAAATTCCTAACACAGAGGTGATTAGGAAGAAGATTTTATCTTCCATTGTAATTAGATGGAGGGACTTTAAGACTTTCTTGACACAAGAGTATGCATGTGGAAAGTTTCAAGATGAATCTCCCTGTCTAAAGTATCAAATTAGTGAGGAGGATTGGTTCCAGTTTCATGCCAACCTATTGGACACCTCTTGGCAGGTTAGTTCTTAGTAATTCTTACCTTAATAACACCTAATGTACTACTCTAATTTTCTTATAACATTGTAGGATAAAAGACTAGCTGCCCAACAACGTCAGAGGTTAAATGATACACCCATCTATTGTCACGAGGAGGGTATGCATTGTTGGAGCAACGTCTCATGAAAGATAGAGTAGAGTCAGTAGGAGTTGAATCTATTGACCTTGCATCTCCACCTCCTCGCTATGAGATGTGGAAGGCAACCCGAACAAGATCTGATGGACAAATGACTTCTGAGTCTGCACAAATCATTGTTGAGAAAATCATAAGTTATAATGTCAATTTAAATTGATTTCGATGTGGAAGTTAGTGTGTGACTTAGTTATTGTTAATGTGTTACAGGATGATTTAGTTGAGCAGACCACCCAAGAATCATTTATTCCTCATGGTCGAGAAGATATATTGACAACAACCATAAGAAGACCAGAGCACGCAGGACGTGTGCATGGTACTGGTGATCCTGGGGCCTTCTTGATTACTTTGGTCCACCATTACAAAGGACCACTGCTGACTCTTGCAGCTAGGAGGCCTTGCAGTTTGAAGAAAAGTTAAATCAAATATGATAGTCCTTGTAGCAAGAGTTTGATGAGAAACTTGAATCTCTTGCCCGCTCTCAGCAACAGACTCAAGGAACACCTCAAACAATTCAGGTGATGTTGTTCGAGTCAGCACTAAAGGGAGTTGTTCTACTGCTGTTTTAGATCCTTCAAGGGAATATACTCAGACTAATGCATCACACTAGTGTGAGTTATATGTTGAAGATGACCTCCTGCGTTTAGTGGCTATTGGTCGAGTTTTTTAGGGTGGCTTAACCATCCATGGTGTCCCTCTACAGGCAGACTGGACACAGTTAGTAATTGATGAAGTTCATGATGTGATGCTCCAGTGGCTTTATCTAATGAAGAGATTCAACTAGTGGAGCAGGCAAGCGACACATCCTTGGCTTGGCCAAGATGTTTGGTGATGCCACTATCATTATAGGCCAAGGTAATATATATTGTCCATTTTCTCTTCTTATCTAGTCTTATAATTATATGAATTTTAATTAATTGTTATCATTTGTTTAGGAGTTTATTTGTCATGGTAAGCATAAGAAACAATATGTTATTGATGAGGACATGACAAAATCTGATGATGATCTCATATCTATATTGTTGATCATATTACCACGGTTGAGGAAGAGACTGTGTCAGATACAGTGGGAGACTAGAGTGTTTGGAATTGACAATTTCATTCCTTGCCTGATGCATTAGAAATTATTGGAGGAAACTGCATGTTAAACATTTTCGTCATAAAATTGTGGGCAATGTAAGTTATTTTCATTTATGTTTCTAAGATTATAATAATTATATTTAACTTGTAATTCATTGTGTTAGATACATTAACAAATTGAGTGTGGAGCAAGAAAAATCTAAAGTATATGGATTTATCAAGCCTTAATCCATCCAAAAATCTAGGAATACAAAGGTCGGAATCCAACAACACATGTAAACATGGATGAGTGACTTAAAAAGACATATATACTTGACTCCATAATTGAAAGATCAGTATTTTAGTTTGTATTTTTTTCATCATGTTAATTTTATAACTAATTTTTATGTCATATAATGTAGGTCCTATTGACAGTTAATTGTAATCATGCCCAGGGATCACACTGTGGTGTGATTTTGTTCATTGCATCAAGAACCGAGTCAAGAAATTACAAGTTTGTTACAAGGGTAACTTTATCTTTTTTTTATTAATTATGTTTTTAAAGTGTAAATACATATTGAATAATTTACATCAGACCATGCTTTAACAAACGTAAATTTACGTTCGACTAGGCTTTAACAGACGTAAATTTACGTTGGATGTACATTTGGCCGACGTACATTTATGTCTGTTGTGGCATGGTCCAACGTAAATTTTGTCCCATTTTTTAAATATTCGAAAGTCTTTTACATTTGTTTTGTATTTTGTCCAATGTAAATGGACATCGGTCCTCGATATAACTTAAAGTAAATTTATGTCGGTTATAGTACTCGACGTAACTTTACGTCTCTTGTATTAACATCGGACATAGATCAGACATAAAAAGACCAAAATAACTTGCGTAAAAAGTTCATTTTGCACTATTGTCTAGAAACTATAAAATGATATATTATTAATTCTTTATCATATCTCAAATAAGGAATTTATATACAATCCCAAGATATTTTCAAAATCAAGTAAAAACTATCCAAATTATCATTAATATCAAAATATTCCAACTAACTCATAATTATCTATTTATTCCAACAAACTCTTAAAATTGAATATTTAATTTTATTCAACAATTTTGTTATATATACAACAGATATTTTAATTTTCTATCACATTATAATTATAATTTATAACATTATAAAAAAAGTAAATAAAATTATTTTTAATATAAAATAAAATATATATTTAAATATTTATAAATCTTACTATTATATAAAAACAAAATCTATTAAAATATTTTCTCCAAAAATTTAAACTTGAAAACACGCTTATCCTCGCTTAAGCTAAGTGATACAACATCTTAAAGCACGCTCGCTTGAACATGAAGGTTTAGTCACCTAAGTGACTGAAAAAAAATTATCTATCTTCAACTCGGATCGTTTAAGTGTAAATTATTATACGTACTATCATGCTCAAGAACAAATATTCAATTCCCATATTTTAGTTGTTGCTGTGATATATATTCCGTTTCAAACGTTAAGACACGTTGTTTGTCTCATTTAAGTCTTACAAACACTCACTTAAACGACAGTTTTTCGCTCTTCACTTCGATTTACTACTCAAGTGACATTTGGTAATAACATATTAATCATCTCATAATATTGATCGACATAATGACAAACTGCTTTGTGGTGAGTGTTGTCGTCACCAATTATAAATTTTTTTGTTTTGTGATGATCTTTCAATCAAGGACCACATTTTTTTTATCACTCATACCGTCGCAATGTTTTTGTTTTTTACTCATATCGTCACAGTTTTGACGTAAAAAATAAAATAGTGTAAATTATAAACCTAAACCCTAATTAATTATTTTTTATGTAAGGAGAAGAAACTAAAATCCAAAAATATATTTAAGTTTTTTGTTTTAACAGTTTTATATCATACCAAAAATTTATTCCAATTTGTAGTTTTTAGTTTTTAATAATTATGTACATATAATTACATTTATTTTAATAATTATATATTATATTTAAAATATTTTAATACCAAATTTATTAGTAGTGCCGTAAGATTATATTAAATTTGTTAATATTAATTAAATTTAACTTAATATAAGCAGTAATTACATTAACCACACCAATAATTATGTATTATATATAATTACATTTATTTATTCTTAATTACTTACGAATGAAAGAGTAAAATAATCAGTTGTGAACTAAAATTAACTACACTCATGATTTGTTAAGATTTAAAGATAAAAAAAAAACTTACTAATCATAGTGTTAATCTACAAAGTTAGATATTAATTCTAGTTACTCAAACACAATTTTAATGTATTGTTCATTGAAATTTGATATAAGAACAAGAAAAAGTTATTCAAAATAAAATAATAGTTAATTAAAGAAATATGGTAAATTGTTGAATTTTGTGAATGATATAATTAACAGTTAAATAATTAAATTTTTTTAATGATATAGTTAAATATATTTAAATTACAAAATATTATTATTTTTATTTATAATTCAGGGAAGAAGAAATTCAGTAAAATATTTAAATAGACACTAGTGAGCATTTATTTTACAGTTCATTAATGTCACTCGAAAATAAATTATCAACCTGCACTGATTGGACTGGTCTAACCAAAAACTCAAAATTTGTATGCCATCCGAATTAATGTGAAATTGATGGTTTCATACAAAATGATTAAATCATATCCAATCACATAAATCACTTTTAACCTCGGTCTTTCTACATCGACTTTTTAAGAACCGATGTAGAAAGTGAATTCAAGACTTTCAACATCGGCTCATCGAAAACCGATGTAGAAAACACTTTCTACATCGGTTTTCGATGAACCGATGTAGAAAGTTTTTTTATAAAATTAAGATAATTGTCATCTGCAAGATTCGAACCCAATATCTTAGAATCGAAAGCTGATACTCCAATCACTAAGTCTACTAAGATTTTCTAATAATAATTTATACATAAATTATATTTATATACAAATAAAAATGTATATCCATGTAAATATATAAATATAAAATATATAAATACAAATATATTTATATATTTATATGTTGGATGTGAGAGCGACTTGAGAGTGAAAGTGTGTGACAAGTGGGTTTTCAAAATTTGATGTTAAATTTGTGAGCGAGTCTCTTTATATGAATTTGTAATTTAATAATAGAATAAAATCTTTATAATTTATTTATAATAATATAGAATATAATCTTTATAATTAATTTATATAATGATATAAAATAAAGAAAAAAAAATATTTTATATCATTATATAAATAAATTATAAAGATTATATTTTGTCATTAAGTTATAATCCATATAAAGAGACTCGCTCACAAATTTGACATCAAATTTTGAAAATTCACTCGACACACACTTTCATCCTCGAGCGCGTACTCACATCCAACATATAAATATATAAATATATTTGTATTTATATATTTTATATTTATATATTTACATGGATATACATTTTTATTTGTATATAAATATAATTTATGTATAAGTTATTATCGGAAAATCCTAGTAGACTTAGTGGTTGGAGTATCGACCTTCGACTCTAAGGTATCGAGTTCAAATCTTGCTAGTGATAATTCTCTTAGTCTAATAATAATTCAAATTCTTAAAAAATATAAATAATTTAATAAATAATAAAAATATAATTTAAAAGGGAGAAGAGACCTACCTATCAATAGATAGGGTAATTGGAGAGGGTTATAAATAAATAAAAATATTAGACTTTCTACATCGGTTCCTTACCACCGATGTGGAATGTCACACTTTCTACATCGGTCGTATCTACATCGATTCTAGAACCGATGTTAAAAGCCTTTTTTGTACTATTGAATTATTGTTCTTACTTTCAATAAGAATTATGATATTTTTTTAGTTATTCATTTTTTACATGGTAGATTTCCAAGTAAAGTCGTTTTAGTTATTGTAAGAAATTATACAAAACTACATGAGGTGTTGTTAAAGTTTCAAAGGAATATTCATGCTTTATTTTAATACAAGTAAATATTCTCTGGAAATCTAGGATTTATGTAACTGTGATCGTAACTATGTAGGCCCACAACTGAACATCTCAAATCTCATTACAGATTCTTCACATGCCCACAACAACCATGTAGGCCTTTTCATAATCACGTTAAAAGATAAATGTACTCTCGCTGATTTTAAATAAATGAGTATATTTTTTAAAGAAAAAGGATATTTTTAAGATGTTTATAAAATTAAAGATTATATTAACTATATTTTATTTTTTAATTATATTTATTGCAAAGAGAAAATAATAGATTATTATTACTTATTAAATGAAAAAATATTAAGATAACAACTATATTTATTAATAAATTAACAAATTTATTAAAAATAATGAAAACTAATATTTCAATTGGTTTGTGTATATATCCAAAAACAACAAAAGACCTATTCGATTCAATTTTATTTTTTAATTTTTACAAATAGTTTTAGAAATCAATTTTAAAAAAATATTTTTAAAAATAGATTAGAAAAAATTATTCGATAAGTAATAGAAAACATATTTTATCAGCTTTAAAAAAATAAAAAATAAATATTTTTTTAATTATTAAAAATTAAAAATTAAAAATTATTTTAAAATTAAAAAACAGACAACGCCTGATTATTCTATTTTCTTTTCATTTATTTTTCTCATTTTATTACCTGTGCCTATACGCGAATATATACACATATCAAATGTATATTCTACTTTTTTTCTCATATTTTTTTAATATCAACCACAAATATATATATATATATATATATATATATATATATATATATATATTAAATATTCATTTGTCCTAAAATAAAGTAAAATATTTGTTTTATTTTTTAATAATTTAATGGTTAAAATTTATATTTTAATTACCAAATTAAAAATAAATAAATAAATAATAAAAATAAATCTTTAATATTTATTTTAGAATAAATAAATTCTTTTATTTTATTAATTTTTATTCAATTATTTAGGTCATTTGCACCGACCCACCTCTTTAATTCACACCTATCCATTACCACATATATAACTTTGTTTGTTTTTTTATATATTTTCTTTTCTCTTCAATGTCGAAAAAAATATTTTTGGAAAAATTAAATAGAAGATGAATACGACATGCATATTTTAAATAAAATATGAGTGTGTAATGTACTAATTTTTCCAAAGAATAAAATAAAGTCTGGTGATAGAGATTATTATTGAAATGTCGAAGTCTAATCTATATATTTTATTTATTCGGAGAAAAGGAATTTAGTATACATGAATCAATCAGATAATGTATTAGTATATGACAAAAATTTCAATGTTAAAATTTATCATGGTTTTCTCTTATATGTAGCTTTTATATATATTTTTTATTATTTTTTAATTGTTTTTATTAATTATATATATATATATATATATAAATGATTTTTATAATTAAGAACTTTTATATATTTAGTATCTAAAATTATATTATTTCGAATATCTAGTTTTTTTTAGTATCTAAAATTATATATAAAATATTTTTTTTATTTTTAAAATAAATGTTTCACATAAATTAAAAATGAAAAACATACTAATAAAAAATGTTAAAAAGATTAGTACTTTTATTTCGTTCCTTTTATCTATTTTATCCAATTTGTTCATTTAATTGATATAAAATGGAATAAGTGGACTGAACACTAACTTTATTTTACAAAATTATTTATATATTAAAATTAAAATAAAAGAATTATAATTAAAAATATTATATTTTTTTTATCGTATTATTAAAATATGTTAATATATTATAATTTAAATTATTAATTATAATTAATTATTTTATAAATGAATATAATAAAGTGTTTGATTAAAAAATTAAAATTATTCATATAATTAATAATATATTTTATAAAAAAATTTATATAAAAAATAGAATTTTATTAATTGTGTTTGTTTACTCTTGTAGAGGGGCAGGTGTGAAGGAAGAAGGGACTGATGGAAACACAAACCAAACATCATGATGATTGGGAGTGTGTAACGTGTCAATTTTATAAAAAATATTTATTTAAATTATTTAAGTGAATTTAGTAATATATGCATGATCTAATTCAATCTAACTTGGAATTAAGTAAAAAATTTGATAATTATTTAATTTATTGATTATAATTAATTATTTTAATAAATAAATATAATAATTTTTAAATTAATTTAATAAAATATTAATTAATAAATATTTAAAAATTATTATTTTAAGAAAATACAAATAAATTTTTTTATATAAAAAATAGAATTTAATTAATTATGCCTTGCTTACAGTTGTCCTGAAGCAGGTGTGAAGGAAGAAGGTGACTGATGGAAACACAAACCAAACATTCATGATGATTGGGTAGTGTGTAACGTGACAATTTAAAAAAATATATTTATTTAATTTATTTAAGTGAATTTAGTACTGTATCGATAGTTTAATTCAACCTATATTATTTTTATAAATTAAGTAAAATATTTGATAATTTGATCTAATTTATATCTTTAAATAAGTTATAATTTTTTATCTAATCTTATTTTATATTAGGTCCATAGAATAATAAGTCAAATTTGTTTTGATTGAAAATTTTAAAAAATTATTCACATATTTATATCAAAATAATTAATTAAAAGTATATTTAAATAAAAAAATAGAAAATATATTTTTAAATTTTAAATTATATAATAAAATAAACTTTTATTTAAAATATAATATTTTAATATATATAAATAATAAGAGAAAATATTTATTTAGTTTTAAGTTTTAAGTTTAATCTTTAATATATTTTTTTTAGTAATTTATTAATTTAAAATAATAATTCATTTTAATTATTAAATTGTGAAATAAGTAAATATTAAAAATTTTATCTTATATTTATAATTAAAATAAATATATTTTTTTATCAAATTAATTTATAATATATATATATATAAATATATTTTTAATAAAATAATATTATTTTTATTATTATTTAAAAAATAATTATAATTCACGAACCTTAAGTCGACTAAGTTGACATGACTTAAAAAGAAAACAAATATGTTTTCTATATTCTTTTAAAGTTTAATTTGGATCTATTTCTTGAATTTTTTGAATTCACTCATCGAACTAAATCTATATTATACTTTCTACTGAATTTAAATCATAAAATAAATATATTAATTTAATAAAAAAATGGTTGAATTGTTAAATAAAAATAAAAAAACAATGATAAAAAAATATAATAAAATTAAAAACCTTTGTTTTGTTATACTCCTTTGTTTACCTCATCATCATCCACCCACCTCTTTAATACATACCTACCAAATTACGCACATAACATAAATTCTTTATTCTATATTTTATTTTCTCTTTATTGTCAACTTTATTAATGTTTTGTTTAGAAAAATAAAAATAAAAAGAGAGGAAAAATGAATAAATGATCAGTATGGCTTGTATATTTTTAAGTAAAATATGGGAATGTGCAATGTATTATCATTAGTAGAAAAATATGATTCTATGATGACTTTTTATGACGGTTATAATTCAACTGTTATAGTATGTAGGTTGGTGATATTTTTGTAATAATTGTATGAATTTTTTATGTTGTTTATTATATAACCGACATGATATGTGTATGTCAGTTGAAATTTAACCGACATAGAAAGTGAAATTTCTATGTCGATTTTAGTTTAACCGACATAGAAAGTGAATTTTCTATGTCGATTTTAGTTTAACCGGCATAAAAAGTATATTTTATGATAGATATTTGGGTAACCGACATAGTATCTTCTATTTTTCTTTGCCCTTATCACTCGATTTCATCACTTCACCCCATAGCAGAGCTCCCCATTCTCTCTGTTTCTACTACGAATCTCGTCGCCGTTGTACGTCGCGCCACCTATCGCTGTCGTCGCGCCACCTGTCGCCGCCTGTCGTTGGTGCCCTTCGCTGCGAGTTTTGATTCTAGGTTTTCAAGAGGTAAGTTTTCATGTTTGCTCTAGCCATTTGAATGTGTTTCTGTAGCCATTCTAGGTTTACAATTTTGATTATGGTCTGTGATAATGATATCACAGAGGGAAAGATCACGGGTGCCCTTTATTAGGTGTTATGGGGCTATCATTTTGTCAGTTGGTTGCCATAACATGGCCATAATTTGGTGTTGATGCCCATTTTCAATCAATTATTTGTTCCAACCTCTTTTCTTTAAATTTATGGTGCCAATTTAGTTGCTAGATTCTAAGTCACTTTCTTTCTTGATTTTGAAAATTAGATTTTTATTATAATCTAGTTGCTAGATTCTAAGTCAAAACTATCATCACTTATGCTCACCCTAATGTGAGACAAGACGGTGAGCCTTGATCGGAGTCAGTCATGTAACCATCCACTTTAGGACTGAACTTCCTATTGAAAGATTAAAATATCCAATCACATGACATCACAACTTCTAGCTAAAATGTCATCAAGTGCAGGTGTTTTGAAGGCCTTGAGCATCCACAAAAACCTGTTTTGTTTCTACTTTTGTTGCGCCCTTTGTTATGCTTTTCATCAACCATTTTTAGCAAAACATATTGGATGTTATGCACCTCAAACTGCAATCGTCCTATCAGTAAGAAGTTAGTTTCATTGTCTCGCTAACCATTGAACTATGATAGTAGTCGTGCTTAGCAGTTTCCCACAATTCAAGCATTTGATCATCAATCCCATTATTCTATCTGTTGCTACTCTTAGAGGATGGATTATCTGAGATGTGATCAAGTGAAATATCTTTCATCAATGACCCATTTTCAAATTTTGTTCTCCAAGTGTTGAAATCACCTGTGCTCTCATCCTTGATTACATTTTGTACTTTCGTCAATGACCCATTTATCATCTGATTCTATACTGCCCTTGAAAGCTTCTAAATGTATACTTATATGTTGTGTTATGTCACAGAAGTTAACAATGGATTGGAGTTGGATCAATTATAGACGAACAACAAATGAATATGAGAGTGGAGTAGAACAATTTCTTGAATTTCCAAGGATGAATGTTCTGGATAATGACGGAAGATTCTATTGCCCGTGTGTTAACTGTTTGAATGAGCGAAGATTACCGACTGAAGTTATTCGGGAGCATGTTCTTTGTGATAGTTTCCTAAAGAGTTACATAAAGTGGACTTGGCATGGTGAATTATTAAACATGCCAAGTGTAGAAGACAAAGAAGAAGTTGATCTAGAGATGGATGATCAGCTGGAGGAAATGATTCGTGAGCTTGGACAAGATGCCTTCCAACATACACATGTGTACAAGAGGTTGTTTAATGATGCAGAAAAGCCTTTATATACAAATTGCACTAAGTTCACATGATTGTCGGTGGTACTAAGATTGTTCAATGTGAAGGCAAAAAAATGGGTAGACTGATAAAAGTTTCACAGAATTGCTTGAGTTGTTGAGTGACATGCTCCCTGAAGGTAACACATTGCCAACCCGCAATTATGATGCTAAGAAGATATTGTGTCCAATGGGTATGGAGTACCAAAAACTTCATGCATGTCTGAATGATTATGTGCTGTAGAGGAAAGAATTTGAGAACTTTCACAAATGTCCACAATGTGGGGAATCACGATACAAGAAGAAGGATAGTGATTCTGACAATGATGTAATGAAGGGTACCCCGACGAAAGTGTTATGGTATCTTCCCATTGTTCCAAGGTTGAAATGATTATTCACTAATGGAAATGATGCAAAGCTCACTAGATTGCATGCAAATATTCGTATTAAAGATGGTCAATTGAGGCATCCGACAGATGGATTGCAATGGAAAAAAATTGATTCCATCTTCCATAATTTTGGTAATGATCCAAGAAACATTAGGCTTGGACTTGCAACAGATGGAATGAATCCATATGGAAATTTAAGCAGTAGACATAGTTCATGGCCTGTGGTGTTAGTGATTTATAACTTACCTCCATGGTTGTGTATGAAACGTAAGTACTTAATGTTATCTTTGATGATCTCGGGTCCCAGACAACCTAGAAATGACATTGATGTTTTTTTAAGCCCATTAGTTGAAGATTTGATGATGTTGTGGGAGGAAGACGTTGATGTGTTTGATGGGTACACAAGTGACTTATTCAAGTTGCGTGCAATGTTATTTTGTACAATTAATGACTTTCCAGCATATGGTAATTTGAGTGGCTACAACACCAAGGGACATAAAACTTGCCCGATATGTGAAGAAGACACATGTCACTATCAACTACAACATGGAAGAAAAACAGTGTACCTTGGACACCAGAGATTTCTTCTTTCAAACCATTCGTATCATAAATTAAAGAAAGCATTTAACGGGTGTCAAGAAAATGATGCAGCCCCAACACCTTTAAGTGGGGTGGAAGTATATCAATGAGCGAGTGCGATTTCATTTGAGTTTGGAAAGACGCAAAAGAAAGCCACCAGAATATGGAAGAAAATGTCAATCCTTTTTGTTCTTCCATATTGGAGGGTTCTTGATGTGAGACATTGTATAGATGTCATGCATATAGAAAAAAATATGTGTGACAGTATCATCGGAACACTCCTTAACATTCAAGGAAAGACAAAAGATGGTGTCAATGCTCATTTGGACATGGTTGAAATGGGTATAAGAGAACAAGTAGCTCCTCAACCTCATGGTAACCGAACATACTTGCCTCTAGCATGTCACACACTGTCTAAACAAGAGAAGAGAAGTTTTTGTGAGTTTTTAGGAGGTGTGAAGGTTCCATTTGGTTACTCTTCCAATGTGAAGAGACTTGTATCTATGAAAGATCTAAAATTGTTTGGGTTAAAATCTCATGATTGTCATGTATTGATGCAACAACTTCTACTTGTGGCTATTCGAGGTATCTTGCCAGACAATGTTAGATATTCCTTAACTCAATTATGCTTCTTTTTCAATGCCATATGTAGTAAAGTTATGGACCCAGATGTTTTGGACCAGATAGAGAATGAGGCTGCAGTCATATTGTGTCAGTTTGAGATGTACTTTGCTCCATCATTTTTTGATATTATGGTTCACTTGATTGTTCATCTAGTCAGGGAAGTTAGAATCTGTGGTCCAGTCTTCTTACGATGGATGTTCCTTATTGAGTGATACATGAAGATATTAAAAGGGTATGTGAAGAATCAATATCGTCCTGAAACATCAATTGTTCAAAGATATATTGTAGAGGAAGCTATTGAGTTTTGCACAAAATACTTATCAGAAGTTGAAGCTATAGGGTTACCTAAGACTCGTTACCATAGAATAGGTCTTGGTAGAGGTACTCAAGGTGCAACATTTGTGACAATGTGTCGAGATGAAGTACTTCAAGCACATTTTTACATATTGAATAACAGTGAAGAAGTCATCCCTTACCTAAGTGCTCATAAAGAAATTGTGAAGCGAAATAATCCATGTATGCCTAAAAAGTGGATGATTACTGAACATAACAAGAGCTTTTTGAAGTGGTTTAAACAACAAGTTGAAGGTGACAATACAACTTCTGATACACTAAAGTGGCTAGCATGTGTGCCAAACTTTGATGTGATATGCTGGGGTGGGTATGATATAAATAACTATTCATTTTATACAAAGGGAGAAGATGAAATAAGCACAATGCAAAATAGTGGAGTCATGGTGGTGGCTGAATCAATGCATTTCTCGAGTTCAAAGGATAAATATCCGATAAGGGCGTCAATGAGCTACATTGGTGTAATTAAAAAGATTTGGGTAATAGATTACACGATATTTAGAGTACCTATTTTTAAATGTAAGTGGGTTGAGTTTAATAATGGCATCTTCACCGACGATCTTGGATTTACCTTGGTTGACCTTGAAAATACACATCATACCAAAGAGCCATTTATCATGGTATCTCAGGCAAAACAAGTGTTTTATGTCACTAATCCCGCTAATAAAGGATGGTCAATGATTCTCTAAGGAAAACCCATGTATACGTATGATAAGAATGATGAATTAGTACTTGATATACCAGAGACACCATGTTTCTCTTCAAATATGCCAAACTTGAGTGTTGATTGTTAAGTGATAAAAGTTGATGTAATTATGCTTTTAATTGTTATTTAACCACTTAAATTATGTTAATTCTAATATATTTTTCTCCCAATGTATGATGAATTTACAGAATACCTTGGTACAAGAGCAAGGATCATAATTCTCAAGATAATTGAATAAAAATTGAAAGAAGGAAGAAGATTTTTATCCTGAGATTCGCCCAAGCGAGACAGATGCTCGTTTGAGCGAAAATACGTTAAAGCTCTCTGGAAGTCACTTGCTCAAACGAACATTTACTCGCTTGAGCGAAAAAAATTTAAAGCTCTCGGGAATTCAACAACTCAAGCGAACATTTCTCGCTTGAGTGAAAATCATCATTTTTCGCTTGAGCAAATGACGCGTGTTGCCGCCGTCAAAAAGAGATGGCGGTCGGAGTGACGCGATGGTTTCGACCCTTTTTATTTTTTGCGTTTTTTATGGGTGGTTACAACGCCTTTAGGTTGTCCGATAACCGAGCTAACCTAGGGGCGAGGTTTTTGAAAGGGCGTCCTTGGGTTGTCCGATAACCGGGCTAACCCAAGGACTAATTTTGAGGGGTTCTGTGGAGTCGCCACCGATGTTTTTACCGGAAACATCGGAAAAGGGATTTAAAAGGCGTTGGTTTTCGAAAACCAACTTTGGTCATTAGAACCAGAGTTGGGTAAGGGAGTTAGTTACGTGGTAAAGGAAGTATTAGTTCATTTACTACGCCCCTTTCGGGTTCCCTATGACAGGCCAGCTTTTATTGTTAATAAATAAACCGGAAAATATGCTTTTGCCCTTTTTATTATGCGGAATTTAAAGTGATGACTACATGGCCCTAATCTATTGCATAATTAAAACAGTAAAAGTAGAGGGGGAGAAATTAAACCTCCAAAGCAAGCTTTGTTTTATATTTCTTTAAAATAAATGGGTGCTTTTTGGCAGCCCTTCACTCTACAAGACGCCGAAAACTCTTCTGGACGCCGAAAAAAAGCTCTCAAAGACACTCAGAAACTCTGGAAATGCGTCGGAGGGATTCTAGAGAGAAGTTTTAGAGAGAAGGGAGAGCTAGAAGCTTGTGGTCTGTGGAAATGAGGGGGGGAGAGCCCCTATTTATAGGTTTTCGCGCTGTCAGGTGGTGAGACCGCTGGTCTCGTCTGACAGGGTCGAGACCGCCGTCTCGACTGCCAAACGCGGTGAGACCGCCGTCTAGGGAAACAAGACCGCCGTCTCGTCCTTCGCAGGTGGCGAGACCGCCGTCTCGTCAAGCGAGACAGCGGTCTCGCCACTTGCATGAGGCGAGATGGCGGTCTGGGAAGTCCAGACGGCGGTCTCGTCCCAACAAGGCGAGAAAACTTATTTTTCGTATAGAAACTCCCTCCTATCCTAGTATGGGGCCTAATAGTCTCTCCTAGTGGCTTGTTAGGCTTCGTCCATCTTCAAATAGGAGGTCTTCTGGTCTTTATTTGGAGGCCGGGCAAGATTTAGGGTCTACAGCTGCCCCCCTTTACCAATCCAGTCGACTGCTGGCCTTTCGTGCCAAGGTGATCGACTGGAGGGTAAAGGAGTTGACCCTCTTGCCCGGTTGCCCTTCAGATGTTCCGTCTATGCAGCGGTTGATCTTCTGGGGAAAACTTTGGTGTTCGTGCACCTCCAGGATACTACTTCTGACGTAGCCGATCCCTTTGGTGGACACGTGGTAAAACCTCAGGATACTCCTTCTGACGGTAGCCGATCCTTCGGTTGATGGGTATGAACCCCCCATCAGGCTGGTAGTTGCAGTCCGTTGTGTGAGACTGGATGGGTATGATCCCCCCCATCAGGGTGGTACAATCCGTTGTGTGGGACTGGATGGGTATGATCCCCCCATTAGGGTGGTAGTGCGACTTACTGATCCGGCTCGAGCGCAGATCAGGCGCAACGCGTGCGCAGGTTGATAGGTATAAACCCCCTATTAGGCTGGTACAGTCCACTGCGTAGGACTGGTGGTAGTGGCGGCTTACTGCTCGGGTAGCTCATGCGCCGTTGTTGAGATGTGTTTTGTCTTTGTTTTTTGTCTTTTCTGGGAATTGTCGTCCGGTCTGTGCCAGGGATTCTGTTGGTGTTCGTCCAGCTTGTTGATTGCTGGGGATTCTTTGTTTTTGATCTTTTGTGGTGGTCATCCGACTTTGCTGGTTGTCGGGAATTTTTTGATAAGTGCCTCTTAGGTAGGCAGGAATCCTCTGGGGATTTGTTGATCTTGGTGACGCCTCTTGAGTAGGCGGATATCCATTGATTTTTTGGTAATGCCTCTGAGTAGGCAGATGTTCCGTTTGGAGGTGAAGACTTTTGGTTTTGCTTTTTTCTTTGCCTGTGAATAGGCTAATGTCCCTTTCTAGGGAAATTGGCTCTTGCTCGCCAGATCTTGCCTACGCCTAGGCAAATGACTCTTCTAAGGATGTGAGTTTGGAATTTGCCTTTGTCGTAGGCTCACTGGAGATGATTTTTCTCTTTTTGGTGATCCACCGGGGAATTGATTGCCTTTCCGGGGATCTAATTTTGATTTGCCCCCTGAGGGAATGGAGTTCCTTAATTGATGTGGGTGCGAGCTGGCTTTTGTGGTGCTCTTATTTTGTTGAAGGAATGGAATTTCCAATTCCTTTTTTGATTCTTTCTTTTCCTGAGGTGACCCGCCTAGGGAGCAAGGATTTTCATTTGATTTTGCCTTTTTCCGCGATTTATCTCTTTTTTCGCAATTTTGAAATTTGGCTTTTTCGGGATAATGCGTAAGCCTTTTTACTTTTTAGTCTCTTTTTATTACGCTGGCTTTTTCCTTCTTTTGGTTGGTCCACTAGGGATGACGTTTTCTTCCTTTGGTGATCCACCAGGGAATTGGTTGACTTCCTGGGGATCTGATTTTTGCTTTTCTAGGGATGGAGTTTTGTCTCCTTGATTGATGTTGATGCGAGCTAAACTTGTGAAGCTCTTATTCCACTGGAGGGTGGGAATTTCTGATTCTTTTTTTGTTGAATTTTTTGGAGATCCACTTGAGGATTTTTATTCGGCCTTCTCTGTCATGGCCTTTTTGGACATCCGCTGGGGATGCAAGGGTTTTCTTCTTTTTTTCCTTTTTTTGTTGAGCCCTTGTTGGTATGGAGACTGGACTCTTTTGATTGTTGATGATGGTGGGCTCTTGAAGTCTTTATTCTCCATTGGGGAGTGTGGAGGCGACTTTGGGTGAGTGTGCTCGATGACTCATGTGGTGATGCAGCTGAGTCGTGAGGTAATCTTTTTGTTTTGCCTTTGGAGTAGGCAAGGATCCTTTTGGGGATGACTAAACCTTTCCGTCGGCTTTTTATGATGTCTGATGATTGTGCCCTCTTTTATTGGGTGATGATTAGAGCTTTGACTTCTGGAAGCTTCTTATGACAACTCACTCTTCTTTCTTGAGGAAGAGCACTGTGTGGAGACTTATTACTTTCTTGTGCCTTCTTTTCTGGGTAGAAGGATGGTAGCTGGAGCTCTTGATTTTCAGAAGCTCTTATTCTGCTGAGTCGCTTGATTGACGACTTGCTCTGTTTTCTTGAGGGCATTATTTGGAGACTCAGTCTTAGTGATCCTGTTTTCAATCACAAACATGGAGCTAGTCTTCTTATATGCATGAATTCTTTTCGTTTTTTGTTATTTGTCTGAAGTAATTTTTATTTCTTTCATTTTTGACATTGACAAAGTCGTTTTGTGTGACTACTTGTGTATGGATGCCCTAAATGCAATCTATTCTTTTTTGATTGATGCATATGGAAAAGTGACTAGCATTCTCTTGCTGGACTTTTTTATGATTATGATGAAGGGCCCCTCTCTTTTATTTATTTTTTTGGTTTAGCCCTATCTTTTGCCTAGACCGCCCTTTTGGGGTTTTCGGTCTAGCGGGCTACCTTAATTTTTGCCTAGGATATCTTAGCGGGTTTTTTCCTTTTTTATGAATGCCCTAATTTTTTTCTAGACCGCCCTTTGCGGGTTTTCGATCTAGCAGGCTACCCTAACTTTTGCCTAACAATCTCCTAGCAGGCATTATTCTTTTTATTCTCATTTTTTCTTTTTCTTCCTTTTTTTGAGAGATAGGAGCCTATCATATGCATGTAATGTTGGCGATATGCATCCTATAATACTATTTCAATTAATTTTTCAAAAGGATTAACCAATGTGCTTTTACTTCTGATGAGCTTCTGACGTTACGTGCTTTCATCGACAGGGATAGGCTGTACCCATTTTGTCGTCTCGATTTTTCATGACCGAAGAATGATTGTGTTAATTGTAGAGCGACTTGCCATGTTAGTGCGCCCCTCCCTTTCCTTGGGGATGTCGATCCTCTTATTGATTACTATCTCCATATTTCCCTACTACTTACTAGAATGTCGTAGTGATAAGGGTCAAGAGAAGAGAAAGAAGAGGATATTTAATTCAAAGGCTTGTGTTTTAGAATTGTTTTATTTTGACAAAAAATGGTTTTTGTAAGCACAGCTAGCCAAGGTTGGTTAAAGTGTTTAGGCTAGTTTAAACAACGTTTTGTTTATGGAGTGGCGTCTTATTCTATGGCGCTTGCTATGACTGATTGACTTCCCTAGTCTGCCCTTTGGGTTTTCAGCTTAGGATGTTGTTTTTGGTTTTGTCCTAACTTTTGTCTAGGTTTCTTTTTTCTTGCTTTGGAAACCTGGCGGACTTTATTTTGTAACCCTAATTTTTGCCTAGGCTACCCTTTATGGTTGTTCGGGTTTCCTAGCGGGTTTACCCTAACTTTTGCATAGCCCCCTTTGTGGGTTTCCTACGGGGTACCTTGCCTACTCTTTTTTTTTTACCTTTAGCTTCTATGGGCTTCCTTTGGCTTTTATGGGCTCCCTTTGATTTTTGTTTTCTTTTTGCACAACATTGGCAAAACACGGCTTTATTTATGACGAGGTAAAACTTTATTTTATGTTTCTAGTCAATAAGTGGTGATGAGTGGTTTGACTTTTATTTTGGTCAATGGCGCATTTTGATTACTTTGACGTACTTTTGAAAATGTTTGCTTAAACATGGTTATTAATGAGGTTTAGACATGAATAGCAAGAAGAGAAGCAGATAGTAAGAATGACATTCTTTGTAGTTAATAGGGAAATATGTGCCCTATAATGCTTGGGGGTCGGGCTAGCCCCGAGGAATAATCTCTAATAGTCATTGGATTTACAAACCCTAAGAATTAAAAGGAGAACACCTAATGACTAAAGTTGCTTTTGACGCTTGAACCCCTCTATATGGGAAAATCTGATTTGAGGTGCAGGGGGGAGACTTCCCTTTTCTCTATGTAGCTTGATCCTTTGCAGGATAAAACTTCGAAGGATTGTCTTTAAAATCTGGTGGCTCCCTTATTCCTTGAGAGTTCCTAATGAGCCCTTGGTTTGGGCGATATCCATATTATGTGGGTCACCTTCATATTGTTGGGGAAGTCTTTTCATATTGGCAAAAGATATTTCAAAGGTCCTTTTCCGTCGCATCCATTCAAGGTAGGGCAAACGACTTACTGATCTGAACGTCGTCTCTTAGCTTAAGATGTGACTAGCTTGTCGCCTACCCTGAGTTTGTCTCTTTGGCGGAGCGTCGTGAATTGCCTCAGCGTCGTGAATCCAAAAGTCTCTTTAATTTCCTTTTTGGATTATGTTTTTCTTCGGTCTTTTTATTTTTTCTTTATTCTTGGGAGCATTGCCTTATAGCTCCTGGGGGTGTAGATTGTTTCACTTCTAATTTTGTCCCCCAATGCCGGCTATGCTGGATATATCTTCATTGGTGGACGATGTTTATGTGTATCTCCATGGTGCCACCTTATTCGATTCGAGGCGTGAACAAAATGTAATGGCATCCTTGTCCACTCTTCCTTATTTACTCAAATGACCAATGGTTGAGGCTTATTACCCTTCTTAGGCGGATCAACCGTTGGAGATAATTTGACGACAAAAGGTTTGCTCTTCACCCTACTTCAATTCGTGGAAAGCACATCAACTAATCCTTTCTTTTTATTATCTTTTTATTATTAAAGTGAGAATGAATGCAATTCATGAATGCAATAGACGATTGAGATGATGAAAACAAACAATTTTATTTATTTCATCCAGACAGTGTACATTCCCCAATGCAATGTTTCGAAGTACATTTTTTTTTTAAATATTTCTATTTATGCCCTAATCCTCTTTTCATGGTATTGAGGAATGTCCACTCCTTCGACTGTCTATTATTATATGCATGTTATGAGGATGAAGTTTGGTGGATGCATGTATGCAAGTGTTTGTTTTTTCCTAAACATTATCATGTTTTATTTTCTAACATGACGTATGATAGTGTTTGGGATTTTGTGTTTTTTTTTTGTATGCGGATGAGGGCATGAAGAATACCAGCCGCTTTCTAGAATGCAAAAAGATTTTTATTGAATGATATATGAGATGGATATTCCTTAAGACAATGGCTTAGGTATCCTCCTTAAAGCTTACGCTTTGTGGGGTATCCTACCCACCTCGGTGTAATGGTTCCTTCCCCATTACAGATTTGACAAGTATAATGGCAATCACCATCACACCTTAGTACACGTGTCCCTTACTTGTCGCGAAGGTCACAAATGTGCTCGGAGCCTCTTTCGCCATTGTCTTAGGGATATCTAGTGCTCCCAAGAATGAATGTATTTATGCATGCACCCGTTCAAAAGGGTGGTAGATGTTCAAAGTGGCATAACTTTTGACTGGGTCGTCCGATTTGGGCGCACAACATGTCAAAACGAAGAGAAAAGGGTGAAGAACCAAGCTGCAACCCAAAGGAGATTTGGCCTAGTAATTTTCCCAAAAAACGCTCCTAAGACCCATTTTTTAGGGGTTTATTAAAATGATGCGTATGCATACTTTCCTTATGCATTTATTTTTTCTCTTAGTTTTTCCCACTTATGGCATGATGTGATATGAATGATACGACTTTGTCAACATTATTTTTATAAATGTTTTATTGTTATTATTTTATTTATTTTGGATTTTTATTATTTTATTTTATAGCCTTTTATCTCTTCTGTCGGACTGCGTGGCTACTTAGCTTACAAAGAACCTGAAACCAGGCTAGCTAAAAGGCAGACTGTCCGAGATAAAAATATGGCTTTATGCGAACAAATATTTAGCGTCCCTTATCTCTTCTGTCGGAACTGCGTGGCTACTTAGCTTGCAAAGAACCTGAAACCAGGCTAGCTAAAAGGCAGACTGTCCGAGATAAGGGCGTTTATTTGCGAAAGTATTTTTGTGATTTTTTTGTTTTTATCTGTTGTTTGGTTATGCTATGCAACAAACAAATGCAACAAACATATGCACACACAATTCGATCATCCACGAACATGCGAGAATTCGTTTTTATCACGAAGTAGGGTTTTCCTGCAGAAAAGTGCATTGGTCAGGGCAGGTTCTAACTGTTCTCACCAGGCTAAGGCCCCCAAGGTGCCCCCATTATAAGGTCCCCACTCTCCAGCCGTCCAACCATGCTCAGCACTAAGGCCAGAGTCGGTCTTGTTGCCAAAAGAGGAAGGTTATCACCTTGAGTGGTGGTTTCCAATCACACTGGTGGACACAAGGCCCTAACTACAGCGAACCGTACCTGCCACCCACTCCCTATGGTTTTCTCACTTGCCCCTGGGTATAGAGGGAACTGTATTGTGCGAGGGTTTGTGTGCAATTTATATTTCAATCAATTGCGTAAGTATAAACAAGCAACAGTTATTTGAAAGCCAAACCGTAAAACATGTTATAATATAAGTTAAGGGCAAAAGCGTTATTTTCTTGGTTTATTTATTTTTAAGCCGGCCCATCACTAAATGGGATCAACTCTCGAGGCTTCCCCAGTGGAGTCGCCATCTGTCGCCGCCGTCAAAAAGAGATGGCGGTCGGAGCGACGCGATGGTTTCGACCCTTTTTATTTTTCGCGTTTTTTATGGGTGGTTACAACGCCTTTAGGTTGTCCGATAACCGGGCTAACCTAGGGGCGAGGTTTTCGAAAGGGCGTCCTTGGGTTGTCCGATAACCGGGCTAACCCAAGGACTAATTTTGAGGGGTTCTGTGGAGTCACCACCGATGTTTTTACCGGAAACATCAGAAAAGGGGTTTAAAAGGCGTTGGTTTTCGAAAACCAACTTTGGTCATTAGAACCAGAGTTGGGTAAGGGAGTTAGTTACGTGGTAAAGGAAGTATTAGTTCCTTTACTACGCCCCTTTCGGGTTCCCTATGACAGGCCAGCTTTTATTGTTAATAAATAAACCGAAAAATATGCTTTTGCCCTTTTTATTATGCGGAATTTAAAGTGATGACTACATGACCCTAATCTATTGCATAATTAAAACAGTAAAAGTAGAGGGGGAGAAATTAAACCTCCGAAGCAAGCTTTGTTTTATATTTCTTTAAAATAAATGGGTGCTTTTTGGCAGCCCTTCACTTTACAAGACGCCGAAAACTCTTCTGGACGCCGAAAAAAAGCTCTCAAAGACACTCAGAAACTCCGGAAATGCGTCGGAGGGATTCTAGAGAGAAGTTTTAGAGAGAAGGGAGAGCTAGAAGCTTGTGGTCTGTGGAAATGAGGGGGGGAGAGCCCCTATTTATAGGTTTTCGCGCTGTCAGGTGGCGAGACCGCCGTCTCATCCAACGAGACCGCCGTCTCGACTGCCAAACGCGGCGAGACCGCCGTCTGGGGAAACGAGACCGCCGTCTCGTCCTTCGCAGGTGGCGAGACCGCCGTCTCGTCAAGCGAGACGGCGGTCTTGCCACTTGCATGAGGCGAGACGGCGGTCTGGGAAGTCCAGACGGCGGTCTCATCCCAACAAGGCGAGAAAACTTATTTTTCGTATAGAAACTCCCTCCTATCCTAGTATGGGGCCTAATAGTCTCTCCTAGTGGCTTGTTAGGCTTCGTCCATCTTCAAATAGGAGGTCTTCTGGTCTTTATTTGGAGGCTGGGCAAGATTTAGGGTCTATAACGCGTGACCCAAATTTTTCGATAAAAAGGTAAGATGCGTTTTGAGAAATAATGTTAGGTTTTGAGAAGAGAGGCGCGACAGCTGCTCCACTTCTCGTCTAATCTTCAATTCTTCTTCATTTGGATCATTGTAATGGCCATCATGAGTGACTACCTTTATTATCTTAGGATTGGGTGCAATTCCTTTGAACTCTTTTGTATCTTGGTGATATTTTGAGATATTAATCTATGTTCTTGATGTTGTTATTCTTATCCTTTGTGCCTTTTAATGCTTTTATCCTTGATGTTCATATATATTGGAAAATATATCTTGAAACCCTTGATTAGGTTAGAAATATTTGCTACATTGATTGCTAGGAATGGTAATGGATGTATTAAGTGCTTAACTCCCTAAACCTAATGTTGGGAAATCTATTAAATGTATGAGGAATCTATGTTTACAAGGTTCTCTTATAAATTTCATGTTGAGGAATCAATGTGAATGATTTAAGTAGGTTGCATCAACATTGATAGGTTAATTGATGTTATTAATTTGACCTAGCCATTATACAAAGGAGGAAAAAGAAATTAATCCAATCCTAAGTTCTTATATTTCATCTTTTCTAAAAATACTTAATAGTTCTTTGTCATTTATTTTCAACCTACATATTTACGAAAAACCAATTTTGTGTCAATATACTTAATAAGCATATGACTTGGAATTTCCAGTGAAATCGTTCCTCATGGGATCGACTTTTATTTAATTGAAATACTGTACTGTGATTGATAATATTGGTACGCTTGCCAAAAGACTAACAAGTATTCCTGGCACAGTTGTCGAGGAACGACGTTCCTTGGAAATTCTTTGTTTAGCTTATTAAGCATTTGAATAAATTTATTTTTAATTATTTTAAATTTATTCTTTTTATTTTGTTCATTCATTATCATGTGCAAATTCTTGCTTGAGTTGTTATTTGATTTATGCTTTTAAGAGGACAAGCATCTATAGATCAGTTAGAATTTGATCCTGAGATTAAATAGGCCACTCAAAGGAATCATGGTAAAAAAAGAAAGGGAACTCAAGAACAAGCAATAGAAGAATTAGTTAACTCTTCTCCCACACTCAACTTACCAGACCCAATTGTAGAAGACACGGAGGGTGAAAGAGCAAACCCACCTAGAAGAACACTCGGAGACTATGCTATGCAACAAGGTCCGAGACACTTCTCCAGCATTGCAATACCAGCCAACCAATCCTTGGAGACGAAGCCAACCTTTTTAAGCTTGATTAGTGCTCATTAATTCACTGGAATGGATCATGAAGATCTCTATATTTATTTGTCCACTTTTTATGAGTTGATTAGCACCATGGGGTTTAAAGAAGGAGATATCGAATCTGCATACTCGAGATTATTTCCTTTTTCACTGGCTGGCAGGGCAAATGAGTGGTTAAAAGCACATCCTAATCAGAGTTTGACCAGTTGAGGTAATGTAGAAGATAAGTTCCTGAATAGATTTTTTCCACCATCCCACTACATCAAGGCAAAATCTGACATTTTTACTTTTAGACAAGGAGCAGATGAACCTTTTTGTGAAGCATGGGAGAGATTTAAATCATTGTTAAGGAAGTGCCCAAATCATGGATTTGAAGACATTGCCCAGTTGAACATCTTTTGTACTGGCTTGAGACCTGATACAAAGATGCTCTTAGATGCTGCAGCAAGAGGAACCATGATATCTGTGGATGCTGAACATGCCACAAAATTTATTGATGCACTAGCCTCTATAGACCAGCAGACCCAACATGATAGACATCCAATTCATTTAGTTACGTGTGGGGAAGGTGTTAGCACCCCACAACATTATAACCAGAGTTAGGTAAGGGAGTTAGTTACGTGTGGGGAAGGTGTTAGCACCCCACAACGCCCCTTTCGGGTTCCCTATGACGAATTAATTCATTTAAGTAAAGATTATGAGAAATTACGCGATTACCCTATTTTATTGCACAATGTTAAAAATGGCTATCTACATGACTTTATTTTATATTGCATACAAACAACAATAAATAAAGCAGTAAAAGAGAAGAGAATTGAACAGAACCTCCGTAGCAAGCTTTGTATTATGAATCTTTGATCGTGAGGATGCGTTTTGGCAATCCTTCGCTCTACAAAGACTCTCCTCTCCGAATACAACACTGACTCTACTAAAATTTTACAGAAGAATCGAATGCTGGAATCTAATTCCTTAACTGATTGTTACCTTATCAAGGCAATCAGAGAGTTCATTCGAAGAGGGAAGAGAATAGACAAGTACTGGGAGTTGTCTGGTGTGTGAAACAGTGGCAAATGAGCCTCCTATTTATAGTTTTCGCTGCCTAAACATTTGGGACGCCCGTCTGGGTTGGGACGGCCGTCCCAACTGCATATTTTACAAAGGTTGGGACCCCCTAAAAAGCTGGGACTGGCAGTCCCACTTGGGACGGTCGTCCCACTTGGCCAGGGAAGGTTGGGACGGCCGTCTCGACCTGTTTTGGCCAGATTTTGTGTTCTGGGACCCCTGGGAAGCTTTCCTTTCTTTATTCGGACGTCGATTGATGCCTATAGACGCCCGTTGAAGCTTTATCTTTATATAGGAAGTCTTCTTGGCCTTTATTGAGATGCCAGGCGAGCTTTATCTTGTTTGTAGGAAGTCTCTTTAGCCTTTATTGAGAGACTGGGCAAAATTAGGGGTCTACAGCTGCCCCCCCTTCACCTGCCCAGCTAATTTACTGGCTTAATATGCCGACAAAATTAGTTGGTAGGGGAAGTAGTTAACCCTTTTGCCCGGTTATCCTTCGGATGCTTCTTTGCTGATCCTCCGGATGATAAATATTTTTGATAGGTATCAACCCCTATCTGGTTTGAACCTTACTTTATAAGGCTCTGGTGAGTACTTACCCTCACCCGGTACGAGTCTACATTTCGCTAGACTCTTGTGGGTACCTACCCCCACTAGGTATAAACCTTTTTTTGCAAGGTTTTGGTGAGTACCTACCCCCACCCGATATGAGTTTGCATTTTGCTAAACTCTTGTGGGTACTTACTTCCGAGGTGCTCAACACTGAACTATCCTCTAATAGAAGTAAGGTCTTTACAACCCGTTTTTGTAATGCTTAGGTGAGTATTTTACTCCACCTAATGCATTCTGCTAAGTTTTGATGAGTACCTACCCTCATCCGGTACAAACCTTATTTTATAAGGTTCTGGTGGGTACCTACCCCCACTTGGTACGAATCTGCATTTTTGCTAGATTCTGATGAGTACCTACCCTCATCCGGTATAAACCTTATTTTATAAGGCTTTGGTGGGTACCTACCCCCACCTGGTACGAATCTGCACTTTTGCTAGATTCTGATGAGTACCTACCCTCATCCGGTATAAACCTTATTTTATAAGGCTCTGGTGGGTGCTTACCCCCACCTGGTACGAATCTGCACTTTTGCTAGATTCTGATGAGTACCTACGCTCATCCGGTATAAACCTTATTTTATAAGGCTTTGGTGGGTACCTACCCCCACCTGGTACGAACCCTATTCTATAAGGCTCTTGTGGGTACCTACCCCCACCTGGTACGAACCCTATTCTATAAGGCTCTTGTGGGTACCTACCCCCACCTGGTACGAACCCTATTCTATAAGGCTCTTGTGGGTACCTACCCCCACCTGGTACGAACCCTATTCTATAAGGCTCTTGTGGGTACCTACCCCCACCCGGTACGAACCCTATTCTATAAGGCTCTTGTGGGTACCTACCCCCACCTGGTACGAACCCTATTCTATAAGGCTCTTAGGATGCTCTTTTTTTGGCATTCAGTCTTTTGATTGATGAGTACAAACCCTCATCTGGTTTTTGGAGATGTGTTGGCGGCTTATTGTCTTTGATCATGCGCCTATTCCATGGGGAATGATTGATCTTTTCTTTTTGACTTTTCTTTTTTAGTCATCCAGTTTTACCGGGGATTTTTGTTTTTGGCTTTTCTTTTTAGCCATCCGGTCTTGCCGGGGATTCCTTGCTTTTTGGCTTTTCTTTTTAGCCATCCGGTTTTACCGGGGATTTCTTGTTTTTGGCTTTTCTTGTTTAGCCATCCGGCTTTGCCGGGGATTCTTTGTTGGTTGCCTCTTATTTAGGCGGGAATCCACTGGGGATTTGTTGATTTTTGTTGGTTGTGCCTCTTTGATTAGGCAGATGCTTCAATAGTATTGAAGTCTTTATACTTGTTGTTTTTCGCCTCTAGTTACAATTTGGAGATGTCACTCAAATGTCACTTGTGTGTGACAATCAGGATGCTCTTCATATTAGTTCTAATCCTGTCTTTCATGAAAGGACCAAACACATTGAGATTGACTTGTCATTTCATTCGAGAAAAGATTATGTCTGGAGACATCAAGACTGAGTTTGTTAACTCAAGTGATCAGTTAGCGAGATATTTTTACTAAATCTTTACTGGGGTCCTAGAATTGATTATATTTGTAACAAGCTTGGCACATACGATTTGTATGCTCCGAGCTTGAGGGGGAGTGTTAGATATTGTTTAGATATTATTTAATATTGTTAAGATATTGTTAGATATTAACCATAATATCAAACAATATCTTCTGTTTATTCTGTTACTTTCAGTTACTCTTTTAGTTGTATCTCTCTACTATAAATAGACTACCCTATGGAGAGAGAAAAAGGTTAGTTGAATTGAGAAATAAAAAGGAGAGAGAACAGTAAGAAACAGAAAGGGAGGGAGAGATCGCAGTTTGGGTTCTTCCCCCACCTAAGATCCGTTTTCCATCTCATTCTTTCGAGACAACCCTGACTCTCTTGTTGTTTATTTTCCATTTACTGTTTTCTTGGTTATAATATTCTTCATATTTATTTATTTGTTTGATGATTTTGGTTCTTCGTCACTGATCAATCGCTTTTCCACCCTTAAAATACAAAAACAAATAAAAAACTAGAAACCCTAATCAACAATGGTTACCACTGCCAAATCTTCGATTCATCATTCGTCGTCTAGTGCTCCTTCACGAGTGCGGTCTAGCGACGACAACGATCCTAAGTTCCCGCGAAAAAACCTTTCCTCGCCGTGGGCTCAAGTGGTTCGCGGCGGCGAGCTCTGAATCGGTGGTCGGCATTCACCAATCGCCTCCATCAACGTCGTCGTCACCGATATGCGACCGGGCCCCGTCCTCGGAGTGTTCTCCCAAGGTGATTCCGGTGTCGTCGCCCCTGGATAATTCTAACATGGTTTGTTTTGCAGATAGTTTTAATGCCGTTGAGGACAATGCAGATCATTCTAAGAAACCCGTTTGGAATAAGCCCTCAAATGGTGTAGCCTCGGAGACTGGGCCTGTAATGGGCACTGAATCGTGGCCCGCTCTGTCTGCATCCGCCAAAGGTTCTGCTAAATTACCAGCTGAATCGTCCTCCAAGACTGTTGCTGATGGATCACTCTCCACTTCTAAGGGGCCAATGACTTCACAGTCTCCTCAGAAACAAGCTACTATTACTAATTCAAAACCCAATTCTGGAACAAATTATAATGTACCTGGTAGACAAAGGCCGATGAAGCGGGTAGGTGGTAGCGGCATTGTGTCTGGTCCTTCCCAGAGCAGCTTCTCCAATCCTCCTCCATCACCACCGGCACCACCACCTTTTCCTGTATATCTCCCATCAGTTAGCTATGGTATGGTGCCGGTGATACCTGAGTCTGCTCCAAGAGATCATTATTGGAATGCAGTCATTCGTATCTTAAAGTATATTAAAGGATCTCCTGGAAAAGGATTGTTATATGATTCTAATAACCATACAAGAGTTGTTTGTTACTCAGATGTTGATTGGGCAGGATCTCCTTCGGATAGAAGATCTACATCTGGATATTGTGTCTCCATTGGT
Source organism: Sphenostylis stenocarpa (assembly GCA_963425845.1). Taxonomy (NCBI): domain Eukaryota; kingdom Viridiplantae; phylum Streptophyta; class Magnoliopsida; order Fabales; family Fabaceae; genus Sphenostylis; species Sphenostylis stenocarpa. The sequence goes on from OY731401.1 coordinate 33,607,995, forward strand.
GGTAACTTCGGATTTCCCAGATGGTAACGAGACCAATTCCCAAGTTTCACTATTATGAAGAGCACTTAGTTCATCTAACATGGCCTGACGCCAACTAGGATGGGCTAAAGCTTCACGGACATTTTTTGGAATGGTCACAGAAGAAAGAGAGGAAAGACATGTATAAAAAGGTAATGATAGTCGATGATAACTCAAACCAATATAATGAGGAGAGGGATTACGTGTAGAATGAATACCTTTTTGGAGGGCAATGGGAAGGTCAGACTCAGGTGTCACATCCGGAGGAGACAGAGTAGTTGGCACTTGAGTAGAGTCACATGGTGGTGGTTGTGATTGGTTTCGGCAACTATAAACCTGAAGAGGTAGTGAAGAAGAAGCTAACTGCGGAGTAGAATCTAATGGTGAAGAAGACACAGTTAGAGGGTCACAAACAACAGGAACATTAAATGTACTAGGAGTGTTGACAATATTGGATGGAGACAGAGGTGAAGATTGACTTTTAAAATAAAAAGAGAACTCATCAAAGGTGACATCTGCAGACACAAAATAACGGTTAAGAGAAGGAGAAAAACATTTGTATCCTTTTTGTGATCTTGTGAACCCTAAGAAAACACATTTATGTGATCTAGGAGAAAGCTTGTCAAGACTAGAACTAAAATTATGAACAAAACATGTAGACCCGAAAACTTTTAGAGGTAAGGGATGAAGTGGTTCATGAGGGAATAAAATGGAATGAGGTATTTTATTATCTAGAACCGAAGATGGCATGCAATTAACAAGATAACATGCAGTAAAAAGAGCATGTTGAATATAGAAGAAATAAAGTTTGGGATTAATCTCCCTTGTGTATAAATCACACATAGGGTAGTCTATTTATAGTAGAGAGATACAACTAAAAGAGTAACTGAAAGTAACAGAATAAACAGAAGATATTGTTTGATATTATGGTTAATATCTAACAATATCTTAACAATATTAAATAATATCTAAACAATATCTAACACTCCCCCTCAAGCTGGAGCATACAAATAATATTAACCATAATATCAAACAATATCTTCTGTTTATTCTGTTACTTTCAGTTACTCTTTTAGTTGTATCTCTCTACTATAAATAGACTACCCTATGTGTGATTTATACACAAGGGAGATTAATCCCAAACTCTATTTCTTCTATATTCAACATGGTATCAGAGCTTAAGGTTATTTTGAATTTTTTTTTTTCGCCTTTGACCACTATTGAAGCCGTCACCACCGCCGCTATCGCTGTCAGTTATTTGGTAGTGTGAAAGTGCATGTCTAGGAAAGTTCGACAAGGAAAGACTTGGTATTTAAGCGTGTCCATTAGTGACCCACCTCTCTTTCCTGGGAACTTACCTGGTGTACTGGTTCACGCCGCTGTCACTATCGCCTCTGCCCTTTATGAGTTCTTCCGCTCCTTTTAGTACTTCCAATTCTATCACTACTGCGTCTGATCCTTCCATCTACACTAACTATGTTAATGTGCACTTATCCATTGACAAGTTAACTGGCCCTAATTATGCCACATGGTCATCAGACGTCAGATTATGGCTTAAGAGTCAGAAGTATCTTCATCATCTTGCCCCGAAAGCACCTACTCTCACTCCTGGTGAGGAAGACCGTTGGGACACCATTGATGCTCAATTATGCATGGTTCTCAAGGGTACTCTTCATCCTTCATTAAAACAAATTTTTCGTTCCTACGAAACATGTGCCAAAATCTGGGAACATGCCAAGTTATTATACACCAATGATACTCAACGTCTTTATGATGTCTGTTCTAAATTTGTAGATGTTATTGCCTCTAAACATCAAGATTCTATGACTGATTATATGGGCAAAATTCATGCTCTTTTTCATGAGTTCAATGAGTTATTGCCTCCTTCCCCCGACCCTGCCACCGAGATAGGACAACGATCAAAGTTCTTCATGCTAGGGGCATTACACGGACTTGCTGATCAATATTCACATATTCGTGATCAGATTTTGGGTTCTCCGGTTGTCCCCACCTTGACATCGACCTGCTCCACTCTTTTGCGTATACCAGCAAAACTCAACCCTGACACACCTGCTTCTGTTAATGATTCTTCTGCTAATGATTCTTCTGCATTGGTATCTCACCGTGATGATCGAACTCACCCTTGCAAACAGGGAAAAGGGCATCCTAAGTGTGAACATTGTGGCAAGCTAGGTCACAAGATTGACCAGTGTTATGCATTACATGAGTGTGAACATTGTGGCAAACTAGGTCACAAGATTGACAAGTGTTATGCATTACATGGTCGTCCTACTCGATCTACTGCAGTTGCTCAGAATTATTTTTCCTCACCTTTATCTGCTAAGGATCCTCCTTCTTCTATTTCATCAGACACACCTGCTATGTTCAACAAATTTCTCAAATGGTATAAAGATCCACAGTCTTCTAGTTCCACTGTGTCTGTCGCACACACAAGTACATATTTTGCTGGTCTGACCCAATCTTCTTCTGGTCCTTGGGTTTTTGATTCAGGAGCCACTGATCATATTACTGGTAACAAATCTTTGTTCTCCTCTTTATCCTCTCCTGATCCTTTACCTTTTGTTACACTAGCTGATGGCTCTAGAGTATCATCTCATGGTGTTGGAACTGTTAAACTTTTCCCTTCTTTAACCATTGATAATGTTCTTTATGTCCCTGGGTCTCCTTTTAACCTGTTATCCATCAGTCGTCTAACTCGTTCTCTTGATTGTGTTGTTTCTTTTACCAACAATTCTGTGTGTTTACAGGACCGGAGTTCGAAACAGGTGATTGGCACAAGATGTGAGTGTCATGGTCTTTATCATCTTCGTCCCTTTACACATGTTGGTGCAGTTATAGAGTCTCCCTCTCTTCTCCATGCTCAGTTAGGTCATCCAAGTCTTGCCAAGTTACAGCAACTTGTCCCTGCCTTATCTAAATTGTCTAGTTTGGCATGTGAGTCGTGTCAATTAGGCAAGCATAGTCATACTTCCTTTCCTCGTAGTGTCACACGTGGTGCTTCGTCCCCTTTTGATGTGGTTCACTCTGACATTTGGGGCCCTAGCCGCGTTAAGTCTACTTTAGGTTTTCAATACTTTGTTACTTTCATTGATGATTATTCCAGATGCACTTGGTTATTTTTGATGAAAAATCGTTTTGAATTATTTCATATCTTTCAAACTTTTTTCAATGAAATTCAAACTCACTTCCGTGTTTCTATTAGAGTTTTGCGCAGTGATAATGGTCGTGAATATCTTTCTCATTCTTTTAAACAATTCATGGCTTCTCATGGTATTTTGCATCAAACTTCTTATGCTTATACACCTCAACAAAATGGTGTAGCTGAACGTAAAAATAGACATCTTATTGAAACAACTCGCACTCTTTTAATTCATGGAGATGTTCCTCAGCATTTTTGGGGTGATGCTCTTCTTACTGCGTGTTATCTTGTTAATCGCATGCCATCTTCGGTTCTAGATAATAAAATACCTCATTCCATTTTATTCCCTCAAGAACCACTTCATCCCTTACCTCTAAAAGTTTTCGGGTCTACATGTTTTGTTCATAATTTTAGTTCTAGTCTTGACAAGCTTTCTCCTAGATCACATAAATGTGTTTTCTTAGGGTTTACAAGATCACAAAAAGGATACAAATGTTTTTCTCCTTCTCTTAACCGTTATTTTGTGTCTGCAGATGTCACCTTTGATGAGTTCTCTTTTTATTTTAAAAGTCAATCTTCACCTCTGTCTCCATCTAATCTTGTCAACACTCCTAGTACATTTAATGTTCCTGTTGTTTGTGACCCTCTAACTGTGTCTTCTTCACCATTAGATTCTACTCCGCAGTCAACTTCTTCTTCATTGCCTCTTCAGGTTTATAGTTGTCGAAACCAATCACAACCACCACCATGTGACTCTACTCAAGTGCCAACTACTCTGTCTCCTCCGGATGTGACACCTGAGTCTGACCTTCCCATTGCCCTCCGAAAAGGTATCCGTTCTACACGTAATCCCTCTCCTCATTATATTGGTTTGAGTTATCATCGATTGTCATTACCTTTTTATACATGTCTTTCCTCTCTTTCTTCTGTGACCATTCCAAAAACTGTCCGTGAAGCTTTAGCCCACCCTGGTTGGCGTCAGGCCATGTTAGATGAACTAAGTGCTCTTCATAATAGTGGAACTTGGGAATTGGTCTCGTTACCGTCTGGGAAATCTGTTGTTGGTTGCAGGTGGGTGTTTGCTATCAAATTTGGACCTGATGGTACTATTGATCGCCTCAAAGCTCGTCTTGTGGCCAAAGGTTATACTCAAATTTTTGGGTTGGATTATGGAGATACCTTTTCCCCTGTGGCAAAGATGACTTCTGTTCGTTTATTTATCGCCATGGCCGCTCTTCAACAATGACCTCTTTATCAACTAGATGTTAAAAATGCTTTCCTCAATGGTGATTTACAAGAAGAAATCTATATGGAGCAACCTCCTGGCTTTGTTGCTCAGGAGGAGTCTTCTGGGATGGTATGTCGTCTTTGCAAATCCCTATATGGCCTAAAACAGTCTCCTAGGGCCTGGTTTGGAAAGTTTAGCAAGGTTGTTCAACAATTTGGTATGACTCGGTGTGAAGCAGATCACTCTGTCTTTTATCGACACTCAAGTGCTGGATGTGTTTACTTGATAGTATATGTTGATGACATCGTTCTTACAGGTAGTGACAACCATGACATCTCTCAGTTGAAACAACATCTCTGTCACCATTTTCAGACCAAAGATCTTGGCAAACTTAGATATTTCTTGGGTATTGAGGTGGCATAGTCCAATGATGGTATTGTTATATCTCAGAGGAAGTATGCCATGGATATTTTAGAGGAAACTGGGTTGATGAATTCAAAGTCCGTTGATACGCCCATGGATCCCAATACTAAACTTTTACCAAATCGGGGGAGCTTATACCCGATCCTGAGCAGGTATAGAAGATTGGTTGGAAAATTGAATTATCTTACAGTTACTCGTCCTGACATTTCCTTTGCAGTCAGTGTGGTAAGCCAATTTCTTAATTCCCCATGTGAAGATCATTGGAATGCAGTCATTCGTATCTTAAAGTATATTAAAGGATCTCCTAGAAAATGATTGTTATATGATTCTAATAACCATACAAGAGTTGTTTGTTACTCATATGCTGATTGGGCAGGATCTCCTTCGGATAGAAGATCTACATCTGGATATTGTGTCTCCATTGGTGGTAACTTGGTCTCATGGAAAAGTAAGAAACAAAGTGTTGTGGCAAGATCTAGTGCAGAAGCAGAATATAGAGCTATGGCCTCAGCTACTTGTGAACTTGTTTGGCTCAAGCAATTGCTTAGAGAGTTACAATTTGGAGATGTCACTCAAATGTCACTTGTGTGTGACAATCAGGATGCTCTTCATATTAGTTCTAATCCTGTCTTTCATGAAAGGGCCAAACACATTGAGATTGACTGTCATTTCATTCGAGAAAAGATTATGTTTGGAGACATCAAGACTGAGTTTGTTAACTCAAGTGATCAGTTAGCAGATATTTTTACTAAATCTTTACGGGGTCCTATAATTGATTATATTTGTAACAAGCTTGGCACATACGATTTGTATGCTCCAGCTTGAGGGGGAGTGTTAGATATTGTTTAGATATTATTTAATATTGTTAAGATATTGTTAGATATTAACCATAATATCAAACAATATCTTCTGTTTATTCTGTTACTTTCAGTTACTCTTTTAGTTGTATCTCTCTACTATAAATAGACTACCCTATGTGTGATTTATACACAAGGGAGATTAATCCCAAACTCTATTTCTTCTATATTCAACACCTCTGAATAGGCTGATGTTCTACTTGAGGATATTTGTTCTTGATAATACCTCTGAGTAAGCGGATGCTTTTTTGAAAGCTTTGTGCTTGTATTGCCTCTTGCATAGGTTGATTTCCCATTTCTTGGGGATATCGGCTCTTTGCTTGCCTCTGAGTAGGCATAGGCATTCTTGGGAGTGAAGATTTTTCCTTTCACTGGGGATATCCATATTGGTCGTTATAGGTGATTAACTCCCTGAGGATATGAATTTGTAGTTTTGCCTCTGCTGGTAGGCTCGCTGGGGATTTTTCTTTTTGGTGATCTACGAGGGATTTGATCGTTTTCTAGAGATCTATTTTGAATTGCCCCCTAGGGAGGAATGGAGTTTTTGACTCCTTTGTTTTGAGCTGGCTTTGCCTATGCTCTTATTCCTGCTGGGGAATGGGTTTATATGTGCGCCTTTTATGCACATTGGCTTTTTCTTTGGATGAAAATATATCTTTTTTCTCTTTTCTTTTTGGTGATCCCTGGGGAATTTTTCTCTTGGGGATCTAATCTTTGATTTGATTTTTTATGATGGAGTCTTGGCTCCGACTTTTGTGAAGCTCTTTATTGAGCGGAATGAAGAGATTTTCTTTTTCTCTTTTTCTTGAGATTTCACCAAGGAGTTTGTCAGGTTCCTGGGGATCCAATTTTGATGATGGAGTCTTGGCTCCTGTTCTTGTGAAGCTTCTATTTGAGCTGGATGAAGAGATTTTTCTTCTTTTTGTCTTTTTGTAGACTTTTCTTGATATGCTCTTACTTGGAGATTTTTTGTTTGGCCTTTTTTCGTTGTGGCTTCTATTAGGGAATGAAAGTTTTTCTTTTCTTTCTTTTTGTTGCCCCCTGGTGATATGGAGGATTTGACTCCGTATTTTCTTTGATGGACTCTTGTGTAGTCCTTATTCTCCTTTGGGGAAGTGGCGGAGATTCTGGATGAGTTTGCTTGATGACCCATGTAGTGATGCCGCTGAGTCGCGAAGTAGTCTTTTTGTTTTGCCTCTGGAGTAGGCGAGGATCCTCTTGGGGATGATCAAGCCTTTCCATTGGCTTTTTTTTCGATGTACCTTCTTTTATTGGTGTAGAAGGTTAGAGCTATCTTTAAGCTCTTTATTCTTTGCTAGAATGGTTTTGATTTCGCCTTTTTCTTTCGCGATTTTGATCTTTATCGCGAGTTATTTGAAATCTGGCTTTTTAGTATATCACGTGTGCCTTTTTTATAATTTTTGTACACGTGGGCTTTTGAAATGTAAACAAAAATAACAATGTTTATTTATTACTTCTCTTTTTTTTTGTGATACATTCAAACATTTTCGATTTACTAGAAAATATTTAAAAGGAAACTATCTCCTAATCATCTGCCTCTGGGCTAGAATGGGCAGATGGTGCTGGCGAAGGAATGCGGCGGAGCAGGCGGCGCTGGAACCTTGCCTGGGTCTGGACCAGATTCTCTATCTGTCGGTCGGTCCTGTCTTGCCTCATAGTCAGCTGACTGAACTGCTGCCGTATGAACTGGAACTCTCCTTCCATATAGGTGTGCTCGTCATCTATCCGTCGGTACAAGCCTGCGAAGTCTGGATCATATGACTACTGTTGCGATTCTGAAGTCGCAGGGATGTCCTGAGGCATGTCGAAATCGCGCATATCCAGCGAAATCGAGATAATGGGGTTTAAGATAAACCCTGATCCCTGTCGGCTAAGGATGTTCATATGAACCAGCATCGCTCCGCTAATCGGCTCTGGTCGGAGGCTAGCTGGGAGGTCTTCTCCGTCAGTGCATCCCCAATATTCAGCTAAAGGGGTGAGAAAGGGAGCTATTATGATGGCTCCTGCTGAGCCGCGGGTTCCGTAATCTTTTACGGCTTTCAGAAAGGCATACCCTGGGTTGCATCGCAGCCCTTGATGCATACAGTATATAATGAAAAGGTCAGCCAGTGTTACCTTCCCTTGGCTTTCCTTCCTGCTATGTATGGTCCCAGCTAGCAATTTATGGCATATGCGGAGTGGAGGAGAGAAAGCTGCACCCTTCAGGTTTGACGGCAGAGTGTGAGCTCCAGTGATTTCTCTCCACATGCTAGTAGTGGTGAGAGCAGCAGGTTTTTCCAGATATGCGGATCGATATTCTGGTGTTCTTGTGTCTGCTCGTTGGCAGAAACCCATTATGACATTAAAGTCATCCAGAACAGTGGTCCGGTAGGCTCCATCCATCCAGTAGGAGATGGCTTGAGTCGGTGGCACTCCGGGAATTGCGGACGGCATTTCCACCATGTTGACGGAGGCAAGAAATTCTAGCGTAGCAGTGCGATGGATCCGAGTGGGTGGCTCACGGAGCAGAAAGTCCCATCCTATGTTGTGGATGAACCTTCTACCATCTTGTTCCCAGCCAAATGTAGCTAGGATTTCAAAATCCAACCGCAGTGTGGGATACCAGGAAAATTGCTGGATATTTGCCAGCCGCTGTTGATGTGATTCTGCTAGTAGAGCGCTAGTAGTAGGAGTTCCTCTAGCAGGGATTCTAGTGCGTTTTCTCCTAGATGAGGCTTCTCCATGCTCCATTGTATATAGTACTCACTTAAGAATGCTAGAAGTGTGTAAAAAGGGAAGGGAAGCAAGGTAGAATGCTTGGAATGGGGTACCAAAGGCCAAATCCGCGCACAACACATATAGGGGACGCCAAGAAGTTTGGGACGGCCGTCTAGGTTGGGACGGCCGTCCCAATTGAAATTTTCCTTCATGGGCCATCAGCTGATAAGTGAGACGGCCGTCCCACCTGGGACGCGCGTCTCAACTGAAAATAGGGATTTGGGACAGTCGTCTCGACTTTGGGACGACCGTCTCGAGCTTCTTGAGTTGGTTTTCTAATTTTTTTGTTGAAAAAAGGGATAGGACTCCATTCATTGATGTTTTAATGCATGTAATGTTTTATGATATGCATCCTATGATCTATTTCAGTTAATATTTCGAAAGTTTTAACTGATGTGCTTTGACTTCGGGCGCATTCTTGGTGTTGTACCTTTCTGTCATCATGTTTCTTCTGATTAACAAGCTTGGTTGTACCTGATTTGCCGTCTTAGACTTTTCTTGCTATATCCGAAGAGCAATTTGTTGTTCATAGAGTAACTGCCAGGTCAATGCCCCCTTCCTTTCCTTAGGGATCTCAACCTTCCTATTGATCACTATATTTCCACATTCCCCTTATTACTTGAATGCTTTATAGTGAAATGGTCAAGAGAAGAGAAAGAAAAGGATTTACAACAAAGGCTTGTGTTTTAGAGGGATATTTTTCGTAATAGAGGTTTTTGTAAGAATGGCTAGCCAGGGTTGGTTTGTGTTTCGGCTAGTTTAGGTAAACGTTTCGTTCTTATGATGTGACGTCTTTACTTTACTGATTTGTGGCGCCTTTTGTGCTTGATTAGCTTTCCTAGCCCGCCCTTTTGGGTTTTCGGCCTAGGATGTTATGCTTATGTCCTAACTTTTGTCTAGGTTTCCCTTTTTTATTTATTTTTTAGGAATACCTAGCGGACTTTTTGGTAACCCTAACTTTTGCCCAGGCTACCCTTTATTATTGTTCGGGTCTCCTGTCGGGTTTACCCTATCTTTTGCGCAGCCCCCTTTTGTGGGTTTCCTGCCGGGTATTTTGCCCTTTTATTTTCTTGTCTTGGCCTTTGGCCTTGACAGGCTCTCCTTTTTTGTATATATGTATTTTTTTTTGCATAACATTGTCGAAACTTGATTTTATCGAGATAAATTTTATCCGTGTTTCTAGTTAATCAATCATATTTGACTTTGCTTTATGATGCTTTGATTGTTCTGACGCATTTGGAACAAAACGTCTATCTAAACCTTGTTTATTAAAAATGGGGTATAGATATATTTAGCAAGAAAAGAAGCAGATAGTAAGAATAGCATTCTTTTGTCATTTTGGGGAAATGTGTGCCCTAGAAATGCTCGGGGTCCAGGCATACCCCGAGGAGTGATCTCTAATAGTCACTAGGTTTACATCCCTTAGAATTGGAAGAAGGACACCTAATGATTAACGCTACCCTTTGCGCTAATTTCCCTCATTTTCGGAATATCGTCTTTGAGGGATAAAACTTCCCTGTTTTCCATATGGTTTGATCTTTCATGGGGTCATACCCTAAACCATACTTTAAAGGATTATCTTTGAACTCCGGTGGCTCTTTTATTCCTTGAGTATTCTTTCCGAGCCCCTGTCCTGGGCGATATCCATATCTTTTCATCATATGGGCCACCTTTATAGTATTGGGAAGTCTTTCTATGTTTGCAATTTCGAGCGCTTGAAAAGATGTTTCAAGAGCCTCTTCAGCCGCATCCACATATGGTTGGACAGACGGTTTGCTAATTAGAAAGTCTTCTTCAGCTTGAACTGTGATGAGTTTATCATTTGTCACAAACTTGACTTTCTGGTGGAGCGTTGAAGGTATTGCTTTAGCGCTATGAATCCAAGGTCTACCAAGGAGACAACTATATGCCGGCGTGATATCCATCACGTGGAAGTCTATGTTAAAGATAGTAGGGCCAATTTGAATTGGTAGTCTAATTTCTCCTACTACTTCACGTCTTGATCCATCAAAGGCTCGAACAATTGTATTACTCGGGCGCATGTGGGTTCCTTGCACTGTTATCTTGTCAAGTGTGTCTTTAGGCATGACGTTTAAGGATGACCCATTATCTACCAGAACTTTGGAAATGAGATATTCCTTGCATTTGATAGAAATATGCAAGGGCTTGTTGTGATTTGACCCTTCTAAAGGGAGTTCTTCATTTGTGAAGGTAAGATGATTATTGGCTGTAATGTTACCAATAATTCCTTCAAATTTGTCCTGGGATATTGCATGTGGAACGAATGATTCATTCAAAACCTTTAACAGTGCGTTTCAATGCGGTTTTGAACTCATTATGAGTGATAACAAGGTTATCTTTGCAGGAGTGCGATTAAGTTGATCGATGATGGAGTACTCGCTTTGTCTTATGTACTGGAGTAACTCATCTGTCTCCTCCTTGGATTCTTTTTCCTCTTCGGCTTTATCTTTTGCCTTATCTTTAGGAATGTTATCTTGTAATTCCTTAGAGGAATATATTCTTCCGCTTCTCGTCATGCCCCCAATACCGGCTATGTTGGAGATATTTTGATTAACTGATGATTCTTCTGAGTATCTCCCAGGTACAGCTTTATTTGATGAATAAGGGAAAGGACGAGGCATGAATAAACGTACAGGCATTATTTCCTCTTCCCTTTTATCGATTGGAATAACCAATGGTGCTTGTTTATTATCATCTTTGGGTCTATCGACCGTTGTAGAGATTTTGATGACGAAAGGCTTCTTTTCCATTTATTCTGATTTGTGGAAAGCACATCAATAAATCCTTCCTTTTTATTATCTTTGTTATTAAAATGAGGAGGGATGTATGAATGTATGCAACTTATGAATGCAATAGACAGTTTAAGGAAAAAAAAACTTTTTATTTTAACTAGAAAGTGTTTATCCTTCTATACAATGCTTTGAAGCAAGTGTTGACAAAAACGGAGAAGCTTGAAGAATCCTATGGGTAAATTAGGCTTTCTTCGTAATTCATCTTCAGCTGTTCTCACATGATTTCTGAGTGTCTTGATTTGCTCATGTACCGCCTGACTCATATCTTCATTATATCGACGAGCCTCTTTTATCTTTTCTTCTTGATGAACGATCAAGGCATGTTGTTGGTCAGACCTCTCTATTACTTGGTCTCATTCACGAAGTAATTGACCATACTGAGCTAATCCATCTTTTTCTTTATCATGTAGCTCCTCTAGGTCTTCTTTGTATTTTTCAGCGGTTTCCCACCACTTTTGTGCTTCTGACCGAGTTTTTGTTAGGTCATCTTGTATTAACTTGATCGTTTTTGCCTGTTCTACAAGCGCACTCTCAAGATGTGTTATTTCGTCACTCATGTCCCGGAATAGACTATCTTGTTCAAGCCTCGGAATTTTCAGTGCTTGTTTAGTCTCTTCTTGATAGTCAGCACAATCATTCTTAAGGCGCTCTATTTCATGGTCCTTCTTTTTACATTGCCTTTTTAGACCATCTATTGTAAGGGTTGCTTCTTGCTCTTTTTCTTCAAAGGCCCTTAGCTGAGCTTCCATGACTTCTACCTTTTTATTTAAGGCATTAACCTGCAATTGTAGCTCTTTATTGACTAATGTTGTCGTGAACGTAGCAGATGGTTGGGGTATCCTTCTACTTTTCCTCCATTCTTCATATTCGTGGGACGTAGACACCTGAACCTTTCCAAGTTCTTTATCCCCTATATAGACTAGTCTTTCCCATGCTTTCCGGATAGCGGATATTTCTTCAAAGCTATGGGAATAATGGCATAGACTCAGCGCTCTGAGCTCTTCTTGAGTTGGCACGGTCTGGGTTCTCATGAGTTGTCTCATAGCTATCTTAGGAGAGTAAGTTATGCAACCCCTGAGGCCTAGTAGTGGTATGCTCAGGTAATCTCCGCATCGTACCAGAATATAACCGGGTCGAAACCAAGGGCAAACCCATGATACATGCTCTATGTTCCAATTTTCTAACTCGGTTTTCCATTCTAAAGCTTGACAGTGCTGAAGAGGAATTTTTGCAAAACTTCTTAAAGGATCAGGGAATATACCCATGTGGCTTGAAGCGTAGAAGTGAGTGACGCCCCATACATATAGTAATGAAGTGCAACATCTAAGTGTTTTCCCCTGTTTCTGTCGGCAAAAATCTACTGAAAGCAGGGTATCAGCAAGAATTGCAGGTATAGGACTCTTAGAGTATACATCCCAGGCAAAGAATGCATCTATTGCAGCATGATCCATAATGCTAGAGTTTTGTTGAAGGTAGACCAATCTTTCTTTTCAGCCAAAGATATTAAGTGGTCTTCTATTATGGACATTTTCCAACCTCGGATGTTCCCTTTCCCTTCTAGGATGGATTGATGAGGAGGCAGTCGTATGATAGTAGCAACCTTACTCACGGCCACATATACTCCTGAGCAGACATAGACCCCGACTGATTGAGGCCATCTAACCATGAGTTCATATTCTTCTAAGGTTGGTACTAAGTCAAACTGCGAAAACTCAAAGCAGTGTAGATCGGGATTCCAGAAGTGGACCAATGCTCTAACAAAGATTGGATCGATGTTGATTTTCAGGAGGTCAAGAATTCTTCCATAAGATTTCTCAAAATTGGCACTGACCTCTGGCGGCATATATGTACTCAACTGCCTTAACTTCTCTACACGTCATAGAAGGATTTCCACTTTCTTTAACTGTCTATTACTGGATCCCTCCATTATCTAAAAGAAATGAAAATGCATGATATGAGGATGAGTCCTTGTAAATGCATGCATGTAAGTGTTTGTTTTTCTAAGTATTATCATGTTTTATTCCTAATATGATACATGGTAATACTTGGTTTTTCTTAAAAAGAAAACTATCTATATGGATGTTTATGGATTTTGATGAAGAGAGTCCTATTTTCTTCTCTTAACATTTTTATGAACAAAGGTGGTATGAATTATAAGACCTTTATCAAGAATTTTTTTATTTTATAAAGGCATTTTTATGGCTTTAATTTGTTTTTATATTTTTTATGACCTTTTATCTCTTCTGTCGGTCAACGTGGCTACTTAGCTTACAAAGAACCTGAAACCAGGCTAGCTTAACTGAAGACTGTCCGAGATAAAGTTGGTTTATCTTATCACTTTTATGATTTTTAGGGTTTTTTCACTATTTTTGTTTGTTGTATGATTACCCTATGTTAATGCATCAATACAAATGCAGCAAACGAATGCACACACAATTCATACATCCACGAGCAGAGCCACGCTTATTTAATCACGAGGTAGGGTTTTCCTGCAGAAATGTGCTTGGTTTGGGTGGTTCTAAACTGTTCTCACCAAGGCCAAAGGTCCCCAAGGTGCCCCCATTATAGGGACCTCTCAATCTCTCAGCCCTCGGGTCATGCACGGAACTCCGTGTCGACATCCTTAGACCAAAAGAAGAGAGTTATCACCTTGAGTTGGTGGTTTCCGACAACGGTTGTAGCCTCGTGTGCCAACAAGCCGGTCGTATCTGCCACCCACTCCTTATAGGTATTCACTCTTGCCCCCGGGTATAGAGGGACTGTTGTGTGCAAGGGTTTTTGTGTGCAATTTATATTTCAAACAATTTGCAGAAAATAATCATACAGAAATTTATTAAAGCCATACAATAAAACATACGGAAGAGGGTAAAGGCGTAATTTCAAATCTTTACTTAGTTTGAATTTTATCCGTCACTAAATGGGATCAACTCTCTAGCTTCCCCAGTGGAGTTGCCATTTGTCGCCGTCATCCGTTCCGACGTCCAGGGACATCTCGAACGTTTATGCGAGCGGTCGCGAAAAGATGGTTAAGACTCGCGTTTTTATGATAAAATTATGTTCATTGCTTCCGAGGTGCTCAACAACTGAACTATCCTCTAATAAAAGCAAGGTTTTCGAAAAGGGGTTCTTTTGGAGTCGCCACCAATGTTTTGACCGTAAATATTGGAAAAGGATAAAAAGGCGTTGATTTTAATAAAAACCAAACTTGGCCATTATAACCAGAGTTAGGTAAGGGAGTTAGTTACGTGTGGGGAAGGTGTTAGCACCCCACAACGCCCCTTTCGGGTTCCCTATGACGGATTAATTCATTTAAGTAAAGATTACGAGAAATTACGCGATTACCCTATTTTATTGCACAATGTTAAAAATGGCTATCTACATGACTTTATTTTATATTGCATACAAACAACAATAAATAAAGCAGTAAAAGAGAAGAGAATTGAACAGAACCTCCGTAGCAAGCTTTGTATTATGAATCTTTGATCGTGAGGATGCGTTTTGGCAATCCTTCGCTCTACAAAGACTCTCCTCTCTGAATACAACACTGACTCTACTAAACTTTTACAGAAGAATCGAATGCTGGAATCTAATTCCTTAACTGATTGTTACCTTATCAAGGCAATCAGAGAGTTCATTCGAAGAGGGAAGAGAATAGACAAGTACTGGAGTTGTCTGGTGTGTGAAACAGTGGCAAATGAGCCTCCTATTTATAGTTTTCGCTGCCTGAACATTTGGGACGCTCGTCTGGGTTGGGACGGCTGTCTGGGTTGGGATGGTCGTCCCAACTGCATATTTTACAAAGGCTGGGACCCCCTGAAAAGCTGGGACTGGCAGTCCCACTTGGGACGGCCATCCCACTTGGCCAGGGAAGGTTGGGACGGCCGTCTCGACTTTGGGACGGCCGTCTCGACCTATTTTGGCCAGCTTTTGTGTTCTGGGACCCCTGGGAAGCTTTCCTTTCTTTATTCGGACGTCAGTTGATGCCTATAGACGCCCGTTGAAGCTTTATCTTTATATAGGAAGTCTTCTTGGCCTTTATTGAGATGCCAGGCGAGCTTTATCTTGTTTGTAGGAAGTCTCTTTAGCCTTTATTGAGAGACCGGACAAAATTAGGGGTCTACATATCTTAGCACCACATATGCTATCTTAGCTCAGAATAAAATTCTAACTCAACAGATTGAAGCATTGACCAAGCAAATGACAAAACTGCCTCAACAATTACATGTTGCCCAATCCACTTCCAACCAACAAATGAGTTGTGACTTTTGTGGGGGTGATCATCCAAATGAACACTGCTCTTACCAAGACAACCTACAAGAAGAAGAAACTCATTATATGGGTGCTCAACATGGTAGTGGTCAAGGAAGACAAGCAAATTTCCCTAATTCCAACAACTATCAGAATAATTTTTCACAAGGAGGAAGAGGGAATCAGAATCATAACTTTTGGTGGAAACAAGGTACTGGTCCATCTAATAGACAACCTCCATATCAACAACAATAATATCAGCAACCTCCATATCAATAACAACAACAACAATATTACCCTCTAGTGCATGAGAGAACAACCAAATTGGAGGAAACTCTGGAGAAATTCATGTAAGCTTCCTTGACTAGTCATAAAAATACAGAGGCTTCGATCAGAAATTTAGAGACCCAGGTGAGCCAATTGGCTAAACAGTTATCTAAGCAGTAAGGAGGACATTTTTTAGCCAACACACAAACCAATCCCAAGGAGCATTGCAAGTCAATAGTTACAAGGAGTGGAAAAGTTGTAGGTAAGGGGATTGATGATAATCTAGCTGTTGAAGAAGAAGTTTTGGGAAAAAAAGATGAAGGATGAGAAGAGGAGAGTAATAAAGAAAGGCATCTCCCTAATAAGAATAACGAATAGGGAGAAGAAAAACAAAAGATAAAAAGAGGAGAGAGCAACAAGAATGAATCTGCCCAAGAAAAAGGAGGGAGTAAAAAACCACTTGTGAAGAAGTTAGCATACCCCTAGGCTCCTTTAAGAATAGACAAAGAAAGACAATTAACCAGATTTATGGACATATTCAAAAGGCTGCAGATCAATATACCCTTTGTGGAAGCCATGGAGCAAATGCCAACATATGCCAAATTCATGAAAGAACTCCTCACTAAAAAGAGAAGTTTTGTTGAAGAAGAGACAATAGAACTGGAAGCAAGGTGTAGTGCAATTTTCAAAAAACCTTGCCAAAAAAATCCAAAGACCCTGGCAGTTTTACTATCCGTGTTACCATTGGTGCATTACCGGTGGGAAAAATATTACTCGATTTAGGGGCCAACATAAACCTCATGCCATTATCTATGCTCAAAAGAATGGGAGACTTGGATGTTATAGCAACTAGAATGACTCTGCAACTGGCTTATCGATAAAAAAAGATTCCTTATGGAGTAGCAGAAGATGTTTTAGTTAGAGTGAACAAATTCATATTTCCTGTTGATTTTGTAATTATGGACATGGAGGAAGATGTGGAAGTCTCATTGATCCTGGGAAGGCCATTTATGAAGACTGACAAAGTGATTATAGATGTTGACAATGGCAAGTTGAAAGTTAGAGTTGAAGATGAAGTTAATTTTAATCTGTTTGAAGCTGTACAACACCCGAAAGACAAGTAAGATTGCTTCAGAATAGACACTTTGGAGGAGTTACTCATCTCAACTAAAAAACAAGTATACAAGTCAGACCCTTTAAGGAAAGCATTGATGGAAGGATGCTACACTTTGGACATGGAAGAAGATTCATAAGTGAAGGAATGCCTAATGGATTTGGATAAAGCAAAAGAGATGTCATCCCATAGTGCCAAGATTGAAGACTTGGGAAAAGAAGAGAAAATTGAAGAAAACAAAGTTGAGTTAAAACTTTTGCCCTCACACTTAAAATATGTATTTTTTGATGAAGAGAGATATAAACTAGTAATAATCAGCAGCGCATTATCTCCAACTGAAAAAAAGAAACTAATAGCAATTCTACAGAATGATATGGGAGCCATAGGGTGGACATTAGAATATTTGAAAGGTATAAGCTCATCCTATTGTATGCATAGGATTTACATGGAACAAGATTACAAGTCTGTTGCAAAACCCCAAAGACGTCTCAATCCTACTATCTTCGCCGTCAAAAGAGGTGGTCGGAGCGACGCGATGGTTTTTTTTATTCGAATCGTGTTTTAAAAGTGTGCTCATCACCCTTAGGATGTCCGATAACCGAACTATTCTAAGGGTGAGGTTTTCATAAATAGGTCCTGGAGTCGCCACCAATATTTTAACCAAAAACATTGGAAAAGGAAAAAAGAAGGCGGTGGTTTTAAGAAAAACCAACTTTGGTCATTACAACCAGAGTTAGGTAAGAGAGTTAGTTACGTACGGGGAAGGTATTAGCTTCCCCACAATGCCCCTTTTGGGTTCCCTATGATGAACTGTTTATTCTTACAAATAAGAACATTAAAATTATGCTTTTTACCCTTATTTATTCATTGTGAAATTTAAATAATTGACTACATGACTCTAATAACTAATGCACAAAGAGAGTAATAAAAGCGATAAAAAAGAGTAAGGGATGTAAAAAACCTCTGAAGCAAGCTTTTATGTATATTCTTGTAAAGGGCACTTTTTGGCAAACCCCACAATCTGCACAAGTATTTCTCTCTTGAATCGAAAACTACCCGAAACTGCTTAAATGAGCTAGAATTGGACTTCTGGAGCAAGAATAGCAGGTAAACAGAGTATCGGAGTAAGAATTATCTGATTTCTGAGTTTTTTCTATGTCCTTTTTCCTTGAACGGAGGTCCTATTTATAGAAATTTGTGCCCGTCAAACTGGGACAGCCGTCTCGCCTAACAAAGGTCAAGACAGCTGTCTCGCCATTCAAAACGGTTGTCTCGTCTCATAAATGGCAAGACGACCATCTCGCCAAACGAGATGGCGATCTCGCCATTGGCGAATGGCGAGACGACCATCTCTCGAAACCAGACGGTCGTCTCGCCTTGTAAGGTAAGACGGCCGTCTGGCCAAATGGGACGACCATCTCGTGCTTCTGGGCAAAATTCTCTTATTTTTGTATATATGAAGCTTTCCTATTCTAACATGGAGCCTAGTAGGCAAGCCTAGGGACCTTTGAGGTCTTGTCCATCTTCGAACGGAAGTCTTCTACTCTTTATTGTGTGGGCGGGCAAGATTTGGGGTCTACACCTACTATGAAGGAGGTTGTTAAAAAAGAGGTACTGAAACTTCTTGAAGCTGGCATGATTTACCCCATCCCTGACAGTAATTGGGTGAGTCATGTACAGGTTGTTCCTAAGAAAGGTGGGATGACAGTTATTTGCAATGAAGAGAACAAATTAATTCCCACAAGGACAGTCAATGGATGGAGAATGTGTATTGATTACCGAAAACTCAACCAAGCCACAAGAAAAGACCATTTCCTATTACCCTTCATGGATCAGATGCTTGAAAGATTAGTAGACCAAACATTTTACTACTCTTTAGATGGATATTTTGGTTACAATAAGATTGTGGTGGATCCTTTAGATCAAGAAAAGACTGCCTTTACATGTCCTTTTGGTGTTTTTGCTTATAGAAAAATGCCATTTGGGTTGTGTAATGCTCCAACCAGTTTCCAAAGATGCATGTCTGCTATCTTTTCTGACCTTATTGAAAGCTGCATAAAAATCTTTATGGATGATTTTTCAGTATTTGAGCCATCATTTGGTTTATGTTTGCAACATTTGGATCTGGTACTGAAGAGATGTATGGAGACAAATTTGGTGCTAAATTGGGAAAAGTGTCATTTCATGGTCACGAAAAGTATTGTGCTGGGACACAAGATTTCATCTCGGGGTATTGAAGTGGATCAAGCAAAGGTGGAAGTTATTTTTAAACTACCACCTCCAATCAATGTGAAATTCATAAGGAGCTTCCTAGGACATGCAGGATTTTATAGAAGATTTATCCAATACTTTTATAAGATCACAAAACCTCTCAACAATTTGTTGAACAAAGATACAAAGTTTTACTTTAACGAGGAATGCATATAAGCCTTTTCAACTATAAAGGAGAAATTGTGTTCAACCCCATCATTACAACACTTGATTGGAATTTAAATTTTGAGTTGAATTATGATGCATGTGACTATGTTGTAGGGGTTGTACTTGGTCAAAGAAAAGCAAAGGCCTTTCATATTATTCATTATGCGAGCAAGGTTCTGAATGAAGCTCAAATCAACTATGCAACAATTGAGAAAGAATTACTTGCAATTGTAGTCACTTTAGAAAAATTCAGATCTTATTTGATAGGATCAAAAGTTATTGTGTACACCGACCATGTAGCTATCAAATACTTGCTTGCTAAACCGGACTCCAAACCACGGGTAATAAGATGGGTATTGTTGCTACAAGAATTTGATATGGAAATCAAAGATAAAAAAGGTAGTGAAAATCTTGTGTCGGATATTTTATCCAGATTGATTAATGAAGAGGTGACTTTGAGAGAGCAGGATATTAGAGATGAATTTCCAGATGAAAAACTATTTGTTATTCAAGAGAGGCCATGGTTTGCTGACATGACAAATTTCAAAGTTGCACGGGTTGTTCCAAAAGATTTTACTTGGCATTAAAGGAAAAAGTTCTTTAAATATGCACATTATTTTGTATGGGATGATCCCTAACTTTTCAAAGTAGGGAGTGATAACTTGTTAAGAAGGTGCGTGACAAGTGAGGAAGCCAGAAGCATTCTCTGGCATTGTTACAGTTCTCCTTATGATGGGCATTTTAATGGAGTGAGGACTGCTACAAAGGTCCTCCAATCCAGTTTTTTCTGGCCTACCTTGTTCAAGGATGCCCACAACTATGTCCAACAATGTAATAATTGTCACGGGGAAATCTCAAGAAGACATGACATGCCCCTGAATATCATGTTGGAAGTAAAAGTATTCGACTGTTGGGGAATCGAATTTGTAGGCCCTTTCCCATCCTCATTCTCCAATGAGTACATCTTGGTAGTAGTTGACAACGTGTCTAAGTGGGTGGAAGCAGTAGCAGTCGCAAAACCCGATGAAAAAATAGTGATAAAGTTTTTAAAGAAGAATATATTCTGTAGATTTGGTATGCCTTGAGTTTTGATCAGTGATGGAGGATCACATTTCTACAATGATCAACTTCAAAAATGTTTGGAGCATTATGGGGTTAGGAATAATGTTGCATCACCTTATCATCCACAAACGAATGGACAAGCAGAAGTGTCAAATAGAGAAATCAAAAGAATCTTAGAGAAAACTATTTCGTCCTCAAGGAAACATTGGTCGATGAAGTTGGATAATGCGCTTTGGGCTTATAGAACTGCATACAAATCTCCCACTGGGCTTTCTCCGTTTCAACTTGTCTATGGCAAGTCATGCCATCTCCTAGTAGAAATGGAGCATAAAGCTTATTGGACTTTAAAATTCCTCAATTTCGACCCTAAAGCTTTAGTAGAGAAAAGAACTCAGATGATAAGTTAGAAGAGATGACACTCAATGCATATGAATCCTCTAAGTTGTACAAGGAGAAAGTCAAGGCATATCATGATAAGAAAATTTTGAAACGAGATTTTCATCCAGACCAGTCTGTGTTGCTATTCAACTCAAGGTTAAGGCTTTTCCCTAGGAAATTAAAGTCCAAATGGTCAAGGCCATTCTTGATAAGAAGTGTTAAGCCTTACGGTGTTGTGGAATTGGAAGATCCAGCAACAAGAAGAACATGGACAGTCAATGGGCAAAGAATCAAAGCTTATCTGGGAGGTGAAGTTGAAAGACTCACCTTGATCACTCACCTACATGAGCCATAAAGCAGACAGGTGTCGAGCTAATGACGTTAAACAAGCGCTCCTGGGAGGCAACCTAGTGTTTTTGAATTATTTTTTTCTTGAATTTTAAGTTTTTGGTGCATTGTTAGTTAATTATGAATTGTGTCAATTTTTGAATCGGGTTTGAACAATATTTGGTTTGGATGTTAAGTTATTATTGAGTCAGCTACCCATAGGGGTCAATGCAGTCTTAATGCAGATTTTCATAGAATTTCTTTGCAGATTGCTCTAGGTACACCGTGGACTTCTCCACAAGACTTTGAAGCCTTACTCCAATGGCCTAGGGACATTCGAAATTTTCCGGGAGGGGCTGAGGCACAAGATGAGGAGGAGATGTTAAGTGAAGAAGATGAGGGAGGAAACTAGATGTCAAGTGAAGATGAATGAGGGAGGAAACTAGATGTCAAGTGAAGATGAATGAGGGAGGAAACTTAATTTGTTTTTAATATTTTTATTTTGATGTTATTAAATTCCTTTGCTGTCCCACACATTTTTTTAGAGCCATATATGAAATTATTTCTTATTGTATAATTCAAATCTAGACCTAAAAATCATTTTGATTGTTTCCAATAACAAGTGGTTTTAGGATAATGAGTATGATAGTGAAAATGAAATTGATGAGGAGAATTAGAAATTAACTGAATTGGAGAAGCTAGTTGAAACCCAAGAGAGTAGTGTACCCAAAATAGTTAAATTGAGTGTCAACACTTTATGATGATAAATGTTATTGATTGATTCTTTGATGTGATTGCATGTTAGTGAAACTTGAAAATGATAAAGACAATTTTTTGTTTGGTGAAAGTAGAAATAACCTAGAGCCAAATAGCCAACCCTAGATTGATTAGAAGAAATTCTTTTGAACCCTATTTGAGCCAAAAACAAGGTTGTTTCTTGAAACAAAATCCTTGAACCTAAACAATGTTTATCCACCTTCTTATATTTAAGAAATGAAATAATTATGAATGTTATTGTTATTCTTAAAAAAAAAAAAAAGGTTGAGTAGAGAAAAAGGGAAAGAAAAGCATAAATAATGTGGCTGACCTAAAATGATAAATGCAAAATGAGGAAAGAAAATGGAAATTCAAATTGGTGTGAATGATAACTTGAGAGATTTAGATTGTCAGCTCATTATCATTATGTTAGAACAAAAGCATGAAGTTGAGACTTGACTTGAGGAAATGTTAAACAAAAATCATTCATATAATTTCAATTTCTCAAAAACTTTTGTATATCAGAGAAAAAACCAATGAATTCATTGATAGTTAAACCTCATTACAAGCCTTAAAAGACCTTTTTGATTTAAGTCTTGCTTACACACATGTTGATTGCTTGAAGATGATTATCAATAGTGGATTATCTAAATGAAGTGATTGAATGAGATAAACACTTACCCGTGAGAGTTAGAGATGAGTATATATCATTTTACTTGAGAGATGATGCTTCTTTAAGGATAGTTGATGACTAATTATCCCCTGTTAGTTTCTGTAACAATAATGTACAATCTATCCTATTTTCACTTGAAGTTGTGATCATCATATCTTGAAGAAAAGTTATTTTTGTGTTAAGTGTTCTGGAAGAGAAAGTGACAATAGGTAATGAATTTTTGTTTTGGAGGATTAGTACTTTGCTTGGGGACAAGTAAGATTCTAGGTTGGGGGAGTTGTTAAGTGGTAAAAGTTGATGTAATTATGCTTTTAATCGTTATTTAACCATTTAAATTATGTTGATTCTAATATATTTTTCTCCCAATGTAGGATGAATTTGCAGAATACCTTGGTACAAGAACAAAGATCATAATTCTCAAGATAATTGAAGAAAAATTGAAAGAAGGAAGAAGATTTTCATCCTGAGATTCACCCAAGCGAGACAGATGCTCGCTTGAGCGAAAATACGTTAAAGCTCTCTGGAAGTCACTCGCTCAAGCGAACATTTATTCACTTGAGCGAAAATATGCTAAAGCTCTCGGGAATTCAACCGCTCAAGCAAACATTTCTCGCTTGAGCGAAAATCATCATTTTTCGCTTGAGCGAATGACGCGTGACCCAAATTTTTCTATAAAAAGATAAGATGCATTTTGAGAAATAATTTTAGGTTTTGAGAAGAGAGGCGCGACAACTGCTCCAATTCTCGTCCAATCTCCAATTCCTCTTCGATTCTTCTTCATTTGGATCATTGTAATGACCATCATGAGTGACTAACTTCATTCTCTTAGGATTGGATGCAATTCCTTTGAACTCTTTTGTATCTTGGTGATATTTTGAGATATTAATATATGTTCTTGATGTTGTTATTCTTATCCTTTGTGCCTTTTAATGCTTTTATCCTTGATGTTCATATATATTTGAAAATATATCTTGAAACCCTTGATTAGGTTAAAAATATTTGCTACATTGATTTCTAGGAATGGTAATGGATGTATTAAGTGCTTAACACCCTAAACCTAATGTTGGAAAATCTATTAAATGTATGAGGAATCTATGTTTACAAGGTTTTCTTATGAATTTCATGTTTGAGGAATTAATGTAAATGATTTAAGTAGGTTGCATCAACATTGATAGGTTAATTGATGTTATTAATTTGACCTAGCCATTATACAAAGGAGGGAAAAGAAATTAATCCAATCCTAAGTTCTTATATTTCATCTTTCTAAAAATACTTAATAGTTCTTTGCCATTTATTTTCAACCCACATATTTAGGAAAAACCAATTTTGTGTCAATATACTTAATAAGCATATGACTTGGAATTTCTAGTGAAACCGTTCTTCGTGGGATCGACTTTTATTTAATTAAAATATTGTACTGTGATTGATAATATTGGTACGCTTTCCAAAAGACCAACATTGATGTAGAAATAAATGATGTGCATGCCACACATTATGACCATATGGAAGGATTTTGGGAGAAGGTTCCAACTTGATAATGTATGATGTTTTTTTATGTATTTTTGTTTATCTTGAGTCATACTTTCTAAACTAATGACTATTATCTTTTTCCTTGAACACAAATATGGCAGATTCATCTCGTACACCCCCTCCTACACAAGGTGGGGATCAAAGTCAGTCGTCTACCACAAAAAAGGGTAGGCGTGCTACACGGTTGAGGGACTTGACCATCAGCCGTAGCTCCGACCAGAAATTGCCTATACAATTTGACATGCAAACGGGTAGAGCCACGGGAGAGCATAGTGATAGATTCACTAGCTATATGGACTTTCTTGGGAGAAACAAGGTTAGTATTTCTTATTGAGGATTGAGACTATATTCCAGAGACACTGAAGAACCAAATTTGGCAAAGTATCATGGTACGTACTCTTAACTTATATTTCATTTAGCATTTAACATGTATATATATTTTACTTTTTGGGAACTTCACGTTATATTTATTGTGCAGGTCACATATGATGTCCCTAACACCACTTTGTTGAGGATAAAGTGGATCTCATATGTTGGGGAACGCTGGAGAGGTTTTAAGAATGATCTGACTAGTCGATACATATATGGGGCATTGAGCAACAAATACACATGTGACCAGTATCATTTCCTGGATGAGGAGTGTCACCGGTGTAGGGAAATGATATATGCGAGCGGTTGCGACATGATGGCTTGTGACTCACATTTTTTAAAATGTGATCATCACTCTTAGGATGATCAATAACCGAACTACCCTTAAGAGTGAGGTTTTTGTAAAAAAGGGGTTCTTATGGAGTTGCCACCAATGTTTTAACCATAAACATTGGAAAAAGATAAAAAAAGAAGGTGTTGGTTTTAAGAAAACCAACTTTGGCCGTTATAACCAGAGTTGGGTAAGGGAGTTAGTTACGTGTAGGAAAGGTGTTAACACCCCACAACGCCCATTTCGGGTTCCCTATGATGGATTAATTTAGAAAATAAAGATTCTAGAAATTATATCTTTACCCTATTTATTTACTTGCAGTATTTAAATATCTACATGACCCTAATTTCTAATGCACATAAAGGAAAGCAATAAAAGGAAAGCGATAAAAGAGAAGGAATGAAAAAGAACCTCCGAAGCGAGCTTTCTATAAATCTTCAAACTTGAGGACGCTTTTTGGCCATCCCCTCGCTCTACAAGAACACTCCTCCCTCGAACAATAAAATTACTAAACTCCCGAAAGATGAATGTCTCAAAAGTAGACTTCCTTAACCGATTTTGCCCAAAAAGGACTATCGAAAAGACTACTCAGACCTCTGGAATAGTGCAAAAATGCCCAGAAGTGTCTCAAAATATGAGAGTCTGAGAAGGTGTGTGAAAATGGGGAGGAATGCGGTCCTATTTATAGGTGCGCTCTCCCAAGAGGCTGGGACGACCGTCCCAAACTTTGTCAGTCGGGACGACCGTCTGGGATTTTGGGACGGTCGTCTCGCCTGGTAAAAAGTCTCGGGACGGCCGTCCCGGACAAAAAGTGATATGGGACGACCGTCTGGAATCCAGGACGGCCGTCTCGAGCTTCTTACAAAATTCCTAATTTTTATTTTCTAATAAAACCCTCCTTTTCTTAAATGGAGCCTAGCTAACACTACTAGGGGCCCTATAAAGCCTTGTCCATCTTTGAAACGGAGGATTTCTAAACTTTATTGTATGAGCGGACAAGATTTGGGGTCTACAAGGAGACATGGCAGGCATTTCGGACTTAGCTTTTAGATCCTAAGTTTCAGGTTAGCACATTTGTGATTTGTTTGCAGTCATATTTTTGAAATGGAGGTCTTAAAATTGGTATTTAACATGGAATGCAATAGGCTAAGTGATAGAAGGCACAAGATATTCAGAGAAAGAATATTCACCCCACAGGTTGTCTCGTGGGGGTTATGAGAAATTGGAGGAGAAGATGATCAAGGAGACATCTTCAAAGTCAACCTTTAGATGAATCGGTTGTGAGTTCTGTTAGTCGCCCTTCACGCCATGATTAATGGAAGAGAGCTCGCCAGAAGTCATTAAGGGAGTACTTGTCTGAGCAAACTCATGTTGTAGCTCAACGTATTGTAAGTAACATACCCTAAAGTAATTATTTATGTTATACTACAATAGAAATATGTATTTGCTAACAAATTCTTCCTTTGTGTTGTAGGATGAGTTGGTTAAGCAGAGCACTCAGGGATCATTCCACCCACATGGTCGTCAGGACATATTGGCAATGGCCATTGGTATCCCAGAGCATCCCAGACGTGTTCGTTTTGTTGGACGAGGGGTGGGCATCAGACAGTACTTTGGTGCCCCATCCTTAGCAACTCAAACTTCGAGGCATCTGAATGATTTGGAGTTAGAGTCCCTCAAATAACAAATTAGGAAGGAGATTTGAGATGAGGTGTACTCTGACTTGAAGGCAGAGTTATTGAGCTCAATGCGAACAGAGTTGGCATCTTTATCCACTCAACCTTCTGTTCCCGCACGAGAGGCATTCCCAATTCATGTTAGCACAAAGGGGAGTTGTGATGCTCCTGATAAAGGGGCGGAGGTTGCTCCTACTAACACTACTGACTATGAGTTGTATGTTGCGGGTCCTCCCGAACATTTGGTGGCATACGGTACGTATTATATCTTTGACATGTATTTGGTACTCTGTTAAGCATAATATTGTCTAAAATACTTTATCATTTGTTTACCTTAGGGAAAATGTATGCATTGGGGTCAACCATCCACCAGTAGAGTATTGGAGATGATATGATAAGAGTGGTGGTTGTAGATATTTGGGATGTTGTTGCCCCAATCCTTATTCCCACTGAAGGGTTTCAAACAGTGGGACAGACACCTGGAAATTTTATCTTATGGCCAGTCTCATTAACAAGAACCATCCCAACACTTGCACAAGTTGTGTCATGTATTTTTCCCTTTTACTTATTATTTTTTGATATGTTGATGTATACTAATGTTATTTATTTTTGGTACTTGTATAGAAAGAGGCTAAAAAAGCAAAGGAAGTTGTGTATGAATCACCACCACCTCCGAGTGCTATACAGCGACTCGATGCACTAGCAACGACTATCGGGACCACTCCCATACTGTTAGATATGTCACCCGAAGTTGTAGGCAAGACCAAGGCGATCCCTTTTTTCCTACTCCAAAGGGATCTTTTTTATATTCTCACTGGTACTGATCTATTATGTGTATCAATGTTGCAACTTTAGGAAATGTAAGTAAATTTTGATTTAACTTCATATTTTACATAAATTAAAATCATTGTACATTATTTTGTAACTTTATTTATTTTCAATGTTGAAGGTATTTACATCGTTTGTGTGTTGAGAGGAAGAGTGCCTTTATCTATGGATTTATTGACCCTGTTGCCATTTAGTCCGTTGGGAATAAATTTGAAGAGGTGCAAACGTACTTAATAGAGACATTTCAAAACAAAGGCAAAGAAGTATACTTAGCACCTTACTTGCATAAGTAAGTATACATCTTATAAATTAATACACATTTATGTAAAACTGAAATTTTATTAATATTATTTCAACGTGTAGGGGTCATTGACAGCTCCTAGTCATTATTCCTCGACAATTTCTTGTGGTTCTCTTGTGTTCATTACATAAGAAACTAAATGATTTGGATATTAGAAAGCACATAGACGCGAAAGTTTGGTATTTTTAATTGTTGTATCATATGTGCACTTACACCAAAATTGGGTTCTATTATAATTAATTCCTATCCTTTTGTAGGGCTTTGGAAGCTCACCTCAGGTTGTGAGACATGCTAGAAAGAAGTTGACGTATATTGCACCAAAGGTGACCACACATTCCTCTTACTGTTGTTTAATTGGTCATTTAAAGTTAATTTGACATGTATTTAACTTGTAGTGTCCACGCCAATTGGGTATTATGTGATGAAGCACATGCACACCATCGTATCCGCAAACATTATTGACTCATGGAGGGAGGTAAATATGTCAATTATGTAAATGGTTTCTAAATTTGAAATGTTTCATTATGTAGGATTTCAGAAACTCCTCTCCATTGAAGATTGAAGTGTTAGACGACATTCGAGAGCAGTGAGCTTCTTTTCTTTTAAGTATTCAATCTTCATAGCAAATTTGACTTGTAACAATTTTGATTGAATTCATTTAAGTTAGCAAATTTACATTCGTTTAAGTAAATGAAAGTATGTTTTATATGTGTTGTGTTGTGAACTGTTTGGAACTGTGAATATTTGTCTGGAAATGTGATGAATAGGCAAGTCTATTTGATAAAAGGCAGGAACACTGTCATGAACTGTGATGAATAACTGAAACAAAACATTCCTTTTAAAAGAAAAACACACTTTCTACGTCAATTATGTCATTAATCGACGTAGAAAGTTTACTTTTTATGTCGGTTAATCATATAACTGATGTAGAAATTCTAACCTTCTATGTCGGTTATCTACATAACCGAGATTGATATCACATTCAATAACAGTTACTGTTAAGCAATATAGATACAGTGGTCATAGAAAGTAAGACTTTCTACGTCGCTTAACAGTATAAACCGACATAGAAAGTAAGACTTTTTATGACGGTTCATAATAATCGACGTAAAAAATCTTACTTTCTATGACCCCTGTATCTATGTCGCCTCTTTAACCGATGTAGAAAACCCATTTTAACCGACATAGAAAGTCTTTTCCGTAATAGTGTATTTTTCTTAATAATTAAGTAAAGTTTCGTGACAGACAAAAAAATAAAAATTAGTAGTGACTTGTGAATATAACCTATGTTGTTTTATGTAGCACGTTTAAAAAAAAGTATTAATATATTTCCTTTTATTAAATGAGTTTGTTGAGAGTAATAAAGGATTTTGTGTGATGAAATTTAACTCTTTTTCTCTCAACTTTTTTTCATATACCGTTTTATTCTATCAAATGTTATGATTAGATATAAAATAGAGATAAATACGATTATTTTATTAACTTTTTTAATTACTAATTGTTTTAGAAAATAGATAATAAGTTATTTTAAGTAATTTTTGATGATGAAGAAAAAGTTAACTAATAAACATATTATTGAAAAATATGATTTTTTATATAATAAAAATTAATTTTTATTTATTTATATAGCTAGATGATGAATGTTATTTTATTTTTTATTTTTTGATATAAAAATATTTTTTAAACTAATTATTTTCTTTATAAATCATGCATTTAATATGTTTTCATTAAAAACATGTCATAATTCAATTTTTCTTAATTTATTATATTTTGCATAGTTTTAACATAAAAAAATAATATACATGCATGCATCCGTAATACATATTTTTTTCTTTAGTAGGAGAAATGTAATTTGAGATGGGCCAAATTTATGAAAATAAATGTCCAAATTGATATAGTGAAGTTCCACTTTTCTCGGAAGCCCAAATTTATTTGTGCAGTCCACCTGGGAAATGTTACAAATGAAAATTTTGAATCAAACATATTCATTCAGGCTAGAATCTAATTTAGCCCAATGAAGGCTAGCGTGAATAAAAAATTAAATCCAAATCGGTGTCTGGACAGTGGCGAGATCTTCTTGGGAGCTGAGGGGGGCCGTGACCCCCCCAAAGTTTTGTAACTCCGATGTAATTTATGATTTTGGCCCCCCCAAATTTAATGAACATTTAATATATTTACTTGTATATTTACAATTCTATCCTCTCAGCCCCTTCTCAATTTTGTAACTCTCATATAATTTATGATTTTGTCCCTCTCAAACTTAATGATCATTTAATATATTTAAGTATATATCTATAATTTTATCTTTTCACCCTTTCATCTTCTTTCTTTCTTTTATATTTATTTATTATTTATTAATAATATATTATTTGACCCCCCAAGATTAATGGTCAAGATCCGCCACTGGTGCCTGGATCACTCTAAATAAGAAAGAAGCATATTATTTTCTACATATCAGTCCCAAAATTTTCTCTTTACATCAATCCAATTTTACATTTTTAATTTGAAAAATATTTAATTTTATTGTAATTAATTTTAGGTATAATTTCTCTTATTTAATACTCTATAAATAGAGGTTTGATGACATCATAATAACAATTTTCTGTTTTGGGTGAGAGTTGTTATTTAGTCGTGTCTCCATTTTTTTTTTTCGTTATCGGTTTTTAGTTAAGCGAGTTCATTTACTACTACTACACTTCTTATTCATTTTCTTTTATTTAATTTACAATTTCTATTAAATTTTTTAATTTATATTATTTCATTTACTTTATTCATTCCGTTCTCATTTTAATTTTTGTTATTTAATTCTTTAAAATTTTTATTTTATTTTAATACTGCTTAATTTTTGTTTTCCATTTATCTCTTTCCCAATTTCAATTCTCAATTTAATTTGAGTTATTACTTTCAGAAATTTTAAATTTAATTACTACACTTGTTTTATTTTAAAGTAATATTTTATTTTGCACTTTTAATTAAAAACATTTTATTTTTATTTTATAAATTTCAGTAATTTAAATTCTACTTTAATTTAATTTTAGGTATCATTAGTATTTTATTGCAATTTGATTTTAATATTTATTATTTTACATTAATTTATTTTATTTTAATTTTTTTACTCTTTCATAAGCCTTTATTTACTATTATTTATTATTTTTAGAGAAAATAATGTATAATAATAATATGTTCCTATAATGTGTTGGACATGTGTTAGCTATATTATATTAATTTAATAATTTATTTATTATTTTTATTAGTATTTTGTGTGACTAAAATGCTATTTTCACTAAATTTTAAAAAGATAGTTATTAAAAAATAGATAAAGTATTTATATGTATTATTGTTTAAAATTTTTATGACGTTCTTACTGTGAAGAACTTTATATTTTAGTGTCCAAATTTATATATACGGATTTTTTATTTCTTATATATTATATATATATATATATATATATATATATATATATTATAATAATAAACATTTTGGATAGAAGAGTGGACTGGACACTAGTGCAAAAAGGGGCTTTTACGTTAGGTATTTAGGGCTTTTTACGTCGTATTTAAGACTGACGTTAAAACGGGAGACGTAAATTTACGTCGGACCCTTTAGCCCGACGTAAATTTACGTCAGTTATCAAGACCCGACGTAATTTTGCGTTGCATATACCATTAAACAGATGTAAAAACTTTTGGAAATTAAAAAAAACAGCAAATTTACGTCGCATATGGTATATGCGACGTAAATTTACGTCACATATACCAATATGCAACGTAAATTTACGTCGCATATACCAATATGAGACATAAATTTGCTGTTTTTTTTTAAATTGGGTTGATTCTGTTTTACAACTAAAACCTACAAATATATATTACAACCAGACAGTCTAGAGGTTCAATTTTCTTTAGCTAGTAAATTAAAAATATAATATTATATAATTCAAACTACATAATAAAACAATATAATACAAACATACAAACTAAAAAATCTATTACAAACTAAAAGTTAATACAAACTAAGCTACCTAAACTACATAATACACACATAGAGATGGGATCATCATCACATTACTGTCAGATCCTCATCAATAATAGGTTGTTTTTTATGCTTTGCACGACGCAAGTCCTCCTAAACAAATGATAACAATTAATTAAACATTTATATAATTATAATACTAGAAAAGAGTAAATAGACAATATGTATATATATATATATATATATATATATATATATATATATTACCTTGGTCTGTGCTGATAGTGGCATAACCAAACGTCTTGGCCAAGCCAAGAATGTCCCGCTTGCCTGCCCCACTAATTGAATCTCTTCATTAGGAAAAGGCACTGGAGCATTAACATCATGAACTTCATCAACTACTACTTGTGTCCAGTCTGCCTATAGAGGGACACCATGGATGGTTAAACCACCCTCAAAAACTCGACCAATAGCCACTAGACGCGGGGGTCATCTTCAACATATAACTCACACTGGTGTGATGCATCAGTCTGAGTATATTCTCCTGAAGGATCAGCAGTAGTAGCAGCACAACTCCCTTTAGTGCTGACTCGAACAACATCATGTTCAATTGTTTGAGGTGTTCCTTGAGTCTGTTGCTGAGAGCGGGCGAGAGATTCAATTTTTTCATCAAACTCTTGCTGCAAGGACTGCCTTATTTGATTTAACTTTTCTTCAAACTGCATCTCCATTTTATGCAAGGCCTCCTGGCTGCAAGAGTCAGTAGTGGTCCTTCGTGATGTTGGACCAAAGTAATCACGAAGGCCCCAGGATCCACCAGCACCACGCACACGTCCTGAGTAATCTGGTTTTCCTATGGCTGTCGCCAATATATCTTGTCGACCATGAGGAATAAATGATCCTTGGGTGCTCTGCTCAACTAAATCATCCTACAACACATTAACAATAATTAAGTCATACACTAACTTTCACATTAGAATCAATTTAAATTGACATTATAACTTACGATTTTCTGAGCAATGATTCGTGCAGACTCAGAAGTCATTTGTCCATCAGATTTTGTCCGGGCTGCCTTCCACATCTCATAGCAAGGGGGTGGAGATGCAAGGTCAGTAGACTCAACTCCTGCTGACTCTTCTCTGGCTTTCATGAGACGTTGCTCCAATAATGCATATCATCCTCGTGACAATACATGGGGTGCATCATTCAACCTCTGACGTTGTTGGGCAGCATGTCTTTTATCCTGCCAAGAGGGATCCAGTCGGCTAGCACAAAACTGTAACCAATCCTCCTCACTAATTTGATACTTTAGACAGGGAGATTCATCTTGAAACTTTCCAAATACATACTCCCGTGTCAAGAAAGTCTTAAAGTCCCTCCATCTAATGGCAATGGAGGATAAAATCTTCTTCCTCATCACCTCAATATTAGGAACATCAAAATTTTGCTGTGAAATGACCAATAAATGTTAAATTCAATTAATAATGATATATAAAGTATTCAACAAATATATAAATACCTGAACATCCTGCCACATGAGGTTCTTCTCGGTTTCCTCTACATCATCCCAAGATGGAGTAGTAATCGGAACATGGTGTCGAGCTAGTAGTCCCAAATAGCTCTTAAACTTAGCAGCATTTGGGCCAGATGCCTTACCAGAATGTGGATCAACTTCAACTTGAGTTTTCTCTCTAGCTACCCTCCTTGCTGTCAACCCCTTTAACTGAGTGACAGATCTACCTTTACCTCCACTTCCGCTCCTGCCACTGCCACTACCACTACCAGTACCAGATGTGAAATCCGACATATCCTGAAAAACAAAACAATATGAAGTCAACATACTTTATAAGTTTGAATAAAAAGAACTAAAAAATGTGAAGATAAACACCTATTATGTTAGTATGTTTTCCCATATCCCTTCATCATGATCACTTCGAATTGCATGTATGTCATCAACTTCATTGTCAACTATGTCATCAAATGGTCTACTTGAAAATGAAGGTGTTTCATGTATATCTAGAGACTCATCTTCATGAATTCCGTGCATGCTTCTTCCTTCAAGGACAATTGACCATCTCTCATTACATGGATCCTTGACATAAAATATTTGTCTCGCTTGATATGCCAAAATAAAAGGTTCATCCTTATACCCAACTTTACTCAAATCAACCAAAGTAAATCCTAGGTCATCTATTCGCACACCCGTATTCCCTTCAACCCATTTACACTTGAAGACAGGCACCCTAAAAGTAACATAATCAATTTCCCATACCTCTTCTATGACCCCAAAATAACTCATAGAAGCTGTGATAGGATTTTTGTCTTTAGAACTAGAAAAATGCATAGATTCAGCTTGAATTGCGACCCCACTATTTTGTACTCTACCTTTATCATCTTCTATTTTTGAGTAGAAACAATAATTATTAATGTCATACCCACCAAATGTAATGACATCACTATTAGGCCCACGAGCAAGTCTCAAAAGTGTTTCTGAAACATTAATCTCAACATATACCCTTTTTTTAAACCAAGAAAGGAAACTTTTGTTATGTTCATTCAATACCCATTTTTCATTCATTCGTGGATGTGTTGCCTTTATTTCAGTTATGTGTTGTGATATGTAAGGGATTACTTCATCAGTGTTGTTCAATATGTATAAATGTGCTTGGTCAACTTCTTTCTGACTAACATTTTTAGTCTTTAAATTTTGAGTACCCTTACCTTCACATCTTCCATCATGTCTCATCTTAGGAATACCTATTGGTTCTGATTTTGACATGTATCCTAAACAAACACTAGTGGAAAAATAGCTTTCTATGACGGGTTTTTATCACAGTCGTAATCCACCCGTCATAGTATGTGGCGCGGTGGCAATTTTGTAATAAAATCATAAACTTTCTATGTCGGGTAAGTTTTAGCCGACATAGTAAGTGGAAAGGTCACTTTCTACGTCGGTTAAAATTTACCCGACATAGAAAGTTAACTTTCTATGTCGGGTAACATTTACCCGACGTAGAAAGTTAACTTTCTATGTCGGGTAAATTTTAACCGACGTAGAAAGTGTCTTTGATGACGGGTGTTAGAGCAACCGACATAGTATCTTGCTCCATTTCATTTCATCACTTCCCCCCCATAGCAGAGCTCCCCTGTACGTTTCTCCCTACGCTCCATTTCCTTTCATCAGTTCACCCATACCAGAGCTCCCCCGTTCCCTTGTATACGTTTCTCCGCACCCACATTTGCTCGTCACGCCACCTGCCAACGCTTCGTGCCGCCTGCTGCTACTGGTGCCCGTCGCCTGGGATACGTTTCTCCCCACCCAGCTCTGCACGTCACGCCACCTGCCACCTCTGTAGGTCTTCAAGAGGTAAGTTTTGGTGCTTACTTTAGCCAATGTAGGTTTACGGTATTGAATCTAGTAAGTAATAATGCTTGTCAGAGAGGGAAACATCACGGGTGCCTTTAGCTAATTTAGAGATGTATTGTAAGTAGTTTAGTCATTTGAATGTGTTTACGTAGGCATTCTTTCGTGATTTTGATTTTGAACATTAGATTTGTATTATAATGTAGTTATTTTGAGAGTGGAGTTGGATTTCGTGTAGGCATTATAGTGTAGTTATTTCGTGTTTCTGTAGCTAATTTGATTTTGAAAATTAGATTTGTAACAATGGATCGGAGTTGATCCCGCTAACAAAGGATGGTCAGTGGTTCTACAGGGAAAACCCATGTATACTTCTGATGAGAATGATGAATTAGTACTTGATATACCCGAGACACCATGTTTCTCTTCAAATATGCCAAACTTGAGTGTTAATGTAGAAATAGATGATGTGCATGCCATCCGTTATGACCATATGGAAGGATTTTGGGAGAATGCTCCAACTTGATAATGTATGAAATTTTTTTAATGTATTATTTTTTAATGTATGCACTTTTTTGTTTATCTTCAGTCATATTGTCTAAACTAATAACTATTATTTTTTTCTTTGAACACAGATATGGCAGATTCATCTGGTACCCCTCCTCCTACACAGTCCCCCCTCCTACACAAGGTGGTGATCGAGTCAGCCGTCTACCAGGAAAAAGGGTAGGCGTGCTACACGATTGAGGGAGTTGAATATCGATCGCAGCTCCGATCAGA
This sequence comes from Sphenostylis stenocarpa, assembly GCA_963425845.1. Classification (NCBI taxonomy): domain Eukaryota; kingdom Viridiplantae; phylum Streptophyta; class Magnoliopsida; order Fabales; family Fabaceae; genus Sphenostylis; species Sphenostylis stenocarpa. The sequence continues at coordinate 33,643,660 of OY731401.1, forward strand.
AATTGCCTATCCGAGTTTGACATGCAAAGCTGGTAGAGCCACTAGAGAGCACGAGTGCTAGATTCAGTAGCTATGTGGCCTTGCTTGGGAGAAGCAAGGTTAGTATTATTATTGAGGATTGGGACCATGTTCCGGAGACACTGAAGAACCAGATTTGGCGAGTATCCTGGTACCTACTCTTACTTGAGCATTTAACATGTATATATATTTAACTTTTTTGGGAACTTCATGTTATTTTTATTGTGTAGGTCACATATGATGTCCCTAACACCACTTTGTTGAGGACAAAGTGGATCTCATATGTCTGAGGAGCAGCTGGAGAGGTTTTAAGAGTGATCTGACCGGTCGATACATATATGGGGCATTGAGCAACAAGAACCCATGTGACCGATATCGGTTTTTGGATGAGGAGACATGGCGGGCATTTCGGACTCGGCGATTAGACCCTAGGTTTCGAGGTTAGCACATTTGTCATTTGTTTGCAGTAATTTTTTTAAAATAGAGGTTTTAAATTTGGTATTTAACATGGAATGCAACGAGGCCAAGAGGCGAAGGCACGAGGATATTCGGAGGAAGAATATCCACCCCCACGAGTTGTCTCGTGGGGGTTATGAGAAATTGGAGGAGAAGATGCTTGAAGGAGACTTCTTCAAGTCTACCTTCGAGATGACTCGGTTGTGAGTTACGTCACCCGCCCTTCACGCCATGATAAATGGAAGAGAGCTCGCCGGACCTCATCGGGGAATTACTTATCCGAGCAAACTAATGTTGTTGCTCAACGTATTGTAAGTAGCATATCCTAAACTAATTATATATGTTATACTACAATAGGCATTTGTATTTTATAAAAAATCATTCGTTTGTGTTGTAGGATGAGTTGGTTGAGCGAGCACTCAGGGATCATTCCACCCACATGGCCGTCGGGATATATTGGCAGTGGCCATTGGTACCCCAGAGCATCCTGGACGTGTTCGTGGTGCTTGGACGAGGGTGGGCCTCGGACAGGTACTTTGGTGCCCCACTCGTGGCAACTCCTTCTTTGAGGCAGCTGAATGAGCAAGAGTTTGAGTCGCTCAAACAACAAATTAGGAAGGAGATTCGAGATGAGGTGTACTCGACTTGAAGGCGGAGTTATTGAGCTCAATGCGAGCGAGTTGGCATCTTTGTCATCTCAACCTTACGTCCCGCACGAGCGGCATCCCCGATTCATGTCGGCACAAAGGAGAGTTGTGATGCTCCGATAGAGGGCGAGAGGTTGCTCCTACTGACACTGCTGACTGTCAGTTGTATGTTGTGGGTCCTCCCGAGCATTTGGTGGCATACGGTACGTATTATATCTTTGACATGTATTTGGTACAGTGTTACGCATTATATAGTCTAAAATATTTTATCCTTTGTTTACCTTAGGGAAAATGTATGCATTGGGGTCAACCATCCACCACCAGAGTATTGGAGATGATATGATCAGAGTGGTGGTTGTAGATGTCCGGGATGCTGCTGCCCCAATCCCTATTCCCACTGAAGAGGTTCAAACAGTGGGACAGGCACCTGGCCATTTTATCTTATGGCCAGTTTCATTAACAAGACCCATCCCAACACATGCACAGGTTGATTTATGCATTGAACGATAGTACTTATTATTTTTTGATAGGTTGATGTATATTAATGTTATTGATTTTTGGTACTTGTATAGGAAGAGGCTGAAAAAGCAAAGGAAGTTGTGCATGAATCACCACCACCACCATCTGCTTTACAGCGACTCGGTGCACTGGCAGCGACTATCGGGACCACTCCCATACAGTTAGATATGCCACCCGAAGTCGTATGCAGGACCAAGACGATCCCTTTTTTCTTACTCCAAAGGGATATTTTTGATCTTCTCGCTGATACTGATCTGTTATGTGTATCGGTGTTGCAGCTTTGGGAATTGTAAGTATATTTACATATATTTTTATATTCTCATCTGGTACATTATTTTATAACTTTATTTATTTTCAATGTTGAAGGTATTTACATCGTTTGTGTGTTGAGAGGAAGATTCGCTTTCTCTATGGATTTGTTGACCCTGTTGCCATTCGAGTCCATTGGGAATAAAGGCGAAGAGGTGCAAACGTACTTAATAGAGGCATTTCAAACTTGGGGCAAAAAAGTCTACTTAGCACCTTACTTGCATCGATAAGTATACATCTTATAAATTAATGCACATTTATGTAAAACTGAAATTTTACTAATATTATTTCAACGTGCGGGGGTCATTGGCGGCTCATAATCATTGTTCCTCGGCAATTTCTTGCGATTCTCTTGTGTTCATTACACAAGAAAGCAAATGATTTGGATATTAGAAAGCACATAGACGCGTAAGTTTGGTTTTTTTAATTGTTGTATCATATGTGCACTACTTACACCAAAATTATTTGTCCTTTTGTAGAGCTTTGGAAGCTCACCTAAGGTTGCAAGGTCTTCCATCTCATGCTAGAAAGAAGTTGACGTATATTGCACCAAAGGTGACCAAACACCTCTTACTATTGTTCAATTTGTCATTTAAAGTTAAGCTGACATGTATTTAACTTGTAGTGTCCACGGCAACCGGGAAGCCATGAGTGCGGGTATTATGTGATGAAGCACATGCACACCATCGTAGACAAAAATATTATGGGCTCATGGAGGGAGGTAAATATACTATAATTAAGTCAAATATGCCAATTATGTAAATGGTTTCTAAATCTGAAATGTTTCAATATGTAGGAATTTACAGACTCATCTCCAATGAAGATTGAAGTCTTAGACGATATCAGAGAGCAGTGGGCTTCTTTCCTTTTAAGCATTCAATCTTCATAGGAAATTTAACTTGTAACAATTTAGATAGAATTGATTTAAGTTAGGAAATTTACATATATTCATAGGAAATTTATTCAACTGGGTAGAACTGGATCTGTCTGTACATATATTCATTTCAATGTGTTTCATATGTACATATCTGTCTGCAACTGAATCTGTCTGTACTGGATATATATTTGTAGCAAATTTATATATGAACTGTGCATATCTGTCTGTACTGGATCTGTGGTTATTTGTCTGGAACTGTGATGAATAGGCAGGTCTACTCGAAGAAAGGTAGCATCTGTAAATAAAATGCAGGTATTTTAAAAAAAAATAACACTTTCTACGTCGGTTATGTCATTACCCGACGTAGAAAGTACTTTCTACGTCGGTTAATGGCATAACCGACGTAGAAAGTGTAACATTTTATGTCGGTTATAGGCATAACCGACATTGATAACACATACAATAACGGTTACTGTTAACCGATATAGATACTGGGTTATAGAAAGTTAGAAAGTAAGACTTTCTATGTCGGTTATAAGTGTTAACCGACATAGAAAGTATTATGACAGGTCAGAACCAGTTATGATCGATCAGAATAGCTCATACAAAATAAGACTTTCTACGTCGGTTCCCTGACTAACCGACGTAGAAAGTCCTTCTATGACCGATCAGAACCAGTTATGATCGATCAGAATAGCTCTATGACCGATCATAACCATTTTGACCGATCATAATAGCTCAAAGAAAGTAGGTCTTTCTACGTCGGTTCCTATTAACCGACGTAGAAAGTCTTACTTTCTATGACCCCCGTATCTATGTCGCCGCTTTAACCGACATCGAAAGCCCATTTTAACCGATGTAAAAAGCCTTTTTTGCAGTAGTGAAAACTTAATGGCTTCTTCTGCAATGTACCTTTCCACAATAGAAGCTTCTGGCCTGTACTGATTATTCACATATCCTTTTAAGATCTTCATGTATCTCTCAACAGGATACATCCATCTAAGAAAAATTGGACCACATAACCGAATTTCCCTTACCAAATGGACTATCAAATGCACCATGATATCAAAAAATGAAGGGAGAAAATACATTTCTAACTGACACACTATTACAATTGCTTCATTTTCTAATTCATCTAACTTTTTGGATCAATTACCTTTTTACAAATGGCGTTGAAAAACAAACATAACCGAGTAATAGCAATTCTAACAGAAGTTGGTAAGATATTTCGAATAGCCATTGGTAAAAGTTGTTGCATCAACACATGACAATCATGAGACTTTAAACCAACTAATTTCAACTCTTGCATATACACAAGACTCTTAACATTTGAGGAGTATCCTTGTGGCACTTTGACCTCACGTAAACACTCACAAAAGCTTCTTTTTTCTTTCTTTGATAGAGTATGACAAGCTGGAGGTAAGTAAGTGCGTTTTCCAACTGATTGTGGATGTAATTCAGAACGTATACCCATGTCTGCCAAATCTTGTCTTGCTTTTATTCCATCTTTTGTCTTTCCTTTTATGTTAAGCAATGTCCCAATTATACTATCACAAACATTTTTTTCAACATGCATCACATCTATACAGTGTCTAACTTCCAACTTACACCAATAAGGAAGATTGAAGAATATAGATTGTTTCTTCCAAATGTTTTTCTCATTGGATTTCTTTTGGGTCTTTCCAAACACAATATTAATATTTTTCACTTGCTCATATATACTTGTTCACCATTGCGTGGTACTGATGCAACTGCATTCTCCTGACATCCATTAAATGTTTTTTTCATTTTACGATATGGATGATTAGCAACTAGAAACTTTCTATGCCTATTGTACGAATTTTTTTGTCCATGTTTCAATTGGATATAACTTGTGTCTTCTTGACATAAAGGACACGCTAAATGACCTTTCACACTATAACCGCTCAAATTACCATATGCTGGAAAATCATTTATAGTACAAAATAACATTGCACGCAACCTGAAATTCACTTCGTGATATGAATCAAATACATCCACTCCTGTTTCCCACAACATCTTCAAATCATCAATTTAAGGACTAAGATATACATCTATGTCATTTCCTGGTTGTCGAGGTCCTGAAATCATCATAGATAACATCATATATTTTCTCTTCATGCATAACCAAGGAGGCAAATTGTAAATGATCAACAAAACTGGCCATGAACTATGTTTACTACTTAAATTTCCATAAGGATTCATCCCATCTGTAGCTAATCCAATTCTCAAGTTTCTTGGCTCTGCACCAAATTCTGGAAAGGTTTCATCAATCATTTTCCATTGTGGAGAATCAGCTGGATGTCGAAGAAGATTATCACATTTTCTACCATTTGCATGCCATGTGAAGTTTCTTGCATCTTATTTTATGGAAAATAATCTTTTAAACCTAGGTATAATTGGCAAATACCATAACACCTTAGCAGGGGGACCATCTAGTTCTTCCTCACCACTACTTTCCTCAACTTTGTTTTTGAACCTCGACAAACCACATGTCGGACACATCTTTAATTTAGCAAAATCGTTTCTGTACAATATACAATCATTAGGACATGCATGTATCTTCTTGTACTCTAAACCCATTGGACATAATATTTTCTTTGCCTCATAGTTACGAATAGGTAATGTATTATCTTCAGGAAGCATCTCCTTCAACAACTCCAATAATTCGGTGAAATTTTTATCAGTCCATCCATTTCTTGCTTTTAAAGTAAACAATTTTAAAGTTGCTGATAATCTTGTAAAACTACATCCTATGTACAATTGTTGCGCAAAATCAGATTTCAAAGAATCATATAGATGTGCTTTCATAAAATTTTCTTCACCAATATCACGTATCATATCCTCTAGATTATCATTCATCCCTTCATCAAAATTGTCTGTAGTTGACACAGTTGGGATGTCTAATATTTCTCCATGCCATGTCCATATTGTATAACTTTTAATAATACCATAAACAAACAAGTGATCACGTATATCCTCAAGTTCATGACAAATTTGATTCAAACAACGAACACATGGACAATAATATGTCCCTTTCATAGCTTTTCCATTTTCACTAGCAAATTTCAAAAATTTCTCAACTCCCTTTTCGTACTCTTCACTAATACGACGTGCATTCATCCAACTTCGATTCATATTATGTTATAAAGTTTCGTCACTCCTAGAGATTTAAAAATTATATGTAAAAAGAAATTAATATACAAACAACAAAGAACGTTTCAACAACAATGGAGTGTGTAAACTGAATGCACTCAAACAAATAAACAAATAATTACATTCCAATAACAATCCAGTGGAGACATTCATACTATAACGTGATTGAGATCCCCAAAAACAATCACGGATTCAATTTAAACATATAGCAATGGCATAGAACACTAACCTCGAGTGTAGACGAAAAATGATTTCAAACTCGAATCCAATCGGGGAGAAATATCAAGTTCGTAAAATGACACACAATGTTGATGTTTTTCACTGTCAAACTGATCGAAAATGGTGTGCAGAGGTAGCTGTTGTCGTCGTTCTCAAAAACCCTGGTTGCGCGAGACGAGGGAGTGGGTTTGAGAGGAAATAAAAGGGACTTTTTACGTCGCGCATCGCAGTACGCGACATAAAAAGCACTCTTTTACGTCGCACCTGGGTGGCGCAACGTAAAAGAAAGCTTTTTACGTCGCGTGCTGGGGTGCGCGACGTAAAAGTTTTGTCTCTTATTTACAAAATTGTCACCGCGTTTTATTTACGTCGAATATTTTTACATGCGACGACAATTAGGTGACGTAGAAGCCCTTTTTTGCACTAGTGGAAGGAATGTGTACAATATCAAGTTTTTTCTTAAGTGCAAATATCTAAAAGGCTAAATAAGGTCTGGATGAGAGAGACAAAAAAAATACTAAAGGTAAAAAAATTAGGGTGATGATCTTTTGACAACCGAAAGAAAAAACAACCCAAAAAACAACTCATTTTATTAATATAATAATCATGAAAGAGTTTAAATAAAAATAAAAAATAGTTAAAATTATTATTATAATATAAAATGCAGTTGTTTACAGGGTTGTTTGTGTGAATAGTGGTGTCAAAATATCTTTTTCCAAAAAATTATTGAGAAAATATTTGTCAAATATACAAACAAACAAATTTTAACAAAATCATTAATTTGCCTTAAATTTATTTAAAAATCAGTTTTAATTTAATTAAAAAAATAATTTTCATTTCTTTTTAATTACGACAAATAAACCTAAACAAAATATAAGAAAAACACAAATGATGATAAGAATTATTTTTTAAAAATTAAAATTAGTATGATAATAGAAAAAGAATATATTAATTGATATTATGTATATTATATATGTAACAAAAAAAATAAAAAACTAAATGTTCACACTGACTTAGAATTTGACTAAAAATTTTTATTGGAATATTTTCTCAGTTAAGTTTTTTATTTTATTATTATTAATAAAATTTTTGAACTCATAATTTTAATTAACCTAGTTCAATTTTATCCGATGGTAAAGTAATTGAATAAGTAAGTTTGTATTCAGAAGCTTATTTGAAATAATAAAAAATAACATTATTACGAAAGGGTCTATGCTTTCCTTTGAGACAATCTTCTGAAAGTTGAGTTGGTGACTTAAAGAATGGTAGACCTTCCACCATATCATACTCAGTTTTCATCTCATTGTAGGTCAAGTGATCGTAGCAAGATGTCAAACTTGAGCTGCTAACACTAAATTGACCTGAAAACATGATTTAGAAACTCCAGAATTTACCTGAATAACAAACATGGAAAACATGAGTGAGAAACTCCAGAATTTTCATCAACAACAAACACACGATTATTAAAATTAGTCATCCATTTAAAAACTAGTCATTTTCATATTATGCAACCTTGAAGAGCACTTGCTCTTCATTCATCTGCTGCTCATGTACTATCAGGCTGGAGTTCATCTACCATCTTTGAATCCAAATCATCATATTCTTCAGTAAAGCACACTACATAATCGTACCTAGAAGTCATTGAGCGGAGAATTTTCTCAATGATGTTAACTATGAGAGTCTAGCAGTCGTTAACAGATTCTTCACTCTTCATTTGCAGAATCTCTGAAGCTATGCTGGTTTTACTCTAGCAACGCCTTTGATATAATCTTAGAGGTTTTACGAGTACAAATATTTATAATCTTAGTAATAGAAGATATAAAGAACTTATTTAAAGAGATCATAGAGGAAATTACGTTGTTAACAATTTGGTCTCATGCATGAGTTAGCTTTTACGTTGACAGAGTGCACAGTTTTGTTCATGCAGAATACACTCTCCAACCAAAGCCACGCATTGATTCTAACTTGCTGTTATGTGTTCATAAAAAAGGTGATTCCACACGTATTTTTTAGGTTTGATTCCTGGGTGATGATTATTTGAGAAACTAAATAACCATTACAAAATTGATTATTTTTGTTTATTCTTTATCTTTTTCGTTTTTTTCTTTGCAGTTTCATTTAGATGAACATTTCAGTTCTTTGTTTTAATTATCTAATTTTAAGCAACGAGAAACTGATAAGAGGAAGAAGATGTTGAAACACAAAAGAAAAGGAATAAACAAGGGATCAATTATGAAATATTATATATATTCCATGGTCCTCGCTATTAAGCGTTGCACTAAACTCAAAGCATTGAACCTTATTACATGATCCATGGTTCTTGCTATTGGGAGTTGCATAGAACTCAACTATCATTAGCGTTGAACCTTATTACAACACACAAACACACAATTTCAAATGACTCTGATTTCCCCAGAAGGGACTTTGACATTTTCAATAGATGGTCTTCTTCCCTTTGCTATAGATTTCCTCTTCAGACGTAACTGCCTCTCTTCATATAATTTCTCAGCAAAGCTTCACAAAATTAAAAGTAACAATATCCTCTCAGAATCAGCATTCCACGTACAACTCAACCAAAAAAATATAACAAATTCTGCGTTGAGAATGTGAGTTTGTACCCACCTGTCAAGAGCTTGAGCATTTGTATGGTCTAGTTCAACTGGGACAAAAGTATTCACATTCATCCTCTTAACCTTTTGTTGCAACAGACCATCTCCTACCTTTTCAAGTTTATTCATGTTCTTTTCATCAGCATTATCCAATGGTTCCAAGGATGGATTCAGGCTATACTCCTGCCATTACATAAACATATATCAATTCATTTTACTCCTAACATAATCATAGAATCCAGAAAATTTGAAATCAGTGTCATAATATACCTGAATGCGAAGGTAGTTTTCAGGAGGCAAGAGGCCAGGGAAGACAGTGGCAAGGTAATAATGGGTGATGTCTGTACTAAACAAAGCCTCACTGATAACTCCACTGTGAGTGATTGTCCAATAAAGTTCACACGCTTCTTCAAAGAACCCCCTTACCATCTGAAGAGGTGGTTTTACAATTCCAGTTCCTAACGATAGCATTATCATGTCCTTTCTCTCACTGTGTTGTATCACTTCGCTCACAGCAACCACTGCCTATAATAATAATAATAATTCAATTTGATCATCTTTTCATACACCATAGTTCCATAATATAGACATACTAGAGAGTGCATGTTTTGGTTTAACTTAATTTAAGAAAACCATTGTCTATTAATTTTTTACAAGGTTTTGGGAAATATGCAATCCTTGACTGAGACTTGAAAGCCAATGTGATTGTCCGAACACAACGTTGTCATAAGCCAAAACAAATGGAATTATGTTTGTTTAAGAACAAAAAATTCTTATATTTTAACATTGACTTTTCAATTTCTTTATTTAGTCAGTTATAGTGTTCAAGTCTACAATGGATTATACTTTTAGTTTCTTTCAAAATATTAAAAAAAAATCTATTATGTCCTAAATTTGACAACAGATACAACTATATATTTCTTATATATATATATATATATATAAAGTTGAAGAGACTTACAGATTTTCTTATTTGATTATTTCTTATTCTCTTTTTACAGTCTACTGTACTGTGACTCACTCACTCAACGTATTTGAATTGGAAAATTAAAAAATCGTATGTGATTCACCTTCGTGAATCACTTATTAATTATATTGAGATTTATTTTATTTTTAAATAAAAAACGTATTTATAGGATTAAGAATTTAGGAATGTGCTTAAAATACACTATTATTATCTACATATTTTGATTTTAATAACGTTATTTCACATTTTTAATTTTTTGTTTGGTAAGTTATTTTTAATAATTTATTATTTTCCTTCAAAGTCTTCTGCTAACTTTTCTCATATGATCAATTTTTAAAGTTTTAAATTTATAGTGCTTAATTTTTTAATTCCTATGTTTAGAGTTTTTACCGATTGGAATTAGCATATACATGACAATTTATTTAACTTCATATTCACTTTTCAATTACCGTTGTTCTGTTCATGTATTTTCTTTATAAGTTAACTGTTATTTAAAAAAAATTACTATTGAATTTATCTTTTACAATATACTTTCTCAAAAACATTTATCTAAAAGTGAAAAAGAAAGAAAAGAAAATGAGAGGAAGAGTTAATTAAATCACAACAAAAAACTTTTAATAAATTTATTTTCAAATAAATAAATTGTAGTAAAATTTTAGATCAATTAAATGAAAATTTGCGTAATGAAAGTCACATAAGTGAGAATGAACTTATGATTCAAGTAAACCTAATGATGTGTCACAATTTTTAAAATGAAATGATTTTGTTGATGATGAAAGATAGTGATAGAGTTTACTGGGTTATTAGCAGCCATAGCACCATCGACCAAATTAAAGTAAACACCCTCATTCTTAAATTTGTGGGATGGCAGATAAGTTGGTGCAGCCGAAGTTCCGAGGCATATATCTGAGAGTTTCGCATTCAGATAAGTTTCTGTTTTCAGCTGCATAATCATCGAAGTACCACAAACAATTCAATAGTTAGCCTCAACAAAATGGTTACTCATATTATTCATATAAATGATATATTTTTTTCTCTATCTTTTTATGACATCACTTAATAATAGAAACACTGAAATTAAGGTTGTATATACCATGCTAACCTTAAAGTTCGAGAATATAACAGGCATGACTCTCCTCTGGTCGAAAGTTGGTATTACTATGTTTGTCAATGTTTGGTTCAGTCGTGTTTCTTTCAGTATCGAATCAATCAAATAAGGTAGGAACTTCCCATTATACTTGGGACATGATGGAAAGAATCTGCATGTTATTCATCACAATAATCCAAACGTTTCAGTAAGTTAAATGTGAAAGCAATTCAAAGTTATAACTCTTACTAACACAGTTGCAAGTGCTTCGTATTGTTCAAGGTCGATGCTTATACCTTGGTTCAAATATTTTAGGGCCATACGTCTTGTAGAATCGTACGATTTGCGAAGAAGTAAAGAGAGGATGATTGGAGTCAGATGGGTTTGGGGCTGCTAACATGGTAGCCATGAGTCCACCAGTGCTTGTTCCTGACATCACATCAAAATAATGTGCTAATGATGTGTCTGGGTCCTTTTTCTGCAATTCAACCATGGTCAACGTTACAATATATATGTTTAATTGCATTTTGTAAGCATACACACAAATCAAAACGCAAAAATAGAAGACGGACCTTAAGAGCGTTTTCTAAGTATTCAAGAACAGTTGCTGGAATAATGCCCCGGATACCACCACCGTCTATGCTCAGAATGGATGTTCGGTTTCCGTACGACGGAGGTGGTAATGGTGGCGGCGGTGAACTCAATCCAGCCATCAGTTGGGTAGCAAACACCAGAGTAAACAAGAGGATTGGAGCCATTAATTGATCTAAGTGTTTCATAAGATAATAGAAAGCTGAAGGAGGTGTGAAAGAGAATGAACACTTGATCATTCTTCTCAATTGTGAAGGGTATTTATAGACTTTCTTTGCTACCATGCCAGTATTAATCAAAATTATGCTTTTCTCATTACAGTGTGAAGAGTATTATTGGCTTCCTAAAATCACATTCAAAAATTGAAAAGGTGGAAGTAACTATTTATTGTTTTGGCCTTAAACATAGGAAGAAACTCTGGAAAAATTAAATCTAATCTAAGGCTTTAATATCTTTTGGTGGTATAAATTGATTAATTTCTTAGTACTTGAATCCTAGTGACATGAACATATATTTTCTTTTATTATTTTAATCTCATATCTTTTTAGTTTTTATAATATAACATATTAATTTTTTCACATACTATTAAATGATGATGATATAATGTTCTAAATGTTAAGCCATTCAATTGTATTAGATCAATTAGATAATTTAAAAAAAATATTTTTTACTTAGAATTTGTCATTTTATATTTTTTATTAGATTTTTTAGAATATTTTACAAAATATGATTTAATATTTAAATAATTGAATATTTTTAAAAATACATATTTAATTAATAAAATAAATAATAAATATTATATTATTATTGTTTAATAATTTTAATCGAGTTAACATTCAAAATTTATCACTCAAACATAAAACATTATGTTAGATATAGTTAGATTATATTTGATAAAATTATAATTAAGAAAATAAAATTCAATCTATTTTTTACTGGATTTAATTTTTTACATCATTCAATCTAATGAAATTTTTGTTTATCATGAAATCATTTAATAGAAATAATAATAGTAAAGATTAAAATAGTACAAATTTATATTATATAAACAAAATAGATAGAAAAACTTTGGTAGGGGAAAATAGTTGTAGAACTTTAAAAATGTTGTCTATATTTTTATTTTGTTTCTCGTTGTAACCAAAATTATTATCTGAAATACACGTTACTTAAAGAAAATGTGCCAAGTAAATCAGTTTGCAATGTTGCTCTATCCTCTATATAAAAATCAGAATGAATTATTTTGAAGTAGAGTGTTTCGAAATGATTCTTTAATAATATATTTATTATTCATTTTAATTATAATATATATATATATATATATATTAAAAAATAATTATTTATAAATACATATTTATCCTTTACATTTCATATTAGTTACTTTGTAGATAATAACTGCAGCAGGAGCCTGCAGTTGCTTTTTAAGAATACAGACATGACAAATAATAACTCCGTTGTTTTCTTTCTTTCCGTTTTCTTCTTCAAAGAATAAACCCCAAATTAGGGCACACGTTCCAGTTTTTATTGAAAGAAATTCACATTTAAAACAAGAAGCACCGAACAAGTATACATGCAATTTTGGTTGTTTTTATGTCATGTTCATTATGCACAAATATTCTGATCCTCTTTTTTCTAATAAAATCATTCACTTTCCAACATATTCCTCACTTACACATGTCACACATGCACACACCAAACACATAAATAACAAAATTGTGAACATTCATTTACCTTCTTTTTCTAATTACATTTTTACTTCATTTCACTATCACCTTCTCTTGTTATTTTTCTCTTTTCTTCTTATTTCTTTTCTTTATCCACTTTGTCAAAGAAATTTGGTTGTTTTTCTTCTGTCTCGTTCTTCCACACACATATTCAGATCCTCTTTCTTCAAATCAAATCATTCACGTGACTACATATTTTTCAGTGACTCTGAACCTTCTCCCCACTTTCAGTATGTTATATGAAACTTGTCAAACGAAGGCAAGCATTGCTCCGTATGTGTTTTTAAGGCATTTTGAGACAGAAATTTACCATTTCTAAATGTTTTGCTACAAAACTCATGACAAAATGCATTACAATGTATTAGTAGATGCAGACTTAACTTCTAAGAAGTTTTGATGATATTTGATTATTTTCTTCTTTCATGGTGAATTAAATATATATATTTTCTAGAAAAAATGTAAAAACTTTTATGCTATATTTTGTCTATAAACTCCAAAACATATTTAAAACTTGGAAAAACTTATAATTATTGAAAAATAACTTTGATATATTTGAGTAAAAGAAATCAGCACCAATGATTAAAGGTAAATAGAGGAAAGAATAAAAAAGTGAAAAAAAATAAATTAATAAAGAATAATAAAAATTAAAATCGAATTGCAGTAGAATATTAATGACAATTAAAATTAAATTAAAGTAGAACTTAAATAATTGAAATTTATAAAATAAAAATAAAGCACTTTTAATTAAAAATGCAAAATAAAAAATTGTTTTAAAATAAAATAGTGCAATAATTAAAATTAAATTGAATTAGAATTTAAATAACTGAAATTTATAAAATTAAAATAAATTCTTTTAATTAAAAGTGCAAAATAGAAAATTGCTTTAAAATAAAATAGTGTAGTAATTAATTTTTAAATTTCTGAAAGTTATAACTATACAACTAAATTGAGAATTGGAATTAGAAAAGAGATGAATTGAAAATGAAAATTAAGTAATACTTGGAATAAAATAAAAATTTTAAATAATTAAATAATATAAATTAAAATGAGTACTTGAATGAATAAAGTAAATAGAATAATATAAATTGGGAAATTCAATAGAAATTGTAAATTAAATAAAAAAGAACAAACCCGGAAGTGTTGTAGTAGTACTTGGACTTGCGTAACTAAAAACTGAAAACAGAAAAGAAAACGGGGACAAGTCTAAACAACAGCTCACCTCGGAGGATGAAATTATGATTGTGGTATCATAAGACCTCTATTTATAGAGGATTGAACAAGAGAAATTTAACCTAAAATTAATTACAATAAAATCAAATGTTTCCCAAATAAAAATTTGCAAAATTAGATTTCTATGAAGAGAAATTTATGGGATTGATTTGGAGAAAATAATCTTTTTCTTTCCTATTTTGAGTGATCCAGCATGGATTTATATTTAATTTTTGATTCTTACTGGCATTTAATTCAACTAAATTGGATTCTTGCACCAGTTAAATTGCTTGATTCAAAATTTACATTTGTAACGTTGTGCAAGGGGACTGCACATACTACTAAAAAAATAGTTAATAGTGACCGAAAAATTCAGTCACTGATAGTAACTGAATCAGTGACTGATTTTCCTTTTTATATTTAGTGACTGATTTAATGACTAAAATTTCGGTCACAAAAATTGGTTACTCGATTTGATCATCGAATCAGTCACTCATTCGATCACTACTAGAAAAAGGTTAATAGTGATCGAAAAATTCAGATTACTAATAGTGATCTGATTTCTCTTTTTATATTTAATGACTAATTTAGTAACTAAAATTTCAGATCACTAAACAAATAATCTGTAAATTGGTGACTATTTTTTATTTATATAAATATCTTTTAAAAATATTTTAATAACATGTTAAATATAAATCTACTTAATAATTTAAAATAATTGATAACATTTTTAATAACATTATAAAATTTTTAAAAAATAGTTTACTAACTTATTAAATAATTTAGTAATATAATTATTTAATTTTATTTTTTAATTTAGTATGTGAATAAAAAAATTAAAATTGATTATTAAATTAGTTACCAGATCGGATCATTGATTTGGTCATCGATTCGATCACTAATTCGATCATCGATTCGATCATTGAATTGATCATTGAATTAATCATTAAATTAATTATTAATTTAGTCTCTTTTATATATATAATCAATGATTAAATTAATTATTAATTTAGTCTCTTTATATATATTATTCTTTAATAAAGATGTATTTCAATGTATTTATAAAAAAATTAAAATTATGTTAATTACTTGAATTGATATTTTAAATTTATATTAATATATTTGATAATTTAATAGTTGGATAAATATTTTAAATTTATATTAGTCATTTTTATATAAAAGTGTAAAGATTAAGATAACTTATTTTAAAATTTAATTAAACATAATAATATAATATAGTATTAATCATATGTGAAGATTTAGTTAAAAATTAATTTTAAATTTTATCGTTTTTATTTGAAAAATATTGTTAAAAAAATTTAAAATAATTAATTAAAATAAAGAATTTTAATTTAATAAATATGTTAATATTATCAATTATTGGAGAATTAAATTTATAATAATAATTATAAAAAATTATAGAATTAATAAAATTTTAATTATTAGTAATTTTTTTAATTATGAAACTAAAATTTGATAATATTAATAAATTTAAAATAAAAAATAAATAAATTTAAATATATCACTTTAATTATTTTAATTAAAATTAATTTCATGAAAAAACTAATATTTAAAAATAAAAACGCTAAAATATATATATATTTTTTTATTTGATTATACTTTTTTATTTTTTTATTTTTTGGGCTTTAGCCCATAATAATAATTTAGTTGTCCTAATTTTAATTTAACCTAAAAATCCCATCTTCCATCTCACCACAAATCAAATTTTCTCAAATAATCACACGATTGAACCACTGCACCTCCATTCCTCATTGCTTAGCCACTCTCAACAACCAACCATCCAACTACACCTATCGCACCACCTTATTATACTCGCAGCCATCCATCTCACCCTAGTTCATCGTCACCACCTCATCATCCACCATTCATCCTTTTCCTATCCTTGCTCTTTTGCACCCTAAACAGCTAACACCCACCCGATTTCCAATTAACTCATTCTCATCATTGTCAACACTCAATTTCATCTTAATAGATAAAAATAAAATAATGATAATAAATAATAATATTTATTCTTAAAATATGAAAGAAAAAAAAGGTTAAAAAGATAAAAAAAAATTCAAATAAAATTTTAGTTATTAAAGAATTAAATTTATAATAATAGTTATATAAAATTATAGAATTCAGATTTGGAGTCCCACGCACAGGCACACTCCCATTCAGCCTCGCAGCCCTAACCCTCGTTTTTTTCTCCACCGCAGCCTCCATCCTCAGCTCTCACCATCTCCTTCAACCCTACTCCTCACCTCCATTTCTCATTCCCAGCCACTCACCTACGAGAATAACCCTCTCTTTTTCCCTGCATTTTGCCTCACCTCACTTCCAAGCTCAACCTGCGCACCCCACCACCGTCCTCCATGCCCTCACCCATTTCTTCTCCATCTTGAGCCAAACCCCTCTCCCTGATTCAAGTAGCTACATCCAGCATCCCTTAACTTCACATTTGGCCAAGCAGCTTCCGTGAGTACCCACGACCACCATCGCCCCGTGAACTGCCAATGTCGAGCCCTCCATTTGGGCCACTGTGTCGTGCCTCCACCTTCACCGCGCCCCGCTCGCCTCACCCGCGGTCCCCTCCATCTTGAGCCACTGCACTACCTTGACGACCTCCTTCCTAATCCCTTGATAGATATATTTTTACTCATTCTGTTATGTTTGGTTTATAGTATTTTAGGCTGGTGTTGATGCTATTTTGTTATTTTTAGATTTGTTTTGATTTAATAAGTCAATTTAGACATTAGTTCTTATTTTTAGTTAATTTTCGTATTTTTCCAGTTTTTTACAGTTTTATTGTGCAGGCCATATCTGGAGCTACAGACCTTGGATTTGGACGTTCTTGGTGTCGTTGGAAAGATAACAAAAAGATCTGAAACTTCTGTGTTGGACGAAAGACCCAGTTCAAACTTTAAGGATGTAGAATTTTGCTTACAAAATTGAAGCCCTAGGCAGATTTTTAGATTAGGACTTAATGAATTGTAATTAGTGTATTAGCCACTTAAGCTTTTGGGCCAGACCATGTTTAGTCAGAATTAGGCTCATTGAGCCATTTACATATAGAAAAAACATTACATTGGTTCAGATATTCTTTTCTTTGTTTCAGTTTATTGTTGAAATTAGTTTGTGGTTGAAGTATTAGTATTGGTCATTCTGTTATTTAGTTCTCTGTGGATACATATATTTTGCTGTGTTTTGTTGCTTGTTCATAGTTGCAGGTCCATCAATTTGAGCAGAGAGAATTTTAAATTTGTTTCAATGTTCTGTGTTCTATTTTAGTGGGTCTGTTTCAGTTTTGCTGCTACAAGGAACATTGATTTTCACCACTTGCATTCTATTGTGTTGAGTGAAATTAAGTCCTTGTATTTTGCTATCTTTGTGTGTGTTGTTCCTTTCTGCAGATGCAACAAGACCAACCAGAGGAGAATTGGAAATTCTAGTAGCAGGAAAAAAAACAATGGAACAAGAATTCAATTGTTGCTGTAAAACAGAATTTTGTTATCATCACATTGTTTTGCTGCATAAACATATCTTAGACAGTCAAATTTTGTTTCTGTTTACTATTTTTCTATTTTATTTTCTGCTTGCAGTTTCTATTTTCTGCTATTGTATATAAATTCTTTTCAATCTTTTCTTGAGTGGTTCATATAGTTGCACTTTGAATTTTACCTTGCCAATTTTTCTGGTTGTTTTTCATGATTTTAGGAGTGTTTTGGTCCAGAGATTTTGTCAATTGAGTTTTATATTACTGTTTTGATTTTTTTTAGGCTTTCTATTGACTTTTGGTTGACTTTTGAATTTTTACCTTTTCTTAACCTTTGAGTGATCTTGTTATATGACTATGAGCAATCCTGGTATTTTGTATGAATTTGATCCTAAAATACAAAGAACACTTCAACAGTTAAGAGTTAAGCATAATAATAATACTAGTTGTTTACAAGTTTCTTAAATATTGCAGGCAACATTAAGAATTGCCAATCGCAATTGTTGTTTGAGATGAGATATTCTCTTTGCTTGGCTACTGACCATGCTTTCCTTTTACCTCTTTCTTTATTGAAGGAGTTGCATTAGGGATTACAGGACTTGTGGCTAAACCTGCTGCTAGTATACTTGAAGTTACATGAAAACTGCACTCAGTATTAGAAACCGTAGTAGACCCAGTCAATTAAGACAACAACACTTCAGGGTTCGGCTTCAAAGGCCACTGTACAGGATACATTCAAGGGAAGAGTTTGTGAGTGCCCTGTTGTGAATGGTGTTCAGTACAAGGGTGATGGTTAAACAACATGTAAAGGTATGCATTTTCCAATCTAAAAAGTTATTTTAGAATATCAAACTATTTTTTTCTTTTTTCTCATAAAACAAGATGGCTATGGAAGCCAGAGATTAAAACATTTCCTCTATGATTTGGAAGTCATTCAATATGCAAATTTCATGATTGAGAAAATACAGTGTTTGGTTGGTGTGGGATAACTTACACAGAAAACTTTTGGAAGATATAAAAGCCCCATTTCAGAATTGCTAAATTTGACTTATTTAAACCACTCATCTTTGTTTTTCTTTGTGAAAAGCCTTGTATGTCAGTATTACCTATGGCTGCTCGGGAATAAATTAATATAGAATTCAAATACCTATAGATGGGTTAATGTATATTTTGATTGACCAAACTATTAAAAAAGTCTTTGCACGGTCCATAATAAGAGGCAATTAAAAAAAATCTTCTCCACTTTAGCAAAGACCAATATATAGTGGTTACTAGAGAATTATTAGATTACAAACATTTGAAAAATAAGGGCATGACCTCACAATACTCCAATTTGTCATATATAAATGCCTTTTAACATCGAGACCAAGACCAAACTACAGGGCAATATGATACACTAAAAACATCTCAACTTGTCAATGCATTAAAACAAAATAACATAGGTGAAATTCAAAATTCATTTAAAGTTCAACGGTAAATATTGACTAAAAAGGCAAAATGGTAAGCAAAAAAGCTAAAACAAGTCCTAAATTTGAACAACAAAAATAGAAAAAACGCATAGATATATGTGCACAGATGAAATTGTTTCTAGCATAGGATGTGATTAATTAATGGCTTGTGATAAATTTGGTATATTCTAATTATTAGAAAATTTGGTATTGAACTTAAAGTGCTAAAATTGTCTTTTGCAGTAAAGTTTGGATTTATCATATTTAAAGGGTCTTTGTGTGATTGCATTTGACATGCTCTTTTTATGCAGGGAATAAATCGTGAAACCAGATTTTGTTGGGTAACAATTAAAACACAAGTTACAGGAAGTTGAGATTGAAAGAGATGATTTTCGTGAAAAAATGTTAACTAATGAGAGACATTCAGAAAAATTATATAATGTTGTTCCTCTTCTTGATGGAGAAAATGAATGTTTAACTTTTTGAATTGTGAACTGATACTTCTATTTTATATATTGTATTTATTTTGTTAGTTTTTGACATCTTCGGAATTAACTCTTACTTTAGTTTATTCTATTTATTTTTAGATTGAATTTTCAATATGTAAGAAAATATTTAATCTATCAATGATGAATTTATTTAGAACAAAATTTGTGTTATTATTTTGATGGTTATCTCAGGTGTTGTAATTTTGATATATTTAATACAACATATAATGTATTTTATATTTCTTAATCGGGTTTATTGTTATTTTAAAAATTAAAAAAAATAAAATAAAATTAGTGATCAATATAGTGACTGATTCGGTCATTCACAAAATCGATTACTGATTCGGTCATTGATTCAGTCATAGATTAGGTCATTGAATCGGTCACTGATTCGGTCATTGATTTGGTAACTGAATTGGTCATTAAAATAGTTACTAAGGAAATAGTGACTGATTGTAGTTGATCACTATTTCGGTCACTATTTTAGTTAGTGACCGATTTTAGTCATTTAGTGATCGAATTTTCGGTCACTATTTAGTGTTTTTCTTGTAGTGACAAACAAACTTATGTTTCCAAGAAGAGTGAAGTTCGGTTGCATCAATTTGGACATTTATTTCCATCAATTTGACTCATCTCAAATTATGTTTATCTTATTAAAGAAGAAAATAAATATTTTTGATCTAAAATTATTTTTTTATGTTAAAACTATGCAAAATGCAATAAATTGAGAAAAATTGAATTATGATATGTTTTTAATGAAAACATGTTAAATGCATGATTTATGAAGAAAATAATTAACTTAAAAAATACTCTTATATCAAGAAATTAAAATTAAAATGACATATATCAAATACTTCCCCACTTTCGCTCTTTTGCACTTTCAAGCCAAAGATAAAAGAAAAAAAAGAAAAGAAAAGAATGCATGCTATGCAAATATTGGTACTATTGCAAATGTTAGTGGCATAATGAAAACTACAATGATCAAGAAAAACTTCATCAACCAAAAGTGAGAGAATTAAAAAGATCAAGATCATAACTCACAAAATATTATCATGCCCAAGTACTCCTTAAAGGTTCCATGACTCATTTCAAGGGAACATCCTCTTGTGGTAAAGTTTTTACTCTAATATATCAAGTGTTTATGTTGAAAATTTCACTCATCATCACATCATGACATTATCCTTTACCATAGTCTTGAAAGATCTCTAAATTCCCACCATTAGAACATATACCTTAGCAGATCAATAGGACTTTTACTTGGCTTGTAATGGGACTAGGGTTCAGGGTAGATTATTTTAGGAAAGTGGGTTAAGACTTTAGAAAATAAAGAACATGAATCAATGTACCTTGAATCTTTCTTCCAGTTGCATTTTTCTATTTTGACATCTTTATGTTAGAATGTCTTTCAAACTCTTTTACTGCTTGGACACATACAAACAAAATGATTTTTGTTCTTTTCTTTTTTTTTTCTTTTTTTTTTCTTCTTTATACTTTGACACTTCTCTTTTTTTTTTTTGAATTGTTGGCGGTGAGTAGAATTTAATTTTGGTGATTATTCTACGCTCCTTACTTCCCTTTAAACCTGAGTATGGGTAGTTTTTGGTTGAAAAAAAATTTAATTCTCAAGTTCAAATCCAAGAAAAGGCTAAGGCTCAAAGGTGGGTTCAAAGGATAATTGAGGTAATTTGGCTAAGAAAAAGAAGGCTTGAATAATTTCTACTATTGTATAAGCTCGTCTGGTATCACAAAGAAATCAATTAAGTTTTAGAAGGTTCTCATGTCATGAGTGGCACACACAAGAAGGAATAATGCTCAAAACTTACCTGGGTTCTTCCCCATTTTGATATGGGACCTTGAACGAATGGTACAAGAAAGAAAAGCACAAGGGAGAGCTTAGGTTGAACCAAAAAAAGAGTTACATCTTGTCCCATAGCATAGTCTCGGCCAAACCTTTTGTCCTAACTTAATTTTGGCCACATGCAAGCTAGAAGTCCAAGTTCTATTCTTGATTGTAACTTCGGAGAGCTATCATGTATATAAACACTTGAAAAAAGCTAAATTTAGAGGAGATGAGACTTAAAGGGGCTGAACTTAAAAAAAGAGGACAAAGTTCAAGTCTTGGCTGCAAGAAAAAGGGAATACATCATTTTAGTTTCTCAAATTCGGCCAAAACACTTCAAACATTCAAGGAGGTCCAAGGTTCAACTCTTAATTGTAATATTTGAGAGTTTTTTGGTATATAAACTCATAAATATAATTAAAAGTGGTCTAGGTGAGACTTGAAGCTAGGAACTTCGGTCATCACTTGTATAAGACAAAATTAGTCCCACATTCCTTAGGTGAGTCAGTGAATGAGAAGAGAACAACTATATATGATCTGTTGTGTAGCTTTTTGAATCACATTTGAATGAAGTCAAAACTTGTGTGTGGAACTTGCATATTTTGCTTGTACCCCGAATTGACTTTTCAAGTATCTTTGGAGATTTCTTTCTCCTATTCTCCCTAACAAGGAACCTTCCTTTGAGGAGTTAGTGCCAAGTTTTTGGGAAAGAATTTTGGTTCACCTTGGGTGCTCAAGGTGTGAGGTTTTTCACATCATCCATGGTAGAAGGAGGGAGAATATCTCCATCAAAGTACAATAGTGTGAATAGTAGCAATCATATAGTTCCTAGAAAAATGTTAAAGATACAATTGAAACTTAAATATTATTCTATTATTATTTGTACAAATATATAATAGTAGGAATAATCATGAAAATGTTGTTTTTGTATGTTGTCTTGTTATGGTGGGTTGTCTTATTTTTCTTGATTCTCTTGTTGTTTTTGAGGTTGTTCTTCACTATTTGGTTACTTGTATTGGTATTTCTACATAAAAGACTGTGCACCAGAAGGTAGAAATAGAACAACTGCACTGACAAGGGATTAAGACTCCCAAAATTGGTGCTTTAGTTACTCATTGTACTTCCTAGTTCAACACATTTCTTTTTCTTCTTATGTACACAGTTGTTGGTTAAATTGATTCATCTCTCCTAAATCAATTGAGGAGCTTAATGTTTGAGTTTGATGTTTGAGACTATCAGAACTACCCTAGTAATGTTAAGTGGTAAAAAGTTGATATAATTATGCTTTTAATTGTTATAAATCACTTAACTTATGTCAATGCTAATATATGTTTCTCCTAATGTAGGATGAATTCGAGAACACCTTGATACAAGAGTAAGGAGCATAATTGTCAACATAATTGGAGCAAAACTGAAAGGAGGAAGAAGATTTTCAGCATGGAAGTTGCTCGAGCGAGATAGACTCTCGCTTGAGCGAATATCAATTAAAACTCTCTGGAAGTTAGTCGCTCAAGCGCCAGTAATTTTGCTTGAGCGAATGTTAGTTAGTCTTCTCTGGAGCACACTCGCTCAAGCGAAAATAGGGAACTTTCACTTGAGCGAGTGTTGTCGCTTGAGCGAGTGTTGTCGCTTGAGTGAAAGACGCGAGACCCAATTTTTCCTATAAAAAGATAAGATGTGTTTTGAGAAAAGTAAGCAGTTTTGGGGAGAAGAGGCACGACTACTGCTAGGATTTCGTCCAATCTTCATCAATTCTTCACTTCTTCATTTGGAGCATTGTAATGGCCAACATGAGTGACTAACTTCATTCTCTTGGGATTTGGTGTACTTCCTTTGAACTCTTTTGTATCATGGTGATATTTTGAGATATTAATCTATATTTTGATGTTGTTATTCTTATTTTTTATGCTTTGTGATGATTTATTCTTGATGTTTGGGGTATGATTGAAAAATATATCTTGAACCCTAGATCACGGTAAGAATAATTATTACGTTAATTCCATTGGAATGAATGTATCAATTGCTTAATACCCTAAACCTAATGCTAGAAAATCTCTTAATTGTGTGCAAAATCAACATTTATTAGGTTTTCTTATGAATTTCATGTGTGAGAAATCAACATGGATGATTTGAGTAGGTGACATCAACATTGTTAGGTTAATTGATGTTCTTAATTGACATAGCCATTGCAAAAGAGGGATAAGGAAGGAAGTCAATCCTAAGTGCCTTTAATTGATCTTTTCTAAACAATTTACATTTCTTTGTTATTTAATTTAAATTCAACTCTTTATGCAAAACCCATTTTGTTTTAATCCACTTAGTAAGCATATAATTAGGAATTTCCATTGAAACCGTTCCTCGTGGGATCGACTTTTATTTAATCAAAATATTAACTACGATTGATAATTTTGGTACGCTTGCCAATAATTCAACAAGTATTTCTGGCGCCATTGCTGGAGACGGTATTCTTTGAGAATTCTTTGTTTAGCTTATTAAGTATTTTATTTTATTTCTGTTTTGTTTTATTTTTTTAGTTTTATTTGGCTTAATTATTGTCTTGTGTTAATCTTTGCTTGAGTTACTCTTTGATTTATGCGTTTAAGAGGACAAGTATCTTTAGAGCAGTTAAAATTTAATTTGGAGATTGAAAAAACCGTTCGGAGGAACCGTGGTAGAAGAAGAAAAGAAACTCAAGAACAAATAACAGGAGTATCTGTTAACCCTTCTCCTACACTCAATTTACCAGACCCAATCATAGAAGACGTGGCGGAGGAAGGAGCAAATCAAAATCCAAATCCACCTAGAAGAACACTTAGAGACTATGTTATGCAGCAAGGTCCGAGACACTTTTCTAGCATTGCAATACCGGACAACCAAACATTGGAGTGAAACCAACTTTCTTAAGCTTGATTAGTGTTTATCAATTCACTAGATTGGATCATGAAGACCCTTACAGTCACTTGTCTACTTTTTATGAGTTGATTGGTACCATGGGATTTAGAGCAGCAGATATTGAATCTGCATACTTGAGATTATTTCCTTTTTTTTTGGCAAGTAGGGCAAAGGAGTGGTTGAAGGCACATCCTAATCAGAGTTTGATTAACTGGAGTAATGTAGAAGAGAAGTTCCTGAACAAATTTTTTCCACCATCCCGCTACATCAAGGAAAAATCTAACATCTCTACTTTCAGACAAGGAGCAGATGAACCTTTTTGTGAAGCATGAGAGAAATTTAAATCACTGTTGAGAAGATGCCCAAATCATGGATTTAAAGACATTGCTCAGTTGAATATTTTCTATATTGGCCTGAGACCTGATACAAAGATGTTATTAGATGCTGCAGTAGGAGGATCTATGCTGGATGTAGAAATCGAGCATGCCACAAGAATTATTGATGCATTAGCCTCTACAGACTAATAGGCCCAACATGATAGACATCCAGTTCAAAAGAAAGGAATGCTTGAGCTTAACACTTTATATGCTATGCTAGCTCAGAATAAAATCCTGACCAAACAGATGGAAGCATTGACTCAACAAATAGCAAAACTACCTCAACAATTACATGCTATCCAAGCTTCTCCTGGTCAACAATTCATGAAATGTGGCTTGTGTGGAGGTGATCATCCAAATGAAGACTGATCTTACCAAGGCAACCTACAACAAGAAGAAGCTAATTATATGGGTGCTTAAGGTAGTAGTGGTCAAGGAAAACAAACAAATTTCTCTAATAACAAATTTTCACAAGGATGGAGAGGGAATCATAATCAGAATTTTGGGTAGAAACAAGTTGCTGGGCTATCTAATCTGCAACTCCCAAACCAGCAACAGTCATATCAGTAACCTCCATATCAACATCAGCAGCAATAGTATCCTCTAATACATGATAGAATGAGTGAATTGGAAGAAACTTTAGAAAAATTCATGCAAGTTACTTTGTCTAGTAAAAAAAATACTAATGCTTCATTCAGAAATTTAGAGACCCAGATAGGCCAATTGGCTAAACAGCTATCTAAGCAACAAGGAGAACAGTTTTCAGACAACACATAAGACAACCCCAGGGAGCAATGCAATTCAATAACTACAAGGAGTGGAAAATTTATAGGTAAGGGGATAGTGATAATCCAACTTTTGAAGAAGAAGTTTTGAGAAAAGAAGATGAAGAAGGAGAAATTGAAGTTGGAGAAGAAGAGGAGAATAATAAAGAAAGGCATATCCTTCATAAGAAGAAAGAAGAGGGAGAGAAAAAACAAAAGATAGAAAAAGGAGGGAGTAAAAAACCATTTGTAGAGAAGTTACCATATCCCAAGGTTCCCTCACAGATAGACAACGAAAGACAATTTACCAGGTTTATGGACATATTCAAAAGGTTGCAAATCAATATACCCTTTTTGAAAGTTGTGGATAAAATGTCAACATACACCAAATTCATGAAAGAGCTCTTAACCAAGAAAAGGAGATTTACTGATGAAACAGTGGATTTAGAAGCAGGGTGCAGTGCCATATTCCAAAATTCACTACCTTCAAAGTCAAGGACCGTGGAAGTTGTTAGAAAAGGAGGCTGAGATCAAGAGGGGGGTGAATTGATCTTTGAAAGTCTTTCGCAATTTACAGATTATCTATTTCAATGATTAAGAGTTATGATCAATTATTGAATCAAGCAAAACAAGCAATTGAAATAAAGACAGCAGCAGAGTTAAAGAGAGTAAGGTTAGGAAAAATTCAACCAAGATTTATACTGGTTCACCCAATCTCAGGGCTACGTCTAATTCTCAGCCAAATTCCAGTTGAGTTCCACTAGATTGAATGTTTTACAGATTACAAATTCCAATCACACACCCAATCTACCATAAGACCCAAATTCCAGATCTTGCATCTAAACCTTCACCAAGAACCAACTTCCAGTTCTTGAACCAACCTGCAGCCAAATTCCAGCCACAGAAACTAGTGCCCAACAATTCCAGACACACACCACCCAAGAACCAAGTTCCAGTTCTTGTACCAACCTGTAGCCAAATTCCAGCTACAGAACCAGTGCCCAACAATTCTAGACACCCACAATACAATAAAGATATGTAAAGAAACAAAGAGAAGAAACTAGAACAATCAAACCCGGATTATGCAGCTTTGCAGAATGAGTTTCTTCACAAAAGAAATGCAAAAATTACCTTAAGAAAGAACTTTGAAAAACTTCACAAAATTTGCGTGATTCTTTCTTGAAAGTAGCTCTTATTATTGCTTGATTGATTGCTCAAAAGTATATTTTAAAAGACTCAAGCAATCCTGTTTATATAGAGATTTGTTCTAATTGCTGGTTTAATTAATATGTTAAAACAATCTTTTAATCTGTTAAAAGTCTTGAATTAATTTGTTAAAACTTCTTTTAATCTGTTAAAATGTTCTTGATCAATTTCCAAATTTGTTTTAACTGATGCGACATCGTTTTAATCGATTAAAACACTTTGTAAAAAATCCCTTAAGTTGTTTTAATCGATTAATTAACATTTTAATCGATTAAAATTCTGCCAAATATTTTAATAAAACTTTCTAAGTGATTTTAACTGATAACAACCAGTTTTGATCGATTAAAACAATTAGTAAAAATTCTCTTAAGTTTTTTTAATCGATTAAATCGCAGTTTAATCGATTAAAATTATTCTGATCGATCAAAAACTCATTCTGATCGATCATATGCTGGATTACATCGATTAAAAAATACTTCAAGTGGTTTTAATCGATTATTTTGAAGTTATATCGATTAAAATACTGCCAGAACATTTCCCAGAACATTTTAAGTGATTTTAATCGATTGTTTCCAAACTATATCAGTTAAAACACTGGCAGAAGGTTTTCAAAAGCTCCTTTAATGAAAACAATCTATTAATTCGAAGGTATATCGATTAAAGAAGTTCCAGTGAATGTTTTAAAAGGTTTTAATCGATTATTTCGAAAACCTATAAGTTAAAAACCTGTTATGTAAGTGTTAAGAACATTTTAACTGATAAAGCTCATATAATATCAGTTAAAACAATTTCTTAAAAACCATTTAACTGATTACTTTGGTGTTTAACAGATTAAACATCTTTAGAGGCATTTTCAAAATCTTTTAAATGATGAAACCTCATGCAGCAGAGAGATATGAATGATTAAACTTATGTATAGATGCAAACTCACTAATCACTCTACCCTTTTAACCAAGTAACATTTGACTTCACCATAATAGCCTTTGACTTCATTTGACTTCATCAAATCAATAAGATCTTCGTTTTATCAAATGATTCAATAAGATCTTCATCACTTTCAGTCTCCCCCTATTTGATGAAGACAAGTAACCTTTGACTTCACCAGAATAGCCTTTGACTTCATTTGACTTCATCAAATCAACAAGATCTTCGTTTTATCACATGATTCAATAAGATCTTCATCACTGTCAGTCTTCCCCTGTTTGATGAAGACAAACACCTCTTGGAACGATTCTACAGAAGAAGTCACTTGAATATTAGTGAATATTCAAAATTAATCATTTCTCCCCCTAAAATAGTGAGTATATAAAAATTAATCATTTCTCCCCCTTTGACTTCATCAAAAATAGGGAAGAGAGGGTTAAAACAGGTAAAATGATAACAAAAAAAAAATAGTATTACAAAAAGAATACCATGACACCAATGAGATGTATTATTCATTTAAGAACCAATTAAAGTTGATTCAAGTTTATCTTCATTAACACGTTTGTAATGAATACAATAGACACGTGTAAAGATAAGGGAACCATGCTTTAGTAGCATGTTACAAGAACAACCATTAACTAAAGCCTTTAATTTTCTTTCCAGAATAATAATCGATTAAAAACAGGACATAATCGATTAAATTGATCATGTTAATGATTTTAATTGATATAGATAACATTTTAATCGATTAAAACAGATGTACATTGAAATTCTGGGAGCATTTAATCGATTAGATCGAAATTTAATCGATTAAAACAGTACAAACAGTAGTATTATAAGTGAAATTAATCGATTAAAACTAGTTTATATCAATTAAAACATTCAGAAATGAGAATTAAGTGATGTTTGATGTATCTAAAATGCCTGTAGACCCCAAATCTTGCCCGGCCTCCAAAAAAAGACCAGAAGACCTCCTATTCGAAGATGGACGAAGCCTAACAAGCCACTAGGAGAGACTATTAGGCCCCATACTAGGATAGGAGGGGTTTTTTGTACAAAAATAAGTTTTCTCGCCTCTTTGGGACGAGACCGCTGTCTCGAAATCGAGACCGCCGTCTCGCCTCAGGCAAGTGGCGAGACCGCCGTCTCGTTTGATGAGACGGCGGTCTCGCCACCTGCGAATGGCGAGACGGCGGTCTCGCTTCCCCAGACGGCAGTCTCGCCACCTGCGAATGGCGAGACGGCGGTCTCGTTTGGCGAGATGGCGGTCTCGCCATCCGCGCAGGACGAGACGGCGGTCTCGTTGGGCGAGACGGCGGTCTCGACCCTGTCAGATGAGAACGGCGGTCTCGCCACTGTCAGACGCGAAAACCTATAAATAGGGGCCTCCCCCCCCCCCCTCATTTCCACACACCTCAAGCTTCTAGCTCTCCCTTCTCTCTAAAACTTCTCTCTAGAATCCCTCCGATGCATTTCCGGAGTTTCTGAGTGTCTTTGAGAGCATTTTTCGGCGTCCAGAAGAGTTTCCGGCGTCTTGTAGAGGGAAGGGCTGCCAAAAAGCACCCATTTATTTTAAAGAAATATAAAACAAAGCTTGCTTCGGAAGTTTAATTTCTCCCTCTCTACTTTTACTGCTTTAATTTAAATTATGCAATAGATTAGGGCCATGTAGTCATAACTCTAAATTCCGCACAATAAAAAGGGCAAAAGCATATTTTCCGGTTTATTTATTAACAATAAAAGCTGGCCTATCATAGGGAACCCGAAAGGGGCGTCGTAAAGGGACTAATACTCCCTTTACACGTAACTAACTCCCTTACCCAACTCTGGTTCTAATGACCAAAGTTGGTTTTCGAAAACCAACGCCTTTCAAAAACCTTTTCCGATGTTTCCGGTAAAAACGTCAGTGGCGACTCCATAGAACCCAAAATAAATAAGTCTTTGGGTTAGTCCGGTTATCGGACAGCCCAAGGACACTTTTCGAAAACCTCACCCCTAGGTTAGCCCGATTATCAGACAACCTAAAGGCGTTGTAACCACCTATAAAAAACGCAAAAAACAAAAAGAGTCGAAAAACCATCGCGTCGCTCCGACCGACCTTCTCTTTTGAGACGGCGGCGACAGATGGCGACTCCACTGGGGAAGCCTCGAGAGTTGATCCCATTTAGTGATGGGCCGGCTTAAATAATAAATAAACCAAGAAAATAACACTTTTGCCCTTAACTTGTATTATAACATGTTTGGCTTTAATAAATTGTTGTTTGTTTATACTTGCGCAAATTGCTTGAAATATAAACTACACACAATCCCTTTGCACACAACAGTTCCCTCTATACCCGGGGGCAAGTGAGAAAACCATAGGGAGTGGGTGGCAGGTACGGTTCGCTGTAGTGAGGGCCTTGAGCCCACTAGTGTGATCGGAAACCACCACTCAAGGTGATAACCTTCCTCTTTTGGCAACAAGACTGACTATGGCCTTAGTGCTAAGCATGGTCGGACGGCTGGAGAGTGGGGACCCTATAATGGGGGCACCTTGGGGGCCTTAGCCTGGTGAGAACAGTTAGAACCGACCCTGGCCAATGTACTTTTCTGCAGGAAAACCCTACCTCATGATAAAAATGAAATCTCGCATGTTCGGGGATGATCGAATTGTGTGTGCATTTGATTGTTGCATTTGTATGTCGCATAGCATAAACAAACAACAAAAACAAAATCACAAAAAATATTTTTCACAAATAAACACCCTTATCTCGGACAGTCTGCCTTTTAGCTAGCCTGGTTTCAGGTTCTTTGTAAGCTAAGTAGCCACGCAATTCCGACAGAAGAGATAAGGGACGCTAAATATTCTTTCGCATAAAGCCACATTTTATCTCGGACAGTCTGCCTTTTAGCTAGCCTGGTTTCAGGTTCTTTGTAAGCTAAGTAGCCACGCAGTTCTGACAGAAGAGATAAAAGGCTATAAAAACAAACAAATAAAATAAAAAGCAATAAACATCAAAATAAAAATCAAAATGCAAAATACCCGAAAATAAATAAATCAACTTCTGGCAAAGTCAAAATCATTCATACCACATCATACCATGAGTAAAGAAAAACCAAGAGAGAAAATAAAAAAAAGTGATAGCGCATGCAGCATCATTCAAACAAAATCTCTCATGCGTAAACATATCCATGTTAGTTTAAGCACTCAACATGCATTAATAAACCTTTTTCGGGCATTCTAGAAAGTGTCTGGTCCTCTCCCTACTCGCACTTGTGCACAAAAGGCAAGAGCAATGGAAAATTTAGAAGAGCAGAACCGAAAGCTCACTGCGGAAGTCAATACCCTCCGCGAGCAAGTGGCCCAATTAATGGAAGTCGTACGCCAGGGTCAGAGCAAGGGCGAAGACCAAGCTGAACATATCCCTCCCCATGAGGAAGAGGAGGAGGAATACTTTTTTGACGGGAAGGATGCCAAGACTGCACGCATCCTTACCCCAGAGGTATCTAAACAACAACTCTCTGCCCTGGAGGAGAGGCTGAAGGCGGTCGAAGGGCATAACTTTGACGTCAAGGAGGTGGCAGACATGTGCCTCGTGAAGAACATCCGCTTCCCTCCCAAATTCAAGATCCCGGACTTCCCCAAGTACGTCGGGATGACCTGCCCAAAGAACCATCTTACGATGTATTGTCGTAAGATGGCCGCCCATGTTGAAAACGAAAAACTCCTGATCCACTACTTCCAGGAGAGTCTGGCGGAAACAACTCTCAACTGGTACATGCAGTTAGAGAGAGGGCAGGTCCAGAACTGGAAACAGCTGGCAAACGCTTTTCTCCGTCGTTACCGTTACAACATCGATCTGACCCCCGACAGGTCAGATCTCAGAACTCTGAGCAAGAGGAACGACGAGCCCTTTAAAGCGTACGCCCAAAGGTGGAGGGAAATGGCAGCCCAGATAGAGCCTCCTTTGACGGACAAAGAAACAGTGGCTATGTTCATAGACTCACTGACCGGAGCGTACTACGATAAGGCAATAGCCAGTACCTCCAATCTCTTCTCGGACATAGTCACTGTAGGAGAAAGAGTGGAGCAAGGGCTGAGGAGTGGGAAAATAGCACGACCTTCTCCTTCCAGCGCCTCATTCAAAAAGCCCTTCAAAAAGAAGGAGGAGGCCGTGCACGCCATTAATTTTGCAACCCATTCCTCCACCCCTCAGACAGAGCGGCAGCCACGAAGAAAGGAGAGGAAGTTCACTCCTATTCCCACCTCCTACGCAAAGCTACTGCCCCAGCTGTTGGAAGCCAGCATCTTGGCACGCGTTCCTCCCAAGAAGCAGCTAGAACCTCCCTATCCCGAATGGTACAAGCCCAATGAAAAATGTAGCTACCACTCGGATGCACCTGGGCATTCAACCGACAACTGCCTGACCTTGAAGTATAAGGTCCAAGAATTAATCGACGCTGGTTGGATAACCTTTGATGCCTCTGCTTCCAGCATGGATGACAAACCTCTGTCAAAGCCAGAGTAGCAGAGAGGGAGGACTGGGAGGATCAGCCCTAGGGTCTTTTCTTTTTAAGCTTTTCTCTATATCTCCTGCGGTCCCCGCCCGTGGCCGCAGGAATTTTGATTAAAAGGGCTTGTACATACATCTTCATCTTCATTAATATACGAGGCATTTTGTCATATTCATTCTTTTCCCTCTTCTATTTATTATTCTTTCAAAAATAAAATGAATAATAAAATCTATGACTAAAACAGAACCTAAAACACATCATGTCTGTGATTGATGAATCTCCGTGGACCCTAGAAACGGAAGGCGAATGGATTGAGTCCGACAGCGAGCAGGAGACCATTTCTCCGGACATGCAAAGAATGCTGGAAAACGAAACACGCATCATACAACCACATCAGGAAGAAATAGAAACTGTTAATTTGGGAAAAGAGGATGAGGAGAAAAAGGTGAACATCAGCACCCAAATGGAAAGTAGCATGAAAGAGGGATTGATACAGCTTCTGAAAGAATATATGGATGTATTTGCTTGGTCATATCATGACATGCCTGGGCTCGACACGAGCATAGTGGAACACAAATTGCCACTGAAAGAGGGGTTTCGGCCTGTGAAACAAAAACTCAGGAGGATCAAACCGGACTGGTCCTTAATGATAAAAGAGGAGGTGCAAAGGCAGTTGGATGCCAACTTTCTTGTAGTGTCCAAATACCCAGAATGGCTGACCAATATAGTACCCGTCATCAAAAAGACCGGGAAGGTCAGGGTCTGCGTGGACTATAGGGACCTCAATCGAGCAAGTCCAAAGGACGACTTTCCCCTACCACATATAGACACGCTGGTAGACCATACCGCTACCAACACGTTGTATTCCTTCATGGACGGGTATGCGGGGTACAACCAAATCAAACTGGCCGTTGAGGATAGAGAAAAAACCTCCTTCATTACACCATGGGGCACTTTCTGCTATCGAGTAATGCCATTTGGGCTGAAGAATGCGGGGGCTACCTATCAAAGGGCTATGGTCACATTGTTCCATGACATGATCCACAAGGAAATAGAAGTATATGTGGACGACATGATCACCAAGTCCAGAAATGAAGTGGACCACATTCAATATCTCCGAAAACTTTTTGATCGACTTCGGAAGTATCAACTTAAGCTAAACCCGGCAAAATGTACTTTCGGAGTACGATCAGGAAAACTCCTAGGGTTCATTGTCAGCAAAAGAGGAATTGAGGTGGACCCCGACAAAACCAAGGCAATTTTGGAAATGCCCCCACCAAGCACGGAAAAGGAGGTCAGAGGTTTTCTGGGCCGAATAAACCACATTGCCCGTTTCATTGCACAGTTGACGGATAAATGTATACCCATCTTTAAACTGTTGCGCAAAAATCAGCCAACGGTGTGGAACAAAGAATGCCAACAAGCGTTCGACAAAATCAAAACTTGTTTAACCAATCCACCAGTGTTGGTACCACCCGTTGAAGGGAGACCTCTGATCCTATATTTGTCAATTCTTGAAGAGTCCATGGGATGCATGCTCGGCCAACACGATCAAACCGGAAAAAAGGAACTGACCATTTATTATCTCAGTAAGAAATTCTCAGATTATGAAACCCGTTACACACCATTCGAAAAAACTTGTTGCACATTGGTATGGGTCACTCAACGTCTCAGACAGTATATGGCTCGACACACAACATGGTTGGTCTCCAAAATGGATCCAATCAAATACCTCTTCGAGAAGCCCATTTTGATAGGAAGAATAGCTAGGTGGCAGGTCCTCCTCTCAGAATTTGACATCATTCATGTCACCCAGAAAGCTATTAAAGGAAGTCCCCTAGCGGATTATTTAGCCCATGGATCCACAGACGAATACCAATCTTTACAGGATGACTTTCCCGATGAGCATATCATGCACATCGAACACGAAGAGACCAAAGAAGAGATGTGGACCATGTTCTTCGACGGGTCTTCAAACATGCTTGGACACGGGGTAGGAGCTATTTTGATATCCCCGAAAAGAAACACGTTCCTGTAACAGCCAGGCTTAATTTCGATTGCACCAACAACATGGCCGAATACGAAGCATGTGCACTAGGAATCCGTGCGACTTTAGATCATGGGGTCACTAAGCTCAAAATATTCGGTGATTCATCCCTCGTCATCTACCAACTTAAAGGTGAATGGGAAACCCGAAACGCCAAACTAATCCCATATCTGGAACACATCCAAGACTTAGTTTCAAGAATGGAAAGTGTCACCTTCCAGTACATCCCTAGGGAGGATAATCAAATTGCCGACGCCCTCACCACCCTATCATCCATGTTCGCCTTAGATCAAGAACATGAGATGCCAATTATCCAAGTTAAGCTTCATGACAAGAAAGCTTTCTGCATGGCAACAAATGGCGAGCACGATCAAAGCCCCTGGTAATATGACATCAAGCAGTATCTCATGAGGGGCGAATATCCCGAGGGAATCCGCGACAATGACAAGCGAACCATTCGTAAGAGGGCCGTAGGGTTCACGTTGATTGAAGGAACCCTCTACAAAAAGAGCCCCGACTCCACCCTCCTAAGGTGTGTGGACCAAGAAGAAGCCCAAACCTTGATAAAAGAAATCCACAAGGGGACTTTTGGAACCCATGCACCCGGTCATGTCATGGCAAAGAAAATCCTTAGGGCAGGGTATTTTTGGTCCACGTTGGAAGCTGACTGTTACCAATATGCCAAGAAATGCCATAAGTGCCAAGTATACGCCGATAACATTCATGTGCCGCCCACACCTCTCAGCAACCTGGCTACACCATGGCCATTTTCCATGTGGGGCATGGACGTCATCAGACCCATTGAACCCAAAGCATCCAACGACCATCGCTTCATATTGGTAGCAATTGACTACTTCACCAAGTGGGTTAAGGCGGCATCATATACACATGTAACTGTTAGAATCGCGCAGCGGAATGTTCGCGTGGTCGGACAAAAACCAAGAGGGGGGGTGAATTGGTTTCTTAATAAAAATTAGGTTTTCAAAATTTTCCCCAAATTTTACCGATTAAAAACTGCGTAAATGTAAATAGAGAAGAGTAGAGAAGATTACACAGTAGGTTTATACTGGTTCGGATCAAAAGACCCTACGTCCAGTTGCTAATCACTCAAAAGAGGATTAACGCTGTCACTAAGAACAAATTGTTACAAACAGATTACAAATGAACAGATAAAGATCAGAATACACCTCTCTTGAAATCCACAAGAGATGATGAACAACTTTCCCCGAGAGACGGCACAACACACAATCCACTAAGAACTCCACTTAGTGATTCTTATCGCTTCTAGCCCACACCAGGTTCAGAAAGCCCCCTTTCCTTGCAACAAACGAGTTATCCGGCACTCACAACACTTAACTTTTGTATGGAAAGAGTTGTTCTACTTTTACGAGTGCCAAAGCAGAGTTTAAGTAGGGAAATTAGGGTTTAGGAATTGGGGATTTCGAAACTAGGGTTCTTGGTAATTGGATTTTCGAAAATAGGGTTTGTTTGATGTTTAAAATCAGAAACAGACTGAAATAATCGATTAAATGAAGTTTTAATCGATTAAAACAGAAGCCAAAAAAACATAACCCAAAACCTCTCTGTTTTAATCGATTATTTGAAGTTTTAATCGATTATTTGACCTTTTAATCAATTATTTTGATGTTTTAATCGATTAAAACAGTGAGTATATGCTTGAAAATGGTTTTCTCACTGTTTTAATCGATTATTTCCCTATATAATCGATTAAAGCCGAGCCTGGATGATATATTTGGGCTTTTTGAAGCTTCTAAGTTACAGACTATGTACCGGCTATCTTAGACTCTAAAATTACAGACTCAATCAAGCTAAAACAGAGTTATTACAATACAGAAATCATCAATCTTCAATCTTCAATACTCTAAGTCTTTAAGCTCTTGGATCATCATCAAAATCAACATTCTTCATGATCATTATTTGCAACATCAAGTCCTTGAATGTTCAACAATCTCCCCCTTTTTGATGATGATCAAAATTATCTTTTTAAAGCCCTTGTAATAACCTGTTTTATCTGTCATACTAACAAACACATTAAACATACCAGATAAAATTTAAAATTGAATCATAGGCTTTAAATTTTTCTCCCCCTATTTTGATTATAATCAAAAAGAACTCTGCAACATCAATCATAAGAGCTCCCCCTCAAAATATGCATAAGTTAGAGAAAGCTCCCCCTCAATCAAGGCATAAAAAGAAAAAAAAAACATCAAATTTTATTTCAGAATCATTCATTCATTACAATAGCATGACAATAACAAAAGAAAATACTTAACAGAATTTAAAATTCTTCACTATCCTCATCATTAAAGTGAGTATCAAATCTATTTTCTAATCTACCCACTCTATCATCTACATCGGATATACGACGAATAATTTCATCATGCCGTACACCAGAAAGATTGAAGAATGATTGCATTCTTTGATTCATGTCGGAAAGCATATCTTCCATGGATTGTCTTGATTCTTGATGAGAAGAGGATGTTCCTATACTTTGGATTTGGGTAGAGGGAAACTCAGCTGCTGGAGGGATATCTTCATCAGAGTCTTCAATTGCATCACCTTGATTTTGGACGTCATCTTTATGAACATAGATGTCATTGACCTGCACCATTTGTAGATGAATCAATGTGCTGTCCAGCATGCGGTTCAAGTTAGTAGTTCGGACAACTTGTTCACCTTCGACATTGACTCCTTTATATTCAAGAATTCGGGATACAAGAAGAGCATATGGAATTTTGAATGTTGGATGACGTTTGGCCTTTAACATTGTCATTGTGACAAGAACACCCCAATCTAAAGGTTCATTATTCATTATGGCATGAATAATGCGAAGATCAATAGAAGAGCATTGGGCATGATTTGTGGCCCGGGGACATAAAATCCAGACAAGCAAATGAAGAATCATGCGTTCTTCCTTCTTCAAAGGTCCAGCATGAAGAATACGCCCAATCTCCATAGAGGGATTCCGCAGAAAAGATCGATAAGCTAAGAACCTATCAAAGTCATCTAGCTCACCATAAACGTTAATAACATCTTCTCTAATAGGGAAGTGGGCAACGTTTTCCCAAATATCATCATCTAGAATTATGGTAACCCCTTTTACACGGGATGTAGCAATTTGATCCCTAAACTTAAATCTAGAATAGAATACCCTAACTAAGTCAGGATAGTATGTACCTTGCATTTGGATTAATGGGAGAACTCCTTGAAATTCAAGAAGATTAGGAAAGTTAAATCCTCTATGAATGAATTGCTCACCAATTAGGAATTTAGGAGAAATGACGGCACGTTCCTTCCAGTACATCAGAAATTCCTGTTGACCTTCCATATCAGAAATTCATCCTTCAACAGAATTAGGACGGGAATGAGAAGAAGGTGCAGATCTTCTTCTTGTAGGAATCTTAGGGCGAGAGGATGAGGCCATTTGAAAGAATAGATGAAGTATGAAGAAGATTTGGAGACAAGTGAGGGAATAATGAGGCAAAGAGAGTATAGATTGCAAGAAAAACTTGATTGCAAGAGTTAGAAGTGAGTATAATTGAACTAGAGGTCTCTATATATAGGGAAAATACTTCCAACGGTCATATAGAAGAGATTCCATGGCAAAATATCCGTTGGCAACGGCTAGGAGGCAAGACTGGTCGCATTTAATCGATTATATCTCAAAATAATCGATTATCTCTATATCAGACGACTTTAATCGATTATTTCTAGCAAATAATCGATTATCCGAGACATTTAATCGATTATTTCACGAAATAATCGATTATTCCGAAGGAGAATACCCTGTTTTGGACGTTTTGAGGGAAAATAATCGATTATCACTTCCAGATGTCGATTATTCCAGAGGCTATATCAAGTTTTTGAGATTTATATGCATAATAACCTATGAACATGCTACACCACGAATTTTAACATAACAATCATCCAGAAACAGTCAAATTAAGCAGATTTTAAGCTATTTCTAATATCCCTAAGTCTCTTCTAAGATCATAGAATCTATCCTTGGGTATAGGCTTAGTAAATATATCTGCTAATTGACGTTTAGTGTCTACATACTCTATTTTGCAGTTTCCTTTGCTGATATGATCTCTTAAAAAATGATGTCTAATCTCAATATGTTTAGTCCTAGAGTGCATTACTGGATTCTTAGTTAGATTGATTGCACTCGTATTATCACACATTAGTGGAATGTCATTTAAATATATGCTATAATCCTCTAATTGTTGTTTCATCCACAAAATTTGAGCACAACAACTACCTGCTGCAATATATTCAGCTTCAGTGGTAGATAAAGCTACACATGCTTGTTTCTTAGAATGCCATGATATTAAGGATGAACCTAACAAATGACATGTCCCATTAGTGCTTTTCCTATCAATTTTACATCCACCATAATCAGCATCAGAATATCCTAATAAACTAATACAAGCATCAAACGGATACCACAAGCCAAACCCAGTAGTTCCTTTTAAGTATTTTAAAATATGTTTTACTGCAATTAGGTGAGATTCTTTAGGACAAGCCTGAAATCTAGCACACACACAGACAGAATGCATAATATCAGGTCTACTAGCAGTTAAGTATAATATTGATCCTATCATACCTCTATACATAGTTTGATTAACTTCCAAACCTGATTCATCCTTGTCTAGATAACATGAAGTTCCCATGGGTGTGTTAGCTTCCTTTGAGGTGTCCATACCAAACTTTTTGAGAATCTCCTTGCAGTATTTAGTTTGAGAGATGAAAGTGCCATCTTTAAGTTGCTTGATTTGAAGTCCAAGGAAGAATGTCAATTCTCCCATCATAGACATTTCAAACTCTCCCTGCATAATCTTAGCAAATTCTACACACAGCGAATTATCAGTTGATCCAAAAATAATATCAACAACATATACCTGGACCAATAAGATATGTTCTTTAACTTTCTTTATAAACAGTGTAGAATCAATTTTTCCTCTTGAAAAATCATTTGCAGTTAGGAAACTACTCAATCTTTCATACCAAGATCTAGGAGCTTGTTTCAACCCATATAATGCTTTCTTTAATTTGAAAATATGATTAGGATAATTAAAATCCTCAAATCCAGGGGGTTGCTCTACATATACTTCTTCTTTGATAAAACCATTTAAAAATGCACTTTTAATATCCATTTGATATAATTTAAATTTCATCATAGATGCATAGGCAAGAAGTAGGCGTATAGCCTCTAACCTGGCAACAGGAGCATAAGTTTCATCATAATCTATACCTTCCTCCTGACAATAGCCTTTTGCAAAAAGTCTGGCTTTATTCTTTGTTATATTACCATCTTCATCAAGCTTATTTCTAAATACCCATTTAGTTCCAATGACTTGATGTGACTCTTCTCTTGGAATTAATTCCCAGACTTGATTCCTTTCAAATTGGTTAAGTTCTTCTTGCATGGCTATGCACCATTGATCATCTTTAAGTGCTTCCTCAATGTTTTTAGGTTCTATCTGTGACACAAAAGCAACAGACATACAAAAATTATTCATATTTCTTGTTCTTAGCCCTTTTGAGATGTCACCTATGATGTTGTCCATTGAGAGTCCTCTAGGTGATTGCCATTCTTTTGCTAATTGAGGAGTTTGAGAAGGTTCATTATCCTCCAAATATAATTCATCAAGAGCCTCCTTTATATATTCATCATCACCTGCAAGTCTTTTATTTGACTCAAGAGGATTTCCCCCAAGGTCTACAATCTCATCAAAGGTAACATGTATAGATTCTTCTATATTTAAGGTTCTCCTATTAAATACTCTATACGCCTTGCTAGTTAAAGAATAACCTAGAAAAATGCCCTCATCAGCTTTTGAATCAAATTTTCCTAGATTGTCCTTTCCATTATTTAGCACAAAACATTTACATCCAAAAATCTTTAAATGTGCAACATTAGGTTTTCTACCATTAAACAATTCATATGGAGTAGATTTAATAATTGACCTAATGAGCATTCTATTTAAAACATAACAATTGATTGAAATACTGCAAAACTTTCTTATAAAACTTTTCAAGTTATTTTAACTGATAAAAATAAGTTTTAATCGATTAAAACGCTGTGTAGAAAATTTTTAAGTTGTTTTAATCGATTGAAAGGAGATTTAATCGATTAAAAGAGTTCTGATCGGTCATAACTAAATTCTGATCGATCATAACTGATTCTGATCGGTCATAATTGGATTCTGATCGATCATCCTGACCCTTTAAGTGATTTTAATCGATTGAAACGTGTTTTAATCGATTGAAACAGTTCTGATCGCTTATAATTAAAATCTGATCGATCACATTTGATTCTGATCGGTCATATTTGTATTCTGATCGATCATAATGAGTTCTAAATGGTTTTAATCGATTAAAAACAAGTTGTATCGATTAAAATGCTGTAAAAACACTTCTTTGAACATTCTAAGTGATTTGAATCGGTTCTTTCAAAACTATATCAGTTAAAAACATGTTTAAGAAAGCTTTTGTAAAAATACTTTGTGTTTTAGTTTTTTAAAACGATTTTAGAGGCATTTCGCAAAATCTTTAAGTGAAGAACCTTCATGCAGTAGAAAAGATAAAATGATTTTACCTAAGCATTTTGTTTAAAACATACTAAATGATCCATTTTCTTTGAATAAATACACGATACAAATAGTTCATTTAACTATAGGAACCCAAATATATTTACCTTTAGGTACACCAAAATGTTTAATTTTACATCTATTTGACGTGTGACCTTGTTTCATACAATAAAAACATGCTTTTGATGTAGCTATGGAATAAGATGCATTATTTACCAAACATGCTCTAGATCCTTTTTCTACCCATACTCTTTTCTTTTTAGTTTTACTCTTTTTCAAAGGAACTCTTTGATTTACATTATTTTGAGCAATTACCATTTCATGCTTCTTAAGATCATCAATTTCTTTTTCGGCTTTGTCAAGCAAATGGTTAAGAATATCTATGTCATATTCATGCTCTTTACAATTTGCACATGCTAAGTCCTTAACTTCATCTAAGCATACAATTTTCGTATTGGCTACCTCCTTTTCTTCTAAACATGCAATTTTCATTTTTAATGACTCATTTTCCTTTTCGGATCTTCTTAGGTTTTTCTTTACAACTTTAAATTCGTTTTTCATATTCATAAATGCAGTAAATAACTCATTATAAGCATTTTGCAATTCATCATGGTCATTTTCTTCACTAGAGGATGAATCGGAATCACTAACCTCAAAATCCGAAGAAATGTTGTCATTTGCCATTAAGCAAATGTTTGCTTCTATTTCCGAGTCGCTTGATTCTGAATTTGAATCACTGTCATCCCAAGCAATATATGCTTTCTTCTTGAATTGCTTTTTGCCCTTGTGTTCATCATTTTTCTTGTTTGGGCATTCGGTCTTCATATGCCCTGCTTCACCACAACCATAGCATTTTATATTAACGGAAGAATTTTCTTTTACCTTTCCCTTACCTTTGAAAGGATGTCTTCCTTTTGCTTTCATCAATTTGGTGAACTTCTTTATAAAAAGACTCATCTCTTCTTCATCATTTTCGGAGTCTTCTTCTTCTTCTTTCTTATTTTTGCTTTTTGAAATCTCGGTCTTGAAAGCTAGGTTCTTCTTTTGATATTGACCCTCTTCCTCATTTAGCCTTCCAAGGTCAAGCTCATGCTCCCTTAGCTTTCCAAATAACGCCGCCATAGACATAGTGGCAAGATTTTGTGACTCCGAGATGGCCGTCACCTTAGGTTGCCATTTCCTATCCAGAGATTTCAAAATTTTAACATTTAATTCATCAACGTCAAATACTTTACCTAATCCGGTGAGATGATTCACAATATGAGTGAAACGCTTTTGAACGTCGAAAATCGTTTCGCCGGGTTGCATCCGGAACATCTCGTATTCTTGGATTAGGGAGTTTTTACGCGCTCTTTTGACGTCGTCAGTTCCTTCGTGGGTTACTCTAAGCATTTCCCAAATTTCCTGTGCACTTTTACAAATAGAAATTCTGTAGAACTCATCAAGGGTTAGAGCAGATGAAATAATATTTCTAGCCCTAACATCAAATTGTGCTTTTCGACTTTCTTCGGCAGTCCATCTATCAAAAGATTTAAGAACTTCAACACCGTTCTCTGTAATTTTAGGAACAAATGGACCGTTTAAAATTGCGTCCCAAACACCTCTATCAACAGACTCTAAAAATATTTGCATACGTACTTTCCAAAAAGGATAATTTTGACCCGCAAAAAGTGGGGGTCTGTTGATAGACGCACCTTCGGCAAAAGTTTGATTTTGTCCGGCCATTTTCGAAAATATTTGAATGACTATCAAAGCAAGCTCTGATACCACTTGTTAGAATCACGCAGCGGAATGTTCGCGTGGTCGGACAAAAACCAAGAGGGGGGGTGAATTGGTTTCTTAATAAAAATTAGGTTTTCAAAATTTTCCCCAAATTTTACCGATTAAAAACTGCGTAAATGTAAATAGAGAAGAGTATAGATGATTACACAGTAGGTTTATACTGGTTCGGATCAAAATACCCTACGTCCAGTTGCTAATCACTCAAAAGAGGATTAACGCTGTCACTAAGAACAAATTGTTACAAACAGATTACAAATGAACAGATAAAGATCAGAATACACCTCTCTTGAAATCCACAAGAGATGATGAACAACTTTCCCCAGAGACGGCACAACACACAATCCACTAAGAACTCCACTTAGTGATTCTTATCGCTTCTAGCCCACACCAGGTTCAGAAAGCCCCCTTTCCTTGCAACAAACAGTTCTCTGGCACTCACAACACTTAACTTTTGTATGGAAAGAGTTGTTCTACTTTTCTGAGTGCCAAAGCAGAGTTTAAGTAGGGAAATTAGGGTTTAGGAATTGGGGATTTCGAAACTAGGGTTCTTGGTAATTGGATTTTCGAAAATAGGGTTTGTTTGATGTTTAAAATCAGAAACAGACT
This sequence comes from Sphenostylis stenocarpa, assembly GCA_963425845.1. Taxonomy (NCBI): domain Eukaryota; kingdom Viridiplantae; phylum Streptophyta; class Magnoliopsida; order Fabales; family Fabaceae; genus Sphenostylis; species Sphenostylis stenocarpa. The sequence continues at coordinate 33,687,041 of OY731401.1, forward strand.
GAAATAATCGATTAAATGGAGTTTTAATCGATTAAAACAGAGCCAAAAAAAACATAACCCAAAACCTCTCTGTTTTAATCGATTATTTGAAGTTTTAATCGATTATTTGACCTTTTAATCGATTATTTTGATGTTTTAATCGATTAAAACAGTGAGTATATGCTGAAAATGGTTTTCTCACTGTTTTAATCGATTATTTCCCTATATAATCGATTAAAGCCGAGCCTGGATGATATATTTGGGCTTTTTGAAGCTTCTAAGTTACAGACTATGTACCGGCTATCTTAGACTCTAAAATTACAGACTCAATCAAGCTAAAACAGAGTTATTACAATACATAAATCATCAATCTTCAATCTTCAATACTCTAAGTCTTTAAGCTCTTGGATCATCATCAAAATCAACATTCTTCATGATCATTATTTGCAACATCAAGTCCTTGAATGTTCAACAGTAACTCGGAAAGTGGTGACAACCTTCATCAAGAAAAACATTATGTGTCGGTACGGCATCCCTTATAGGCTCAATACTGATAATGGGACCAATCTCAACAATAAGATGATGGAGGAATTATGCCAAGACTTCAAAATCCAGCACCAGAATTCCTCTCCGTACCGACCAAAGATGAACGGTGCAGTAGAGGCAGCCAATAAAAATATCAAGAAAATCATACAGAAAATGGTAGTCACCTACAAAGATTGGCATGAAATGCTTCCCTTTGCCTTACATGGTTACCGAACGTCAGTACGGACCTCCACAGGGGCTACCCCGTTTTCCCTCGTATACGGAATGGAGGCCGTACTACCAGTAGAGGTTGAAATACCCTCCCTACGAGTTATCATGGAAGCAAAATTGACAGAAGCTGAATGGGTCCAAAACCAGTATGATCAGTTGAACCTAATCGAAGAAAAATGGTTGGATGCCATATGTCGGGGGCAAGTTTATCAAAGGAAGATCAAGAAAGCCTACGACAAGAAGGTCAACCCTCGCACTTTCCAAGAAGGGGATCTAGTGATAAAGAAGCTGCTTCCAACACAGAAAGACAAAATCGGGAAATGGACAACAAACTACGAAGGGCCCTTTGTGGTCAAACGAGCCTTCTCAGGAGGAGCCCTTATCCTCACCAACATGGACGGAGAAGAGCTCCGATACCCCGTCAATTCAGATGCAGTTAAGAAATACTACGCCTAAAGACATTGCTCATGACCCGTCAGGATGAAAACTCGCAAAGAGCGTCCTGGGCAAAAGATAGGGTCTACATTCCTCGGTAGGACATGTCCTAAGCAAAAACTAGAGGTTTCAAAAAAAAAAAAAAAAAAACAACAACAACAAAAAAAAAGAAAAAAGAGAAGAAGAGGAGAAAAACAGAGCAATGATTACCTTAGCCGAAAACCGCAAAGGCGACTAAGGTAATACCTTCACAAAAGCAAGCAGACTTCACATAGTCTTCGCTCCAGATTCAAACATCTCAACTGAAGTAACCGGGAAAAACGGGGAAACAGAGATCACAAACATGATTGTGGCGCCCTCATACAGTTTAGCCAACCTTGCCCAGCCTTGCTTACAAATTCTTTTGTAAATCCCCATGTAAAAATAAACCATTTGTTTATATCAATAAAATTGTCTTTCCTTCTCTATTACCTACTTGTGTGAATGCCTCTGTATTAATGAAATATGAGCATGCATAAAACAAGCAATCCGAGAATGCATAAAAACAAAAGATGAACATCACCAACCAGGGCCGTCTCAAGCAAAAAGTGCAAGGCAGCCTGCTAGATCGAAAACCCGCAAAGGGCGGTCTAGGCAAAAGATAAGGCTTTCATAAAAAAGAAAAGCCACCAAAAAATTAGACAAAAATCAAAAGCCCGCTAGATCGAAAACCCGCAAAGGGCGGTCTAGGCAAAAAATAGGGTTAAAACAAAAGTGCGAAAGAATAGAGCAAAGAAGAAAGTACCAGTCACTACTTGGATGCCCATAAATAAAACAAATTGCATAAAAAGCATCCACGCACAAATAGTCGCACAAAAAATGACTTTGTCAAAAATAAAAGAAAATACTTCAGATAAAAAACACAAAAAATGAAAAGCATTCATACACATAAGGAGATTAGCTCCATGGTTGTGATTGAAAACAGGATCATCGGATGATGCCCCGAGAAAGCAGTAGCTGGTCGCCAATCAAGCGACTCATCAAAGTAGGAGCTTTTAGAAATCAAAGGCTCCCATCATCATTTTTTCTACCCAATAAAGGAGGGTACGATCATCCAAGAGAAGCCGACGGAAAGGCTTAGTTATCCCCAAGAGGATCCTTGCCTACTCCAGAGGCAACACAAAAGCACTCCTCACGGCTCAACATTACCACTACATGAGTCATCGAGCACACTCACCCAAAGCCTTCTCCACACTCCCCAACGGAGAATAAAGGCTTCAAGAGCCCAAACCATCAAGGACCCAACAAAGGGAAAGGAAAAAGCTAGCGTAACGAGAAAAAAAAGCTTAAAAAGGAAAAAGGCATACGCTCAATAAGAAAATCCAAAATCCAAAATCGCGAGAAAAAAGAGATAAAACCGCGAGAAAAAATGCAGGATCTCAACCAATAAAATTTCGACTACCAAATCAAAGTTGAACAGAAAACAAGACTCAATCCGACCAGCCAGCAAGAGTCGGATAGTCGCCACCAAAAGTCAAAAACAAAAATCCCCAGCAACCAACAAAGCTGGATGAAACACAAAATCCCCGGTACAACCCGGATGACCATTCAAAGAGGTCCAAGAGCATCTACCGACAACGGAAATCACTCCCCAAGGAGTGTCTGATAGGCGCATGATCAGAATCAGTAAGCCGGCACCATAGCCAAAGGATCAGCTACCGCAAGAAGGGGCATCCAGAGGTACCTAACCAGAGGAGGGTTCATACTCGTCAGCCAAGGGGTCAACTACCACGTCAAAGGAGCATCCCAAGGTTTCACATCGGCGCATGAGCTAGAGCAGTAAGCCGCCACCACGGCCAGAGGATCGACTCACCGCAAGATGGAGCATCCGAAGGCTTAACACCAGATGGGGGTGTGTACTCATCGGGCCTTACAAAAGGGGGCTTACCAGATGGGGGTTCATACTCATCAAACACCAGACGGGGGTTCATACTCGTCAAACACCAGATGGGGGTGTATACTCATCAGGCGTTACAAAAGGGGGCTTACCGGGCGAGGGTTCATACTCATCAAACCAGATGGGGGTTCGTACTCATCAGCCGAAAGGGTCAGCTACCGCGACAAAGGAGCATCCCGGAAGCGCACAACACAACATCTCCCCAGAGGATCATCCGCCGCAAAGACGGAACATCTGAAGGGCAACCGGGCAAGAGGGTCAACTCCTTTACCCTCTAGTCGATCACCTTAGCACAAAAGGCCGGCAATCGACTGGTCGGGTAAAGGGGGGGCAGCTGTAGACCCCAAATCTTGCCCGACCTCCAAATAAAGACCAGAAGACCTCCTATTCGAAGATGGACGAAGCCTAACAAGCCACTAGGAGAGACTATTAGGCCCCATACTAGGATAGGAGGGGTTTTTTGTACAAAAATAAGTTTTCTCGCCTCTTTGGGACGAGACCGCCGTCTCGAAATTGAGACCGCCGTCTCGCCTCAGGCAAGTGGCGAGACCGCCATCTCGTTTGATGAGACGGCGGTCTCGCCACCTGCGAATGGCGAGACGGCGGTCTCGCTTCCCTAGATGGCGGTCTCGCCACCTGCGAATCGCGAGATGGCGGTCTCGTTTGGCGAGACGGCGGTCTCGCCATCCGCGCAGGACGAGACGGCGGTCTCGTTGGGCAAGATGGCGGTCTCGACCCTGTCAGATGAGAACGGCGGTCTCGCCACTGTCAGGCGTGAAAACCTATAAATAGGGGTCTCCCCCCCCTCATTTCCACACACCTCAAGCTTCTAGCTCTCCCTTCTCTCTAAAACTTCTCTCTAGAATCCCTCCGACGCATTTCCGGAGTTTCTGAGTGTCTTTGAGAGCATTTTTCGGCGTCCAGAAGAGTTTCCGGCGTCTTGTAGAGGGAAGGGCTGCCAAAAAGCACCCATTTATTTTAAAGAAATATAAAACAAAGCTTGCTTCAGAGGTTTAATTTCTCCCTCTCTACTTTTACTGCTTTAATTTAAATTATGCAATAGATTAGGGCCATGTAGTCATAACTCTAAATTCCGCACAATAAAAAGGGCAAAAGCATATTTTCCGGTTTATTTATTAACAATAAAAGCTGGCCTATCATAGGGAACCCGAAAGGGGCGTCGTAAAGGGACTAATACTCCCTTTACACGTAACTAACTCCCTTACCCAACTCTGGTTCTAATGACCAAAGTTGGTTTTCGAAAACCAACGCCTTTCAAAAACCTTTTCCGATGTTTTCGGTAAAAACGTCGGTGGCGACTCCATAGAACCCAAAATAAATAAGTCTTTGGGTTAGCCCGGTTATCGGACAGCCCAAGGACACTTTTCGAAAACCTCGCCCCTAGGTTAGCCCGGTTATCGGACAACCTAAAGGCGTTGTAACCACCTATAAAAAACGCGAAAAACAAAAAGGGTCGAAAAACCATCGCGTCGCTCCGACCGACCTTCTCTTTTGAGAGGCGGCGACAATGCCTAATTCAGTTCGGATTTTATAAAATCAATCATGAGCAAGATATTTTGTGAATATATTTGGCTGTTTGTTATAACCCTTATGAGAAAAATTTGCAAAGTCTTTAAAGTCAAGTCAAATATGATAAAATCCAAAAAAAATCAGAGATGATACGGCTGATGAGTATTGACAACCCAAGAATAAGTGAAAGATAAAATATGATAACATAGTTAGAAAATTTAATTGATGTAAAACAATTCTAGTTGATATAATTCCATATCCTAGAACTTTTAATCGATTCTTTCGCAAAATAATTGATTAAAAATAGAACATATAGCTTGGGTAAATTTTTTAAGTGAAATTAATCGATTAAAATCGAATTAATCGATTAAAACAGTACAAATTGTCTAAATGAATATATTTGTTAATGGAATTAATCGATTAAAATGATTTTTTTATCAGATAAAACTATCAGAATGTGTTATCTAGGATCTCTAATTCAATTCTAACTTCAAATTAACATACCTACATTATATTTAAGGATGTTCAAGGAGCGTTTCTGATCAAAGACCAGTTAATATTACAGACCAGCAAGATAAAATAAACAACAGGTAAAAGTAGAAGAAAAAAAATGATAGAAATGACCCTTCTTGATGAGACTAGTCATCCCAATTTCCCTGGTTGAGCTGCATATCCTCCAATTTGGTATAAATGTCAGCAATTTGATTTCCCAGGTTGGAGAATTGTGTGTTGGTTTGCTGGAAGTGTTGGTAGGTCATTTGCATGTGTTTCCTTTGATTTTCTTACAATGAGGACGTTTGAGAGAGCATGGTTCTTTCAAACTGAGAGAGAGGAGTTCCACAATCAGGTTGCTCTATGTATGGAATGATCTCCATGTTCTCATAGGAAGTTTGACCACCAGTGAATTCAGGAACCTCTGCAGCAGCTGGAGAAGAAGGAATTTGACCTTGATCAACTTCTTCTTCATCTTCTTCCTCATCTTCAGACATCCCAGTATCAATCTTATAGATCCACTCTCCATCAATTTTGATAAATTCCATCTTCCGCAGAGTGGAATCATCAATATTATTGGAGGCCTTTGGAGTTTCCACATATTCTCCTGCAAGATCTACTTCAAAGTATCTAAAAACTTGATTAATCAACATAGCATAAGGCAGTTTATAATCAACCAATCTTTTTGCTTTACATGGATATTATTTTTAATGCAGTACATGAGAGCTAAATCACCCTCATTGAGTAAAGCATGATTGCTCCCCCTTCGAGTCAGCATCCATCCAATGATGAAGGCAATAATTCTTGGTTCAAGCTTCATTTTCCCAGCATTAAGAGTTCTTACAGAATCATTTTGATTTTTGAGACAACTGCGGAAAAATTGAATTTTGTTAAAATCAGGTAACTCTACAGTGTTACCTCTGGATACCTTTACACCAACATCATGAAGACCAACCACTTCTTCCCACACCTCAGGAGTGATCACTAGATTTATACCTTTGACTTGAGATCTTAGAGTGGTGCCACTGACTGTAAGGTTGGCATAGAATACCCTCACTAGATTAGGTTAAATGTTGCCAGTGTGCTCCAGAAAAGTTTTTAACTTTTGTGTTTTCAATTTTCTTCTCAATGAGGTAAAGCCTTCTTCATCCAACCAAGCAAACTTAATATATTTAGGAATCACCAGTTGCTTTTGGCTGAAGTTGGAAATGAAGTTGGAAATGAAGTTGTTCATCTTGTCAATGTCTCCATTGAACCATGCTTCAACATGTCCCCCAGCATGGCCAGCAGCAGAGGAAGATTCCCCCTTATGTTTCTTCCTTGATTTTGATCTTTTAAGCATCTTGTAGCAGAAATTTGAGAAGGAATTTGATTGATACAATATATGAGAGTGAGAGAAGAGAAAAGAGAAGAAAAGGAGAAACTGAAAATGCAGAACCTGATTTTTCTTTGATGAATAGAAGTTTGGATTCCAAATTTTTGAAGTCCAAATGACAAACCTGCAATATTTCAGTCTTAATTGGTTATGTCCCCTTGACTGAGTGCAGAATCACATGCTTTGGGTAGTGGGTACATCAGTTAAAGTGTTTTTGGATAAACATTGACTCAGTCAAACACTACAGTAAATGCTTTTCACAGATTTTGATTATCAATGAATCTTGAAAATGTCATCTTGATTTACTGGAAATTCTTCAATTAACCATATTTAAAACAGTTTTTAAGAACGAATTAATCGATTAATCAACAATTTAATCAATTAATTTGATCTAGAATATTAGGTTTGAAATAATAACAGTGTAATAATCGATAAAAGCAGAAAAGAATCAATTAAATTTGTACTGTATATGTTTAATGAAATGATCACAGAATTTTAATCGATTAAATCGAAAAAGAATCGATTAAATTTAACTCTTTAATGATTTTAACAGATGAAAATCCTTTTTAATCGATTAAAACAGAGAGAATAAAACTATACTAAAATTCTGAGAACATTTTAATCGATTAATTCGTAGAATAATCGATTAAAACTGTATGGACAACTTTTCTGGTATTCTCTGTAAGTGAAATTAATCAATTAAAACAGTTTTATATCAATTAAAATACTCAGTCCATGCATCCATAATCAATATTTGCTAATTAGGTACCAAAGAACTTCCAGATTTTGTTCCTGCAAAAGAGATTTAGTATATATCTAGTACCCTTTTTATAATCATTGGGTCCAATCAAGTTATTTGAAATGAATTCTTGGGAATCCACTTCATTCTACCTCTTGGTATAGCATACTTCTTGATTCTACAAAAATTAATAGAATGACCTATTTTCATACAATAAAAGCATTTAATAACAGATGATGAGTATGATTTCCTATTTCCAACAGTTTTTCTGGTTTTCTTGCTAGATGTAAATCCAATGCCAGATTTGTCAAAAATAAGTTTTTGTGACCCAAGAACATCAAGATTATCTTGACCTTGTGTAAATTTAGAAATAGTTTGTAACAAAAAATCAATCTTCTTTTGTAAATCTGGACAATTATTACATGGTTTATTACATAAGCAATCAGAATTTTGATGGATTAATTTTAAGAAATCAAGATCAGTTTCATCTTCAAGAATTTTCTTTTCAAGAGAATTAACTCTATTTTCTAGCCAATTGTTCATGCCTTTTAGCCTATCATTTTCTCTTTTAAGTTTATTGGTTTCTTCATGCATTTCATTAAATGCTTCTTGCAATGAGTTATAATTCACAAAATTAGACGAAGAATTAGAACTTACACTGTTGGTTTGATAATTCTGGTTAGCCATTAGACACAAGTTAGCTTCTTCATCATCAGAATATTCTGTTGATGAGGTATCATTGTCATCCCATGATATATATGCTCTTCTTTTGATCTTTTCTTCTTTCTTGTCATTGTATTTATTCTTTTCTGGACACTCCATTCTTACATGACCCTACTTACCACAACCATAACACTTATAGTTAAAGGAATCAGATTTCTTTTCATACCTTTTGGGTTTTTCTTTATCTTGGATCTTTCTCTTGAGAAACTTGTTAAACTTTTTTACTATCAGTCCAAGATTTTCACTTTCATCTTCTGATTCTTGATCTTTTTCTTCAGCTTTGAGCACTATGCTTCTACCTTTCTTTTCATAGATTTCTTGCTCATTGAATCTGTTAATTTCCATCTCATGTTCTCTGAGTTTTCCAAATAAGGAGGTTTTTGTCATGATGGATAAGTCTTTTGACTTTGATATTGCTGTAACCTTAGGCTGACAAGACCTGTCAAGACATTTCAAAACTTTTATATTTAATTATTCTTTATCAAAAGTCTTACCTAAGCCCATTAGATGGTTGATGATGTGAGTGAAGCGTTTCTGCACATCTGCAATACTTTCTCCGGTTTGCATTTTAAACAACTCATATTTTCTTATGAGAGTATGCTTTCTAACTCTCTTTACATTATTCGTTCCCTCATGAGTAACGTCAAGAACATCCCACATTTCCTTGGTAGATTTGCATTGAGAAACCCTGAAAAACTCATCCATGTTTAGTGCAGAAGTAATTATTGTTAGAAAAGTAGGTTGAGATCAAGAGGGGGGGGGGTGAATTGATCTTTGAAACTTTTTCGCAATTTACAAATTATCTATTTCAAAGATTAAGAATTCTGACCAATTCTTGAATCAAACACAACAAACAATCAAAGTAAAAGCAGTGACAAAATTAAAGAGAGAAAGGTTTAGAAAGATACAACCAAGATTTATACTGGTTCACCCAATCCCAGGGCTACGTCCAGTTTCCAGCCAAATTCCAGCTGGGTTCTACTAGATTGAACGTTTTACAGATTACAACTTCAATCACACACTCAATCTACCACAAGAACCAAAATTCCAGTCCTTGCACCTAAACCTTCACCAAGAACCAATTTCCACTTCTTGAACAACCCTGCAGCCAAATTCCAGCCACAGAAACCAGTGCCCACACTTCCAGGCACACACAATATAGAAAAGAAAAGTAAAGAAACAAAGAGAAGAAACTAGAACACCCAAACCAGGTTTATGCAGCTCTGCAGAATGAGTTTCTTCACCAAAAGAATGCAAAAATTGCCTCAAGAAAGAACTCCAAAGAACTTCACAAAACTTGCGTGATTCTCTCTTGAAAGTAGCACTTATGATTGCTTGATTGATTGCCAAAAGATGTGATTTAAAATGTTCAAGCAATTCTGTTTATATAGAAGATTTTCCAAACTGCTGGTTTTTTTAATCTGTTAAAATAATCTTTTAATCTGTTAAAAGTCTTGTTTTAATCTGTTAAAACTTCTTTTAATCTGTTAAAATGTTCTTGATCATTTTCCAGATTTGTTTTAACTGATACGACAACGTTTATATCAATTAAAACTCTTTGTAAAAAATCTTTCAAATTGTTTTAATCGATTGTTTCGCCTTTTAATCGATTAAAATACTGCCAAAGGTTTTCATATAACTTTCTAAGTGATTTTAACTGATAACAATATGTTTTAATCGATTAAAATACTTTGGAAAAAATCCTCTTAGTTATTTTAATCGATTGAATCACATTTTAATCGATTAGAATTCTTCCAAAAGATTTCATAAAACTTTCTAAGTTATTTTTTAACTTATAACATTCTTTTTTAATCGATTAAAACATTCGGAAAAATCTCTTAGTTGTTTTAATCGATTATTTCGTATTTGTATCGATTAAAATACTGACAGAACAACTTTCAAAACACTTCAAGTTATTTTAATCGATTATTTTGAGTTTTTATCGATTAAAATTCTGCTAGAACACTTTTCAAAATATTCTAAGTCATTTTAATCAATTATTTCAATTCTATATCGGTTAAAATCGCGTGAAGGTTTTCAAAATCCCTTCTAATGAAAACAATCGATTATTTCGAAAACATATCAGTTAAAAACCTGTTATAAAAGTGTTAAGAACATTTTAACTGATAAGGCTCATATAATATCAGTTAAAACATTTACTTAAAAACCATTTAACAAAATACTTTGTTTTTAACAGTTTAAAACATGTTTTAGAGGCATTTGCAAAATCTTTTAAATGAAGAAACCTCATGCAGCAGAGAGATAAAAATGATTATACCTAAGTAAAGATGCAGACTCACTAATCACTCTACCCTTTTATCTAAGTGACCTTTGACTGCAACAAAGTAGCCTTTGACTTCATTTTGACTTAATCAAATCAACAAGATCTTCATCACTTTCAATTATGTTTTTAGCAGTACAATCACTTTGAACTTTTCTTTTCTCTTCATCATTTAAGCTAGACCATTCTTTTTCTGTAATTAATGGACCATTAACAATTACATCCCAAACATTTCTATCAATAGATTCAATAAAGATCTTCATCCTAATCTTCCAAAATGGATAATCTGTACCACAAAATAGTGGAGGTCTATTAATAGAAGCTCCCTCAGAAAAAGGTAATTTGTTTTCAACTATGAAAGATTTGGACCGAAAGTCTTGAGTATTTTTCAAGATCCTTGCTCTTGATACCAATTGTTAGAAAAGGAGGCTGAGATCAAGAGGGGGGGTGAATTGATCTTCGAAAGTTTTTCGCAATTGACAGATTATCTATTTCAAAGATTAAGAGTTCTGATCAATTCTTGAATCAAGCAAAACAAGCAATTGAAATAAAGACAGCAGCAGAATTAAAGAGAGTAAGGTTTAGAAAAATACAACCAAGATTTATACTGGTTCACCCAATCTCAGGGCTACGTCCAGTTCTCAGCCAAATTCCAGCTGAGTTGTACTAGATTGAATGTTTTACAGATTACAAATTTCAATCACACACCCAGTCTACCACAAGACCCAAATTCCAGATCTTGCACCTAAACCTTCACCAAGAACCAACTTTTTGTTCTTGAACCAACCTGCAACCAAATTCCAGCTACAGAAACCAGTGCCAACCAATTCTAGACACACACCACCCAAGAACCAAGTTCTAGTTCTTGTACCAACTTGTAGCCAAATTCCAGCTACAGAACCAGTGCCCAACAATTCCAGACACCCATAATACAGTAAAGATATGTAAAGAAACAAACAGAAGAAACTAGAACAATCAAACCCGGATTATGCAGCTCTGCAGAATGAGTTTCTTCACAAAAGAAATGCAAAAATTGCCTCAAGAAAGAACTTTGAAAAAATCCACAAAACTTGTGTGATTCTTTCTTGAAAGTGGCTCTTATGATTGCTTGATTGATTGCTCAAAAGTATATTTTAAAAGACTCAAGCAATCCTGTTTATATAGAGATTTTTTCTAACTGCTAGTTTAATTAATCTATTAAAACAATCTTTTAATCTGTTAAAAGTCTTGAATTAATCGTTAAAACTTCTTTTAATCTATTAAAACTTCTTTTAATCTATTAAAATGTTCTTGATCAATTTCCAGATTTTTTTAAGTGATGCGACATTGTTTTAATCGATTAAAACACTTTGTAAAAAATCTCTTAAGTTGTTTTAATTGATTAATTCACATTTTAATCGATTAAAATTCTGCCAAATATTTTCATAAAACTTTCTAAGTGATTTTAACTTATAATAGCCAGTTTTAATCGATTAAAACAGTTAGCACAAATTCTCTTAAGTTGTTTTAATTGATTAAATCGCAGTTTAATAGATTAAAATTATTCTGATCGATCAAAAACTCATTCTGATCGATCATATGTCTGGATTACATCGATTAAAAAAATACTTCAAGTGGTTTTAATCGATTATTTCGAAGTTATATCGATTTAAATACTGCCAGAACACTTCCCAGAATATTTTAAGTGATTTTAATCGATTATTTCGAAACTATATCAGTTAAAACACTGGCAGAAGGTTTTCAAAAGCTCCTTTAATGAAAAAAATCGATCAATTCGAAGGTATATCGATTAAAGCAGTTCCAGTGAATGTTTTAAAAGGTTTTAATCGATTATTTCGAAAACCTACCTTTTAAAAACCTATTATGTAAGTGTTAAGAATATTTTAACTGATAAAGCTCATATAATATCAATTAAAACAATTTCTTAAAAACCATTTAACCGATTACTTTGGTTTTTAACAGATTAAACATCTTTAGAGGCATTTTCAAAATCTTTTAAATGATGAAACCTCATGCAGCAAAGAGATATGAATGATTAAACCTATGTATAGATTCAAACTCACTAATCACTCTACCCTTTCAACCAAGTAACCTTTGACTTTACCATAATAGCCTTTGACTTCATTTGACTTCATCAAATCAACAAGATCTTCGTTTTATGAAATGATTCAATAAGATCTTCATCACTTTCAGAAGTTTCACTATACCAGTCACAATTGGGACATTACCAGTAGGTAAGACATTTCTTGATTTGGGTGCTATAGCATAAATCTAATGCCCTTGTCCATACTTAAAAGAATAGGGGACTTGGATGTAAAGCCCACAAGAATGACTCTTCATCTTGCTGATAGATCTCTGAAATTCTCTTATGGTGTGGCAGAGGATGTCTTGGTGAGAGTTGATAAATTTATGTTCCTAGTTGATTTTGTTGTAATGGATATGTAGGAAAATGCGGAAGTCCCATTGATCCTGGGAAGGCCATTTATGAAGACTACCAAAGTTTATAGATGTTGACAAGGGCAAGTTGAAAATTATAAGTGGTGATAATGAAGTTAATTTTAATCTGTTTGAAGTTGTACAACAACTGAAAGACAAGAAAGATTGCCTCAGAGTAGATACTTTGGAGGAGTTACTCATCTCAACTGAAAAACAAGATTACAAGCCTGTTGCATAACCCCAAAGACATCTCAATCTAACTATGAAGGGATTTGTTCAAAAAGAGATACTGAAACCTCCTGAAGCAGGTATGATTTACCTAATCTCTAACAGTCGCAAGGTGAATCCTGGGATGACAGTTATTCGCAATGAAAAGAATAAATTCATTCCCACAAGGACAGTCAAGGGATGGAGAATGCGTATAGATCACCTTGATCACTCACTTGCATGAGCCATAAAACAAATAGGCGTCAAGATAATGACGTTAAACAAGCGCTCCTGGGAGGCAACCTAATGTTTTGAATTTGTTTTTCTTTTTGCATTTTAAGTTTTTTTGTGCATTTTTCTTCCTTAGGTTCTTTCTTTGCAAGATTGTTCTAGGTACACAGTGGACTTTTCCTCAAGGTTTTGAATCTTCAATGGCCTGGGGACAATCCAACTTTTCAAGGAGGGGGTGAGAAAGTCTGCAGTTGAGGCTGAGGCACAAGATGAGGAGGAGATAACAAGTGAAGAAACTGACTTTGTTTTGAATGTTTTAATTCTGTTGTTTTGAATGTTTTAATTTAATGATTTTTTTAAATTGTGAATTCCCTTGTTGTCCCGCACATTATTATTAGAACCATATATGAAATTGTTTCTTATTGTCTAATTCAAATCTAGAACTTGAAAATTTATTTTGATTGTTTCCAATATCAAGTGATTTGGGGATGATGAGTATGATAGTGAAAAAGGAATTAACGGGGAGAACTAGGAATTAACTAAATTGGAGAAGCTAGCCAAAACCCAAGAGAGGAGTGAACCAAAAACAGATAAATTGAGTGTCAACACTTTATGATGATAACTGATATTGATTGATTCTTTGATATGATTGCATGTTAGTGAGACTTGAAAATGATAAAGGCATTTTTTTCTTGTGTAGTAGATATAACCCATAGCCAACCCTGCATTAATTATAGGACATCCATTTGAACCCCATTTGAGCAAAAAACAAGATTGTTTCTTAAACATAATCCTTGAGCCTAAACAATATTTATCTACCTTCCTATATTTGAGAAATGAAATGATTATGAATGTTATAATTTTTCCTACGGGTATTTTTGGATATTGTTATTGTCATTTTAAGGGTATTGTGGGTTTGTTATTGTAAAAAAAAAAGTTGAGAAAAAGGAAAAGAAAAGCATAAATATTGTGGCTAAGCCAAAATGATAAATGCAAAGCATGAGAAAAGGAAAAAGAAATTCAAAGTGAGGTGAATGATAACTTGTGAGATTGTTAACTCACTATCATTATGTTGGAGCAAAAACATCAAGTTTGATACCCGACTTGAGGAAATATTAAACAGAAATCATTCATATGATTTGAATTTCGCAAATACTTTTGAATATCCCAAAAAAACCAATGATTTTTTCTTAGCCCAACCCCATTACAAGCCTCAAAAGACCTTTTGATTTAAGTCTTGCTTAACAAATGCTGATTGCTTAAAGATGACTATCAATATTGGATTGTTTAAATGAAGTGATTGAATGAGATAAACATTTACCCTTGAGAGTTAGAGATGACTATATATCACTCTATGTGAGAGATCATGCTTCTCTGAGGATAGTTGATGATTAATTTTCCTTTGTTAGTTTCTCTAACTTGAATGCTTATGTACACTACTAGAAAAATGTCAAATAGTAACCGAAATCAGTGACCGAAAAATTTAGTTACTATCAGTGACCGAATCAATAACCAAATTATTATTTTTTAGTCTAGTAACCGAAATAGTAACCGAATTTTCGGTCACATAAAATCGGTTACTATTTCAGTCACTTTATTATTTAATTTATTTTTTTAATTAATCTATATTTAATTTATGTAATTATTTTTGTTTTTCCGTGGTAATTTTTTATTTTTTCGCGTTGTAGGATCCGACCTAGGTACGAAAATTTCATCTTCGCGCCCCAAATTTTCTTCATCTTCTTCGCGTATTTCTTCATCTTCTTCGTGCATTAACCGACATTTTTATTCCTGGGTTGCACTAAGCGGATCGAGAGGTTGTTACTGCCCCTTGTCCCCAAATATGGGTAATATGTTCGCAAAAATTATTGCTCAAATCGACCTAGTTGGCGAGCGATCCTAGTTCGCAGCGAGAGAACAAGACAGACAAGCGAGCATACTTGTTCGAGCTTAACCTAGACCTTTCATTTGTCCATCCCCAAGTGAATTCCAAACTCAACCCCGACCTCAACCTCGACGAACTTGACGAACTTGAGGCCCAAACCCATCTCCGGCAGCATCGAACCCTAATCCGAAGCCAAACTCCAGTCGTCGTGCGGTCAAACCCAACGCAAACCCAGCTGACCTCGAACCCTAACCCAAACCTCAACCACCTTGAATCCAAGCGACCTGCAATCGTGGCGACAATAAACACTTTACAAAAAATCTTCTAAGTTGATTTAATCGATTGTTTCGCGATTCAATCGATTGAAATATTGCAAAACTTTCTTGTAAAACTTTTCAAGTTATTTTAAGCGATAAAAATAAGTTTTAATCGATTAAAACGTTGTGCAGAAATTGTTTTAATCGATTGAAACCGAATTAATCGATTAAAGAGTTCCGATCGGTCATAATTGCATTCTGATCGATCATAATTGAAACGATATAATAGCGGTTCCAGGTTCACCGCTATCTAAAATGTACTTCGCTTGAGCGACAGTCTTCCCGCTCGAGCGAAACGCCCCCTGCACAAAATTGGCATTCTCGGGTTGTATTTCGCTTGAGCGACTCTATTTTCGCTCGAGCGATGGTGCAACCGCTATTAGAAGTTCTCTTTTAAGAGCGGTTCCAGTGAAACCGCTATCATATAAAACGCTGTGTAGAAATTTTTAACTGATAAAAATAAGTTTTAATCGATTAAAACGCATGCGTAGAAATTTTTTAATCGATTGAAACGAGATTTAATCGATTAAAGCGATTCTGATCGGTCATAACTGCATTCGATCGATCATAATTGAAACGATATAATAGCGGTTCCAGGTTAACCGCTATCTAAGTGAGCTTTTAAGAGCAGTTCCTGTGTAACCGCTATCTTAAATGTATTTCGCTTGAGCGACACTCTTCTCGCTCGAGCGAAACGCTCCCTACACAAAATTGGCATTCTCGGGTTGTATTTTGCTTGAGCGACTCTAGTCTCGCTCGAGCGATATTTGATTCTGATCGATTATATTTTCAAAATGATCGATCATATTTGATAATTTTTTCAAATAATTAATTATAATCGATTAGTTTTCTAAATTATTGATTAGAATTGATTAGTTTTTCAAATAATAGATTAGAATTGATTAATTTCTGAAATATATACTAAAAAATTATAATTAAAAATATAAATTAGTTAAGAATATTAACTATTGTAAAGATAAAGTAGAACATGGGAGGAGATGAGGATGATAATATAATGATAGAACTTACAAAAATGTAGAATTGAGAAGTTTGAAACAAATAAAATTAAGAAAATAGATATTTAATTACACTTTTAATAAATTTAAGATAATACTAGTTTTGATTTTTATTTTTAAATATTTATTTTAATTATTTAAAACAGATAAACTATAATTTTAGTTTCTAGCTACTTGAATTTAAAGAATTAAATTTATTATTATTTAATCTTTTAATTTGTAGAATTAAACTCAATATAATTGTTAAAAATACTTTGTAGAGGCATTTGAGAAAGCTTTTGTCAAAATACTTTATTTTTAATTGTTAAAAACATTTGTAGAGGCATTTTGCAAAATCTTTTAAGTGAAGAAACCTCATGCAACATAAATCTTTTAATTTTAGTATTAAAAATTTAAATTATATTTTATTAAATTAAAATAGTTACAATATATTTTTTTACTTTGAGAATGAACAATATAATTAAACTCAAAATTGACAATATTATAATACATTTTTGAACTCTTTTGGATTAATTTTTTTCCTAATTTTTGATAAAGTTAATTTTAATATTTAAAAGTATTTAACATTTTGAATTACGAAAGGTTTTCTCTAATAGCAAATTTAAAAACATAATATTCAAAAAAATAGTTAATGTAAGTTTTCATTATGCATAATTGAGAAGATATGATAGCGGTTCCACGTTAACCGCTATCTAAAGTATAATTTAGATAGCGGTTAATGGTTAACTCGCTATTAGAAGTGCAATTTTAAGAGCGGTTCTTGTGGAACCGCTATCTAAAATGTATTTCGCTTGAGCGACAATATTCTCGCTCGAGCGAAACGCCCCTGCACAAAATTGGCATTCTCGGGTTGTATTTCGCTTGAGCGACACTACTCTCGCTCGAGCGAAATACGATTCGATCGATCATAACTTGAAATGATCGATCATAATTGAGAGGATATAATAGCGGTTTCCTTATAACCGCTATCCGAAGTGTATATTAGATAGCGGTTAAGGCTTATACGATATCGAAGTGTATTTCGCTTGAGCGAGACTACTCTCGCTCAAGCGAAATCCGATTCTGATCGATTATATTTTCAAAATGATCGATCATATTTGATAGTTTTTTCAAATAATTAATTATAATCGATTAGTTTTCTAAATTATTGATTAGAATTGATTAGTTTTTCAAATAATAGATTAGAATTGATTAATTTCTGAAATATATACTAAAAAATTATAATTAAAACTATAAATTAGTTAAGAATATTGACTATTGTAAAGATAAAGTAGAACATGGGAGGAGATGAGGATGATAATATAATGATAGAACTTACAAAAATGTAGAATTGAGAAGTTTGAAACAAATAAAATTAAGAAAATAGATATTTAATTACACTTTTAATAAATTTAAGATAATACTAGTTTTGATTTTTATTTTTAAATATTTATTTTAATTATTTAAAACAGAGAAACTATAATTTTAGTTTCTAACTACTGAATTTAAAGAATTAAATTTATTATTATTTAATCTTTTAATTTTAGTATTAAAATTTTAAATTATATTTTATTAAATTAAAATAATTACAATATATTTTTCTACTTTGAGAATGAACAATATAATTAAACTCAAAATTGACAATATTATAATATATTTTTGAACTCTTTTGGATTAATTTTTTTTCCTAATTTTTGATAAAGTTAATTTTAATATAATTAAAAGTATTTAACATTTTGATATAATGAGCATGATAATATAATGATAGAATTTACAAAAATGTAGAATTGAGAAGTTAAAATTTTTTTTTAAGAAAATAGAGATTTAATTATACTTTTAATAAATTTAAGATAATACTAGTTTTTAAACCTTTTTCTAATATTTGTTTTTAAAAATATAATATCATTTTTAATATTTTATAGATTTTATATTTATATATATATATAAAAGTAATTGGATTAAATTTATTATCCTCTCATATATTATTATACATTTAGCGTAATTTTAGTTTATTTAAAAATTAGAATACAAATATACTATACCAATATACCATTATATTATTTTCATTGTATATAAATTACAAAATTAATAATTTGTATACTATACTATACTAACATATTATTTGTATACTATACTAATAGTATAATATACTATATTATAATATTATTTTTATACAAAACTAATATCTTTATATATAAATATATAAATATGGAAAGATATAAATATATGTAAAATTATAAACATATAAATATATATAAATATGTAAAGATATAAACATATATCTTTAATATTTTGTAAATGTAAATATAATTTATATATATTTTTAAATCTTTTTCTAATATTTATTTTTAAAAATATAATATTATTTTTAAAATTTAATATTTTTTTTTCAAATATATAAATATATAAAGATATAAATGTATAAGGATATAAATAAATATATAAATATATCAATATATAAATATATCAAAATATAAAAATATAAAAATATAAATATATAAATATATTAATATATAAATATATCAATATATAAATATATAAATATATATAAATATATATATATATATATATATATATATATATATACAAATATATCAATATATCAATATTATCCCCTCATATATTAATATACATTATGCTATATAAATATATCAATATATAAATATATCAATATTTAAATATATATTAAAATATATAAATATATTTTTATTTATAGATTTTATATTTATATATTTATACTGGATATACATTTATTTGTATATAAATATAATTTATTTGTAAGTTATTATTAAAAGATCCTAGTAGCTCGGTGGTTGGAGTTTCAACCTCCAACTCTAAGGTACCGGGTTCGAATCCCGACAATGACAATAAACCACCTAATAATAAGTTAAACTAAATAAATATAAATAAAAACTTAAATAAGCAAAATATAATATAATTAAGAGATAGGGAAAATAAATAATAGATATAATAAAAATAATTAAATTTGTTATTGGTTAACTTTTTCATTGATTTAGTGACTGATTCGATGTCTCGATTTGGTTATATATAATCGGTCACTGATTCGGTCACTGAATCGGTCACTAAAATCAGTGACCAAGGAAATAGTGACCGATTCCAGTTGGTCACTATTTCGGTCACTATTTTAATTAGTAACCGATTTTGCACATTTAGTGACCGAATTTTCGGTCACTATTTGGTGTTTTTCTTGTAGTGGTATTCTATTTTCATTTGGAGTTGTGAGCATCGCATCTGAAAGAAAAACTATTTTTATGTTGTGGTTCTGGAAGAGAAAGTGATAATAGGTGATGATTTTGTTTTGGAAAAATTACTTTGCTTGGGACAAACAAGATTCTAGGTTGGGGGGAGTTGTTAAGTGGTAAAAATTTGATATAATTATGCTTTTAATTGTTATAAATCACTTAACTTATGTCAATTCTAATCTATTTTTCTTCCAATGTAGGATGAATTCGAGAACACCTTGATACAAGAGTAAGGAGCATAATTGTCAACATAATTGGAGCAAAACTTAAAGCAGGAAGAAGATTTTTAGCATGGAAGTCGCTCGAGCAAGATAGACTCTCGCTTGAGCGAATATCAATTAAAACTCTTTGGAAGTCAGTCGCTCAAGCGCCAGTAATTTTGCTTGAGCGAATGTTAGTTAGTCTTCTGTGGAGCTCACTCGCTCAAGCGAGCAATTTGTCGCTTGAGCGAAAGACGTGCAACCCAATTTTTCCTATAAAAAGATAAGATGTGTTTTGAGAAAAGTAAGCAGTTTTG
Source organism: Sphenostylis stenocarpa (assembly GCA_963425845.1). Classification (NCBI taxonomy): domain Eukaryota; kingdom Viridiplantae; phylum Streptophyta; class Magnoliopsida; order Fabales; family Fabaceae; genus Sphenostylis; species Sphenostylis stenocarpa. The sequence goes on from OY731401.1 coordinate 33,707,138, forward strand.
GGGAGAAGAGGCATGACTACTACTAGGGTTTCGTCCAATCTTCATCAATTCTTCACTTCTTCCTCATTTGGAACATTGTAATGGCCAACATGAATGGATAAATTTATTCTCTTGGGATTTGATGCACTTCCTTTGAACTCTTTTGTATCATGGTGATATTTTGAGATATTAATCTATGTTTTGATGTTGTTATTCTTATCTTTTATGCTTTGGAATGATTTATTCTTGATGTTTGGGGTATGATTGAAAAATATATCTTGAACCTAGATCACAGTAAAAATATATGTTACGTTAATTGTCAGGAATTGAATGAATGTATCAATTGCTTAATACCCTAAACCTAATGCTGGAAAATCTCTCAATTGTGTGCGAAATCAACATTTATTAGGTTTCCTTATGAATTTCATGTGTGAGAAATCAACATGGATGATTTGAGTAGGTGGCATCAACATTGCTAGGTTAATTGATGTTCTTAATTGACATAGTCATTGCAAAAGAGGGATAAGGAAGGAAGTTAATCCTAAGTGCCTTTAATTTATCTTTTCTAAATAATTTACAGTTCTTTGTCATTTAATTTCAATTCAACTCTTTATGCAAAACCCATTTTGTTTTAATCCACTTAGTAAGCATAAAATTGGGAATTTCCATTGAAATCGTTCCTCGCGGGATTGACTTTTATTTAATCAAAATACTATACTACGATTGATAATTTTGGTAAGCTTGCCAATAATTCAACAAGTAACCGTGAGCAAACTCTCTAGTCCTACACGGTCGTCCTTTATTTGTCCCCCTATCCATTTCCACCTAACAATGGGACCTAATACGTTCATCATGTGTAGAGTTTCTAGGAGTTGACTTAGTTTCACCAACACAAAATTCAGCAGATGATCTAGTTTGTGAAAGTCTAGTTTTAAATTCCTCCTGTTAATAGAAACAAAGAAATTATTAACATGATTAGCTTTACATATCGTAATAAACAAAGTTTAAAGTGAAGGAACTCACATGTGTCTTCCTGGATCTTTCTTCAACAAATTGACATGTATTCTTTCTTATATGGGTTTGTTGGAAGATCTCATCAACAAAAACTGATATTCCAAGCTCCTTTGCTTACATCACATTATGAAAATAAGAGGTATAGAACCTAATTGATGTTATAAAATCCTGAATATATGATTAAAAGATTTACCATATGTATGACATGTTCATGTGTGTTGATGGTCCCACCCTTTTCAGAGGCCCTATTCTTTTGGGCTTGCACAAATTTGGAGTGATATATTGGTGAGATCCAATGTGCTAACTGTTGGGTAATCCAAGTGTGAGTCTAAGTCCCACATTGAATAAAAATGAAAAAGTTGAGCAACATATAAGGAAGAAAGACCCATAACCCAATGTCTTAAGGTTTTGGGTTGAAGGTGGTGTCAATCCCTTATCTGGATTCAACTCATGTCTCATTGGTATTATCTCTCCCTGATGAATCCTCCCTCGAATGACCCAACAGTGGTATCAAAATCGATGGTATGTATGGTGACTAGATGTTTAAGAGTGGTCCTTATATCGAAACTCTTCTTGATGGTGGCTTAGGCAAGCATGTCTCATTATGATGAGCGTCGATACAAGTAAGGAGAACTAATGAGCACATGAGGGATGTACCAATGTGATGACACTCACACTTGTGGGAGAGGTTGTTGGGAAATCTAAGTCTGACTATAAGTCCCACAATGAGTAAAAATGAGAAAGTTAAGCAACATATATGGAAGAAATACCTATAATCCAATGGCTTAATGTTTTGGGTTGAAGGTGGTGTCAATCCCTTATGTGGGTTGAACTCATGTCTTATTGGTGTTGCCTCTCTTAGGTGAATCCCCCATTGAAATACCAAACACTAAAAACCTGCTCCAAATGTGGCCTTTAATCCAATTTGACCTTTAATTAGCAATTCTTGCATCCCTAAACATCTCATTAAGTTTGTGAGATGCTTTGGAGTGAAAATTTTTTCTTTATTTGATGGTCATGCTTTGGTCTCCATTGAACCTTCACCTGTATGAGTAGATATTGTTATACGAGATAATAGAGAAATAACAAAAATATATATTCAATAATTATATATATATATATATACACACACATTAATGGAAATCAACAATAATATTAAACATAAAAGATAATGAAGTATGTATAGAATTATAAGTTAACTTAAAATGTTGAAAAAAGGACTCTTTATCACTATCAAGTATCCCATGTGGTACAAGTGAAACACAAGCTTTTAATTGATTAATTTGACAAAGAATCGATTAAAATAGTGAGGACCAACCTATTAATAGGGGTTTTAAGTGATTTTAACCAATTATTTCGAGTAATTAATTGATTAAAATGTAATAATTTTCAAAACAAGCATATATTCCAACATTTTAATTGATTAAAAGACAATTATATCAATTAATTCTGTAAGCAATTATGAGTTTATGCAATTTTTGATGAATCTAAAATGCCTAATTCAGTTATAATCATGAAAAAGCAATCACGAGCTAAGGGTTTTGAAAATATAAGCTAACTGCTTATTAGTTTCTATGAAAAATATTTCACAAGCACCTTTAGAAACATGATCTCTTATGAAGTGATGCCTTATGTCAATGTGCTTAGTTCTTGAATGTTGGATAGGATCTTTAGTTAAGTTTATTGCACTTGTGCTCTTTCTATCTAGTTTACACCCTGCAAAGTTTGAATCAGAATATCAAATTTGTTAGAAAAAAGAGGTTGAGATCAAGAGGGGGGGGTGAATTGATCTTTGAAAGATTTTCGCAATTTACAGATTATCTATTTCAAAGATTAAGAGTTTTGAACAATTCTTGAACCAAGAAAATCAAGCTATTCAAAGTAAGACAACAGCAGAATTAAAGAGAGTAAAGTTTAGAGAAATACAACCAAGATTTATACCGGTTCACCCAATCCCAGGGTTACGTCCAGTTCTCAGCCAAATTCCAGCTAAGTTCCACTAGATTGAATGTTTTACAGATTACAAATTCCAATCACCCACCCAATCTACCATAAGACCCAAATTCCAGATCTTGCACCTAAACCTTCACCAAGAACCAAATTCCAATTCTTGAACCAACCTGCATCCAAATTCCAGCTACAGAACCAGTGCCTAATAATTCCAGACACTCACCACCCAAGAACCAAGTTTCAATTCTTGTACCAACCTACAGCCAAATTCCAGCTACAAAACCAGTGCCCAACAAATCTAGACACCCAAAATATAGTAAAGAAATGTAAAGAAATGAAGAAAAGAAACTAGGACAATCAAACCCAGATTATGCAGTTTCTACAGAATGAGTTTCTTCACCAAAAGAATACAAAAATTGCCTCAAGAAAGAACTTTCAAAAACACCACAAAACTTGCGCGATTCTTTCTTGAAAATAGCTCTTATAATTGCTTGATTGATTGTTCAAAAGTGTATTTAAAAATGTTGAATCAAGTCTCGTTTATATAGAAAAAATTTTCAACTTCGGTTTAATTAATCTATTAAACCGTTCTTTTAATCTGTTAAAAGTTTTTGATTAATCGGTTAAAACTTCTTTTAATCTATTAAAATGTTCTTGATTATTTTCCAGATTTATTTTAAGCTGATGCGACATCATTTTAATCGATTAAAACAATTAACAAAAAGTCCCTTAAGTTGTTTTAATTGATTAATTCACAATTTAATCGATTACTATTCACGCCAAAACTTTCACAAAACTTTCTAAGTGATTTTAACTTATAACAATAAGTTTTAATCAATTAAAGCAGTTAGCAAAAAGTTCATTAAGTTATTTTAATCTATTATTTCATAGTTTAATCGATTAAAATAATTCTGATCGATCATTTTTGAGATTACATCGATTAAAACTTGTTTTGATCGGTCATATATGATATTACATTGATTAAAAAGCTTTTCAAGTGGTTTTAATCGATTATTTCACAGTTTAATCGATTAAAATACTGTCACCACGCTTTTCAAAACATTTTAAAGGATTTTAATCGATTATTTCGAAACTATATCAGTTAAAACACTGGTAGAAGTTTTTTAAAAACTCTTTTAATGAAAATAATCGATTAATTCGAAAGTGTATCAATTAAAATAGTTCCAGTTAATGTTTTAAAAGATTTTAATCGATTATTTCGAAAACCTATTTGTTAAAAATCTGTTATATAAGTTTTAAGAACATTTTAATTGATAAAACTCATATAATATCAGTTAAAACAATTTCTTAAAAACTATTTAACCGATTACTTTGGTTTTTAAGAGATTAAAACATTCTTTAGAGGCATTTTTCAAATTCTTTCAAATGATGAAACTTTATGCAGCAGAGGGATATGAATGATTATACCTATGTATAGATGCAGACTCACTAATCACTTTACCCTTTTAACCCAAGAAACCTTTGACTTCATCAGATTAGCCTTTGACTTCATCAAATCAACAAGATCTTCATTTTATCAAATGATTCAATAAGATCTTCATCACTTTCACAATTTAAGTTCAATTGAGACTCATCAGGATACCACTAGCCAACATTCATAGTTCCTTTTAAGTATTTCAATATTCTTTTAATAGCTATGAAATGTGACTCATTTGGTGCTGATTGAAATCTGACACACATGCAAACACTGAACATTATGTCAGGCCTGCTAGTTGTAAGATATAGTAGTGAACCAATGAGCCCTCTATATTTGGTTTGATCGACAAATTTCCCTCTCTCATAAGCATTTATATAGCAATTTGTGGACATAGGAGTGGATGCTTCTTTGCAACTTTCCATGCCAAACATTTTAAGTAATTTTGCACAATATTTTGATAGATGTAGAAAGTTCCCCCCTTTTAGTTGTTTGATTTGCAGTTTTAGGAAGTAATTGAGTTCTCCCATCATTGACATCTCAAACTCCCCCTGCATTTCTTTCACAAAATTCTTACACAAAATATCATCAGTAGCTCCAAAGATAATGTCATCAATATAAACTTGTACAAGAATAATATCAATTTTTGATTTTTTTAATGAATAGTGTTTTGTCAACTTCACCTCTTTGGTAGTTTTAAGATATGAGAAAATTACTTAACCTCTCATACCATTGCCTTGGAGCTTGCTTTAAGTCGTATAAGGCCTTTTTGAGTTTGAAGACATGTTCTGGACATTTGTGATCCTCAAATCCAGGTGGTTGAGAAACATACATTTTCTCATTTAAATAACCATTCAAGAAATCACTCTTGACATCCAGCTGGTATAACTTAAAATTCTTCATAAAAGCAGCAAGTAATAGTCTATAATAGCTTCTAATATAGCAACAGGTACATATATTTCGTTAAAATTTATTCCTTCTTATTGATTATATCCTTTAGCTACCATCCTAACTTTGTTTCGACTAATGATACCACATTCATATAATTTGTTTCTAAACACCAATTTTATTCCAACAATGTTGGCATCAACAAGTTTAAGAACTAATTCTCATACATTATTTCTAGTAAACTAATTTAACTCTTCATGCATTATATTTACCTAGTAATTATCATTTAATGCTTCAGTTACTATTTTAGGTTCAATTTGGGAAACAAAAGCCATATGATTACAAAATTGATTCAAAGAACATCTAGTGGAAACTTCTGATTGATTTTACCAATGATGTTATCAATTGAGATGTTTCTTAGAGTCTTTCATTCGTTAGGCAGTTGTTCTTCTGGTGTATCTATAGATTCTTCATAATTTTTAGGTGTTCTTGAACAAAAGTTTACCCTGGCCATTTTAATTGATAAAACTTATTAGTTAAAATTTCTTCATTTGCATCATTTGCTGTGTTTTTTTATACATCTGAATAGGATTCATAAAAAATTAACATGCTCAAATTCTTTCACAACTTTAAGCCTTTTATTATAGATCCTGCCGCCGCCGTTAAAAGAGGCGGTCGGAGCGATGCGATGATTTTGAATAACTCGCATTTTTTTGAAAGAAGTGGTTCAACGCCTTTAGGTTGTCCGATAACCGAGCTGGACCTAAAGGCAAGGTTTTAGAAAAGGTTCAAGGGAGTCGCCATCGATGTTTTTACCATAAACATCGAAAAAGGAAAAAAATAGAAGACATTGGTTTTAGAAAAAATCAACTTTGGCCATTACAACCAGAGTTGGGTAAGGTAGTTAGTTATGTGTGGGGAAGGTGTTAACACCTCACAACGCCCCTTTCAAGTTCCCTATGATGGACTAGTTTAGGAAATAAATACTTAAAGAAATTATGCTTTTACCTTATTATTCTATCCACTTGTAGAATTTAAATGTCTACATGGCCTTAATATCTAATGCATACAAAGAAAGCGATAAGGAAAGCAGTAAAAGAGAGAGAGAGAGAATAGGGAAGGAACCTCCGAAGCAAGCTTTATATTAACCCTTTGAAACTTGAGGACGCTTTTTGGCAGTCCCCACACTCTACAGGCACGCTTCTCCTGCAAAAGATAAAATCTCACTCTACCGAGGCTCGGACGTCTCAAAAGGAGACCTCCTTAACCGATTTCTACTTTAAAGGGAAATCGGAAAGCTCACTCGAACTCTAGAATAATGCTCAGAGTCACTCAAAAGTGCCAAAAGGATTCCTAGAGAGTGGTATGAGTGAAAAGGTGTGAAAATTCGAGGAATGAGGGCTCCTATTTATAGGTAACCGCACCAAGAAAAAGTGGACGGCCTTCTGGACTTAGTGGACGACTGTCCATGGCAAAAAGTGGCCATGGATGGCCGTCCATGTAGGGTGGACGGCCGTCCATGGCCAAAATTTGCCATGGACGATCGTCCAAGCTAGGTGGACGACCGTCCATAGCCTTAAAGTTGGCATGGACGGTCGTCTGACTGTCCTAGATGACCATCTACTGTCTCTGACGGATTTTACGATTTTTATTGCATCTAAAAACCCTTCCTATATTAAATGGAATCTAGAAAAAGCTACTAGGGACTTAACAAAGTCTTGACCATCTTCAAAACGGGTTATCTCTGGATTTATTGGGAAGCAGGGCAAGATTTGGGGTCTATAGATCCTATATGCATGACTATTTGTAGGATAACCCAAGAAAATTTCTTCATCCAATTTTGAGTCAAACTTTCCCAGATTTTCTTTGCCATTGTTCGACACAAAAACCTTTCAAATTTTTCATTTAAAAATTCTCTCTCATTAACACTTTGAATGCAAGATATGAAAACCCCTTTTTCATTTTAAATTAGTTTGGCAAGTTTTTTTTAAAAAAGAGAAAGTATCAGATTTTTTTTTTAAATAATGTACAGGTGAATCTTGAAAAGTAATTTACAACAACCAATATATAGAGATTTCCACCCAAACTCACAGTTCTTGAAGGTCTAAAGAGATCCATGTGTAAAAGTTCAAGTGGCCTAGAAATAGAAACAATATTTTTCTATGAAAAAGAATTTTTTTGTTTATTTGCCTTTTTTACATGCATCTCAAACTTTGTCCTTCGCGAATTTGAGTTTAGGCAGACTAGTACAAGCTCCTTAGAAATTAATCGATTAAGATGATGCATATGAATATGAGCAAGCATTTTACACCAAAGCCAAGTGTTATTTTCTCTAGCAGTAAGACAACAACTTTCTGCAGAGTTGATATCTAGCATATAGATGTTATTTACCCTCTTACCTATGACCATTACTTGATTTGATCCTGGTTTATGAATTAAACAATGTTCAGGTTCAAAAGTGACTTTGTGACCTACAAAGCTAACAAATTGACGACAACATTTTAGTCGCATAAAATATTGGTAAAAAATTAATAAATAAGTTGTTAAACTAATACAGTATAACTAACTTGTATCAAATCTTCACAAGGATACAATCATAGGAATGTAGTCATTAGCACACATCATTTTATCTAAAAATAGTACATAACAGTAAATAGGGGATGGATGAAAGAGTGAAACAAAAATTGATGAAAATAATAAAAATAATACTGAATTATAGTAAAATATTAACGACAATTAAAATTAAATTGAAGCATAATTTAAATAACTAAAATTTATAAAATAAAAATAAAGTACTTTTAATTAAAAATGCAAAATAAAAAATTGCTTTAAAATAAAATAGTGTAATAATTAAAATTAAATTGAAGTAATATTTAAATAATTGAAATTTAGAAAATTAAAATAAAGTGTTTTTAATTAAAAGTGCAAAATAAAAAATTATTTTAAAATAAAATAGTGCAGTAATTAAATTTAAAGTTTCTAGAAGCGATAACTCTAAAATTAAATTGAGAATTGGAATTGGAAAATAGATGAATTAAAAATGAAAATTAAGTAGTACTAGAATAAAATAAAAGTTGTAAACAATTAAATAGCAAAAATTAAAATGAGCATTGAATGAATAAAGAAAATAGAACAATATAAATTGGAAAATTCAATAGAAATTGCAAATTAAATAAAAGAGAACAAACCGAAAGTGCAGTAGCAGTAGATGAGTTCGCCTAACTAAAAATTGAGAACAGAAAAGAGAACGAGGACAAGACTAAACAACAGTTTGCCCAGGAGTAGGGGATTGTGATTGTGTTGTCATAAGACGTTTATTTATAGGGGATTGAATAAGAAAAATTAAGCTTAAAATTAATTACAATAAAATCAAATGTTTCCCAAATAAAAAATTGCAAAATTAGATTGTTGTGAAGAGAAATTTTTGGAACTGATTTGGAGAAAATAATCTATTTCTTTCCTATTTTGAGTAATCCAGTACTGATTTGCATTTAATTCTTAATTCCTAGTGACCTTTAATTTAACTAAATTGGATTTAGTCCAATTACTTTGTTTGATTCAAAATTTCCATTTGTAGCGTTTTGAAAGTGGGTTGCAGAAGCAAAATTGTGCTTTCAAGAATAGTGAAACTCAACTACATCAATTTGGACATTTATTTCAATCAATTTGGCCCATCTCAAATTATTTTTCTCCTACAAAAGAAGAAAATAAATATGCATTGTGGATGTATGCATGTATATTATTTTTTATGCTAAAACTATACAAAATAAAATAAATTAAGAAAAATTGAATTATGATATGTTAAATGCATGGTTTATGAAGAAATTAATTAGCGTAGAAAATGATCTTAGATCAAGAAATAAAGAGTAAAATGACATACATCACTAATGTTAATCAAGTTGTGCTTCAGTCCATCAACCAGTAACACATTGTGAATGACTCCAGATTCAACACACTTGATGTCTCATAATCCAATAATTTTGCCTCTATTGTTGTCATCGTATATGAAAGTTCCACTAGGTTTTAGTTTCAAGTTATGATACTTAGAAATATCCCATATCATATGTCTTGAGTAACCACTTTCTAGGTACTAAAGATTTTCAGCTAGCTGCACCTGAAAAATCAATAAAATCTGTTTTGGTACCCTTTGAATATAATAGGGTCCATTTATGTTATTTAATTTGTAAAGACAGTTCGAGAACCAATTTCATTTTTCCCTTAGGAACTGCATACTTCCTAAATTTGTAGAATTTAGTTGTGTGACCTCTTTCCATGTAGTAGAAACATGTAATGAAAGGTGTAGAAGTTGGTTTATTATATGAGAAGTAGATTTTAAAAGCCTTTGTTTTCTTAACGACAATGGGAGTGTAGCCAATGCAAGCACGATCAAGCACACATTTGGTGACCCAAGCAAAGCATCAAGATTAGCCTTACCTTTTGAGAACTTTGAAATAGTCTTGATCAAGTAGGCTATCTTCTTTTGTAATTCTGGAAAATTTTCACATAATTTTTCTAAAACAGTTTTGTTACATGCAGTGTCAGATCTTTTTGGAAGCTGAGGGGGGTCGTGGCCCCCCCAAAGTTTTGTAACTCCCATGTAATTTATGATTTTGCCCCCCCCCCCCCCCCAAATTTAATGAACATTTAATATATTTACAATTTTATCCTCTCAGCCCTCATCAGTTTTGTAACTCTCATAATTTATGATTTTGTCTCCGTCAAACTTAATGATCATTTAATATATTTAAGTATATATCTACAATTTTATCCTTTCACCCTTTCATCTTCCTTTTATATTTATTTATTATTTATTAATAATATATTATTTGGCCCCCTCAAGATCAATGGTCAAGATCCGCTATCTGGTTACATGTACACCCAAAATTATTGTAAATCATCTCAAGATTTTCAAAATTAGTTCTTGCATTAAGAAGTTCATTTTCAATAGTCTTTACTTTATTTTTCAACCAATTATTCATTCCTTCAATATGTTATTGGCTACAAAAAGTTTACTTGCCTCTTCATGCATTTCATTAAAGGCTTCTAAGAGAGAACTCTAAGTCAAAGAATTGTTGGAAGGAGTATAACTTACACTACTGGTGGAAGATTCTTGTCCAACCATCAAACATAGATTGACTTCCTCTTCTTCCTCTATGGTTTCGATTGAAGATATGTCATTGTCATCCCAAGCAATGTAAGCTCTCTTTGTATTACCTTTCTCACTCTTCTTGTCTTGATTCTTTGTCTTTTCTGGACATTCCATTCTAACATGCCCTTGTTTGTCACACACATAACATTTCTAATTAAAAGTATTTGAATTAGATTTCTTGACATACCTCTTTTGTCCAGGTTTATCTTTGTTTCTTTTCCTAAGAAATCTACTAAAATTCTTGATATATCTCATAAACCATGCATTAAACATGTTTTCATAAAAAGCATATCATAATTCAATTTTTCTTAATTTATTGCATTTTGTATAGTTTTAGCATAAAAAATAATATACATGCATATATCCACAATGCATATTTCTTTTGTTCTTTTGTAAGAGAAAAATAATTTGAGATGGGCTATATTGATGGAAATAAATGCCCAGATTAATGCAGTCGAACTTCACTCTTCTTGAAAGTCCAAATTTGTTTGTCCAGTCCACTTACGAATGTTCCAAATGAAAATTGTGAATCAGCCAAATCAATTGTTATGGGAATCCAATCAAGCTGAATTAAAGGCCAGCGGGAATCAAGAATAAATACAAATCAACATTGGAAAGAATTACTGCAGTTTTGGTTTGTTCTCTTTTATTTAATTTACAATTTCTAATAAATTTTTTAGTTTATATTGTTATGTTTACTTTATTCATTCAATGCTCATTTTATTTTCTTCTATTTAATTATTTAGATTTTTTATTTTATTCTAGCACTCGCTTAATTTCTATTTTCAATTCATCTCTTTTCCAATTCTAATTAGAATTCTCAATTTAGTTTTAGAGTTATCGCTTTCGAAATTTTAAATTTCATTACTGCACTCTTTTATTTTAAAGCAATTTTTTATTTTGCACTTTCTTTTGGCAATTTTTTGATGAAGATCAGGAGAAACATTGATGTATGTCATTTTACTCTTTATTTCTTGATCTAAAAACATTTTCTAAGATAATTATTTTCTTCATAAATCATATATTTGACATGTTTTCATTAAAACAGTAATAATTTATTTTTTCTTAATTTATTACGTTTTGCATAGTTTTAGCATAAAAAAGAATATTTATGCATACATCCACATTGTATATTTCTTGTTCTTATTTTGTAGGAGAGGTAATTTGAGATAAGCCAAATTGATGGAAATAAAGGCCCAAATTGATACAACCAAGCTTCACTCTTCTCGGAAACCAAAGTTTACTTATACAGCCTATTTGTAAAACGTTACAAATGAAAATTTTGAATCAAACAAATTAAATGGTGTAGAAATCCAATTTAGTTGAATTAAAGGTCAACAAGAATCAAGAATTAAATTCAAATTAGTGTTGCATCACTTAAAATAGGAAATAAACATATTATTTTCTCCAAATTAGTCGCAAAAATTTCCCTTCACAATGAATCCAATTTTGCAATTTTTTATTTGGAAAATATTTGATTTTATTATAATTAATTTTAGGCTTAATTTCTCTTGTTCAATTCACTATAAATAGAGGACTTATGACACCACAATCACGACCTTCCGCTTTGGGGTGAGTTGTTGTTTAGTCTTGTCCCCATTTTCTTTTATGTTCTCAGTTTTTAGTTAAACGAGCTCATCTATAACTACTGCACTTTCAGTTTGTTCTCTTTTATTTAATTTGCAATTTCTATTGAATTTTTCAGTTTATATTGTTATATTTACTTTATTCATTCAATGCTGATTTTAATTTCTTTTATTTAATTGTTTAGAATTTTTATTTTATTCCAAGTAATGCTTATTTTTCATTTTCAATTAATCTTTTTTCTAATTCCAATTCTCAATTTAGTTTTAGAGTTATTACTTTCAGAAATTTTAAATTTATTCATCTGCACAAATAATTTTTGATTTTGCACTTTAAATTAAAAGTACTTATTTTAATTTTATAAATTTAGTTATTTAAATTCTACTTCAATTTAATTTTATTTACTGCACTATTTTATTTTATTGCAATTTTTTATTTTCATTTTTAATTAAAAACACTTTATTTTGATTTTATAAATTTTAATTATTTAAATTTTGCTTCAATTTAATTTTAATCGTTGTTAATATTCTACAACAATTTGATTTTAATTTTTATTATTCTTTATCAATTTATTTTTTTCACTCTTTCATTCATCCCTCTATTTACTCGTTTTTAGGGAGAATGATATGTGGTAATAAGTATGTTCCTATAATTGTATCCTTATAAAATTGGACATGGGTTAGCTATATTGCATAGTCTAGCACCTTTTATTATTTTTTATCAGTATTTTGAGTTGTCAAATGGTGTTGTTGTTGGGAATACAATTGTGGTGCGTAACATTGTCTAATATAATTTTCTTTTTCTAGCTTTACTTAAAAAATAAAAAATATTTTGTTTGTGTTTGCTCCCTTCTTCTCGCAAGAAATTATAGATAAACAAACTTACAAGAAAATTCTTGGAAACCATTCTCATAGGAAACTCTGGATATAACTTGGTAGTGTGAGAGTGCATGTATAGGAGGATTTTGGCTAAGAAAGACTTGGTACTTTAGTGTGTCCATTAGTGACTCATCTCTCTTTCCTGGAAACCTACCTGGTGTACTTGTTCATAATCTACTGTTGCCCTTCCAATAAACAAGTGATCTTGAGGCCATGAAAAAACATTGGAGGAGATGACATCTTTGGTACAACAATTGACCATAAACCAACACATATTTCAATAGCAACAATATTTATGTGGGATATACACCTTCATAGATCATCCCACTAATGTATGCCCTCAACTTTAGGAGACACCAAGCTTAATTAGGGAAATAGTGAGCGGTATATTCCCTGAACAACAATGTCACGGGAAGTTAAATTCAAACAATCTACAACAGGAGTACAATGCGTACTTGGCCACATATAATTATGGCTGGAGAGACCATCCAAACTTGAAATATGGTCATGTCTTCAACCAGCCACCAAAGATTCCTTTCCAGCCAAGCAACCAAGGCCTCTACTAGCACCAAGAGTATAAATCTCCCTCACTGAGACAACATGTGCAATTACAGCAAAGTCCAAGTGGTACTATGCAACAGGGTAACTTTCGGCCTGCACTAAAAGATCTGATGAAGCAATTTACACAACAAATGATAATGCAAAACACATGAAACACACAAAGCAGCTCATGAAAACCACCTTCAATGACATGTAAATCCAAATTGGGCAATTGGCCACTAACATTAACACATTACAACAACAAAGTTTGAATGCATTTCCCTCACAAACAATTATCAATCCTAGTGATAATGTAAGTGCAATCACCCTAAGAAGTGGTCAAGAAGTTCAAATAGAGTAGAAGAACCCTAACACATATTTGCTCAATGAGCGAGAGTTATTCTTAGTGTACATCTGTTGAGTTGAAGGTCGAGAGAATGAAGAGTTGGATCTAGGAGTTGATGCTGACCTTGATCAACCCTTAGAATCTCTAAATTTAAGCCAAGTAGAGCTTCCTGAATGTGAATGTACGGATGAAAGTTGTGTTATTTGTAAGGAGATTAGTGATAGTATTGACTCTTTTGTAGGATCGTAGACAATTGTTAAAGTAAGAACACCACCATAGTAACCTGAGGAGTTAGATCTGAAACCACTCCCAACCCATTTGAAGTATGCTTATAAGGAGGAGTCTGAAAAGCTACTTGTGATCATATATATTGATCTCCTCCCCGATCAAGAAGGAAGGTTGTTGAAGATGTTGAAAGAGTGCGAGAAAGTATTCGGTTGGTCCTTAGATGTCCTTACTAGAATCAACTCTACTATTTGCATGCATAAGATCTTACAGGAAGATGATTACAAACCTGTGAGGTAGCCCCAATGAAGGATGAATCCTACCATCCTTAATGAGGTGAAAAAGGAGGTGACCAAGTTATTGAAGGCTGACATCATATGTTCCAAAAAATAGTGGGATAACTGTTGTACATAAGAATCACTTTTCCCTTCCATTCATAAATCAAATGGTTGATGGATTGACAAGTTTTTATCAAAAAATCATTCGAGACTTCAGCAAAGTGACATTGCCTCTTTCCAACTTATTGTAGAAGAACACTTTGTTTGTTTTAACTTAACTGAGTTGCTACTTAATGACCTCGACACATGTACCATCTGAGGAGATAGACCCGAGACCCAAGTTGTTTTAGCTTGTTTTCATTTGCATTTGCATAACTTAAATTCTCCATATTGGGAAAAATGTTGATGTCAAAAGTTGGGAGTATTTGTGTTTCATGCATGATGTTTCACTCATATTTTTTGTTTTAACTATTGTGTAATGTTGTAAATTGATGAAAAACTACTTTGGAAAAGATGACTAATTTGATCAAGAGGAAGAGTTCAACGTATAAAAGATTTAATTCACACAGAAAGTCAAGATCGGGCCACATTAACATTGATTTAGATTAATTTTAGGTACACAATTTTCATGTCAGGAAGGACGAGAAATACCCATTCACGCCATTAAACCATATTCTTCGTTGAGCTTGTTCATTTTTGCTTGTAATAGATCAATAATGAAATACAGTTTAATGCTTTTATTTCTTAATTTAATAAGTTTTTACTCTTTTTTTTATAAAAAATTCAATTTATATATAAAATAATACATATAATAAGATAAAAATATAATTTTAAAACCTGATCCATCTTCGATTTAACTAGATAATAAATAAATAATAATATATAACAATATTATATTTAAAAGATAACTATTTTTTTCATTAGTTTTACGTGTACATCTTTTAAAATTGATTCTTCATTTGAGTTATGAAATATAAAAAAAATTATTATTTTATTTATTTTATATTTTATTTATATAAATAATTTTTTGTATTAATAAAAAGTAAATAAAATTAAATTTTTATAAATATTTGAATTTTAGTAATTTTAATTTTAATAAATAACATAATTTAAATTTATATATGTAAATAATAAATGTTAAATAAAATTTGGGTCATATATTATTATATAAATTATCATGAATAAATCGTATTTTAATCTTTTAGTATTTTTGTATATTAAGTTTAAAAGTCTCAATTTATTATTTTATGATTTTAAAAAAATGTTCATTATAATAATAAAGTTAATGTTTTGTTATCGGAATTTATAGAGTTGATAGTCTAAATTTAAATATATATATATATATATATATATATATATATATATATATATATAAAATAATAAAGATAATTTATCTAATATTTAATACTAAGTAACTAAATTTTGAATGTTAAATTTGAGATTCAATTTAAATAAATTTGACCAAATTTTATATATAATATTGATATTATTAATAATATAATTTAATATTTATCCAAAATTTGAATGTTAAATTTATTATTTGTCCAAATAAAATTTTCATAAATAAAAGTAATTTCGTATATGGGATTAGATGTTATTAAATATATTACACTCACTTTTTAAATGAACTATCGACGGAGATAATTGTTAGAAGAATATTTAACATACTAATCATAATCTAACATTAAAAAAAAAACAAAGAGTAGAATAATCTCATAATAATCAGTCTCACCAATTAAAAACAAATTTAAATTTAACTCTTAAACCTAAACAATTCAAGAACATCAAATACAATAATAAAAAAATTAGGAAGTTTTATTCTTCTTAGTCTAATTTCTTTTTATATCCCAACCAAGTGTTCAATATAAACGTTTTTATAAGTTCTGCTATAATTTATTTTACCAAAAACAATAAAATGTTTATATACCCCTAAGTTTCCTTGATGTGTAACCAAGTAGAATGAGTGAAGGGTGGTGGTGGTTCTCTTCATGCAAGCATATCAAGCTCTTGGGTCATGCCTTGTGTGTTGGGTCAAACATGTCCTACAAAAAGACAAAAAGACGTTTTACAATTTTATACAAAGTAAAGAGGTAAAAGAGAATTCTAATAAGAGAGACTTCAAAGAGGAGTGTTCTTGGGAAAACTTACTCTTTTATCCCTTAGTTTTTTGTCTTAGTTAAGGCCCAATGTGTTGTGACATAAATGATTATTTGGACCTTATTTAAGGCCTAATGTGGTGAAATCCAATGTGTTGTAACCCAGATGATCCTTCATCATACTTTGTTATGTTTGATTGTGGATAATTAAAATTACATTTCAATTTAGTTGTGATTAATTTTGATTTAATTATGGTTTAATTGGATTGTTGAATGGATTGATAAAGTAAATTGTTGCATTGGACTTGTAGATATAATATTATGCAAGTTACACATGTTATATGGAAAGGGACAATAGAGAATGACTCTATCCATCGATAAATATCTCGATGAACAACATTGGTAATTATTATTTACAAATATATCTATCGGTAAATATTTTAAAAACTCAATACATACTAGATTTTTTTATTGATAATATATTTGTCAATAATTACTCAAAGAAATATATTCATCGGTAATTATCAATGATTTCTCTTCTTCACTCATATCTTTGTCAATAACTATCAACAACTCAGATAAATCTATTGATAAATTTTACTAGCAATACAAGTACCAGTGGTTTATTGTTTATTGTTCGTTAGTAGACCAGTGGTTTATTGTTCGTTAATAGACTAGTTTATCGATAAATTTGATACATCGAAAAATCCGATTTTTCTTGTGAATTCATCTAAATTAAAATTCAATTCTAAATGCTATAAGAATTATTACTACTTTTTTAATAAAAAAAAAAAACTTTTGTTCATTTGTAAAATTTTCCTAGTTATAAATGCGTCTAAAGTCTATTCACCAAAAAAGTTAGCAACATATATCCTGTGCACATTAATTTTTCTATTATTCTAACATTTATAATCATAAATGCGTTACTTGATAAAATTTAAACTATGTTATTATCTGGTACCATGTTATGGTCCACGTTCAGCATACGAAATAATAGTCACACTCAAATATTTCTTCTTACTTATTTTATTAATATATTAATTTTAAATAAATTAATTCTTTAAAAACTAATAAGCATGATTCTAAACTTTTAATACATAATTATATATTTTAGAATAAATTCAATATAGGTTATGTGATGGCAAATGAATTTATCATCAAAGACATTCCATTCATAGCATAAAGAAAAACTAATTGATTTAAAATACTCTTTGATTGAACAAAGAAGTTAATCATATTTTATTTAAACCATATATTTGTACTAAAGTTTTATATATTCTACACTTTTAACTTCTTGTGTAATGAACAAAATTTATTGTCCCATAAAGTTTTATATTTCTTATTATTGCCTCTCATCCCTAGATTGAGTAATCAAACTATGCATTTGATTTTATTATATTGATATAAATATCATTTATAACTATTCTTCAAAACTCGAGAATTTATCTTACTATCTCCTATTTCTAAATTTCTTTACACATACCCAAAAGTAACACTTTCAACCTCTTCACAAAAGTTTAACATTATCATCACGTTTTATGCTTTTAACGTTGGTTTCTCCCACGTGCTAATTTTTAATCATCTTCAAACCAAACTCTTTCCATGTATGTACTGAATTCTTAATGGGTTGTATACTTCCAAAATAAAAGAAAATAAAGTGATCATATACTTCCAAAATGTTGTAGGACTTATAATAGACAACTACCAGAAATTGGCATATTGTTCAAATTTAAAATAAGTATTTGAAATTAGTAATTAAAAAAAAAATCACTTATTTAAGTAGATAGATCAATCTGTTAAACATAAAATAATTGTTTTTAAAATAAAACATTTAAAACAAATTGCCTATTTGAAAAGTAGAGGATTCACTTGATACAAATGAAAACTGCTTAAAATAAACATATAAGACAAACACATTAAAAAAAATATATTATCTTTACTTAGTAAAAATACTTTTTCTTAAAAAATTATGAAAAACAAATGTAACCTGTGATTTACTTCTTACAATAAGTTGAAAATTTCTTATTTTAATAATAAACAGATTAGACAAATACATGAAAAAAAAAAACATAAGCATGCTTATTTTATTAAAAAAATAAACACAAACGAATGGCTCCATTATTGATAATTTTTTTTCAAATAAAGTTAATGTTTTAATATAAGATCTAGATTTTAAAATGATTTTACAAATTTTAAAAAACAAGTTAATCTAATTAAAAATATTGAAAATAAATGTTACAATTAAATAAAATCATATAAATAATAATATCTCGTACGTAATCAAACTTCTTAGATTTGGGATGTGACGGACTACTGTGTGACATAATAATATCGTCACAAAATTGTCATTAATTTTAAATATTTTTCATTTAGTAAGGATTTGTTTATAATATATTCAATGACGATATTCATTAGTTACTAATATTGTCACAAATTGTTTTTTTAATTTTTTTTTCTGTGATGATAAAGGGTTGTCACAAATTGTGACGACATTTTTGACAATATAAGGAGAAAAAAATATATTTGTGAAAACATAGTTGGAGCCACTCTAATATGAATTGGTTATTTTAAGTGTGTCTTTTATATTGCTTAAGCGAGACTATGTGCTTCTAAAATTTAAAATTTTTGAGTAAATATTTTAGTGTGTTTTAATTTTATAAAATATTAAGATTTATAAATATTTAAAATTTAAATATTTTATTTTATATTAAAATTAATTTTTTTAAATGTTATATATCACTACAAGAAAAAACACATTTAGCGACTGAAATTAGCGACCGAATTTTTCGATCGCAGATTAGCGATCGATTTAATTTTGGTCGCAATTAGCGACCGATTTAATTCGGTCGCAAGTAGCGATCGCTTTAATTCGGTCACAATTAGCGACCGATTTAGTGATCAGAGTTAATTCGGTCGCAATTTAGCAACCGATTTAGCCACCGAAATATGATTTGGTTTCACTTTTTTATTTAGAGACGAAATAGCGACCAATAGTTTGCGTCGCAAAATTTCGATCGCTAAATCGATGACTATTCCATACTAAAATAAAAAAATCATTTAGCGACTCGATTTAGCGACTAAATTACAAATTGAAATAGTGACCGAATTGAAATCGATTAGCTAATGAGAAAATAGCGACCGAATTTAAATCGGTCACTAATGAATATTATTTTTTTATTATATTTAAATTTATCTTTTTATAAATATATTTTAATTGTTTTAGTATATTTTTTACAATTTACTTTTTAAAAGTAATTTATTTTTGAAAAATAATTTAATTTTTAAAATATACTTTAAAAATAAACTTTGGTCTCAATATTAATAAAATGAATATTAACTTTAATTTTAAATTACTAAAATAAAAATATTATTAAAAATAAATAAAATTTATTAAAAATTTAAATTATAATAAATTAAGATTAGAGTGATATTAACTATTCAATACATTATTTAAGAAAAGTTTAATAACAAATATTCTTTAATTTATTTTTCAATTGAAAATTTCAATTGAAATTAAATTATATTTTAAAAATTTATATTAAAAAATTAAACACATCAAATTATCACATTTTAATTCCTAATTAACTTAATTAAAAAATTACAATTTTATTTTATAATACTTTATTTTTAATCTAATTTTTAAATTTATTGCTTTATTATTATTAATTACTTAACCATGGTTGTTGTCATATAACTGATATACCAAAAAAATTTATATCAATATACATTAGATAATAAATATATTATTTAATTAAATTATTAATAAAAATATATTTATCTTTAGTTAAAATATTTTTTAGTTTAAGTATACTAATTAATATTTTTCATTTTTAACATAATTAATAATAAATATTAAAAATAGACTGCTAGAAAAGTTAAAAATTTAAAATTAATCTATTTTATAAATACTAAAAATAAACCATATTTAAATAAATTAAAAAAATATTTAAATTTATATTCAACATACCTCCAATTTTGCTCAATAAATTTATAGATCACATTTGGATACTTCATCACTTAACTTCAAAATTATTAACTTTTTTTTTTCAAAGCCAAGTTTTTCTTGTCAGTTTTTTCAAAAAAATAGTTAATATAAATTAAGGTTGTACCTTTTTAAAATTTCAACTTTTTTATATATTGGATTTTTATTAAAAAATTTCTAAAATTGCATAAGAAAATAGATATTTAATTATATTTTTAATAAATTTAAGATAATACTAGTTTTTATTTTTATTTTTAAATATTTATTTTAATTTTTTAAAATAGAGAAACTATAATTTTAGTTTTTAAATACTAAATTTAAAGAATTAATTTTATTATTATTTAATATTTTAATTTTAGTATTAAAAATTTAAATTATATTTTATTAAATTAAAATAATTACAATATATTTTTCTACTTTGAGAATTAAAATATATTTAAACTAAAACTAAAAATATTAAATACATTTTTGAACTCTTTTTTATAATATTTTTATCATTATTATATTTTTGGATTAATTATTTTTTTCCTAATTTTTTATAAAGTCAATTTTAATATTTAAAAGTATTTAACATTTTGAATTCTGAAACTTTTTCTCTATTAGCAAATTTAAAAACATAATATACTAAAAAAATATTATACATAATTATTTCATCCAAATTTTTAATAATATGATAAGTCATCAAATTCGTATATAAAACAAATTTAATGATGAATTAAAATACAAAAACATTTATAAGAGACTATTTATTTTTATTTATGATGGATCAAAAGTGGAAATATATTTAAATTTATAATTTTATTTATGAAACACATTTAAATTTATAATTAACGAAAATAATGAAAATCTTAATATAATATGATACTTTTAGTAATGTATTTTTTTATAAATTTAAACTTACTTTTTTTAGTTTATTTTTTAAATTTTATGTATTATTATTGTTAATTGATATACTAGAATAAATTTATATAAAAATAGTCTTTATCTTCAAAATTCACTTGTTAAAATATTATCTTTATATTTTTCTACTGTTTCTTTATAGTTAAAAAGGTCAACATTTATGCACACACTTAAATATAATATAAAGTAAAGAGTATTTGTTTATTCTATTTTATTTCCAATCTATAATTTGAGTTTTTTTTAATATATTTTATATTTTTAAAATTAATAATTTTAATGTAGTTATCTAAGTTTTTTATGTGATGATTTTAATTAATTGATATTATCGAACCATTTAATTTGATTTATTATAGTAAAAATCATAAAAATAAATTTTAAAATAATATTAATTATTTTAAATTATAAGAAAATAAATAATAAAAATAGAAAATAAAGTATTCTATAAAAGAAGACTAATTATTATAAAGATAAAATAGAATATGGGAGGAAATGAGGATGATAATATAGTAAAAATGATAGAGTCTAAAAACAATGTAGAATGTGAGAAGTTTAAAAAGAAAAAAAAGTTAAAAATGGATATATATATATATATATATAAGTAATTGGATTAAATTTATTATCCCCTCATATATTATTATACATTATTAGCATAATTTTAGTTTAATTAAAAATTAGAATACAAATGTACTATACTATACTAATATACCATTATATTATAATATTTATAATTTATTTTCATTGTGTATAAATTTATATTTTAAATTTTTTCTTAAATATATAAATATATAAATAAATATGTAAAGATATAAATATATATCTTTAATATTTTGTACATGTAAAAATAATTTATATATATTTTTAAACTTTTTTCTAATATTTTTTTTAAAAATAAAATATTATTTTAAAATTTAATATTTAATTTTTTCTTAAATATATAAATATATAAATATATAAATATATAAATGTATAAATATATAAATGTATAAATATATAAATGTATAAATATATAAATGTATAAATATATAAATGTATAAATATATAAATGTATAAATGTATAAATATATAAATTTATAAATATATAAATGTATAAATGTATAAATGTATAAATATATAAATATATAAATATATAAATGTATAAATGTATAAATGTATAAATATATAAATGTATAAATATGTAAATATATAAATATGTAAATATATAAATATGTAAATATATAAATATGTAAATATATAAATATGTAAATATATAAATATGTAAATATATTAATATGTAAATATATAAATATGTAAATATATAAATATATAAATATATAAATATATAAATATGTAAATATATAAATATGTAAATATATAAATATGTAAATACATAAATATATAAATATGTAAATATATAAATATATAATATGTAAATATATAAATATATAAATATGTAAATACATAAATATATAAATATGTAAATATATCAATATTTAAATATATATTAAAATATATAAATATATTTGTATATATAGATTTTATAAATATATAAAGATATAAATATATATATATATATATATATATATAAATAAATAAATAAAGATATAAAGATATAAAGATATAAAGATATAAATACTATAAAGATATAAATATATGTAAAGATGTAAAGATATAAATATATAAATGTATAAAGATATAAATAAATATATAAATATATAAATATATAAATATATAAATATATAAATATATAAATATATAAATATATAAATATATAAATATATAAATATATAAATATATAAATATATAAATATATAAATATATAAATATATAAATATATAAATATATAAATATATAAATATATAAATATATAAATATATAAATATATAAATATATAAATATATAAATATATAAATATATAAATATATAAATATATAAATATATAAATATATAAATATATAAATATATAAATATATAAATATATAAATATATAAATATATAAATATATAAATATATAAATATATAAATATATAAATATATAAATATATAAATATATAAATATATAAATATATAAATATATAAATATATAAATATATAAATATATAAATATATAAATATATCAATATATAAATATATCCATATATTAATATATATATATATATATATAAATATATAAATGTATAAATATATAAATATATAAATATATAAATATATAAATGTATAAATATATAAATATATAAATGTATAAATATATAAATGTATAAATGTATAAATGTATAAATATATAAATGTATAAATATATAAATGTATAAATATATAAATGTATAAATATATAAATGTATAAATATATAAATGTATAAATATATAAATGTATAAATATATAAATGTATAAATATATAAATATATAAATATATAAATATATAAATATATAAATATATAAATATATAAATATATAAATATATAAATATATAAATATATAAATATATAAATATATAAATATATAAATATATAAATATATAAATATATAAATATATAAATATATAAATATATAAATATATAAATAAATATTTAAATATTTAAATATTTAAATATATATTAAAATATGTAAATATATTTGTATTTATATATTTTATATTTTATATATATTTATACATATATACATTTATTTGTATATAAATATATGTAAAGATATAAAGATATAAATATATGTAAAGATATAAAGTTATAAATATATGTAAAGATGTAAAGATATAAATATATAAATGTATAAAGATATAAATAAATATATAAATACAATTTATTTGTAAGTTATTATTGAAAAATCCTAATAGCTTAGTGGTTGGAGTTTTAACCTCCAATTCTAGAGTACTTGGGTTTGAATCACGTCAATAATACGAGTAATAAATCAAACTTCTAAAAAATTTATTATAAAAGGAAGTAGGGGATGTTCTATTTTATTAATTTATTCATTGATTTAGCGACCGATTTAAATCGAGTCGCTATTTTTTTAACTTTGCCACCGATTTAGCGACCAATTTAATATGTTAATTTCGGTCGCTAATCGATTAGCTGACCGATTTTTTCGATCGTTAAAATGATTTTTTCTAGTAGTGTATGTCATAATTATAATGTGTTGGAAAAAAATAAAATATCTATTGCTTATATAATGAAATAAAAAAACAATTATATTATAGAGATACATTATATTGCATAATTTTAAATTTTGATACAATTAAAGCATAAAGAATACATCATCTCTAATTCCAATCCTCATTTGTTTCAGAAATGACATCATCTTCAATTTCTTCATCATAGAGACAACATCATCATCTCCACCTTCTTATTGTACTCCTCTTTGTATAGGTGATGGCAGTCCCAATTATAAATGGATGGTCATGGAAAATGAGCTACATAATGCGTTGGTGAAAGACACCATGAAACATGTTCAGGATATACAATATTTCATATATCTCGCAAAATACTCATGACAATGGTCATGGCCCTATGATTTACTACAATGTCAGTTCTTTCAAATTATGATACTGATGTTAATGTTGTGGAGGAGGATTTTGTAGAAGATATCTTAGTTGTTGTGGTGTAGCTTTGTGTATAGGAGTTGCATAATGGTGGACGAAGATTCTATACAAAAGTCAATATGAAGATCCCTGTATAGTGCTGCATAAGATGAATCTACCAAAACATCTTGGGATTTACACAAGTAATGAATGAGGCATGAAAATCTCATACTCCATGAGATGCTATACAAACTCCTTTATTTTTTTGGAGATGACAAAATTGATGTTGATGGTCATATTCTATTGAGCTGCATAGATAAACTTTGCAATATTTGTGACGATATATAAAGTGTGGAGGGTGGAGCAATGTTGGACAATACAAAATTTATCCAAATCTGACCAAGAGTGTCGAGACTTGGGCTTTGAATGCATAGAGGAGTAATATTGTTGAACCCTCCATATTCAAAATGATTATGCATAATGTTCACTCAAACTCAATATGAGGTGTCAGACACCTGAGCTACTCCTTTTACTTTGAGTACACGTGAGAAGGATATTCAACTATCTTCTAATATGAATTAATAGTTAATGCATCACAATCTATGTAAACACCCTAAACGTACGATGTTCGTATAAGTGACTCGTACTCTCCATCCCCTTTCATGTGTTTTGTAAGAAAATATTAAGTGACAAAAGTTGATGTAATTATGCTTTGAATTATTATTTAACCATTTAAATTATGTTGATTATAATCTATTTTTCTCCCAATGTAATATGAATTTACAGAGTACTTGAGTATAAGAGCAAGGATCATAATTTTCAAGTTAAATGAAGAAAAATTGGAAAAAAGGGAAGAAGATTTTCAGCCTAAGATTCGCTCGAGTGAGGTAGACGTTCGCTTGAGTGAAAATACGTTAAACCTCTCTGGAAGTCATTCGATCGAGCGAGATAGACACTCGCTTGAGCAAAAATACGTTAAACCTCTTTGGAAGTCAGTTGCTCAAGCGAGCAAATTCTCGCTTGAGCGAAAATCATTAATACTCGTTTGAGTAAAAATCATTAATACTTGCTTGAGCGAAAATATCTGCTTGAGCGAATGACGCGAAAGTTTTCTATAAATAGATCAGATGTGTTTTGAGAAAAGGAGAGTTTTGAGGGTTTTGAGAAGAAAGGTGCGACAGTTGATCGAGTTTTCGTCCAATCTTCAATTCTTCTTCATTTGGATCATTGTAATGGTCATCATGAGTGGTTAACTTCATTCTCTTAGGATTGGGTGCACTTCCTTTGAACTCTTTTGTATCTTGGTGATATTTTGAGATATTAATCTATGTTCTTGATGTTGATATTCTTATCCTTTGTGTTCTTTACTGTTTATATTTTATGTTTGGGATGTATTGGAAAATAGATCTTGAAACCCTAGATCAGGTTAAGAATATTTGCTATGTTAATTGTTAGGAATGGTAATGGATGTATCAATTATTTAACACCTTAAACCTAATGCTGGGAAATCTATTAAATGTATGAGGAATCGATGTTTATTAGGTTTTCCTATGAATTTCATGTGCGAGGAATCAATGTGAATAATTTAAGTAGGTGGTATCAACATTGATAGGTTAATTATGTTCTTAATTTGACTTAGCCATTATACAAAAGAGGGAAAAGGAATGAAATCAATCCTAAGTTCTCATAATTCATCTTTTCTAAATACATTTTATAGCCTTTTACTATTTGCGTTCAATTCTGAAGTTTATGAAAAATCCAGTTTGCATTAATACACTTAGTAAGCATATGATTCAGACTTTCCAGTGAAACCATTCCTCATGGGATCGACTTTTATTTAATCGAAATACTATACTGTGATTGATAATATTGGTGCGCTTGCCAATTATTTAACAAGTATTTCTGGCGTCGTTGCTGGAGAATAGTGTTCCTTGGAATTTCTTTGTCTAGCTTATTATTTGTTTTTTTTCTTTTTATTTTTTATTATTGTCCTGTGCTAATTCTTATTTGAGTTGCTCTTTGATTTATGCTTTTAAGAGGACATATATCTATAGATAAGTTGGAATTTGATCCTGAGATTGAAAGAGCCACTCGGAGGAATCGAGGTAGAAGAAGAAGGGAAACTTAAGAACAAGCAACAAGAGAATCAATCAACTCTTCTCCCACACTCAACTTACAAGAACCAATCATAGAAGACATGGAGGGTGAAAGAGTGAATCTGAATCCAAATCCACCTAGAAGGACACTTGGAGACTATGTTATGCAACAAGGTCAAGGTCCAAGACATTTTTCCAGCATTGTAATACCAGTCAACCAATCTTTGGAGATGAAGCCAGCATTCTTAAGCCTGATTAGTGCTCATCAATTTACTGGAATGGATCATGAAGATCCCTATATTCATTTGTCCACTTTTTATGAGCTGATTGGCACCATGGGATTTAAAGACGGAGATGTTGAATCTGCATACTTGAAATTATTTCCTTTTTCATTGGCTGGCAAGGTAAATGAGTGGTTGAAAGCATATCCTAATCAGAGTTTGACTAGTTGGGGTAATGTTGAAGAGAAGTTCCTGAACATATTTTTTCCACCATCCCGCTACATCAAGGCTAAATTCGACATTTCTAATTTCAGACAAGGAGCAGATGAACCTTTTTGTGAAGCATGAGAGAGATTTAAATCACTGTTGAGGAGGTGCCCAAATCATGGATATGAAGACATTGCCCAGTTGAACATTTTTTGTACTGGCCTGAGACCTAATACAAAGATGTTGTTAGATGTTGTAGCAGGAGGAACCATGATGTCTGTGGATGCTGAACATGCCACAAGAATTATTGATGCACTAACCTCTACAGACCAGCAGGCTCAACATGATGGACAACCAGTTCAAAGGAAAGGAGTGTTTGATCTTAACACTACAGATGTTATCTTAGCCCAGAATATATAAAATTCTAACTCAGTAGATTGAAGCATTGACCAAGCAAATGGCAAAACTGCCTCAACAATTACATGTCGTCCAATCCACTTCCAATCATATGAGCTGTGACTTTTGTGGAGATGATCATCCAAATGGACACTGCTCTTATCAAGGAAATATACAAGAAGAAGAATCTCATTATATGGGTTCTCAAAGTGGTAGTGGTCAAGGAAGACAAGCAAATTTCCCTAATTCCAACAACTATCAGAATAATTTTTCACAAGGATGGAGAGGGAATCAGAATCATAATTTTGGGTGGAATCAAGGTGCTGGTACATCTAATAGACAACCTCCAAATCAACAACAATCATTTCAGCAACCTTCATTTCAATAACAACAACAATATTATCCTCCAATACATAAGAGAACAACCAAATTGGAAGACACTTTGTAGAAATTCATGCAAGCTTCTTTGTCTAATCAGAAAAATACAGAGGCTTCAATAAGAAATTTAGAGACCCAGGTGGGTCAATTGGCTAAACAGTTATCTGAACAACAAAGAGGACATTTTTCATCCAACACACAAACCAACCCCAAGGAGCATTGAAAGTCAATAACTACAAGGAGTGACAAAGTTATAGGTAAGGGGATTGGTGACAAGTTAGTTGTTGAAGAAGAAGTTTTGGTAAAAGAAGATGAAGGGCAAGAAGAGGAGAGTAAGAAAGAAGAGGAGAGTGAGAAAGAAAGACATCTCCCTAATAAGAAGAATGAAGAGGGAGAAGAAAGACAAAAGATAACAAAAGGAGAGAGTAGCACGAATGAATATGCCCAAGAAAAAGGAGGGAGTCAAAAATCATTTGTAAAGAAGTTACTGTATCCTAAGGCTCCTTCAAAAATAGACAAAGAGAGACAATTCACTAGATTTATGGACATTTTCAAAAGGCTGCAGATTAATATACCTTTTGTAGAAGCTATGGAGCAAATGTCAACATAGGCCAAATTCATGAAAGAACTCCTCACTCTAAAGAGAAGATTTGCTGAAGAAGAAACAATAGAATTGGAAGCAAGGTGTAGTGCAATTTTTCAAAAATCCTTGCCAACAAAATCCAAAGATCCTGGCATTTTTACTATCCCTATTACCATTGGTGCATTATCGGTGGGAAAGGCCTTACTTGATTTAGGGGCCAATATAAATCTCATGACATTATCTATGCTCAAAAGAATAGAAGACTTGGATGTTAGACCAACTAGAATGACTCTGCAACTGGCTGACAGATCAATAAAAATTCCTTATGGAGTAGCAGAAGATGTTTTAGTTAGAGTGGACAAATTCATATTTCCTGTTGATTTTGTGATTATGGACATGGAGGAAGATGTGGAAGTCCCATTGATTTTGGGAAGGCCATTTATGAATACTGTTAAAGTGATTATAGATGTTGACAATGGAAAGTTGAAAGTTAGAGTGGAAGATGATGAAATTAATTTTAATCTATTTGAAGTTGTTCAACACCTAAAAGACAAGCAAGATTGTTTCAGAATAGATACTTTAGAGGAGTTACTCATCTCAAATGAAAAGCAAGTATTTAATGTAGATCCTCTAGAGAAAGCATTGATGGAGGGATGTTACACTTTGGACATGGAAGAAGATTCAGATGTGAAGGAATGTCTAATGGAGTTAGATAAAGCAAAAGAGATGTCATCTCATAGTGATAAGGTTGAATATTTGGGAAAAGAAAAGAAAATTGAAGAAAAAAAAGTTGAGTTGAAATTGTTGCCCTCACACTTGAAGTATGTATTTCTTGATGAGGAGAGATATAAACCAGTGATAATCAGCAGCTCATTATCTCCAACTGAGAAAAAGAAATTAATAGCAATTCTGCAGAATAATATGGGAGCCATAGGGTGGAAATTAGCAGATTTGAAAGGTATAAGCCCATCCTATTGTATGCATAGGATCTACATGGAACAAGATTACAAGCCTATTGCACAACCTCAAAGACGTCTCAATCCTACTATGAATGAGGTTGTTAAAAAAGAGGTGATTAAACTTCTTGAAGCATGTATGATTTATCCTATTTCTGACAGCAGTTGGGTAAGTCCTGTGCAGGTTGTTCCTAAGAAAGGAGGTATGACTGTGATTTATAATGATAAAAATGAATTAATTCCTACTAGGACTGTCACAGGTTGGAGAATGTATATAGATTATAGGAAATTGAATCAAGCAACTAGAAAAGATCATTTTCCTTTGCCTTTCATGGATCAAATGTTAGAAAGGTTAGCAGGGCAAGCTTTTTATTGTTTTATGGATGGGTACTCAAGTTATAATCAAATAGCAGTAGATCCAGAAGATCAAGAAAAAACTGTTTTTACTTGTCGTTTTGGTGTGCTTGCTTACAGGAAAATGTCATTTGTGTGTAACGCACCAACAACTTTTCAATGATGCATGTTAGCAATCTTCTCAGATCTGGTGGAAGAATGTATAGAAGTTATCATGGATGATTTCTTAGTCTTTGGTGCATAATTTGATCATTGTTTGGAAAACTTGAATACCGTACTGAAGCGGAGTGTTGATACCAATTTGGTTCTAAATTGGGAGAAATGTCATTTTATGGTAATTGAAGGTGTGGTACTGGGTCATAAAATCTCGGCTAGAGGTATTGAAGTTGATAAAGCAAAAGTGGAGGTTATTGAAAAACTACCACCACCAACAAATGTGAAGGGCATCAGAAGCTTTCTAGGACATGCTAGATTCTATAGAAGATTTATCAAAGACTTTTCAAAGATTGCCAAGCCACTCAACAATTTGCTCAATAAGGATGTTCCTTTTAATTTTAATGTTGAATGTTTGCATACTTTTGCACAGTTGAAACAAAAATTGATTTCAGCTCCTATAATAATTGCTCCTGATTGGAATTTAGATTTTGAATTAATGTGTGATGCAAATGATTATGCCATAGGAGCAGTCTTAGGTTAGAGAAAGTCTAAAGTTTTTCATGCTATACATTATGCTAGTAAGGTTCTCAATGAAGCACAAAATAATTATGCGACAACTGAAAAAGAACTGTTAGCTATAGTATATGCACTAGAAAAATTTAGGGCTTATTTGATTGGTTCTGTTGTAATTGTTTATACTGATAATGCAACAATTAAATATATGTTAATTAAATTTGATTCAAAACCTAGATTAATTAAATGGATGTTATTATTGTAGGAATTCAATTTGGTCATCAAGGACAAAAAGGGTAGTGAAAACCTTGTAGCTGATCATCTATCCAAATTAGTGAATACTGAAGCGATTAACAATCAGTTAGAAATGCAGGAGGAGTTTCCTGATGAAAAATGGATGATGGTGCAAGGGAGGCCATGGTTTGCTGACTTGGCAAATTTCAAAGCTACAGGGGTTGTTCCAAAGGATTTTACTTAGCATCAAAGAAAGAAGTTTTTTAAAGATGCGCATTATTTTGTATGGGATGATCCCTATCTTTTCAAAATAGGAAGTGATAACTTGTTAAGAAGATGTGTAACAAATGAGGAAGCTAGAAGCATTTTCTGGCATTGTCATAGTTCTCCTTATGGTGGGCATTTTAATGGAGTGAGGACTGCTGCAAAGGTCCTCCAATCTGGTTTTTTCTGGCCTACCTTATTCAAGGATGCTCACAACTATGTTCAATAATGTAATAATTTTCAGAGGACAAGGGGAATCTCAAGAAGACATGAAATGCCTCTGAATATCATGTTGGAAGTAGAAGTATTTGACTGTTGGGGAATTGATTTTGTAAGCCCTTTCCCATCCTCATTCTCTAATGAGTACATCTTGGTAGCAGTTGACTATGTGTCTAAGTGGGTGGAAGCAACAACAACTGCAAAAGCAAATGCAAAAACTGTGATAAAGTTTTTAAAGAAGAATATCTTTAGTAGGTTTGGCACGTCGAGAGTTTTGATCAGTGATGGAGGATCACATTTATGCAATAATCAACTTCAAAAATGTTTGGAGCATTATGGGGTTAAGCATAAAGTTGCATCACTATATCATCCACAAACAAATGGGCCAGCAGAAGTGTCAAATAGAGAAATCAAAAGAATCTTAGAGAAAATTGTTTCATCCTCAAGGAAAGATTGGTCAATGAAGCTGGATGATGCACTATGGGCTTATAGAACAACATACAAATCTCCCACTGGGCTTTCTCCTTTTCAACTTGTTTATGGCAAGTCATGTCATCTCCCGGTGGAAATGGAGCACAAAGCTTATTGGGCTTTAAAGTTCCTAAATTTTGATCCTAAAAGCTTCAGTAGAGAAAAGAAGAACCCAGATGAATGAATTAGAAGAAATGAGACTCAATGCATATGAATCCTCTAAGCTGTACAAGGAGAAAGTCAAGGCATATCATGATAAGAAAATCTTGAAACGAGAATTTCATTCACGTCAATATGTGTTGTTGTTCAACTCAAGGTTAAGGATTTCCCTGGAAAATTAAAATCTAAATGGTCAGGTCCATTTTTTATAAGAAGTATTAAGCCTTATGGTGCTGTGGAATTGGAAGATCCAGAAACAAGAAGAACATGGACAGTCAATGGGAACAGAATCAAAGCTTATCTGGGAGGTGAATTTGAAAGACTCACCTTGATCACTCATCTGATTGAGCCATGAAGCAGACATGCATCGAGCTAAAAGATGTTAAACAAGCGCTCTTGGGAGGCAACCCAATGTTTTGAATTTGTTTTCTATTTACATTTTAAGTTTTTGGTGATTAATTGTGAATTGAGTTTGTGTGAACAATATTTGGTTTAGTTGCTTAGTTTTGATTGAGTCAGCATAGAAGGAGAGAGGAAATAATTTTTGAATTTGGGTTATTGAAAGTTTTGCAATTGAGTATCATGTTTAAGAGTCAAATTTTACTAAAAACACTACAAATTTCTGCATAATTCGCTCAAGCGGCAAAAATTTCGCTTGAGGGAGAATCACTGTAACCTCTCGGGTCTTTGTTCACTCAAGCGAATAAATTTTTGCTTGAGCGAAAGTCTATTATTCACTCAAACTTGAGACGCGAGCATTTTCGCTCACCCAGAATTAGAATATAAACCAGAAAACCATATCAGCTTCTCATTCTACCCAAAACACAACTTTGAAAACCCACTCTTCTCCACTCATTCCCCTCTCTAATTCAAGCCTTATTCACTCAAATTTTGGTCCCCACTCACCATTCTAAGCACTCTAGGGTGATTTGGCAACATTTTCACCAATTGAAAATAAAAAATTTGCATCTCTTCTCTATTCATTTCCCCTACATTTCATCTGTGCGTGATTCTCCACTTAAGGTAACATTTCAAACTCTTAATGGTGTTTTTGAATATTCTTGAATGTGGATTTGTGTTTGTGGCTGAATTTGATGGTTAGAATGCATATTTATGGGTTAGAATTTTTGCTGCATATCAATTGTTTGATAAAATACCTCAGAGTGAATGACTTGGTTTTTATGCGATATAAAGTTGGTGTTTGTGCATGATTTGCTTAAATGTGTAATTGGGAAAGGATACATGCTAGAAATTTGAGTCACAAGGGTTTCAAAAATTAAGTGCATACCAACTGTTTGATGAAATGTCTAAGTATGAGTCATAGTTTGTTTTATTGCAATTGAACCTCTGAAATGAATTGCATTGCATGATCATGACCTAAAATCTCATTTTAGTCATGATAGGATCAATATATTCAATTAACAAGTTATTATATTTGTTTATCTTGATGATTGTAGAGGGGTCCAAGAAGACATACACATGGTGCCTCATCTTCCAAGGCTGTTGAAAAGAGGCCCAAAAATGAACCTGAGGAGCCCTTTGTAGATAGAAGCAGGTTCGGGGATGCTGAGAGGCAAGCCAGATTTGAAGCAATTAGCCAGTGGAGCTAAATGAAGGAGAGTATCCAGAATTCAATAATGAAATCACTCGCCGGAACTAGAGGCAACTAACATTTCCGATGCCAAAATTTGACCCAGATGTGGTCAAGGAGTTCTATGCAAATGCATGGTTAGTGGCAGGAGAGCTATATCGAGCCCGTTCTAAGGTGAGGAGCCGCTGGGTTTCCTATGACCGTGATGTCATCAATGACTTGTTAGGCAACCCCCTGCATTTGAATGAAGGTGAAATATGCACCTATCAAACCATAAGGAATAGTAGGCATTTATCCGCAACCAGGTTT
Source organism: Sphenostylis stenocarpa (assembly GCA_963425845.1). Classification (NCBI taxonomy): domain Eukaryota; kingdom Viridiplantae; phylum Streptophyta; class Magnoliopsida; order Fabales; family Fabaceae; genus Sphenostylis; species Sphenostylis stenocarpa. The sequence goes on from OY731401.1 coordinate 33,740,977, forward strand.
CGTGATCAGGACACTACCAGAGCCTTATGTGTACAGGGGAGAACCTATGAAGCTAACCATACTAGGAAGGCACTAAGGATACTTAGGGGCAACATGACAACCCTAACCCAGATCTAGACTTTATTTCTGTTGGCAAACATTGTGCCAATCAAGCACAGTTCAGACTTGAACATGCCACACTGCCATATTCTAATAGATGTTGCTGCTCTGATTTCAAAATAAATTTATCAGTTCATAATGTTGGAAAGTGGTCACCGTACATAGCAAGTTATGTATCTAGGGTTCCCTGCTCTCATCACTGCTTTGTGTGCAGCTCAGGGTGTGGAGGTCAACCCTACAATGAAGATCAGGCCACAAATCAACAGAAGATTCATTGAGCGCAACTGTGTAAATCCTGTGAAACAAGCAGCGCCGGCACTACCACAACCACAACCATAGCCATGTCGAGCCAGGCAAGTAGCTCCACCACCTCCACAGCAAGATGACATCCAACAAAGGATGATGAGCTACATGGAGCACTTGACACTGCAGCAGGAAGCTACCCATCGGGATCAATGCAACCTGAATTTAGATTTTCATAGACTGTCTTTGCAGATTGCTCCAGCTACATCGTGGACATCTCCAGAAGATTTTGAGGCCTTACTCCAATGGCCTAGGGACAGTCCCACTTTTTAGGGAGGGGATGAGGCTGAAGTGCAAGAGGAAGAAGAAGAAGAATCAAGTGAAGATGAATAAGAGGGAGGCAATTTAATTTGAGTGATTTTAATTTTTTGTTATTTTGGTGTGTTAAGTTCTTTGTTTTGTTAATTTGATGTTTTTAAGTTCTTTGTTTTGTTTTAATTTGTTTTGTTTTTAATGTTTCAATTGATATTTGGAACTTAATTTGTTTAATGTTTTTAATTTGATGTGATTAAATTTCTTTATTGTCCTGCACATTTTCTATGAGAACCATATATGAAATTATTGCTTATTGTCTAATTCAAATTTGGAACTTGAAAAATCATTTTGATTGTTTCCAATAACAAGTGATTTTGGGATGATGAGTATGATAGTGAAAAAGGAATTGATGAGGAGAACTAGGAATTTACTGAATTGGAGAAACTAGTTGAAACCCAAGAGAGGAGTGAACCAAAAATAGACAAATTGAGTGTCAACACTTTATGATGATAACTGGTATTAATTGATTCTTTGATGTGATTGCATGTTAGCTATAACATCCCAATTTCTATAATTAATTATTTTGCTTAAGTTCCTATAAATTATTATATAAACATTATGTAAACTTTTTATGAGAAGAAAGGATATATTTAAAAAAATTTGATGTACAGGTATCCTTATTACGAAAAACGAAAAGAGAGAGAGAAGGTATTGTGGCCTTAATATACAATTGAAATTAAGGTGGTTGATTAAGGCGGTGAAAAGAAGTCGAGAAGTAATTTAAGTCGGTAAGTTAAGTCTATAAATAGGATGAAATTGAACAACTAATTCACGGCCAAATAGAGAAGCACGAGATTCTGAGAAACGAAATTTGAAAGAAGAAGAAGAAGAAGAAAAGGAAGGAATTGAGAAATAAATTGGTGGAATACTAGCAAATCTTGGAGAAATAGGTATGGGTTAGATGTTTAATTTTATCATACGAATGTCTGATCGATGTCGTATTCGGTCAAATAATTAAAACAGATAAATGTAGTACTAGGAAGCTTTCCTAGGTCGTCTCCCAAATACCATGAATTTCTATCAAAGCTTATCAATTTTTCAAATTAGAACAGTAACAAAAGGGGGGGGGGGGTTTCAAAATTAAAATATTAGATGAAACAGAACAAAAACAGATTATAAAAATGGGGATTAAAAATAGATTAAAATGTAATTGATTTCCTGATTCCAATGCAATGTCACTTATCCTAGATTACGAAATTAATTCAAAATTAACCAACTAAGCGAAGATAAGTCACAAATTATATTCTAATCCAAAATTAATCAACTAAGCGAAGATTAATCTCAAATTAGCTTTAACCCTTGTTCCAATATGAAATTAACCAGCTAAGCGAAGATTAATCCCAAAATTTCCTTAACCCTTATTCTAATATGAAATTAACCAACTAAGCGAAGATTAACCCCAAATTATCCTTATACAATTAAGCATTGCATACATCACATAATCTCATCTCTAACATAGAATTAAGCAAACTGTGATATTAGTTTTGGTTTATTAAGCATAAACAGATTATAATTCAACACTGAGATTAGAAGATGAAGAGTTAAGAGAACAAACGAAATGAAATTGAAGAACAAAACCTCAAAGATCTACTTGCATTCTTCTCAGAAAATCAATACAAAGATTTAGCTATCCATGGAAAGTCGAGAATGTAGTAGAAGAAACATAATTAAAATTGAAACAAGAATTTAAAATAATGACAGAAGAGTAAACAAACTTGAATATAAATTGCAGAAGATGAAAGGCAGCTGTGTGGTGGCTGCTCAGTCCTTATGTGTTGTGTGGTGTGTATTTTTGATGTGTGATGTGCCTCCCTTATATAAATAACCCTAACCCGAATCTTAATCGAGGTTTGGACTCAACTGGTCCATGAAACACATCATAAGTTGGCTTCAATGCAGATCTGTGAACTTCAAACACGTGAAGTATTTTCAATACTTATCCAAATTAAGCAATTTTAGTCTCATTTGAAAGCCTTTTGAGTTAGCTTTAAAACGCCACCATTTTTACTATTTTCGGAGGTCTAATGAATTTAGGAGACTTAAATTACTGAAGCATGCCCATTGGGCCGGCCTAGTGTACTTGACCCGTTTTGGATCATTTATGTAAAATCCAATTTAGCTCTGAATTGAATGATTTTGAATCCTTGGAAAGATGAATGTGTGTAGTTTCTATTTCTTTCAGAATCATGACTTTTGGAGATCTGTAGAAAAAATGATAAATAAAACAATGAACCAATGTTAGTACCCGTATAAAATAAAATATGACATTTGGTCCAATTTTCCAAGCCCAAAATTGCTTTAAACTGTAATATGACATCCTTCTAGGCCCAAAATTGCTTTAAACTTTCCTAAAATTAATAATGAGCAAAAATTAGATCAAATAGATTCAAATTAATTAAAATCAAAATTATTGGCCCAATGAAGCCCAATTAATAAAAATTCACTAATAATAGAAAGTTAAGTCCAAAACGCTAATTAAAATAAGTTTAGAAAGCGAAGAAAATACGGGAATATAATGACTCATCAAATAACCCCACACTCCTAGGCAAAATTAAGAAGCAAAGTAAGGAAATTAAAAAAAACATTAAAAAAATCATGCAAAGGATAGAAATAAAATCAAAGACAAAAATAACGACAAGCAAAAACATAAAAAAAATTACATACTCCTTAATGAAACCTGGGAAACGAAAGACAACCTCAAACACTCAAAGAGTCAAAGAAACCAGACATCTATAGACATCGTCCAAACAATTCAAAACATGTCAAGAAAATCAATCTGCTTAAGAGGTGAATGAAAATCAACAGAACCTCACAAGATATGCACTGTATCACTCAAGTGTTTAGGCTACTGTTTACTCTCAAAGCACCCATGAAAAACAAGCACCACATAGACTTGGCAAGCCTCTAAAATCAACAACCAGAAACACATGCACATAAAGATCAAAAAGACTTTCAAAGGTTGTTGTTGAATATATAGGAAATAGGGTTTGAGATTAATCTCCCTTATGTATAAATCACACATAGGGTAATCTATTTATAATAGGGAGAGGTACAACTAAAAGAGTAACTGAAAGTAAACAAAATAAACAGAATATATTGTTTGATATTGTGGTTAACAATATCTAACAATATCTTAACAATATTTAAACAATATCTAACACTCCCCCTCGAGCTGGAGCATACAAATCGTATGTGCCAAGCTTGTTACAAATATAATTAATTTTAGGCCCCCGTAAAGACTTAGTAAAAATATCTGCTAAGTGATCACTTGAGTTAACAAACTCAGTCTTGATGTCTCCAGATATAATCTTTTCTCGAATGAAATGACAGTCAATCTCAATGTGTTTGGTCCTCTCATGAAAGACATGATTAGAACTAATATGAAGAGAAACCTGATTGTCACACACAAGTGTCATTTGAGTGACATCTTCAAATTGTAACTCTCTAAGCAATTGCTTGAGCCAAACAAGTTCACAGGAAGCTGAGGTCATAACTCTATATTATGCTTCTGCACTGGATCTTGCCACAACACTCTGTTTCTTACTTTTCCATGAAATCAAGTTACCACCAATAGAGACACAATATCCAGATGTAGATCTTCTATCCGAAGGAGATCCTGCCCAATCAGCATCTGAGTAGCAAACAACTCTTGTATGGTTATTAGAACCATATAATAATCCTTTTCTAGGAGATCCTTTAATATACTTCAAGATATGAATGACTGCATTCCAATGATCTTCACATGGGGAATTAAGAAATTGGCTTACCACACTGACTGCAAAGGAAATGTCAGGACGAGTAACTGTAAGATAATTCAATTTTCCAACCAATCTTCTATACTGCTTTAAGTACTGCTATAAGAGCAACCATGGCGATAAATAAACAAACAGAAGCCATTTTCGCCACGGGGGAAAAGGTATCTCCATAATCCAACCCAAAAATTTAAGTATAACCTTTTGCCACAAGATGAGCTTTGAGACGATCAATAGTACCATCAGGTCCAACTTTGATAGCAAACACCCACCTACAACCAACAACAGATTTTCTAGATGGTAACGGGACCAATTCCCAAGTTCCACTATTATGAAGAACACTTAGTTCATCTAACATTGTGATGTGAACATGACCTATGATAAGGGCTATAGCAAGGGAAATAAAGGAAGCTCTTCAACAAATGTTGTTGGTTGACCAAATTATGTTTTGAATTAATCAATTAATGGACTTTAGTTTGATTTTGTTTTAAGTTGTAATAAGGGCCCAATTGAAAATTTAGTCATCAACCTTTGGGAGACCAAGGGGTGCATAGGTGATTGACTTTTGGTTGCCATAGTTTCAGATACAATCATTCATTAAGTAGTTTCAATTCCTAAGTTAATGGATCATTATTAGTCTTTATTTGTTTCCATTAAATAGTTTTCAATTCCTAGATTAATGAGTTATTATTAGTATTTATTTTCTTTTATTGAGTCTTCGTAATTCTGATGGCAACGCTTCTATATCAGCTGAACCATTTTTATCAAGAAATAACAAGTGGAATTTTATTCAGAAATATTAGAGTTTATCTCTTTTATCTTAGTGAGAGTGATTCTCCTAAATTCTTGAGTGATTCAAGAACCCTTGGCTGTATCAAAGGACTGTCACATCCTTTGTGTGTTGCCTCCCTTGGGAAGAGTGATTCTTTCCTTCCACCTTCTTTCTAATTCCTAAATTTCTTAAAAGGTTCTAACCCTAAAGATCCTAAATCACCCCTTGTGATTCATATCATTTGGTATTCAGAGCTCCGGTTTAAGGGCTTAAACATCAAATTGATGGCAGAAGAGGAAAATTACAATCAAGAAGCACGAATTAGTCCATTTCAAATGAGAGTATTGGTACAACATTTGGAAGGATTAATGATACGACATAACAATGAGCTCCATGAAAGATTGAACCGGTTGGAGAATAGAAATCCTGAAGACGAAGAAGAAAGGAGAAATAGGAGAATGAATTATGAAGTAGCAAGACCAAGTAGGCTTGAAGGAGTCAAACTTAACATTCCTCCGTTCAAAGTAAAAAGTGATCCACAGGCATACTTGGAGTGGGAGATGAAAATAGAACATGTTTTCTCATGCAACAATTATGAGGAGACCCAAAAGGTGAAGCTTGCAATAACGAAATTTTATGGCTATGCTCTTGTTTGGTGGAACAAGCTACAAAAGGAGAGAGATAGAAATGAAGAGCCAATGGTTGATACATGGACTAAGATGAAAAGGATCATGAGGAAGCGGTATGTGCTAGCTAGTTATGCAAGGGACTTGAAATTTAAACTCCAAAAACTTACTCAAGGGAACAAGGGGGTTGAAGAGTATTTCAAAGAAATGGACATGCTCATGATTCAAGCAAAGATTGAAGAAGATGAAGAGGTAACTATGACCCGATTTATTGGTGGTTTGAATATTGATATATGTGATATTGTTGAGTTGCAGGAGTTTGTTGATATGGAGGATTTACTTCATAAAGCAATTCGAGTGGAGCAACAACTCAAAAGAAAAGAAGTGACTAAGAAGAGTTCTACCAACTTTGGATTTTCAAGTTGGAAGGACAAAGGCAAGTGTAGACCCCTGATTTTGCCCGGCCTCTCAAAATAAAAGCTAGAGGGACTTCACCCGAAGATGGAGTTCATCCGGCTTCCCAAAACGAGAAGGACCTCCCACAACAAAAGACGGAGTTCATTCATTCACACAATAAAAGCCAAAAGAGACTTCCCACACAAAGACAAAGCTCGCTCGGCATCTTAATGAAGGCCAAGAAGACTTCCTATATGAAGATAAAGCTTCAACGGACACACATCAGCGTCAATCTATGTCCGAAAAAGGAAAGGAAAGCTTCCCGGGGTCCCAGAACGCGAAGACTGGACAAAACAGGCCGAGACCACCGTCCCAGAGTTGGGACGGCCGTCCCAACTGCCATTTTACAGTTGGGACGCGCGTCCCGCATGTGGGACGGCCGTCCCAAACCCAATTTACGTGGGACGGCCGTCCCGGACCCCCAGGTGGTCCCGCTCTGTGTAAATTTGCCATTTGGGACGGCCATCCCAGTCCAGACGGCCGTCCCAACCCAGACGGTGGTCCCAAAGTGCGCCAGCTGCGAAAACTATAAATAGGAGGCTCATTTGCCACTTTTTCAGAACACAGACACTCCAGAGAGCTCTGAAACACCTTCAAAAAACTCAGAGCACTTGTCTACTTCTCTCCCTCTCTCAAATGATCTTTCTGATTGCCTTAAATAGGTAACAATCGGTTAAGGAGTTATATTCCGGCATTTGATTCTTCTTTAAATTTTTAGTGGAGTCGATCTTGTATTGGTGAGGAGAGTCTGTGTAGAAAGAGGGGTTGCCAAAACGCATCCTCACAGTTCGAGATTCTTAATATAAAGCTTGCTACGGAGGTTCTTTTCAACTCTCTTCTCTTTTATTGCTTTATTTGTTGTTTTATTTAGCTTTATCTATTGTTTACGCCATGTAGAATAAAATCATGTAGATAGCCATTTTAATATCTCTTTTATTGCTTTATTTAGCTTTATATAAAGTTATGTAGATAGCCATTTCAATATTATGCAATAAAATAGGGTAATCGCGTAATTTCTCGAAGTCTTCTCTTAAAATGAATTGATCTGTCATAGGGAACCCGAAAGGGGCGTTGTGGGGTGCTAACACCTTCCCCACTCGTAACTAACTCCCTTACCTAACTCTGGTTATAATGGCCAAGTTTGGTTTTCATTAAAATCAATGCCTTTTATCCTTTTCCAATGTTTATGGTCAAAACATTGGTGGCGACTCCATAAGAACCCCTTTTCAAAAACCTTGCTTCTATTAGAGGATAATTCAATTGTCGGGCACCTCGGAAGCAATGAACACATTTTAAAACAAATACGGGAGTCTAAACCATCTTTTCGCGACCGCTCGCATAAACGTTCGAGACGTCCTCCGACGTCGGAAAGGGACGGCGGCGACAGCAAGAAAGATGGGAATGTTACTTCTAGTAGTTCCACACCTATTCCTACAAAGACTCATTCAAAATATGAAGAACAACCCTCTAAAAAAAGTAGAGATGTGAAGTGTTTTAAGTGTCAAGGCCTAGGACACTATGCTTATGAGTGTCCTAACACAAAGACCATGGTTCTTAGAGAGGGAGAATATATAAGTGAATCTGAGGTTGAAAAGGGAGAAAAGAGTGAAGATATTGAGGAGGAGGAGATTCCAAAGGGAGATTTATTGATGGTTAGGCGATTACTTGATAGCCAATTGAAACCTATGGAAGAAAGCCAAAGAAAAAATAATTTTCACACTAGATGTTTAATCAATGACAAGGTGTGCATGATGATCATAGATGGAGGTAGTTGCACCAATGTGGCTAGTGCTAGATTAGTATCAAAGCTAAATTTAGCTACTAAATTACATCCTAGGCCATATAAACTTCAATGGCTTAGTAAGGATGGAGAGATGCAAGTGAGACAACAAGTTGAAGTGGACATTTCCATTGAAAAATACAATGATAAGGTGCTTTGTGATATTATTCCTATGGAAGTCAGTCACTTACTTTTGGGGAAACCATGTCAATTTGATAAAAGAGTTAATCATAACGGGTTCACCAACAAGATCTCTTTCATGCACCAAGACAAGAAGATTGTGCTCAAATCTTTGAGTCCACAAGAAGTGTGTGAGGATAAAAAGAAAATGAGAGAAAAACTTCTTCAAGAAAAGAGAGAGAAAGAAAGCGTTAGTGAAACACTTGAGAGGAAAAAAAGTGATCAAAAGAAGAGTGAAACACTTGAAGTGAGGGAGAACTACTTAGCCATAAAAAGTAAGTATAATGTTAATTTTATATTCAATTTGTCAGACTTATCTCTTTTTTATGTAGATGGCGAATCCGATTTGAGGACAAATCCTTTTCAAGAAGGAGAGAATGATGTGAACATGACCTATGATAAGGGCTATAGCAAGGGAAATAAAGGAAGCTCTTCAACAAATATTGTTGGTTGACCAAATTATGTTTTGAATTAATCAATTAGTGGGCTTTGGTTTGATTTTGTTTTAAGTTGTAATATGGGCCCACTTGAAAATTTAGTTATCAGCCTTTGGGAGACCAAGGGGTGCATAGCTGATTGACTTTTGGTTGCCACAGTTTCAGATACAATCAGTGATTAAGTAGTTTTAATTCCTAAGTTAATGGATCATTATTAGTCTTTATTTCTTTCCATTAAATAGTTTTCAATTCCTAGATTAATGAGTTATTATTAGTATTTATTTTCTTTTATTTGAGTCTTTGTAATTTTGATGGCAACGCTTCTATATCAGCTGAACCATTTTTATCAAGAAATAACAAGTGGAATTTTATTCAGAAATATTAGAGTTTATCTCTTTTATCTTAGTGAGAGTGATTCTCCTAAATTCTTGAGTGATTCAAGAACCCTTGGCTGTATCAAAGGACTGTCACATCCTTTGCGTGTTGCCTCCCTTGGGAAGAGTGATTCTTTCCTTTCACCTTCTTTCTAATTCCTAAATTTCTTACAAGGTTCTAACCCTAAAGATCCGAAATCACCCCTTGTGATTCATATCACATGGCCTGACACCAACGAGGATGGGCTAAAGCTTCACGGACAGTTTTTGGAATGGTCACAGAAGAAATAGAGGAAAGACATGTATAAAAAGGTAATGACAGTGGATGTTAACTCAAAGCAATATAATGGGGAGAGGGATTACGTGTAGAACAGATACCTTTTCGAAGGGCAATGGGAAGGTCAGACTCAGGTGTCAGATCTGGAGGAGACATAGTAGTTGACACTTGAGTGGAGTGACATGGTGGTGGTTGTGATTGATTTCAGCAACTATAAACCTGAAGAGGCGGTGGAGAAGAAGCTAACTGCAGAACAGGAATTATGGGTGAAGAAGACACAGTTAGAGGGTCACACACAACAGGAACATTAAATGTACTAGGAGTGTTGACAGGATTGGATGGAGACAGAGGTGAAGATTGACTTTTAAAATAAAGAGAGAACTCATCAAATGTGACATCTGCAGACACAAATAATGGTTAAGAGAAGGAGAAAAACATTTGTATCCTTTTTGTGATCTTGTAAACCCTAAGAAAACACATTTATGTGATGTAGGAGAAAGCTTATCAAGACCAGGACTTAAATTATGAACAAAACATGTAGACCCGAAAACTCTTAGAGGTAAGGAATGAAGAGGTTCATGAGGGAATAAAATGGAATGAGGTATTTTATTATCTAAAACTGAAGAAGCCATACGATTAATGAGATAACATGCAGTAAGAAGAGCATCACCCCAAAAATGTTGAGGAACCTCTCCATGAATTAAAAGAGTGCGAGTTGTTTCAATAAGATGTCTATTTTTGCATTCAGCTACACCATTTTGTTGAGGTTGTCGCCGCCGTCAAAAAGAGGCGGTCGGAGCGACGCGATGGTTTTATCGACCCTCTTGTTTTCGCGTTTTTTATTGGTGGTTACAACGTCCTTAGGTTGTCCGATAACCGGGCTAACCTAGAGACGAGGTTTTCGAAAAGTGTCCTTGAGTTGTCCGACAACTGGGCTAACCCAAGGACTTATTTATTTTGGGTTCTATGGAGTCGCCACCGATATTTTTACCATAAACATCGGAAAAGGGGTTTTAAAAAGGCGTTGGTTTTCGAAAACCAACTTTGGTCATTAGAACCAGAGTTGGGTAAGGGAGTTGGTTACGTGCAAAGGGAGTATTAGTCCCTTTGCGACGCCCCTTTCGGGTTCCCTATGATAGGCCGGCTTATTTTTATTGATAAACTAGAAAATTGCGCTTTTACCCTTTTATTATGCGGTATTTAAATTTATGACTACATGGCCCTAACGTCTATTGCATAATTTAAATGAAAGCGGTAAAGTAAAGAAAGAGGTTTATGAACCTTCGAAGCAAGCTTTCTTATATTCTAAAAAAAGGGTGCTTTGTGGCAGCCCTCTCACTCTACAAGACGTCGGAAACCTCTCGAATGCCGAAAATCACTCTTGAAAACACTCAGAAACTCCGGAAATGCGTCGGAGGGATTCTAGAGAGAAGTTTTAGAGAGAAGGGAGAGCTATGCAGCTGTGGGGTGTGGAAATGAGGGGGGAAGAGCCCCTATTTATAGGTTTCCGCGCTGTCAGGTGGCGAGACCGCCGGTCTCGTCTGACAGCAACGAGACCGCCGTCTCGCACAACGAGACCGCCGTCTCGTTTAACATAAGCAACGAGACCGCCGTCTCGTTTAACATAAAAAACGAGACCGCCGTCTCGTACAACGAGACCGCCGTCTCGTTTTCGTAGGTAACGAGACCCCGGTCTGGGTGAACGAGACCCCGGTCTCGTTTTCGTAGTCAACGAGACCCCGGTCTCGTTGGAGCATCCGTCGCTCAAGCGAGTATACCAGTCGCTTGAGCGAGACTTGACCCGGGAGTCCCCTTTGTTTGCGGCACCTGTCGCTCAAGCGACGGACGTACTCGCTTGAGCGAGACTTGACCCGGGAGTCCCCTTCAACGCGAGAAACTTTATTTTGGGCCAAAAAACCCTCCTATCTTGGTATGGGAGCCTAATAGTCTCTCCTAGTGGCTTGTTAGGCTCCGGCCGTCTTCGAATAGGGGACCTTCTGACTTTATTTGGAGGCCGGGCAAGATTTGGGGTCTACAGCTGCCCCCCCTTTACCCATCCAGTCGACTGCTGGCCTTCTGTTGTCAGGATGATCGACTGGGGGGTAAAGGAGTTGACCCTCTTGCCTGGTTGCCTTTCGGATGTCCCGTCTTGTGGCGGATGATCCTCTGGGGAAATGTTGTGGTCGCGTGCCTTCGAGATACTACTTCTGACGTAGCCGATCCCTTTGGTGAACACGTGGTAGAACCTCCGGATACAACTTCTGACGTAGCCGATCCTTCGGTTGATGAGTATAAACCCCCCATCAGGCTGGTAGTTGCAGTCCGTTGTGTGGGACCGGATGGGTATGAACCCCCATGGGGAATGATTTTTGTGCTCGTGCACTTCCAGGATACTACTTCTGACGTAGCCGATCCCTTCGATGGACACGTGGTGGAACCTCCGGATACTACTCCTGACGTAGCCGATCCTTCGGTTGACGAGTATAAACCCCCATCAGGCGGTAGTTGCAGTCCGTTGTGCGGACCGGATGGGTGCGAGCCCCCCATCAGGGTGGTACGGTCCGTTGTATGGGACCGGATGGGTACGAGCCCCCCATCAGGGTGGTACGGTCTGTTGTATGGGACCGGATGGGTATGAGCCCCCCATCAGGGTGGTACGGTCCGTTGTATGGGACCGGATGGGTATGAGCCCCCCATCAGGGTGGTACGGTCCGTTGTATGGGACCGGATGGGTATGAGCCCCCCATCAGGGTGGTACGGTCCGTTGTATGGGACCGGATGGGTATGAGCCCCCCATCAGGGTGGTAATGCGACTTACTGATCTGGCTCGGGCGCAGATCAAGCGCAGCTCTCTGGAGAGTGCTGCTTGTGTTGAGTTGACTGCTTTTCGGATTTCTTGAATAGTCATCCGGGTCACGCCGGGGATTTTGTTGGTGTTCGTCCAGCTTGTTGATTGCTGGGGATTCTTTGTTTTTGATCTTTTGTGGTGGTCATCCGACTTTGCTGGTTGTCGGGGATTTTTTGATAAGTGCCTCTTAGGTAGGCAGGAATCCTCTGGGGATTTGGTGATCTTGGTGACGCCTCTTGGGTAGGCGGATATCCATTGAGTTTTTGGTAATGCCTCTGAGTAGGCAGATGTTCTGTTTGGAGGTGCAGACTTTTGGTTTTGACTTTTTCTTTGCCTCTGAATAGGCTAATGTTGCTTTTTTGCTTGCAAGGTTTTGCCTATGCGTTCCACTAGGGATATCCATGTTAGGCAAGTAGCTTTCTGAGGATATGCGTTTGAAGTTTTGCCTTTGCAGTAGGCTCTCTGGGTAAGTTTTTCTTTTTGATTGATCCACCGGGGAATTGGTTGCCTTCCCGGGGATCTAATTTTGATCGTCTTTTGGGGAATGGAGTTGTGACTCCTTGTTTGGTGTTGATGAGAGCTGGTTTTTTCAAGCTCTTATTTCTCTGGGGAAATGGAGTTTTTTTTTTTTTTTTTTTTTTTTTTGTTTCCTATGCCTCTGAGTAGGCGGATGCTTCATTAGTGGTGAAGACTTTATACTTGCTTGCCTCCGAATAGGTGGATGTCCCTTTCTGGGGAAATTGGCTCTTGCCTTTGGAACTTGCCTTTGTCGTAGGCTCACTGGAGATGATTTTTCTTTTTGATTGATCCACCGGGAATTGGTTTCCTTCCAGGGATCTAATTTTGATTTGCCCCCGAGGGAAAAATGGAGTTTTTGACTCCTTGTTGGATGTTGTTGTTTTGAGCTGGCTTTGCCTATGCTCTTATTCCGCTGGGGATGACCAAGCCTTTCCGTTGGCTTTTTCTGGTGTACCTTTGTTTATTGGTGTAGAAGGTTAGAGCTATTTTCCTTGAAGCTCTTTATTCTGCTGCAATGGTTTTGATTTCGCCTTTTTTCCGCGATCTATCTCTTTTTTATCGCGATTTTTGAAATCTGGCTTTTGTGGGGATAATGCGTAAGCCTTTTTACTTTTTAGTCTCTTTTTATTACGCTGGCTTTTTCCTTTCTTTTTGACTTTTTTTTTTATTTCTTTTTGACTTCCTGGGGATCTGATTTTTCTTTTCTAGGAATGGAGTCTTGGCTCCTTGATTGAGGTTGATGCGAGCTAGACTTGTGAAGCTCTTATTCCATTGGAGAGTGGGAATTTCTGATTCTTTTTTTGTTGGATTTTTTGGAGATCCACTTGAGGATTTTTATTTGGCCTTCTCTGTCATGGCCTTTTTGGACATCTGCTGGGGATGCAAGAGTTTTCTTCTTTTTTCCTCTTTTTTTGTTGAGCCCTTGTTGGTTTGGACTCTTTTGACTATTGATGATGATGGGCTCTTGAAACCTTTATTCTCCATTGGGGAGTGTGGAGGCGACTTTGGGTGAGTGTGCTCGATGACTCATGTGGTGATGCAGCTGAGTCGTGAGGTAATCTTTTTGTTTTGCCTCTGGAGTAGGCAAGGATCCTCTTGGGGATAACTAAGCCTTTCCGTCGGCTTTTCTTTTATGATGTCTTGATGATTGTGCCCTCTTTTATTGGGTAGAAAAATGATGACTGGAGCTTTTGCTTCTGGAAGCTTCTTATTTCTTCTGAGCTTATTTGATGATGACAACTCGCTCTTCTTCTTATATGTGCCTTCTTTTTTTGGGTAGAAGGATGGTAGCTGAAGCTCTTATTTTGATGAGTCATTTGATTGACGACTTGCTCTGTTTTCTTGAGGGCATTATTTGGAGAGTTGGTCTCGGTGATCCTGTTTTCAATCACAATCATGGAGCTAGTCTCCTTATATGTATGAATGCTTTTCATTTTTTTGTTTTTTTTTTTTATCTGAAGTAATTTTTTATTTCTTTCATTTTTTGTCTTGACAAAGTCGTTTTGTGCGACTACTTGTATGTGGATGCCCTAAATGCAATCTATTCTTTTTTATTGATGCATTTGGAAAAGTGACTGGCATTCTCCTGCTGGACTTTTTTATGATTATGATGAAGGACCCCTCTCTTTTATTCATTTTTTGGTTTAGCCCTATCTTTTGCCTAGACCGCCCTTTTGGGGTTTTCGGTCTATCGGGCTGCCTTACTTTTTGCCTAGGATATCTTAGCGGGCTTTTTTCCCCTTTTTTTTTATGAATGCCCTAACTTTTGCCTAGACCGCCCTTTGCGGGTTTTCGATCTAGCAGGCTACCCTAACTTTTGCCTAAGAATCTCCTAGCAGGCATTATTCTTTTTATTGTCATTTTTCTTTCTCTTCTTTTTTTTTTTTGAGAGATAGGAGCCTATCATATGCATGCAATGTTTGCGATATGCATCCTATAATGCTATTTCAATTAATTTTTCAAAAGGATTAACCAATGTGCTTTTACTCTTGATATGCTTCTGACGTTTTGTACTTTCGTTGACAGAATAGGCTATACCAATTTCGCCGTCTTGACTTTATCATGACCAAAGAATGATTGTGTTTAATTGTAGAGCGACTTTGCCGTGTCAGTGCGCCCCTCCTTTTCCTTGGGGATGTCAATCCTTCTATTGATTACTATCTCCACATTTCCCTACTAATTACTAGAATGTTGTAGTAGTAAGGGTCAAGAGAAGAGAAAGAAGAGGATATTTAATTCAAAGGCTTGTGTTTTAGAATTGTTTTATTTTGACAAAAAATGGTTTTTGTAAGCACGGCTAGCCAAGGTTGGTTAGAGTGTTTAGGCTAGTTTAAACAAACGTTTTGTTTATGGAGTGACGTCCTATTGTATGGCGCTTGCTATGACTGATTGACTTCCCTAGTCTACCCTTTGGGTTTTTAGCCTAGGATGTTGTGTTTTGTTTTGTCCTAACTTTTGTCTAGGTTTCTTTTTTTTTTTTGTTACTTAGGGAAACCTAGCGGACTTTATTTTGTAACCCTAGTTTTTGCCTAGGCTACCCTTTATGGTTGTTCGGGTTTCCTAGCGGGTTTACCCTAACTTTTGCGTAGCCCCCTTTAATGGGTTTCCTACCGGGTATCCTGCCTTTTTCTTTTGACTTTTGGCTTTTATGGGCTTCTTTTGATTTTTGTTTTCTTTTTGCACAACATTGGCGAAACATGACTTTATTTATGACGAGGTAAAACCTTATTTTGTGTTTCTAGTCAATTAGTGATGATGGATTTGACTTTTATTTTGGTCAATGGCTCATTTTGATTACTTTGACGCACTTTTGAAAACGTTTGCTTAAACATGGTTATTAATGAGGTTTAGACATGAATAGCAAGAAGAGAAGCAGAAAGTAAGAATGGCATTCTTTGTAATTAATAGGGAAATGTGTGCCCTACAATGCTCGGGGGTCGGGCTAGCCCCGAGGAGTAATTTCTAATAGTCATTGGATTTACAAGCCCTAAGAATCAGAAGGAAAACACCTAATGACTAAAGTCGCTTTTGACGCTTGAATCCCTCTACTCGGGAGAATCTGATTTGAGGTGCGAAGGGAGACTTCCCTTTTCTCCGTTGTGCAGCTTGATCCTTTATAGGGTAATGCTTTAAAGGATCGTCTTTAAAATTTGGTGGCTCTCTTATTTCTTGAGAGTTTCTAACGAGCCCTTGGTTTGGGCGGCATCCATATTTTCTTATCTCGTGGGCCACCTTCATATTGTTGGGGAAGTCTTTTTATATTGGCAAAAGGTATTTCGAAGGTCCTTTTTAGCCGCTTTTATTCAAAGTAGGATAGACGACTTGCTGATCCGAATGTCGTCTTTGTGACCAGCTTATTGCCTAGCGTCATGAGTCCAAAGTCTTCTCAGTTTCCTCTTTGGATTATGTTTTTCTTTGGTCTTTTTATTTTTCCTTTATTCTTGGGAGCATTGTCTGGTAGCTCCTCGGGGGAGTAGATTCTTCCATTTCTAATTTTGCCCCCAATGCCAGCTATTGTGGAGATATTCTTGTTAATGGGCAGTGTTTTTGCGTATCTCCATGGTGCAACCTTATTTGATGTATGGGGTGAACAAATGTAACGATATCCTTGCCCCTTCTTCCTTATTAACTCGGATACCCAACGGTTGAGGCTTATTATCCTCCTTGGGCGGATCAACCGTTGGAGAGAACTTGATGACGAAGGCTTACTCTCCATCTTATTCTAATTCACGGAGAGCACATCGACTAATCCTTTCTTTTTATTATCTTATTATTATGAGAATGAATGCAATTCATGAATGCAACGCAATAGACGGTTGAGAGATGATGAAAAGAAACAATTTTATTTATTTCGTCCATACATTGTATATTCCTCAATGCAATGTTTTGAAGCCTAAATAGGCGGGTTAGAATTTCTATTTAATTTCTTTTTTTTGTGCATGGCATGCGAATGCCTTACCCTCTTTTCATGGTATTGAGGAATGTTCACTTTCTTCAACTGTCTATTATTAGATGTATGAAGTTTGGTGGATGCATGTATGCAAGTGTTTGTTTTTCCTAAACATTATCATGTTTTATTTTCTAACATGATGTATGATAGTGTTTGGGATTTTATGTGTTTTTTTTTTGCATGAGGATGACAGCATGAAGAATACTAGCCGCTTTCTAGAATGCCAAAAGATTTTTATTGTTTAAAATGAATGATTTATGAAATGGATATTCCTTAAGACAATGGCTTAGGTATCCTCTTTAAAGCTTACGCTTTGTGGGGTATCCTACCCACCTTGGTGTAATGGTTCCTTACCCATCACGGATTTGACAAGTATAATGGGGGTCACCATCACACCTTAGTACACTTGTCCCTTCCTTGCCGCGAAGGTCACAAATGTGCTCGGGGCCTCTTTCGCCATTGTCTTAGGGATATCTAGTGGTCCCTAGAATGAATGTATCTATGCATGCACCATTACAAAAGGCAGCAGATGTTCAAAGTGGCATAACTCTTGACTGAGATGTCCGATTTGGACGTACAGCATACCAAAACGAAGAGAAAAAGGTGAAGAACCAAACTGCAAATTCCCGAAGGGGATTTGGCCCAGTATTTTTCCCAAAAAACGCCTCTAAGACACATTTTTGAGAGGTTTATTAAAATGATGCGTATGCATACTTTCCTTATGCATTTATTTTCTCTCTTGTTTTTTCACTTATGGCATGATGCAATATGAATGACACGACTTTGTCAACATTATTTTATAAATGTTTTGATTTTGTTATTATTATTTTATTTTATTTAATTTTTTTTGGATTTTTATTTTGATTTTTATTGCTTTTTATTTTATAGCCTTTTATCTCTTCTGTCGGAACTGCGTGGCTACTTAGCTTACAAAGAACCTGAAACCAGGCTAGCTAAAAGGCAGACTGTCCGAGATAAAATATGGCTTTATGTGAAAGAATATTTATCGTCCCTTATCTCTTCTGTCGGAACTGCGTGGCTACTTAGCTTACAAAGAACCTGAAACCAGGCTAGCTAAAAGGCAGACTGTCCGAGATAAAGGTGTTTATTTGTAAAATATTTTTTGTGATTTTGTTCTGTTGTTTGTTTATGCCATGCAACATACAAATGCAACAAACATATGTACACACAATTCGATCATCCCCGAACCGGCGAGATTCCATTTTTATCACGAGGTAGGGTTTTCCTGCAGAAAAGTGCATTGGTTTAGGGTAGGTTCTAACTGTTCTCACCAGGCTAAGGCCCCCAAGGTGCCCCCATTATAGGGTCCCCACTCTCCAGCCGTCCGACCATGCTCAACACTAAGGTCAGAGTCGGTCTTGTTGCCAAAAGAGGAAGGTTATCACCTTGAGTGGTGGTTTCCGATCACACTGGTGGGCACACGGCCCTAACTGCAGCGAACCGTACCTGCCACCCACTCCCTATGGTTATCTCACTTGCCCCCGGGTATAGGAGGAACTGTAGTGTGCAAGGGTTTGTGTGCAATTTATATTTCAATCAATTGCGTAAGTATAAACAAACAACAGTTTATTGAAAGCCAAACAATAAAACATGTTATAAATACAAGTTAAGGGCAAAAGTGTATTTTCTTGGTTTATTTATTGTTTAAGCCGACCTATCACTAAATGGGACTAACTCTCTAGGCTTCCCCAGCGGAGTCGCCATCTGTCGCCGCCGTCAAAAAGAGGCGGTCGGAGCGACGCGATGGTTTTATCGACCCTCTTGTTTTCGCGTTTTTTATTGGTGGTTACAACGTCCTTAGGTTGTCCGATAACCGGGCTAACCTAGAGACGAGGTTTTCGAAAAGTGTCCTTGAGTTGTCCGACAACCGGGCTAACCCAAGGACTTATTTATTTTGGGTTCTATGGAGTCGCCACCGATATTTTTACCATAAACATCGGAAAAGGGGTTTTAAAAAGGCGTTGGTTTTCGAAAACCAACTTTGGTCATTAGAACCAGAGTTGGGTAAGGGAGTTGGTTACGTGCAAAGGGAGTATTAGTCCCTTTGCGACGCCCCTTTCGGGTTCCCTATGATAGGCCGGCTTATTTTTATTGATAAACTAGAAAATTGCGTTTTTACCCTTTTATTATGCGGTATTTAAATTTATGACTACATGGCCCTAATGTCTATTGCATAATTTAAATGAAAGCGGTAAAGTAAAGAAAGAGGTTTATGAACCTTCGAAGCAAGCTTTCTTATATTCTAAAAAAAGGGTGCTTTGTGGCAGCCCTCTCACTCTACAAGACGTCGGAAACCTCTCGAACGCCGAAAATCACTCTTGAAAACACTCAGAAACTCCGGAAATGCGTCGGAGGGATTCTAGAGAGAAGTTTTAGAGAGAAGGGAGAGCTATGCAGCTGTGGGGTGTGGAAATGAGGGGGGAAGAGCCCCTATTTATAGGTTTCCGCGCTGTCAGGTGGCGAGACCGCCGGTCTCGTCTGACAGCAACGAGACCGCCGTCTCGCACAACGAGACCGCCGTCTCGTTTAACATAAGCAACGAGACCGCCGTCTCGTACAACGAGACCGCCGTCTCGCTTTCGTAGGTAACGAGACCCGGCTCGGGTGAACGAGACCCGGTCTCGTTTCGTAGTCAACGAGACCCGGCCTCGTTGGAGCATCCGTCGCTCAAGCGAGTATACCAGTCGCTTGAGCGAGACTTGACCCGGGAGTCCCCTTTGTTTGCGGCACCTGTCGCTCAAGCGACGGACGTACTCGCTTGAGCGAGACTTGACCCGGGAGTCCCCTTTGTTTGCGGCACCTGTCGCTCAAGCGACGGACGTACTCGCTTGAGCGAGACTTGACCCGGGAGTCCCCTTCAACGCGAGAAACTTTATTTTGGGCCAAAAAACCCTCCTATCTTGGTATGGGAGCCTAATAGTCTCTCCTAGTGGCTTGTTAGGCTCCGGCCGTCTTCGAATAGGGGACCTTCTGACTTTATTTGGAGGCCGGGCAAGATTTGGGGTCTATAGAGGTGTATAAGCACAAGAAGTTTGATGCAGGATACCGTGAGAAGCCATGAGTTGTTTAAAAGAATGAGAAAGATATTCACGACCATTATCACTGCGCAAAACTCTAATAGAAACACCGAACTGAGTTTGAATTTCATTGAAAAAAGTTTGAAAGATATGAAATAATTCAGAATGATTTTTCATCAAAAATAACCAAGTGCATATGGAATAATCATCTATGAAAGTAACAAAGTATTGAAAACCTAAAGTAGACTTACGCGGCTAGGTCCCCAAATGTTAGAGTGAACCACGACAAAAGGGGACGAAGCACCACGTGTGACACTACGAGGAAAGGAAGTACGACTATGCTTGCCTAATTGACATGACTCACACGCCAAACTAGACAAGTTAGACAGGGCAGGAACAAGTTTATGTAACTTGGCAAGACTTGGATGACCTAACTGAGCATGAAGAAGAGAGGGAGACTTCATAACTGCACCAACATGTGTAGAGGGATGGAGATGATAAAGACCATGAGACTCATATCCTGTGCCAATCACCTATTTCAAACTTCGGTCCTGTAAACACACAAAATTATTGGTAAAAGAAACAACACAATCAAGAGAACGAGTTAGACGACTGATGGACAACAGGTTAAAAGGAGACTCAGGGACATAAAAAACATTATCAATGGTTAAAGAAGGAAAAAGTTTAACAGTTCCAACACCATGAGATGATACTCTAGAGCCATCAGCTAGTGTAACATAAGGTATAGGATTAGAAGAGGATAAAGAGGAGAACAAAGATTTGTTACCAGTAATATGATCAGTGGCTCCTGAGTTAAAAACCCAAGGACCAGGAGAAGAGGATTGGGTCAGACCAGCAAAATATGTATCTGTGTGTGCGATAAATGTAGTGGAACTAGAAGATTGTTGATCCTTATACCATTTCAGAAATTTGTTGAACATACCAGGTGTGTTGGATGCAACAGAAGAAGGAGGATCCCCAACAGACAAAGGTGGGGAAAGATTGGTCTGAACAATTGCAGCAAATCGAGGAGGACGACCATGTAATGCATAACACTTGTTAATCTTGTGACCTAGCTTGCCACAATGTTCACACTTAGGACACCCTTTTCCCTGTTTGCGAGGGCGAGTTCGGTCATCACGGTGAGATGCCAACACAGAAGAATCATTAACAAAATTGGAATTAGTAGAAGGAGTGGAAGAAGTCATGAAGGACATGAGAACAAACCCTAAAAAAAATCCAAAGTAATCCAATCAACCCACGAAGCACAGATCCAAAATGAGAAGACCAAAACAATTTTGTCGAGACTAAACAACGTAGGAGACAATAGACGAGCAATTCTGATAGTGGTGATCTCAACGACACAGTGATCACCTTACTGAAACGAACAAAATTGTATGTCATCGATAAAAAATGAAACTCCGACGACGGCTCCGGCGACTGCTCCGGCAGCGGCGACAGTGATAGCAGTGTGAACCAGTACACCAGGTAAGTTCCCAGGAAAGAGAGGTGGGTCACTAATGGACACGCTTAAATACCAAGTCTTTCCTTGTCAGAACCTTCCTAGACATACACTTTCACACTACCAAATAATATTCAGTAACAAAGATAACTCTTTTATGATGTAGAAGATTAGTTTAACTGGCAGCAGCGGCGATGGCGACTTCAGCAGTGGATAATGGCGAAAAAATTTCAAAATAACCTTAAGTTCTAGATACCATGTTGAATATAGAGGAAATACGGTTTGAGATAATCTCCCTTGTGAATAAACCACACATAGGGTAATCTATTTCTAATAGAGAGAGGTACAACTAAAAGAGTAACCGAAAGTAAACAAAATAAACAGAAGATATTGTTTGATATTGTGGTTAACAATATCTAACAATATCTTAACAATATCTAAACAATATTTAAGGAGAACAAACCCTAAAAAAAAAATCCAAAGTAATCCAATCAACCCACGAAGCACAGATCCAAAATGAGAAGACCAAAACAAGTTCGTCGAGACTAAACGACGTAGGAGACAACAGACGACCAACTCCAATAGTGGTGATCTCAACGGCACGGTGATCACCTTACTGAAACGAACAAAATTGTATGTCACTAGTCAAAAATGAAATTCAGATGACGGCTCCGGTGACTGCTCCGGCGGCGGCAGTAGTGACAGTAGCGTGAACTAGTACACCAGGTAAGTTCCCAGAAAAGAGAGGTGGGTCACTAATGGACACGCTTAAATACCAAGTCTTTCCTTGTGAAAATCTTCCTAGACATGCACTTTCACATTACCAAATAATATCAAGTAACAAAGATAACTCTTTTCTGATGTGGAAGATTAATTTAACCGGCAACAGCGGTGGTGGCGACTTCAATAGTGGATAATGGCGAAAAAATTTCAAAATAACCTTAAGCTCTAGATACCATGTTGAATATAGAGGAAATAGGGTTTAAGATTAATCTCCCTTATGTATAAATCACACATAGGGTAATCTATTTATAATAGGGAGATGTACAACTAAAAGAGTAACCGAAAGTAAACAAAATAAACAGAAGATATTGTTTTATATTGTGGTTAACAATATCTAACAATATCTTAACAATATCTAAACAATATCTAACAGTTGTAATGGGGCTAAGGACAAGGTATGGAATGTATGGATAAGTAGCTTAAAGATCAAAGAAAATAGAGGAGCAATGGGGAATGAGTCAAAAATACACATGAAAGTAAATCCACCAAATTCAATCCTCACACAATGCCCAAGCCCAACATATTTCTTTTCTTTATTTTTTTCTTTTTTTTTTCATTTCATTTTTTTTTCAATTTTTTTTTTCATTTTTTTTCAATATTCTTTTAGAACCTCAAAGATAAAAGAAAACGACATAGCCACTCATATATACACAAATGAAGAATCCAAGAACCAACACAACTAGGTACAACCCCCCATTATTTGAGCACCCATTCCCAAAACAATTCCAAAGCTTCAAAATTTACTAAGGTAGGGTAATCATGGTTTTTCATGCTAAGGGCTTGTAATAAGCTATAAAACAATGAAAAAAAAGGTCATCGGCCCAAAATTTCTTTAAACTGTCCTAAAATTAATAATGAGCAAAAACTAGATCAAATAGATTCAAATTAATTAAAATCTAAATTATTGGCGCAATGAAGCCTAATTAATAAAAAATCACTAATAATAGAAAGTTAAGCCCAAAACACTAATTAAAATAAGTTTAGAAAGGGAAGAAAATACGAGAATATAATGACTCGTCAATGTCTCGATTTTGAAGATAATTGATAATTGCTTCCTGCTTTTGCAAAATTTGAAATGTTGATGAAATTCTTGAAATTAAGGATGAATTATATGGTAAAATTATTGTTTTTGAATCAAATAGGTTAGGTTTCATGTTTAATTTGAGTTTGGAATTAGTTTGATTGATTGATACGTGTGAATTTGAAATCGGGAGAAACTAAATTTGGTTACTAGGCGAAGATTGAAGAAAAGGGATATGGTAGGAATTTTTGAAATTAAGGATAAATTATATATTAAAATTGTTGTTTTTAACTTAAATTGAATATGTTTAGGGTTTAATTTGGATTTGGAACAATTTGGTAGTCTGAAACTGGAAAATTTGGAATCTAGAATGTTGGAAATGGCATACTAGAAGGAAGAAGAAAGGGACAAGGTGGGAATTTTTGAAAAAAATCAAGGGCAAAATAGTCATTTCACATCTTAGGCACATAACTGGAATTTTGAAAAAGATTAAGGGTATAATGGTAATTTAATAGTGATTTTAGGACGGATGGAATAATAGGAAATGTTCAAGGGTAAAATAGTCATTTTTAGGACATGGATGGAATAATATGAAACGTTCAAGGGTAAAATAGTCATTTCTAGGACATGGATGGAATAATACAAAATGTTTAAGGGTAAAATAGTCATGTTCAGGACATGGATGGAATAATAGGAAATGTTCAAGGGTAAAATAGTCATTTTATAACCTAGGGCCATAAATGGAATTTTGAAAAAGGTTAAGGGTATAATCGAGATAAAGTCAAACAATATATTACCACCTCTTTGTTTACTAGGAAAACGACTCAGTAAATGTTCGGATTTGAGGATAGTGTCTCGCATCAAAGTTATAGGTTATTGTCTTGTGTTTCTAACACAATTGGAATCATCTTAAAAGGAGGTCTTGAACTCGAGATATGGACAAAACACTGAACCTTACGAAATATATTATTAATAGAAATTGTCTTATTTAAAACAACTATAAATTGTAATTAAAAATTTGAATATATGAATGAGATGTTTCTAAGTACTTAATTGATGATAGGTTGTTTTGTTTCATATAAGACATAAACATAGTGCATGAAATATTTTCTGGAAGTCACAGAAAAACTTTAACAAAAATGTATTGGAAATTACTATTAAGTTGCTATCAAGGACGGTTGGTAGTAATAATGATCTGCAAAACATAATTTTGGAAATATTTATGTGAGTCATTTTCTTAAGAATTTACTATCAAGAGCATCTGGTAGCGGAATATGACTATAAAAATGGCCAGCCAAATGAGACAGAGAATGTATCAGAATGAATGATTAAGAATCGAGCTACCAGTATCTCTGATAGTAAATGGGTAGTAGAATGGGTAAGACAGGACCTTTGTGTTAGAATCGTGCAGTGGAATGTTCGCGTGGTCGACAAAAACCAAGAGGGGGGGTGAATTGGTTTCTTAACAAAAATTAGGTTTTCAAAATTTTCCCCAAATTTTACCGATTAAAAACTGTGTAAATGTAAATAGAGTAGAGATAGAATCTTATACAGGAGATTTATACTGGTTCGGATCAAAAGACCCTACGTCCAGTTGCTAATCACTCAAACAGAGGATTAACGCTGTCACTATAATCACAGTTGTTACAAACATATTACAATGGAAAAGATAAAGTAAAGAAAACACCTCTCTTGAAATCCACAAGAGATGAAGAACAACTTTCCCTAGAGACGGCACAACACACAATCCACTAAGAACTCCACTTAGTGATTCTTATCGCTTCTAGCCCACACCAGGTTCCAAAATCCCATTTTTCTTGCAAGAAACAATTCTCTGGAACTCACAACACTTAACTTTTGTATGAAAAAGGTTGTTCTTCTTTTCTGAGTGCCATAGAGAAGCTTAAGTAGAGAAATTAGGGTTTGAGAATTGGGATTTTCGAAACTAGGAGTCTTGCAATTAGGGTTTTCGAAAATAGGATTGGTTTGAAGTTAAAAATCAAAATCTGACTGAAATAATCGATTAAATGAAGTGTTAATCAATTATTACAGAGCCAAAATCAACAGAACCCCAAAACTCTTTGTTTTAATCGATTAAAAGAGCTGTTAATCGATTAAACCAGTGAGCAGATACAGAAAATGGTTTTTCTCACTGTTTTAATCGATTATTTCACCATTTAATCGATTAAAGCCGAGGCACTTTGATAAAATTGAGCTTTTTGAAGCTTTTAAGGTGCAGACTATGTACCGGCTATCTCAAACTCTAATATTACAGACTCAATCTAATCAAAACAGAGTTATTACACTATAAAACAAGTCTTCAACTCTCTACGTTCTTGTGTTCTTGAATCATCATCAAAATCAACAAGCTTCATGTCCATCAAGTCTAACATCAAGTCCTTGAATGTTCAACAATCTCCCCCTTTTTGATGATGATCAAATTTTTTTTTAAAGCCTTGTAATAACCTGTTTTATCTGTCATACTAACAAACACATTAAACATACCAGATAATATTTAAAAACAATAATATTAGGCTTTAAATATTTCTCCCCCTATTTTGATTATAATAAA
Organism: Sphenostylis stenocarpa; assembly: GCA_963425845.1. Taxonomy (NCBI): domain Eukaryota; kingdom Viridiplantae; phylum Streptophyta; class Magnoliopsida; order Fabales; family Fabaceae; genus Sphenostylis; species Sphenostylis stenocarpa. The sequence continues at coordinate 33,766,540 of OY731401.1, forward strand.
AAATTGAAAGCATGCTTCAATAACAATCATAAGAGCTCCCCCTCAAAATATGCATAACTTGGAGATAACTCCCCCTCAATCAAAGCATTAAAAGAACACCACATTTTATTTTAGAAATGAAAATACATTACAAATAAAGAGCAAATTTAAAATTCTTCACTATCATCACTATGAAAGTGTGCATCAAATCTATTTTCTAAATGACACACTTTATCATCTACATCAGATATACGACAATTATTTCCTCATGTCGTACTCCAGAAAGAGTGAAGAATGCCTGCATCCTCTGATTCATATCAGATAACATGTCTTCCATGGATTGTCGAGTTTCATGATGAGTAGAGGAAGTTCCAACACTTTGGATTTGATCAGAGGGAAGCTCAGCAACAGGAGGCATATCTTCATCAGAATCTTCATTATCGTCACCTTGGTTTGGAACGTCATCCTTGTGAACATAAATATCGTTGACACGCACCATTTGTAGTTGAATCAATGTGCTGTCTAGCATACGATTCAAGTTATTTGTTTGTACTGTTTGTTCACCTTCGACATTTACTCCTTTGTATTCAAGAATGCGAGAGACAAGGAGGGCATATGGAATTTTGAAGGTGGGATGACGTTTGGCTTTTAACATAGTCATGATGACAAGAACGCCCCAATCTAAAGGCTCATTATTCATTATGGCATGAATAATACGAAGATCAATTGAAGAACATTGAGCATGATTCGTAGCCCAGGGACATAGGATCCAGACAAGTAGATGTAAAATCATGCGTTCCTCCTTCTTCAAAGGTCCAGCTTGAAGGAGACGCCCAATCTCCATGGAGGGGTTTCATAGAAAAGAACGGTACTCCATGATCCTGTCAAAATCATCTAACTCACCATACACGTTAATAGCATCTTCTCTAATAGGAAAGTGGGCAACGTTTTCCCAAATATCATCATCAAGAATAATTGTGACACCCTTTACTCCAGAGGTAGCAATTTGATCTCTAAATTTGAACCTAGAGTAAAATACCCTAACTAAGTCAGGATAATACGTACCTTTCATTTGGATGAAAGGGAGAACTCCTTGAATTTCAAGGAGATTAGGAAAGCTGAATCCCCTATTGATGAACTGCTCACCAATAAGGAACTTAGGAGAAATAATACCACGTTCCTTCCAATAGGACAGAAATTCTTGTCGGCCTTCTGCATCAGAGATCCATCCTTCTACAGAATTAGGACGGGGATGAGATGAAGGTGCAGATCTTCTTCTAGTGGGGATTTTTGCACGAGAAGATGAGGCCATTGAAGGATTAGAAGAGTAACAAGAAGATTTAAGAGGACAAGTTAAGTGAGAAGAAGGCAAGATTGATAGAATGAGGCAAGAAAGCTTGATTTCAAGAGATAGAAGTGAGTAGAAGTGAAATGGAGGTCCCTATTTATAGCCAAGCATCTCCAACGGTCATATGAAAGTGAATAGGGGTCAAAAGAGCCGTTGGCAACGACTAGGAATCCAAACTTGCCAGGTTTAATCGATTAAAACTCAAATTAATCGATTAAACCACTTCCAGACCCATTTAATCGATTAATTTGGGTTGTTAATCGATTAATACTGGTTTTAATCGATTAATGGACGAATTAATCGATTAATCCAGAGAGAAATTTCATGTTTTGGGTGTTTTGGATGCAAATAATCGATTATAAATCCAATTAATCGATTATTCCAGAGAGTTCATCAAATTTTTGAGATTTATACACATGATAATCTATGAACATCCTTGTCGCCGCCGTCCGTTCCGACGTCTAGGGACATCTCAAACGTTTATGCGATCGGTCGTGAAAAGATGGTTTAGACTCGCATTTTATGTTAAAATTATGTTCATTGCTTCCGAGGTGCTCAACAACTGAACTATCCTCTAATAAAAGCAAGGTTTTCAAAAAACGGTTCTTTTGGAGTCACCACCAATGTTTTGACCATAAACATTGGAAAAAGATAAAAAGGCGTTGATTTTAATAAAAACCAAACTTGGCCATTATAACCAGAGTTAGGTAAGGGAGTTAGTTACGTGTGGGGAAGGTGTTAGCACCCCACAACGCCCCTTTCGGGTTCCCTATGACGGATTAATTCATTTAAGTAAAGATTACGAGAAATTACGCGATTACCCTATTTTATTGCATAATGTTAAAAATGGCTATATACATGACTTTATTTCATATTGTATACTTAAAGCAATAAATAAAGCAGTAAAAGAGAAGAGAATTGAAAAGAACCTCCGTAGCAAGTTTTATATTGCAAATCTTTGATCGTAAGGATGCGTTTTGGCAATCCCTCACTCTACAAAGACTCTCCTCTCCGAATACGAGATCGACTCAACTAAATTTTTACAGAAGAATCGAATGCTGGAATATGATTCCTTAATTGATTGTTACCTTATCAAGGCAATCAGAGAGTTCATTCGAAGAAGGAAGAGAAAAGACAAGTACTGGGAGTTGTCTGGTGTGTGAAACAGTGGCAAATGAGCCTCCTATTTATAGTTTTTCGCAGCCTGGCAATTTGGGATGGCCATCTGGGTTGGGACGGCCGTCTGGGTTGGGACGACCGTCCCAATTGAATTTTTTACACTTGGGGCTACCCCTTGAAGGGTGGGACGGGCAGTCTCACTTGGGACGCCCGTCCCACTTGGCCAGGGTAGCTTGGGACAGTCGTCTCACATTTGGGACGGCTGTCTCAACCTATTTTGGCCAGCCTTTGTGTTCTGGGACCCCTGGGAAGCTTTCCTTTCTTTATTCGGACATCGGTTGATGCCGATAGACGCCCGTTGAAGCTTTATCTTCATATAGGAAGTCTTCTTGGCCTTTATTGAGATGCCAGGAGAGCTTTGCTTTGTCATAGGGAGTCTCCTTAGCCTTTATTGAGATGCCAGGAGAGCTTTGCTTTGTCATAGGAAGTCTCCTTAGCCTTTATTGAATTATGAACATCCTACATAATGAATTATAACATCACAATCATCCAAAAACTGTCTAATTAAGCAGAATTTAAGCTATTTCTAATATCCTTAAGTCTCTTCTAAGATCATAGAATCTATCCTTGGGTAGAGGCTTAGTAAAAATATCTGCTAATTGATGCTTTGTATCAACGTACTCTATTTTACAGTTTTCTTTACTGATGTGATCTCTTAAGAAATGATGTCTAATTTCTATATGCTTAGTCCTAGAGTGCATTGCTGGATTCTTAGTAAGATTAATTGCACTCGTATTATCACACATCAAAGGTATGTCATTCAGAAATATACTATAATCTTCTAGTTGTTGTTTCATCCACAGAATTTGAGCACAACAATTACCAGCTGCAATATATTCAGCTTCAGTGGTAGATAAAGCAACACATGCCTGTTTCTTAGAATGCCAAGATACTAAGGATGAACCTAACAAATGACATGTCCCACTAGTACTCTTTCTATCAATTTTGCATCCACCATAATCAGCATCAGAATATCCTAATAAACTAGTACAGGCATCAGATGGATACCATAAACCAAAACCAGTAGTTCCTTTTAAATATTTTAAAATATGTTTTACTGCAATTAGGTGAGATTCTTTTGGACAAGCCTGAAATCTAGCACACACATAGACAAAATGCATAATATCAGGTCTACTTGCAGTTAAGTATAATAGTGAACCTATCATACCTCTATACATAGATTGATTAACTTCCAAACCTGATTCATCCTTGTCTAGATAGCATGAAGTTCCCATGGGTGTGTTAGCTTCCTTTGAGGTGTCCATCCCAAACTTTTTAAGGATCTCTTTGCAGTATTTGGTTTGAGAGATGAAAATGCCATCTTTAAGTTGCTTGATTTAAAGTCCAAGGAAGAATGTCAATTCTCCCATCATAGACATTTCAAACTCTCCTTGCATTATCTTAGCAAATTCTACACATAACGAATTATCAGTTGATCCAAAAATAATATCATCAACATATACATGGACCAATAAGATATGCTCTTTTACTTTCTTTATAAACAATGTAGAATCAATTTTTCCTCTAGAAAAATCATTTGAAGTTAGGAAACTACTTAGCCTTTCATACCAAGATCTAGGAGCTTGTTTCAACCCATATAATGCTTTCTTTAATTTAAAAATATGATTAGGATAACTAAAATCTTCAAATCCAGGGGGTTGCTCCACATAAACTTCTTCTTTAATAAAACCATTCAAAAATGCACTCTTAACATCCATTTGATATAATTTAAATTTCATTAAATATGCATAAGCAAGAAGTAGGCGTATAGCCTCTAACCTGGCAACAGGAGCATAAGTTTCATCATAATCTATACCTTCCTCCTGACAATAGCCTTTGGCAACAAGTCTTGCTTTATTCTTTGTTATGTTTCCATCTTCATCAAGTTTATTTCTAAATACCCATTTGGTTCCAATAACTTGATGTGATTCTTCCCTTGGGATTAATTCCCATACTTGATTCCTTTCAAATTGGTTAAGTTCTTCTTGCATTGCTATGCACCATTGTTCATCTTTAAGTGCTTCCTCAACATTTTTGGGTTATATCTGAGACACAAAAGCTACAGACATGCAGAAGTTAGTCATATTTCTAGTTCTTACCCCTTTTGAGATATCACCAATGATATTGTCCATTGAGAGTCCTCTTTGTGATTGTCATTCTTTTGCTAATTCAGGTGTTTGAGAAGGCTCATTTTCTTCCAAATATAATTCATCAAGAGCCTCTCTTATGTACTCATCATCACCTACAAGTTCTTTATTTGACTCAAGAGGATTTCCCCCAAGGTCTACAATTTCATCAAAGGTAACATGAATAGATTCTTCAATATTTAATGTTCTTCTATTAAACACCGTGTAAGCATTGCTAGTTAATGAATAACCTAAGAAAATGCCCTCATCAGCTTTTGAGTCAAATTTTCCTAAGTTGTCCTTTCCATTATTTAACACAAAGCACTTACATCCAAATATTTTTAAATGAGCAACATTAGGCTTTCTACCATTTAACAATTCATAGGGAGTTGATTTTATAATTGACCTAATGAGCATTCTATTCAAAACATAACAAGCAGTACTAACCGCATCAGCCCAAAAATATTTAGGAACATTAGATTCATTTAACATTGTTCTAGCAAGTTCCTCTAATGACCTATTTTTTCCTTTCAACTAAACCATTTTGTTGGGGAGTCCTAGAAGCAGAAAAGTTATGTAATATTCCATTTTCTTCACAATAACTTTCAAACTTTTCATTTTGAAACTCACCACCATGGTCACTTCTTAAAACTTTAATTCTTAAGTCTTTCTCATTTTGAATTTGTTTTGCAAATTTTCTGAAGACTTTAAAGGCTTCACTTTTCATAGTTAGGAAAAATGTCCAAGTATACTTAGAGTAATCATCAACAATCACAAGGCCATAATAATTTCCACCAAAGCTTTTTATCCTAGAAGGTCCAAATAAATCTAAATGTAATAATTCTAGGGGTTTTGAAGTGGAAATAACATTCTTTGATTTAAATGATGATTTTACTTGTTTACCTTTTTGACATGCATCACATAATCTATCTTTTTCAAATTTTAACTTAGGCAAGCCAACAACTAAGTCTTTTGATATCAATTTATTCAAATGATGCATATTTATATGAGCTGCTCTCTTATGCCATAACCAAGGGTTCTCTTCCTTAGCAACTAAACGTGTTATGCTAGAATCATGTAAACAATCCAAATCAATCAAGTATATGTTGTTATGCCTAATGCCTTTTAATTCTACATTTTCGAAATCTATCAAATGTATGGTGCAAAATTTACTTTAAAAGATTACCTTAAATCCTTTGTCACATAGTTGACTTATGCTAAGGAGATTATGCTTTAGTCCATCAACAAGAAGCACATCCTTAATCTCCAATGTGTTTGCACCACCTATATTTCCAATTCCAAGAATTTTCCCTTTCTTGTTGTCCCCATAAGTTACATATCCTTGTTCTTTAGCTTTGAAACTCACAAATTTCGTTTTATCACCGATCATATGCTTTGAGCATCCACTATCAAGATACCACATAGACTTCTTTGATTTGGAAGTTTCCTACAAAACAAGAACATAGTAAACTTAGGTCCCCATAACTTTTGGGTCCTTGGGGTTAGAGACAAATAAATTATTTAACAATAGGAACCCAAATGTATTTGCCTTTAGGAACACCAAAATGTTTTATTTTACATTTATTTGAAGTGTGACCTAGTTTCATACAATAAAAACATGCTTTTGATGTAGCTTTAGAATATGATAAATTTTTAACCATAGATGTTCTAGTTCCTTTTTCTACCCATACTCTTTTATTTTTCCTTTTAGGCTTTTTCAAAGGAACTTGATAATTTACACTATTTTGAGCAAAAACAGTTTTATCCTTCTTAAAATCACTTATTTCCTTTTCGGCTTTATCAAGTAGATGATTAAGAATATCTATGTCATATTCATACTCTTTACAAGTTTCACATGCTAAGTTCTTATCATCATCCTCATCTAAACATACAATTTTCGTTTCTAAAGATTCCTTTTCTTCTAAACATGTGATTTTAGTTTTTAATGAGTCAATTTCCTTTTCGGATCTACTTAAACTCTTCTTCACAACTTTATATTCATTTTTCAAATTCTTAAAGGCACTAAATAATTCATTATATGCATTTTGCAGTTCATCATAGTTATTATCATCATCACTAGAAGATGAGTCAGAATCACTTACCTCAAAATCGGAAGATATGTTGTCATTTGCCATTAAGCAAATATTTGCTTCTACTTCTGAGTCACTTGATTCCGAACTTGAATCACTGTTGTCCCAAGCAATATAAGCTTTCTTCTTGAAGAACTTTTTGCTTTTGTTTTCTTCGTTCTTCTTATTTGGACATTCGGTCTTTACATGTCCTGCTTCACCACAACCATAACATTTTATATTTATGGAAGTACCTTCTCTTACCTTTCCCTTACCTTTGAATGGATGCCTTCCTTTAGCTTTCATGAATTTTGTGAACTTCTTTATCATAAGACTCAATTCTTCTTCTTCATTTTCTGAGTCTTATTCTTCCTTTTTATTTTTACCTTTGGAAATTTCGGTTTTGAAAGCTAGGTTCTTCTTTTGATATTGTCCTTCTTCTTCATTTAGCCTTCCAAGTTCAAGCTCATGCTCTCTTAGCTTTCCAAAGAGCGCCGCCATAGACATTGTGGAAAGATTTTGTGACTCCGAGATGGTCGTCACCTTAGGTTGCCATTTCCTATCCAAAGATTTTAAAATTTTAACATTCAATTCATCAACGTCAAAGATTTTACCTAATCCGGTGAGATGGTTCACAATATGAGTAAAACGCTTTTGAACGTCAAATATAGTTTCGCCTTGTTGCATCTGGAACATCTCGTATTCTTGGATTAGAGAATTTTTTCGTGCTCTCTTAACGTCATCGGTACCTTTGTGGGTCACTCTTAGCATTTCCCACGTCTCTTGAGCACTTTTACAAACAGAGATCCTGTAAAACTCGTCAAGGGTTAAAGCAGATGAAATTATATTTCTAGCCCTAATGTCAAATTGTGCTTTTCTGTTTTCCTCTGTTGTCCATCTAGAAAAAGGTTTCGGAACATCAACACCGTTCTCAGTAACTTTAGGAACATATGGACCGTTTAAAATAGCGTCCCAAACGCCTCTATCAACAGACTCAAAAGATTTGCATTCTTACTTTCCAGAAAGGATAATTTTGACCTGCAAAAAGTGGGGGTTTGTTGATAGACGCACCTTCGGTAAAAGTTTGATTTTGTCCGGCCATTTTCGAAAAGTTTGAATGACTATCAAAGCAAGCTCTGATACCACTTGTTAGAATCGCGCAGCGGAATGTTCGCGTGGTCGGACAAAAACCAAGAGGGGGGGTGAATTGGTTTCTTAACAAAAATTAGGTTTTCAAAATTTTCCCCAAATTTTACCGATTAAAAACTAAATAGAGTAGAGATAGAATCTTACACAGGAGATTTATACTGGTTCGGATCAAAAGACCCTATGTCCAGTTGCTAATCACTCAAACAGAGGATTAACGCTGTCACTATAATCACAGTTGTTACAAACAGATTACAATGGAAAAGATAAAGTAAAGAAAACACCTCTCTTGAAATCCACAAGATATGAAGAACAGTTTTCCCTAGAGACGGCACAACACACAATCCACTAAGAACTCCACTTAGTGATTCTTATCGCTTCTAGCCCACACCAGGTTCCAAAAGCCCCTTTTTCTTGCAACAAATAGTTCTCTGGCACTCACAACACTTAACTTTTGTATGAAAAAGGTTGTTCTTATTTTCTGAGTGCCATAGAGAAGCTTAAGTAGAGAAATTAGGGTTTGGGAATTTCGAAACTAGGGTTCTTGAAAATAGGGTTTTCGAAAATAGTGTTGATTTGAAGTTAAAAATCAAAATCTGACTGAAATAATCGATTAAATGAAGTGTTAATCGATTATTACAGAGCCAAAATCAACAGAACCCCAAAACTCTCTGTTTTAATCGATTAAAAGACCTGTTAATCGATTAAACCAGTGAGCAGATGCAGAAAATGGTTTTTCTCACTGTTTTAATCGATTATTTCACCATTTAATCGATTAAAGCTGAGGCACTTTGATAAAATTGAGCTTTTTGAAGCTTCTAAGGTGCAGACTATGTACTGGCTATCTTAAACTCTAATATTACAGACTCAATCTAATCAAAACAGAGTTATTACACTATAAAATAAGTCTTTAACTCTCTACGTTCTTGTGTTCTTGAATCATCATCAAAATCAACAAGCTTCATGTCCATCAAGTCTAACATCAAGTCCTTGAATGTTCAACACTTTGGTCTATGGGGATGGACCTCTGGTCTAGGGAGTGTTTGGGCATGGGAAATTCCATAAGTGGCCAGTCTTTATTTGATTCTGTGTCGTGGTAGCCTGCCAGGTGCACTGACACTCTGACTACTATCTACTTGTTCGCGTTTAGTGGGACATTGCCGAATCACCGGACATGGTGATGTTAAGCTCTGGTTCCACTAGACATTCATATGAATCTCCATGGAACACTGAGTCAAAAATGATCTTTTTAGAATCAAATGCTAGATTTTAAAGTTTTACGTTTTAAGTCACATGTGCATATCATAAACATATTGCATGATGAAATTATAGATTATTCATGATATTCTCTATTATATTTCCATGGTTGATTTATTTGTTTCTCATAATAAATTTTTGAATTAAATTATATGGTTTTGTATATTTATATGTAGTCATGAACTTATTATGAAGGAATGTTTCATTGTTTGATTTTATCATATGAATGTTTGCTTTGTTTGCTGTGGGTAAAATTAAATGTCTAACCCCATAAATATTTTCAATCCCAGATGTTGGTGATGTGTGATACAGGAATGTAGAATTCAAGAGATAGATGTCGGATGCAAAAAAATCCAGATCATAGGTTAGGGATTGTATAATAAATAAGTATGATTTTATGAAGAACTTCACTTAAAATTTTCTATTACTTTGATATATTACTAAATTAGATAAGAAATTAGGATTAATAAATGTAATCTAGAAGGGGGTTATATTAGTGGTATCGAAGCTCTGGTTATGCATCTTTAGGACTTGTGAATGTAGGTCCATTAGGTGGAAGGTCATTTTAGTTCATTGTTGAATTGTTTTAAATTATTTGAGATTGAGTATGATTTGTCCGATTTTTGCATGATATTATATAATTAGAACATTTTAGAATAGATATTAATAAAAAATTGAATATACTATAGTTAGAAAATGTCACCTAGACGTGATCTTATGGCTAATGTGGCACAAGCTATGCGAGAAATGACTGCTGCCTTAACTCAGCAAGCTTTGACTCAACAACAAAACTATGTGGATAAAACTACCTTAACTGACTTTAAGAAAAAATATCCACCCCATTTTAGAGGTGAATATGATTATGAAAATGCGAAAGAATGGGTTAAAACACTTGAGGATATTTTTGTAGCCATGGAATGTCCAAATGAGAGGAGAGTTTCACATGCTAGTTTTCAACTTCAGGGTGATGCTAAAGTGTGGTGGAAGGCAACCCAAAGGATGTTAGAGACTATAGGAGAAATAGTTACATGGGAGTTATTTAAAATGGTGTTTTTGGAGAAATATTTCCCCACTAGTGCCAGAAATGAAAAGGAGGTGAAATTTAATAAACTTTATCAAGGAAACATGACAATTTCAAAATATGCTGCAAAATTTGAGTCCTTAGCAAAATATTGTAGATATCTGCAGCTTACTTCTAACGAAGAATGGAAATGTAGAAAGTTTGAAGAAGGACTCAGATATGAAATTAAGAGGGCAGTTACTCCATTAGGTATTAAAGCTTTTCCTGATATAATGGATAGATGTAAGATAATAGAGGATATGGAATGAGTTCAAAGAAGTAGAAATATGGGAAATGCTAATAAGGGAGGTGTAGGCCAAGGAGGACCAATACGAAAAGGAAAATTTGTTCAATCTCAAAAACCATATAATAGACCCCTACTATCACAATCTAAAGGATATGGAGGGACAAGATCCAATGGAGGTAATAATAAACCCTTCCAACAGCCACAATTGACCTTGAAATGTTGGAAATGTGGAAAGGGTCATTTGACCAAAGATTGTTCTTTATCGAGCCAAGTGTGTTTTACTTGTGGGAAACCAGGTCACTTAACTAGAGATTGCCCTACCAACAAAGCAATGATATAAAAAGAAGTTTCATTTAAAAGTGAAATTCAAAAGTACATGATTTCCACTACAGAAGGAAATACAGAGAAAAATTCTATAATCTCTACTCCAATAGTAAATAAGTATCCCGAAGTATTTCCTGATGATGTTCCTGGACTACCACCTGAAAGAGAGATAGGATTTTGTATAGAATTGATGTCTGGTACTAGACATATTTCAATACCACCTTATAGAACGTCACCTTTAGAATTGACTGAACTTAAGAAACAATTAGAAGAATTATTAGAGAAACAATTTATTAGACCAAGTGTATCACCTTGGGGAGCCTCAGTCTTGTTAGTTAAAAAGAAAGATGGAAGTTTTAGGTTGTGTGTAGATTATAGACAATTGAATAAGGTGACAATAAAGAATAAATATCATTTACCTAGAATAGATTATTTAATGGATCAACTTAGAGGAGCTACTATATTCTCTAAAATAGACTTAAGATCTGGTTATCATCAAATAAGAGTTAGAAAGGAAAATATACCTAAGACTGCATTTAGAACTAGGTATGGACATTACGAATATCAAGTGATGCCTTTTGGAGTTACTAATGCCCTTGCCGTCTTTATGGACTATATGAATAGGGTATTTAGACCTTGTTTGGACAAATTTGTAGTACTATTTATAGATGATATATTGATATATTCTAAAACTAGAGAGGAACATGAAAATCATCTTAGAATAACTTTACAAACTCTGAAGGATAAACAATTATATGCAAAATTGTCTAAGTGTGAGTTTTGGTTGGAGGAAGTAAAATTTTTAGGACATGTTATTTATAAAGAAGGAATAAGTGTAGACCGTTCAAAAGTAGAAGCTATAATACAATGGGAACGACCTAAAACTATAATAGAAATTAAAAGTTTCTTAGGGCTAGCCAGATATTATAGAAGATTTATAGAAGGATTTTCAAGAATAGTAGGACCCTTCACCCAATTAACTAGAAAAAATCAGCCTTTTATTTGGAGCTTAAAATGTGAAAATAGTTTTCAAGAGTTAAAGCATAAATTAACCATTTCTCTAGTATTAGTGTTACCCAACCCCATAGAACCTTATAAAGTATATTGTGACGCATCATATCAAGGAATAGGTTGTATATTAATGCAAAATAAGAAAGTAGTGGCTTACGCTTCTAGACAACTAAGACCACAGGAAACAAAATTATCCCACACATGATTTGAAATTAGCAGCTATAGTGTTTGCTTTAAAATTTTGGAGACATTATCTATATGGATCTAGGTTTGATGTCTATAGTGATCATAAGAGTTTGAAATATTTATTTGATCAAAAAGAGTTGAATATGAGACAAAGAAGATGGAAGGAATTTATAAAAGATTATGATTTTTAGTTATTTTATCATCCAGGAAAAGCGAATGTAGTAGTGAATGCCTTAAGTAGGAAAATTGTTCATATTTCAACTATGGTGATTAAAGAAATGGAATTGATAGAACAATTTAGAGATTTGAATTTATACACTATTAGTAAAAATAATATAATACAATTAGGAATGATTTCTATTAATAATGAGTTTCTATATAAAATAAGAGACAAACAAGGAGATGATGAGCTTATATTGGAAAAGAGAAAATTAATAGGGACTGATAAAGTTGGAGATTTTAATTTAGGAATGGATGATATATTAAGATTTAAATATAGAGTATGTGTTCCAAATGATAAAGAAATTAAGGACTTAATTTTAGAAGAAGGACATAAAAGTAAATTAAGTATAAATCCTAGAGTCACTAAAATGTATAAGGATTTGAAAGAAATGTTTTGGTTGCCTGGAATGAAGAAGGACGTAGCAAAATATGTTGTCAGTTGCTTAACATGTTAGAAAATTAAAATAGAACATCAAAGACCCTCTGGCATGTTACAACCATTAGAAATTCCAGTCTAGAAATAAGAAAGTGTATCTATGGATTTTGTAGTGGGTTTACCCAAAACTTCTAGAAATTACAATTCTATTTGAGTGATTGTGGATAGGTTAACAAAAACTACTCATTTCATTCCAATCAATATTAAGTACTCTTTAGATAAATTAGCATTATTGTATATTAAAGAAATTGTTAGACTACATGGTGTACCAACTAGTATAGTATCAGATAGAAATCCCAGATTCATATCTAGATTTTGTAAAGAATTCCAAAAAGCTTTAGGAAGTAAATTGCATCTCAGTTCAGCCTATCATCCTCAAACTGATGGGCAGACTGAGAGAACTATCCATTCATTAGAAGACCTTTTAAGGGCTTGTGTATTAGAAGAAAAATCTAAATGGGATTAAATTTTACCCTTAGTAAAATATACATACAATAATAGTTATCACTCTAGTATAGGTATGGCTCCTTATGAAGCACTTTATGGGCATAAGTGTAGGACACCTTTAGTTTGGTATCAAGATGGTGAGAGTTTATTAATAGGACCCGATGTAATTCAACAAACTACCAATAAAGTGAGGAAAATTTAGGAGAGAATGAGAACTGCTCAAAGTCGACAGAAAAGTTATGCTATAAGGGAAGGAAACCTTTAGACTTTCAGGAAGGAGATCATGTATTTTTGAAAGTAACACCTATTACGGGAGTTGGCAGAGCTATTAAATCTAAGAAACTTTCCCCTAAATATATTGGTCCTTATCAAATTACACAATAAGGAATTGGAAATGTTGCCTACCAGATAGTCTTACCACCTTTTCTTTACAATCTTCATAATCGAGATAAAGTCAAATAGTATATTACCACCTCTTTGTTTACTAGGAAAACGACCCAGTAAACGTTTGAATTTGAGGATATTGTCTTCATCAAAGTTATAGGTTATTGTCTTGTCTTTCTAACACAATTGGAATCATCTTAAAAGGAGGTCTAGAACTTAAGATATGGACAAAACACTGAACCCTACGAAATAGATTATTAATAGAAATTGTCTACTTTAAAACAACTATAAATTGTAATTGAAATTTTGAATATATGAATGAGATGTTTCTAAGTACTTAATTAATGATAGGTTGTTTTGTTTCATACAAGACATAAACATAGTGCATGAAATGTTTTCTAAAAGTCACAGAAAAGTTTTTATAGAAAAGTATTATAAATTACTATTAAGTTGCTATCAAGGACGGTTGGTAGTAACAATGATGTGCAAAACATAATTTTGGAAATATTTCTGAGTCATTTTCTTAAGAATTTACTATTAAGAGCATCTAATTGCAGAATATGACTACGAAAATGGTCGGCCAAATGAGACAGAGAATGTATCAGAATTAATAATTGAGAATCGAGGTACTAGTATCTCTGATAGTAAATGGGGAGTAGAATAGGTGAGACAAAACCTTTGGTCTATGGGGATGGACCTCTGGTCTAGGGAGTGTTTGGGCATGGACAATTCCATAAGGGGCCAGTCTTTATTTGATTATGTGTCGTGGTAGCCTACCTGGTGCACTGACACTCCGACTAGTGTCTACTTGTTCGCGTTTAGTGGGGCATTTCCGAATCACCGGACAGGGTGATGTTAAACTCTGGTTCCACTAAACAATCATATGAGTCTCCATGGAACACTAAGTCAAAAATGATCTTTTTAGAGTCAAATACTAGATTTTAAAGTTTTACGTTTTAAGTCACATGTGCATATCATAAACATATTGCATGATAAAATTATAGACTATTCATGATATTCTCTATTATGTTTCCATGATTGATTTATTTGTTTCTCATAATAAATTTTTGAATTAAATTATATGGTTGTATATTTATATGTAGTCATGAACTTATTATGAAGGAATGTTTCATTGTTTGATTTTATCATATGAATGTTTGCTTTGTTTGCTGTGGGTAAAATTAAATGTTTAACCCCATAAATATTTTCAATCCTAGATGTTGGTGACATGTGATGCAAAAATGTAGAATTTAAGATATAGATGTCAGATGCAAAAAAAAAAAAATCCAGAGTATAGGTTGGGGATTGTATAATAAATAAGTATGACTTTATGACGAACTTCACTTAAAATTTTCTATTACTTTGATATATTACTAAATTAGATAAGAAATTAGGATTAATAAATGTAATCTGGAAGGGGGTTACATTAGCGAGACTTGAAAATGATAAAGACAATTTTTTTTGTGTAGTGAAAGTAGATATAACCCAGAGTCAAATAACCAACCCTGCATTAATTGTAGGAAATCAATTTGAAACTCATTTGAGCCAAAAACAATATTGTTTCTTGAAACAGAATCCCTAAGCCTAAACAATGTTTATCCATCTTCTTATATTTGAGAAATTAAATGATTATGAATGTTATTGTTTTTCCTACAAGTGTTGTTAATTCTATAAAAAAAATTAATTCTAAAAAAAAAAGAAGGTTGAGTAGAAAAAAAGGGGAAAGAAAAGCATAAATATTGTGGCTAAGTCGAAATGATAAATGCAAAGCATGAGGAAAGGAAAAGGAAATTCAAAGTGGTGTGAATGATAACTGGTGAGATTGTTAACTCACTATCATTATGTTAGACCAAAAGAATGAAGTTTGAAACCTGACTTGAGGAAATGATAAACAAGAATCATTCATATAATTTCAATTTCTCAAATACTTTTATATATCCCAGAAAAACCAATGAATTTCTTCTTAGCCCAGCCCTATTACAAGCCTCAAAAGACCTTTTGATTTAAGTTTTGCTTAACAAATGCTGATTGCTTAAAGATGATTATCAATATTGGAATATCTAAATGAAGTGATTGAATGAGATAAACACATACCAGTGAGAGTTAGAGATGATTATATATCACTCTATTTGAGAGATCATGCTTTTCTGAGGATAGTTGTTAGTTTTTGTAACTTTAATACTTATGTATCATATTTTCATTTGGAGTTGTGAGCATCACATCTGAAAGAATTTTTTTTTATCTTGTGGTTCTGGAAGAGAAAGTGATAATAGGTGATGATTTTGTTTTGAAAAAATACTTTGCTTGGGGACAAGCAAGATTCTAGGTTGGGGGGAGTTGTTAAGTGGCAAAAGTTGATGTAATTATGCTTTAAATTGTTATTTAACCACTTAAATTATGTTGATTCTAATATATTTTTCTCCCAATGTAGGATGAATTTACAGAGTACCTGGGTACAAGAGAAAGGATCATAATTCTCAAGTTAAATGAAGAAAAATTGGAAAAAAGGGAAGAAGATTTTCAGCCTAAGATTCGCTTGAGCGAGGTAGACATTTGCTTGAGTGAAAATACGTTAAACCTCTCTGGAAGTCATTCGCTCGAGCGAGACAGACACTCGCTTGAGCGGAAATACGTTAAACCTCTCTGGAAGTCATTCGCTCAAGCAAGTAAATTCTCGCTTGAGCAAAAATCATTAATACTCACTTGAGCGAAAATATCTGCTTGAGCGAATGATGCAAAAGTTTTCTATAAATAGATCAGATGTGTTTTGAGAAAATGGTAGTTTTGAGGGTTTTAAGAAGAAAGGTGTAGCAACTGATCGAGTTTTCGTCCAATCTTCAATTCATCTTCAATTTTTTTTCATTTGGATCATTGTAATGTCCATCATGAGTGGCTAACTTCATTCTCTTAGGATTGGGTGCACTTCCTTTGAACACTTTTTGTATCTTGGTGATATTTTGAGATATTAATCTATGTTCTTGATGTTAATATTCTTATCCTTTGTGTTCTTTACTGTTTATATTTGATGTTTGGGATGTATTGGAAAATAGATCTTGAAACCCTAAATCAGGTTAAGAATATTTGCTACGTTAATTGCTAGGAATGGTAATTGATGTATCAATTGCTTAACACCATAAACCTAATGCTAGGAAATCTATTAAATGTATGAGGAATTGACATTTATTAGGTTTTCTTATGAATTTCATGTGCGAGGAATCAATGTGAATGATTTAAGTATGTGGCATCAACATTGATAGGTTAATTGATGTTCTTAATTTGACCTAGCCATTATACAAAAGAGGGAAAAGGAATGAAACAAATCCTAAGTTCTCATAATTCATCTTTTCTAAATACATTTTATAGCCTTTTATTGTTTGCGTTCAATTATGAAGTTTATGAAAAACCCAGTTTGCGTTAATACACTTAGTAAGCATATGATTCGGACTTTCCAGTGAAACTGTTCTTCGTGGGATCGACTTTTATTTAATTGAAATACTTGCAATTGATAATATTGGTGCGCTTGCCAATTATTCAACAGAAAACATCCTTGTCCTTGCATTTTCTCATTATCTCAATCATTATTACTTGTATATAAGTTCCCTCTCAAAGTTGGCTAACTATAAGTAACCCCCCACCTGAATTGTGTTTGATAGCAAGTAAAGGAACAATAATATTATTTGTCTTACACTCTAAAGATATTGGTTGGGATACAAATTGTTTTCAATCATTGTACTATATTCAACTTATTGCCTTTAACTTCAACAAGAAATTCAAGAATGTGGAATTGAAACAAGAAGTTGTTAGGATTGGTAATATACTTTACTATTACTATTATATATTTTCATATTTAATTTCATTTAGTAATTATATCTACTAAGACTTATATATTCTTATTATTGCATAACATGAGAGGAAATGACCTAAACTCATTACTAAATCTAATGTTAAAGTATGAGTTTTGTCAATTTTTTTCTTGGTTAGATGAATTTCTTTTGGAAAAGTGGACTCAATCATATGATAAATTACGAGGTACGGGAACATGACAACCAATTTTAGTAAGTGTATGTATGAACTTAGTTTTGAATGGAGCATGCATATTACCCACATATGCTCTCATGAAATCACATTTGAAATCACTAAATCGTGGTTTGTTAAATGAGACACCAAAATATAGTGCATATTATAAGCAGAAAATCAATATCCAAAAAAGATTGTTAACTTGCTCAAAGAAAAGAAACTACAAAAATGTGTATTAATCAAAATTACAGTAAAAGAAATGTGATTTTAATTTAACACCTTATCTTTATTAAATTATAAGTATAAATATTATTTATTTTAAGTATTATATTTGGACTAGTATCTCTTAGACCTTTCTTTTATATATATATATATATATATATATATATATATATATATATATATATATATATTCTTATTTTATTTATTAAAAAATTATGATAAAATAAAATTTTAAAATGGATAATATCTACCCAATATATATACTTGGTTAATTAGTCCACAATTGCATGGCGCCTAACATATGCATTGCAACAATTATTCTTATTCCTACAAAAGAGAAGAAATTTATTTACAATTTTATAAAAAGTAAAAAGGTAGAGGCTGATTCTCATAAGAGAGACCCCAAAGGAGGAGTATTCTTTGGGAAGCTTCCTTTTCTAATCCTTAGCTCTTGGACCTTGGTTGAGGCTCAATGTGTTGCGGCCTAGATGGTCCTCCATTAGACCCTCCCTCTTGAGAACGATCTAACCTCAGATCTAGATCTTCCCCACAAAAGACCTCAATTTATTTAACAAAAGGCTGGTCTTTAATTTTGAGGCAGGAGACCTAACCTAGGTACAACATAAGGATTGAGACTCTCTTTGATCCTAACCCTTCTTCAGCAAGTCACTTACTTGATTTTCTATCTTCTATTTTAAAGGATCCATTCAATGTTCTATTCCCTAAAAGTGGAAGTCCATAAGGTACTTCTTTGGGAAATAGATTATCATTTTCAAAATTATGTTTTACCCCATGTGGTAAAAAATTAAGCTTGTGACTTGTGACAACAAGTGTCTTTTTTATAAGATAAGGAAAAAAAAATTTCAAACTTTAGAGGAGAAATTTATTTTGAAAAGTTTTTGTTGAACAACTCTTTTGGAGGGGACACAAAACCCTTAAACCCTATTCCTTCTCAAATTAATTTTTAGTTAAAAGAAAGAGTTTTTGTTTTGACTTTTTGTTCTCTCTTTTAATTTTATTTTTTATTTTTATTTGGTCCTCTCTCACTTGTTGAAGGGTGAGAGGACATTAAATTATTTTTTTATTTTTGTTAAGAAAACTTGTTAGTGTGGCCATCATGGATAGATTGTCTATCATGTTGTCATGACCTACCAAGTAGGGTATACCTAGCATCCATAGGAACTACATAACGCAAAAATATTTTCTTTGTAAGTTCCTATTGGTATATCTACTTGTTTATTAACTACTATACCACCATCTTCATTGAGCAATTTGTAAGGTTTTGGATGTGGTGTAGTAGTTAAGGCTAATTTTTCCACCAACCTAGAACTACAACAAGAACCACTATCCACAATTAAAGAACAAGTATTTTTCAAAACTTCACATCTTGTGTGGAATAAGTTTTCTCGTTGTGATTGCTCCAGCTCATGAGGTTGGCTTCCGAGAAGCCTTCTCACCACAAGTAATTCTCCTTCACAAGGGAGAATTTCTTCCTCAAAGTTTAAAACTTTCTCTTCACTTGGTGAAGAGTGAGCTTCATCCTCACTTACGATCTCTTGGTCTTTTAAAAGCATGATTTTTCTACTGGGACACCTAGAAGCATAGTACCATCTTCCAAGACATGGAAAGCATTGAATGTCTATAATTCTAACCCCTTTAGAAGGTTCTTTATTTTATATTTTTCTTTTTCTCTTTCTCTTTCTCTTTCTCTGTCTTTATTTTTATTTTTCTTTATCCCTTCGTGATCCTTCATTCCTAGATGTGGAGGGGTAATCCTCTCTTTTAAATCTTCCTTAGGAATAAACATGTTAAGGTAGTCTCTCCTATGATAATATTTTCTTTTCAATTGTTTTTCTACCCTTACACTTAGTTGAACTAATTCATTTGAATCAAGATAGGGTAGTAGTTCAAATTTATCCTTAATGTCTAGGTTGAGGCCACTTTAGAACTTAGCAATTGTGATTCATGGTTCTTCCCTAATCCCTTCCCTCGTCATTAGTAATTCTATTTTCTGCATATACTCCTCTACTGACATGTTTTTATGTTGGAGTCTTTGGATCTTGTCATTAAATATTATCATAGTATGAAGGTACATGCCTTCTTCTAAGGGCACTCCTTAACTCATTCCAATATCAGACTTGGGGTTCATGATATATTTTTCTCTCTCTCACTAGGGAAGTCCACTAATGTAAAGCATGACCTTGAAAACTAAGGGTTGTCATGGGCACCTTTCTTTCTTCATTAATTTTATGACACTCAAATAGTTGTTCTACCTTTATCTCCCAGTCTAGGCATTCTTCTACATTATCTTTTCCATGAAAGGGAAGAAGGTCTACCTTAGGTTCTCTAGACGATCCACCCTAGTCCTATGTCTCCTAGGGGGGAAATTTTTATAGTAATAATAATTGTAATGACTACTATAATACTTCATGGTGTTCTAATCTTCTCCTAAAACCCTCACTTCTATTTTTAATTTTATGTTTATCATCTAAGAGTTGGGCAAACATAGCCCTTGTTTCACCCACCTTTTGACATTCTCTCGCAAAATGCCCCTCCTTTCCACAATTAAAGCATTTTCCCAAGTAGAAATCATTCGTATAGTGACCATACTTGTCACACTTGAAACACTTGATATTTGAGTGGTTCGTTGACCAACCTCGTCTCAATCCATGTCCTCTACCTTGCTAGTTTTGTTAAGTCCCCTCTTTCTTCTCGTCACCTCAACCACCGAATCCCCCTCAACCTTCTCAGCCAGATCATCCACCTCGAGATCGACTACATCCTCTTCCTCTATTATTCTGATAATAGAGCGCCTTCTCCTCATACTGGAGAAGTTTCATACTCATGTTGCATCCTCCTTATCTTTCTCCATTCGATGTTCATAGGCTTCAAGAGATCCGACCAATTCTTTTATTGAAAGATCAAACAAGTCCTTCGCTTGTTCTATCGAACACACTACATTGCTAAAAGATTTTGTTAATGACCTCAAGATCTTTTCAACGATATGTTCTGTGGAAAATACCTATTCATTTTGATTAAGTTATTTTGCCACGATTTCAACATGTAGGACATATTCATAAACTTTTTTGGACCCCTTAATCTTCATGTTCTTCATCTCGCTTCGTAGTGTTTGATGTAGAATTTGTATTACTCGATGTATCATCTCGCTTCATCTCGCTTCTTGTGCTCCTTCTTCCCTACACATCAAATGTCGATGTGCCTCCTACAATCTTCTTAAAGTTAGAATATTCTACAGCTCGAAATAATAAAAATAGAGTTGTATTGTCTTTCTCATGTTTCTTCTCCAACTCCCTGAGTTCATTGATCATCAATTCTTCTGTGGTCTCTGGTCATTCAAAACCTTCCTCCACCATCTGCCAACCACCTTGAACTTTGAGGAGAGCCTTCATATATATTTAAACACTCCCAAAAACTACTAGTATTAACTCTATATTGGTTCTTTGTCATATTGAAAATAAGATTAGAACTCAGTATTTAAACACTCCCAAAAACTCCTAGTATTAACTCTCTAGAAACTGAAATATTAACTCCCTAGAATTCAAAATGTTCTATAATAATAGTTCTCAATAACATCACTTTCTAAATGTTCAAAAAAACTATGTAACTATCAGAAACGTTATAACACCAAAGAAATGTTCTTCCACCAATCATTAATTTTGTCGTAACACATCAATCATATTGAACTCAATACCATCATTCTTGAAATAGTAGGGTGGTAGCTTAGTTGGTGTAGCTAAAGTCGATATGAATATACCCGACAACAAGGCATTTAAGTGGGAGCGGTCTCAAGCTACATCACCATAACATTATATTATTTCATGTTTAATTAGTAATTAATGTATGTTGCTAATATAATAACAAATATATTCATATGCTGCTAGCTAACCTTGTAGGTTGAGAATATAATTAGCTTTTGTCTCTTGAGGTCGAAAGTTGGGATTACAACTTTGGTCAATGTTTTATTCAGTCGTATGTCCTCCAACAGCTCACGTGTTATGTTACTAAATACTCACCATTGAATTGGGGACCGTCTCTAGGACTGCATGTTGATTGGTTCGTCATCAGAAGCCAAAATATGTTATTAGTTTTTGTTATCAATATTGATGATGTTCCGAAAATATTAATATTAATATACCTAGATGTATTGAATATATGAGGGCCATTTTCTACGTAGAAGCAAATAAGCCATTGAGCGGAGCAAATTGTTCAGAAGAAGATTAATAATTTTGCTAAGAAATATTTCTAATGTATTTTTTTTTTAGGTTAAATGCTTTAAATATACATAATATTGTATCAAACTATTAACCCCAAATTTCCTACAAGTCTTTCTAATTTATTACAAGAAATCAATCTGAATTAATCATAATTAATTAATAAAGATCATAATCTTCACAAATTTGTTTACCATAATTTTGTCCGTAATATCAACATATTTGATCACAATTAATTCATAGAGATCATACTCTTCACAATTTGTTTACCACAATTTGAATTTCATATACAATATGTGTACCCTCCCTCAAATTGGTGCATGAAGAATTTGAATACCCAACTTGTCAAGCAGAAAAAACAAAATTGTGCACGCCTTAATATGTCTACAAGTTATACATGAGTGGGAACATAATACGACAGTTGTAAGTGTCCATAAAGTATCTCATTATCAACAAAATGATATTCTACTTCAATATGTTTGGTGCATTCATGAAATACGTTATTTTTAGTCTTGTGCAAAGGAGTTTGATTACTACAATAGAAACGCATGTGTGTAGAATGATAAATACCAAGGCCAGAGATAATGTTTTTTACCCACTTTAGTTCAAATGTGATAGTAGCCATTGAATGATATTTTGTTTCAGCCGAGGAACAATATATTGTAGGTTGATTTTTGTCTTCCAAGAAATAGGAGAATTCGCCAAGAAAATAACACAACCTGTAAGAAACTTATGAGTAAGAGAGCATGTTGCCCAATACACATCACACCAGTCTTAAAGTTTCATATCGTTAAAACTATCTAAAACAATCCCTTATCTAGGATTTTCTTTCAAATATATAACAACACGAAGAGAAACTTCCTAATGTTCTAGGGGTAACTACTGCATAAATTGTGAAAGAACACACACAATATGTCAATTTAGGCCGAGTAAAACACAAATAAATAAGTTGACCAACCAAACGTCCATAATGATTGAGATTAGAAAGAAATTTTCCTTTAGCAAGACCAAGATGATGATTTTGTTCCATTGGTGTAAACATAGGCTTTGTTCTAAGTAGTCCAATTTCACTTATTATGTCTAAAGATATTTTCTTTGACATAAGAAAATGCCACCAATTGATGTAGCCACTTCTACTCCTAAGACATATTTCAATAATCTTAAATCTTTCATTTGAAAACATTTACACTACAATAGAAATGGGCTTATGCGACAACACTTTAGATAGCGGTTAATAAAAACCGCTTTTAAAAATACATATTAGATAGCGGTTAGGAGTAAACCGCTCTCTAAAGTATGTTTTAATAGTGGTTCAGAAAGAACCACTCTCTAAAATAATTTATAATAGCGGTTGTGTGATAATCGCTATCTAATGTCATACTTTTAAAGAGCGGTTGACACGTGGAACCGCTATCATAACTTTAGATAGCGGTTACTTCGTGGGACCGTTATAATAAATGTAGTTTAGATAGCGGTTATTTGGCCAACCGCTATCTAAAGTCATATTTTTTTTAAACCCTACCCCCACTTTCTTCAACCTCGCGCTCTTTGTGTCTGTGTTTTTTTGCCACTCTCTGCGCTCTCTTTCTCGCTGTCTGCGTCTTCCATTAAGCTAAAGGTACGTTCTTTGTATTTTCAATCTTTCTGATTCTCTTGCTGTCATTGAAGTATATTACATTGTAATATATTTGTGTGTCGCCAAGTTCGCGTTCCAGTCTCCATTCGCCATTGTTGTTGTAGGATGCGCTTATTGGGAGTTAGTGCATTATATATTTTTTAGGGTTTAGGGTTTAGAGTTTGTCTACATTGTGATCTGAAATTGTGTTTTGAAATAGAATATAGGTTGGCTAGGATATATAGATGGTTTAGTGTGACCGTGAAATATTTTGTATTAGAGATTCTGTATGATGTTTTTGCTGATAGTTTTTGTATTAGAGATTAAGTATACAGTATAATGTTTAGTTAATAAATGATAATTATGACATGGAAAACTTTATTCTCAAATGGGATAGGGTCATACCCTGTGAGACAAAATAGTAGATAACATATGGATGTAACAAATTTAGTGTGCCTCAGGCAAATATGGATTGAAGTTGGATGAAAGTCGGTCGTTTGAGCAAAGTATATGAAGATGGAGTGAATGAGTTTATTCAATTTGAAATTGACCATAGTCATGACCGAAACCTCATTTGTTGGTGTTGTTTGAATATGATGCGAGTAAATGTTGAAGAGTTGGAAGAACATCTAATGTGTAATGGAATTAATGATAAATATATAAACTGGACCAAACATGGTGAGATAGAAAGAGATATTTTGTCACTTAGGATGGATGTAAATAGCTTTTACTCAGAGACATTAAATTCTGAGGAAAATGATCATGTTGAAGACATCCCCAATGTTATTGAAGAAGATCTTAGAGACTGTCCAAGGATGTTTGAGCGATTGAAAGATGATGCAGAAACACCATTGTACTCAGGATGCCCAAATTTCACAAGACTGAGTGTCGTTTTGAAGCTCTACAATTTAAAAGCCTCACATGGATGGAGTGATAAGGGTTTTACTGATCTGTTAAGCTTAATAAATGACATGCTACCAGAAGACAATGTCCTACCTAGGAGAACATATGATGCAAAGAAAATCCTTAGTTCCATTGGTTTAACTCATGAAAAGATCCATGCATGTCCTAATGATTGTATTTTGTTTCGAAACGAGTATGAATCGTTTACAGAATGTCCAAAGTGTAAGGCGTCACGATATGTCAAGAAAAAATCTACACCAGCTAAGGTTATGTGGTATTTTCCAATTATACCAAGGTTAAGAAGGTTTTTCCGCAGTCCTGAAACTGCAAAGCAGTTTAGTTGGCATTCTGAAGGTAGGATTATAGATGGTAAGCTTAGGCATCTAGCAGATTCTCCTCAGTGGAAAATATTTGATGATGAATATGAAGACTTTGCAGTTGAAACAAGAAATATACGTTTTGCCTTAGCAACTGATGGAATGAATCCTCATGGAATGCAAAGTAGCACACATAGTACATGGCCAGTGATTCTAATTTTGTATAACTTACCTCCTTGGCTTTGCATGAAGCGAAAATACATGATGCTTTCATTGTTAATATCTGGTCCTAAACAACCTAGTAATGACATTGATGTGTATTTATCTCCTTTGATTGAAGATTTGAAGATGTTGTGGGATAGCGGTGTTGAGGTCTATGACGGGTTCAAAGAAGAAACATTCACAGTTAGGGCTATGTTATTTGGTACAATTAATGATTTTCCTGCATACGGAAATCTTTCTGGATATAGCATAAAAGGACAATGTGCATGTCCTATATGTTGTAATAATACTGATTATATTAGGCTTGGTAATTGTCATAAGAATGTTTTTATGGCTCATCGAAGGTGGTTGCCACATAATCATCCTTTTAGAAGAATGAAAAAGGCATTTAATGGAGATACTAAAGAGCGAATATGTCCCTATTTGAAAACTGGAGATCAAATCTTTGAATAGGTAGAACATATTAAAACGAATTTTGGTAAACCGTTTGCCAAAGAACTGCCTACTGGAGGTTGGAAGAAGAAGTCTATTTTTTTTTAGTTACCATATTGGAAATCACTTTATGTTAGACATTTTATTGATATTATGCATGTTGAAAAAAATATATGTGAAAGTCTTCTTGGTACGTTATTGAACATGCTAGGAAAGAAAAAAGATGGCATCAATGCGAGGTTGGACATGATGAATATGGGAATACGATCTGAATTGACACCAATTAAAAAAGGAAAGTGAACATTTTTACCACCGGCAGCATTTACTCTTTCTAGAAATGAGAAACGTGTATTTTGTGAATGCCTTTATTCAGTGAAGGTTCCTGAAGGTTACTCATCAAATTTGAAGAGTATTGTATCATTAAAAGATCTTTAGTTAAAGGGTATGAAGTCTCATGATTGTCATATATTAATGGAGAATATCGTACCAATAGCAATACGTCATTTTTATGAGCATGGACCCAACATTGTTTGGTAATTCTGTATTGGATGATGGAGATTTTTATGCAAGAAATGACCATTAAGAGGGTGTGTGGTTAAATCCATCATTTCATACCATGAAGGGAATTAGAAAACATGGAAGTGGTTCAAAGAAACGACGAAGGTGTGACAAATATGAATTTTAATTATTATTTGTATGTTATAATCTCAATAACGTGCACTAGAAAACTCATTTTATGTTATGTTTTGCTAATTGTCTTTTTTTTTTTTTTGCAGAGATGACATCTTCAGATAACATGGAAGGGTTTGAGTCTCCTAAATCTGCTAAGTTGAAGAAGAAGAATACTAGAGGATTGACCAAAATGAAATCGGTGAGCAAATCAAGGAAGTTAGGACAAAAACTACCGGTAAGGATAAGATGTGATTGTTTGATAATGTCTTTTCTTGTTGTTTTCATTTTCTAACAACTTGCTTCATAATGTATAGGTTGGATGGAACTCCAAGGGCCAGCCAGTAGATCCTAACAGATCTAAATTTGCACATTTCATAGGATATGTGACTAGAAGTACAGTGCCAATTAGTTATTCTGATTGGAGTAATGTACCTAGCTTGCTCAAGGATAACATATGTGAACAAGTTGAGGTAGCTAATCCTTTAAATCTCATTTATTTATATTTAATTACCCAATTTTGTAGTGCTAGTGTTATGATATTGTGCATGGTTTATTGTGTTTTTTTTGTAGCAAAGCTTTGAGGTACAATTGGAGCACAAAGAGTTTATTTTGTCTTTAGCTAGACGAGATTTACGTTCCTTCCGGACACGGTTACGAAAGGAAGTCCGTGGTCCAGATGGGAACTTTGTTTCTCAACCTCCTAAGAAGTATCAACGGTTTGCTATGGTAACCGAGCATTGGGACGAGTTTGTTCGGAAATCCACCACTGCCGAGTTTAAGGTAATTTTCATAAATCTATTCTCTTGGATCAGTGAAAAATAGAACACTAATTAATTTTGGAATGTGAAATTGTAGAAAGAAAGTGAGGCTAATGTTGATAGGGCAAAGGGAATGTCCTACAGATATCGGAGGGCCTCGAAGGGATATGCTCAATTGGAGCAAGAGCTGGTACAATTGTCTATTATTTGTCTTTATTATGCTTCTTGTTCTCTTTTTCAATGGGAGCTTTCTAAGTAATTTTGTATTTTTAACAGATTGCTTCATCTGAATCCTCCCTCACTTCTGTACCTAGACATGTGTTATGGAAGGCTGCAAGGGTTGACAAGAAGGGTGGCTATGATGACCGAGTCCAAAAAATGATCGATCAATTTGTAAGTTGATATAGAAATAAATAACACTATTTTCTCCATGAATGTCTTTATTAAAAAATTTATGTGTTTGATTTTTTCTTACCCTTGTTGTCTTATTGTATGGTTATGTGTAGGAGACTTTATCACAAAGTACCCCAGAGGCTGTGTCACACTTAATTGGGAGACATGATATTCTGTCTCAAGTGTTGGGTGTACTGGAGCATCCAGGTAGGGTTAGAGTTGTTGGGTTTGGAGTGAATCAGAAACTTGCATTTGAGCCATCACCATCAACTCCACATCCATCATCCGCTGAGTGGCAAAATATGAAGTCTCAACTAGCCCATTTGACACAGGTAGTGGCCCAATTGACCGGGGGTCAAGGGATGCCCCCTTTCATGCCTAGTCAAGTGCCTCCACCCTTCATGGATCCACAACCAATGTCACCACCCCCTGCACATAGCCATAGAGGTAGTTGCACCCCAGTTGGATTTGCAGAGATCCCACAGGTATGATTTATCTTTATAATTAACAACAATTAAGCAATATCAATATGTATATGTCTTATAACTTTTTTTTTTTCATGTAGGGTGATCATGATTGCATGTTACATTTGAACAACCCCTACCGCATAGTTGCACAAGGAAGAGTGCATCAACCACTTGAAGGACAGACCTTGCATTCACGACCCCTTCCTCCAGACCATGCAAAGGTCTCGATAGAGGTAGTGCAGCGTCACGAAGAAGACACAACATTGCCCATTCCAGTTGAAGAAGCATCCTTATTATGCCTAAGAGATGCTATTGGGACCTATGTTGCTTGGCCTTTGTCATTAATCACTTTACGACCAAAGGTATTGTAGTTCATTTATTACACCAATTACACATTTAACTTTGATTTAGTCATAGTTAATTGAAAATTTACATGATTAATTTTAGGTTCAAGTAGCATCCACTAAGGGCAAGGAAATAGAAACAGGCCACACAAAGGAATCAATTGTTGGTCCACAGAAAAAGGATGTTGTGTCTTCATCAGAACTTAGTGACATGGCTTTGGCTCAAGGTGGTGCATGCTTAGACATGATGAAGCTATTTGTTAGGAGTGATCAGGCAATTGAATATGCTAATATTCAATTACTTGAGAAGTATTGTGGAAAAGAGTTTTATGATGTTGTGGGGAAGGAGAACATACTAGAGGTTATCCGTCGTGAGTGGCTAAGTGCCTCTAGCATTTTCTTGTACATTAGGTAATAATAAATACTTAATTTCTATTTATTTAGGTTGGTTACTTTATGTTGATATATATTGGACTTAATTCATTGTTGACCTTCAATTATATTATAAGGTATTTGTGTGACGCCTACTTGCATGGTACTGATAAAGAAGGTAGGTTCTCTTTCATATCTCCATATGAGCTTGATGAGAAGCTCAATGTCAACCCACATCAACATATAGTAGACATGTTGAAGCTTCATTTGGGTCAAGATCACTTGGTATTTGCTCCTTATAATGTTGGGTAAGTTATTCTTGTGTGATTGATCAATTCCTTTCAAATATTCTAAAATTTGCTGATTATATATTTTTATTCCTCACTTTGTATTGTGTTCAATAATTTTAGTTCGCATTGGATTCTTATTGTTATCAATACTCGGGATGAGACATTGTATTATTTTGATTCATTACACCGTCACTATAAGGAGAGAACACATATGCTCAACATTTTTAACAAGTAAGTAAACTCATATGACTGTTTCGCATGTGAATATCCAATACGGTAAGATATTTATATTAACTTCTTGTTATTTCAGTGCCCTACTTATATATAGAGCTGAAAGGAGGCTTCGAACACCAAAGAAAAAGATGAATCAAACAAGATGGGTCAGTGTACAGGTATCAAGTGTACCCCAATTCATGCTTTCATACATGCTTATATTTCACTTGACAGTTATTCTAAACTATCTTTATGTTTTTTGGTCTACAAAGTGTCCTAAGCAAAACAACTCAAATGACTGTGGATATTACGTAGTCTTATTCATTAGAGATGCACTGCAGCATGGACAAACTACTATTCCAATTAACGTAAGAACCATTTTTCATTATGGCTATGTTTATATGAAAGAATAATGTATTGTCATTATTTATCTAATTTGGTATTTAACTTTTGTGATTATTTTATATCTATGTTTGCAGTATTTTCCAGAATCTCGCATTACTACCTTTCCGGACAATAGAATTGAGCAGCTACAAAAGGAATGGTGTGCATATTTCTATCATACATTTTTGAAGGACAAAATTAGTACCATAGACTCTTAGTGATTTTTTTAATCATTTCAATTATTTGATGTACATATATACCAATTTTGTTTCATGCAAATTTTAGTTTTAATTTGTCAAATTTTGAATTGTTTTCTATAATTCTGTGAATATATATTGTATGCTGGCTGGATTTTGTTAGATTAATTTGATATATACCCTGAAATTTTGGTCTATCAGGTACAAATTATGAGAAAAAAAATTGGATTTTCAAAATTTAAATAATTTTTTTTTAAATTGGGACTTTAGATAGCGGTTCCCAGAACCGCTATCTAAACATACTAAAAGAGAGCGATTCTAGAAATAACCGCAATTAAAAGTATATTTTAGATAGCGGTTAATGTGGAACCGCTATTATATGTTCACTTTTAAGAGCGGTTAAAATATTAACCGCCCTTAAAAGTGACACATATATGATAGCGGTTCCACGTTAACCGCTCTTAAAAGTGATAAATATATGATAGCGGTTCCACGTTAACCACTCTTAAAAGTACATATATGATAGTGATTCCACGTCAACCACTATTATATCTTATTTATGATAGCGGTTAACTAACCGCTATCTTAACTTCTTTCTTTTATTAGCGTCTCATTTAATAGCGTTTTTAACCGCTATTATAGAACATGTGGAACCACTATTACATGTCTTTTCTATTGTAGTGTTAATCAAGTAATCTTTGAACCATTGGATAGATTGTTTTCACGTATGATTAGATCATCAACATAAATTAATGAGTTCCTAGTTCCCCCGGAGATGGGAGAGGTCATCCCTAGGAGGATCACTAGGAGCATTGCTAAAAGGGAGGTTTCCTCCTCAGTCTTCATTTTTAATTTACATAGTATTTTCTTTTCCTATGTTTTTAACATATTTTCGCTTTCCTTTTGTAGACCCACTTTTTACACCTCATTTTTTAAGACCACCACCTCTTTTTGGTAGAAAGAAGGCTTGGATATATAGGATGGTTGCATAGGTTGCCCAAAGATGTAGGGCACTCCTTTTTCATGTCCACTACTTTTTGGAGAGGAAGAAGCTTGGGATGCGGGATTGGTGGGCTTGGGACAACCCATAGAGGATCTCACCTCCTTTTTCATGTTCTCCACACCCTTAGAGGAATTTTTGGTGGGCTAGGACAAATTTAACATATTTGGGCCATGGGGATTCTTAGCCTTTAGGTTTAGGTTAAATTTATGTCTCCTTTTGTAATTTCATCTTGGTCCCTCCCCCAAAAACCTATAAATAGAAGGTTTCTCCTTATGTAATGAGGTTTAACATTTATGACAAGTTTGTGAGGTTTCTTAGAGTGTTTCATCTCTTTGAGTGTCTTATCTAGAATCTTGGTTCAAGTGGCAGCAACCACCACTTATCTAGGGTGACTCATCCCCTAGTGGCGAGCCAACACTCCACCACCACCATACTTCTCTTCTCTTCATCATTTCTTCACTCCATCTATTCATGCAAGGGGCTAGTCCATTTTTCCAGTCCTTGTATTTATTCTTTTCTAGTTTCATTCCATCTTCTCCTCCCTCCACCATCCTTGGAAATGAACCTTCACATATAAATAGACAACTATCTTCTTAATGTCCAGTGGAAATTTTCCTTAGGTTTGCTTACTTTATTGCTTAAAATTCTACACCTTATCTTCTTAAAATTCTGCACCTTACTTTATTATACATCATTTGATATTCAGATCTTAGGTTGTTACTAGGAAGTTTTTTTTTTTGTTTCTTTGACTTCATTCCTTGTGTAGCTTGCATTTTGTGGTCTATCTTGTGGTTTTTTGTTACCAATTGGTTTGTGGTGCTGTACTCAAAAGTTTGGGTGTGAGGATTGGTCCAATACTACACTCACCTAAATTTCTTTTTATGGCATGTATGATGTTTAATAAAATGCCTAGCCAAAAAAGAAAAAGTTTTGCACTTGATTAAGTTACACATTTTTCTAAGTTTAGTGTCTTTGTAAATGTGACTAGCTTTTGATTTGTGTTATATGTCTAATATTCTTTGTTGAAGTTTTCATCTCTTGAATTCCAATACTTGAACTTGTATTAGAATTTTCTTAGCTTAGTCCATGAATCATGAATTGATTTAGGATCCTAAACATAGGGACTAAGTGATCAAATTTTTCCTAGCAAATTTAAACAACATTTGGCAAGTCTAGAATCAAGCTAGAACAAAAAAAAAGTTACACAAAAGTACCTTGGGCGAAACCTTATTGCTTAAAAAAAAAATCACTTATAAGATTTGATTCTAGAAATTGTCATAATACTTTGTTACATGATTAAAATTTGGAAAATTAGTTCTAAAATTGTAGGAACTTTAGTCTTCATTATGTGTGTGCTAGGCTGAAAATTTTTATTGCATGTTTTAAGTGTTTCTCAAATTTCTTTTTAGCTTTTCTTGCTTTAGTCTTATTCAAAATTTTGTAAAAAAAAAAAATTCAATCTTAGTATACCTTTCTTCTTTTTTGTGATTTTCTTGTTGTCATAGGTTTCTTTAAGTTTTGTCTTTCAATGTTTTCTTTTTTAGAACTCTTTAATGTTCTTGGTTGGAGAACATATTTCCACTTGACTTCCATTTTTCAAGAAAAAAAATTTGAAGGCCTTAAAGAGAGTTTTTTGGACACTTAGAAATTTTTTACTTGAAAAGTGGAGTGATCTTAACCTTGAACTTGTGTGAGAGGCCAAACACTTGAGGGAATTTAATTATTTTGTTATCTAACTTTCATTTTGAAGTTGTTTTTGTCTTAGTTTAATTACTTTGTAGAAATATCAAACTCTTCTTTCGAAAAGGCAAGCAACATGGGTGGGTCTAATGAAGGACAAATAAAAGGCCTAGCTGAGCAAGCTCTAGTAGAATTGATTAGGGAGATGGAATTGTCCCGAAAGAAAAGTGAAAGACATTTAAGGGAGACAATTCAAAGACTTGAAGTAGAGAAGTCTCAAAAAGAGAGAAGACATTTATACTCACCAAGTTCCCAAGAAGAAGACGATAGGAGATACCATGGAATGAGGCATTCTAGGCGCACCAACACTCTAAGAAGAAACAACATCTAGATTCCAAAGTTTCATGGAGACAATGATCCAGAAGTATACTTGGACTGGGAAGCTAAAGTAGACCAAATTTTCAATGTAAACCTAATAAGGGACCAGGAACAAGTAGACTTAGTGGTAGTTGAATTTGAAGGATATGTCATGACATATTGGCATAAGGTTTGTAACGATAATTACCAAGGACCACCCGCGACTTCTTGGATGGACATTAAACATTTAATGTGCGCTAGATTCATTCATTCCTACTATAGGAGGGAGCTCCTGTTGAAGCTCTAACTGCTTCGGCAGGGAAATACGTGTGCAAATGATTACTTTAAGATGATAGAATCTTTGCTGCTTAGGACCGGTATGCATGATGAAACCAATAAGTCTAAGCTAGGTTTGTTAGTGGTCTTAGAAAAGACATTCACGACTTAGTAGAGTTATACAAGTACTCCTCCATAAAAAACGTTTTACACCTTGCATTTAAGATTGAAACTCAACTAAAAAGAAAGGATGGGGTTAGGAGGAGTTATTTGTTCAAATTGGAAGGACAAAGGAAAGGAAAAATAAAAACCATAGAGGAACTCTTCCAAGTCTGTTCAAGAGATAACCCCTAAGGGAAACTCTTCAAGGAACCCCACTCGTAATGTCATCGCGCCTCAAAGGACTAGTTCTATCAAATGTTTTAAATGTCTTTGGTACGGGCACATTGCTTCGAACTGCCCTACCAAAAGAACTATGATTTTGAGTGTTAACGGAGATGTCAAGAGTGAGCATTCTTCTTCCCCATCCCCCTCTAGAGAGAGTTCCTCTAAACACTCTTCCTTAAGTGATGAAGAAATCAAGCCTTGTGAAGGAGATTTGTTGATAGTTAGGCTATTGTTGGGTCAAATCTAGAAAGACCTTAATAATACCCAAACATAAAATATTTTTCACACTTACTACCTTATTAACAAAAAATTGTGTTCACTCATCATCGATGGGGAAAGTTGTGTAAAAGTGGCTAGCATGAGGGTAGTAAACAAGTTTGGTCTACCTACTACTGCTAATGCCAAGCCTTATAAGCTTTCTTTGGCTTAGTGAGGAAGGTGAGATTGAGGTAAATAAACAAGTTGTCGTTAGCTTTGCGATAGGGAAATACAAAGACGAGGTTCTTTGTGATGTGCCTATGGAAGCTTTACATATTTTACTAGGTATGCTATGACAATTTGACAAACAAACTTTCCATGATGGCTATACCAATACATTTTCTTTTAACTTCCAAGATCATAAGATTACACTGAAACCTCTATCCCCACAAGAGGTTAGTGAGGACCAACAAAAAGTGAAAAAAAAAAGAGAAAAATAAAAAATAAAAAGTCAAAGGGCATCATGATCTCCCATAAGCGAATTAAGAAGGTATTAATAGTGTTGAACATACAAGGATATAAATGTTAAACATACAAGGATATGAAGCTTGTAGATTTTGATGATGATTCAAGAATAAAGGACTTAAAGATTTGAAAACTCGTAATGTTATGTAATAACTTTGTGTTTTATGTTTTTGAGTCTATAATATTAGAGTCCAAGATAGCCAGCACATAGACCACTCTTTAAAAGCTCTAGAAACTCATTTTTATCAAAAAGTTACTGGAATAATCGATTAAACCACAGGATAATCGATTATTATAGAAAGAAAATCATTTTCAGTATATGCTCACTAGATTAATCGATTAAATGGGTTGTTAATCGATTAACTGGGCAAAATAATCGATTAAATGGGCTATTAATCGATTATTTGGCCCTGTATTGCTTTTCTACGAGAATGGCTCTGGAATAATCGATTAACACTTAAGATAATCAATTATTTGGGTCTGTTATGTGTTTTGAAATTCAAAATTGGACCAAGTTTCGAAAACCCTATTCTCAATTCATCAATTTTCGAAAATTCCCAATTCCAAAACCCTATTCTCTTTACTTAAGGTTCTCTAAGGCTCTCTGCAAATTGAACAACATTTTTCATACAAAAGTTAAGAGTTGTGACTGCTAGAGAACTGTTTGTAGGGAAGAAAAAGGGGCTTTTGAAAACCTAGTGTGGGCTAGAAGCGATAAGAATCACTGAGTGGGTTTCTTGGTAGATTGTGTGTTGTGCCGTCTATAGGAAAAGTTGTTCTTCATCCTTTTTGGATTCAAAGGAGGTGTTCATCTCTTATGTGACTCAAGAGAGGTGTTTTCTTTACCTTATCTTTTAAATTTGTAATTTGTTTGTAAAACTGTGATTATAGTGACAACGTTAATCCTCTGTTTGAGTTATTAGCAACTTGACGTAGGGTCTTTTGATCCGAACTAGTATAAACCAACTGTGTAATCTTCTATCCCTTATCTATTTACTTCACACAACATTTTAATCGGTGAAATTTGGGAAAAATTTTAAAACCCTAATTTTTGTTTAAGAAACCAATTCATCCCCCCTCTTGGTTTTTGTCCATAAACGCAAACATTCCGCTGCGCGATTCTAACAAATAGCACATAAACCCCTATTCTTAGCTTACCCTCTTTTAGGGTCATCTTCTACATTTCATGAGAAACCCTCCAATTTTTTTAAAAGTCTAGAGTTAGTTTTATATGAATTTCATGATGTTTTCCAATAACTGTTAGAATCGTGCAGCGGAATGTTTGTGTTTCAAGACAAAAACCAAGAGGGGGGTGAATTGGTTTCTTAACAAAAATTAGGGCTTTAAAAATTTCTCCGAATTTCACCGATTAAAATGTTGTGTAAAGTAAATAGAGCAAGGATAGAGTATTACACAGATGATTTATACTGGTTCGGATCAAAAGACCCTACGTCCAGTTGTTAATCACTCAAACAGAGGATTAACGTTGTCACTATAATCACAGTTATACAATCAGATTACAAATAAGAAGATAAGGTAAAGAATACACCTCTCTTGAGTCACACAAGAGATGAACACCTCCTTTGAATCCCACAAAGGATGAAGAATAACTTTCCCTAAAGACGGCACAACACACAATCCACCAAGAAAAACCACTTAGTGATTCTTATCGCTTCTAGCTCACACTAGGTTCCAAAAGCCCCTTTTTCCTCCAACAAACAATTCTCTGACAGTCACAGCTCTCAACTTTTGTTTGAAAAAGGTTGTTCAGTTTGCAGAGAGCCTTAGAGAACCTTAATTAGAGAGATTAGGGTTTGGGAATTGGGGATTTTCGAAAACAGATGAATTGGGAATAGGGTTTTTGAAACTTGGTCCAATTTTGAACTTCAAAACACATATTTGACTGAAATAATCGATTATCTTGAGTGTTAATCGATTATTCTAGAGCCAAATTCACCTGGAACCCAAAACCACGCAGTTTAATCGATTAACAGAGCAATTAATCGATTAACAACCCTGTTAATCGATTAAAAGAGGCTTTAATCGATTATTCCAGAGAACAAATGCTGAAAATGATTTTTCTCTCTGTTATAATCGATTATCCTGCCATTTAATCGATTAATCCAGTATGTTTTTGATAAAAATGAGTTTTTAGAACTATGTGCTGGCTGTCTTGAACTCTAATATTACAGACTCAAAATCATAAAACATAGAG
The DNA here is from genome assembly GCA_963425845.1 of Sphenostylis stenocarpa. Lineage (NCBI taxonomy): Eukaryota > Viridiplantae > Streptophyta > Magnoliopsida > Fabales > Fabaceae > Sphenostylis > Sphenostylis stenocarpa. The sequence goes on from OY731401.1 coordinate 33,802,652, forward strand.
TTATTACATAATATTACAAGTCTTTAAATCTTTAAGTCTTTTGTTCTTGAATCATCATCAAAATCAACAGGCTTCATATTCATATATGTTCAACACTCATATCCTTGTATGTTTCAACAATCTCCCCCTTTTTGATGATGATCAAAATTTCCTTTAAAGCCCTTTGTAATAACTTGTTTTGTCTGTCACATCTAACAAAAACATTAAACATACCAGATAATATTGAAATTTAATAACCATAAGAAAACATAAGAGGCTTTAAATAATTTCTCCCCCTATTTTCATTATGATCAAAAAAATGAAAGCTCTCCCTCAATAAATGCATAATTTAGAAAATAACTCCCCTTCAAACAAAGCAAAAATTACCAATTTTATTCTATAAATTAAATTAATTACAACAAAGAAAATATGAGGAAGAGATTAAAACTCTTCACTTGCATCGCTATTGAATTGAGCATCAAACCTATCCTTTAGGTTACAGACCCTATCATCTACATCTGAGATACGGCGAATGATTTCCTCATGCCGCTCTTGAGAGATTGTGAAGAATTCTTGCATTCTTTGATTCATATCAAAGAGCATATCTTCCATTGATTGGCGGGATGTAGGAAGGGCAGATGATGTCCCAGCAGTATGTATATTTTTAGTAGGAAATTCAGCAGCTGTAGGCATCTCTTCATCAGAATCTTCAGCATTTTCAGCCATGTTGGGAATGTCGTCTTTTTGAACATAAATTTTTTTGACGCACCATTTGAAGTTGAGTTAGTGTGCTATCAAGCATTCAGTTTGAATTTGTTATTCTTACCGTTTGCTCTCCTTCAATATTCACTCCTTTGTACTCTAAAATGCGAGAGATAAGAAGAGCATAGGGAATTTTAAAAGTAGGATGGCGCTTAGCTTTCAGCATGGTCATGGTGACAAGGCTGCCCCAATCGATTGGCTCATTATTCATGATTGCATGAATAATGCGAAGATCTATGGATGAGCATTGGGCATGGTTGGTTTCCCGAGGACATAAAACCCAGACAAGTAGATGCAGTAGCAAGCGTTCCTCCTTCTTTAATGGGTTGGCCAGAAGAAGACGCCCAATCCCCATGGAGGGGTTGCGGAGAAAAGAACGGTAAGCCATAATTCTATCAAAATCGTCTAACTCCGCAAAAATATTAATAGCATCATCTCTTACATTAAAATGGGCAATATTTTCCCACATATCGTCATCAAGAATGATAGTTACACCCTTGACACGAGAAGTGGCTACTTGATCTCTAAATTTAAAACGAGAGTAGAATACCCTAACTAAATCAGGGTAGTAAGTACCTTGCATTTGGATAAATGGGAGAACACCTTGAATTTCAAGAAGATTCGGAAAATTAAATCCCCTATTGATGAATTGATCACCAATAATGAATTTTGGAGTAATGATACCCCTTTCCTTCCAGAAGGTGAGAAATTCTTGTCTACCCTCATCATCTGAGATCCATCCTTCAACAAAATTTGGACGGGGATGAGAGGTAGGAGCATATCTTCTTCTTGTGGGAATCTTAGCACGAGAAGAGGAAGCCATTAATATTAGAAGAAAAACAAGAGAGTTTTGAAGGCAAGTGAGGTTAGGAGAAAGCAAGAAGGCTTGAATGATGCTAGAATGCTTGGATTCAAGAATTTGAGGTGTGGAGAAGTGAAATGAAGGCTTCCTATATATAGAAAACATGTATAACGGTCATAAATGGCCATATTTGGGTGAAGGAGTGCCAAAAGAGCCGTTTGAAACGGCTAGAAAATGAAAACGCCCCAGTTTAATTGATTAAAGCCCCAGTTAATCGATTAAACCAGCAACTGAACCAGATAATCGATTAACTGATATTGTTAATCGATTAAATTAGTAGTTAATCAATTATTTCTTGAAATAATCGATTATTCCAGAGAGAAACTTCAGGTTTTGAACATTTAGGTGCAGATAATTAATTATTGCTTCAAATAATCGATTATTCCAGAGATCATCAAATTTTTAAGGTTTAGACACATGATAATCGATTAATACCCTACATAATCGATTATTACAATACAACCATGCAAAAATTGATTAGTTAAGCAAATTTTAAGTTATTTCTAATATTCCTAAGTCTCTTCTAAGATCATAGAATCTATCTTTGGGAAGAGGTTTAGTAAAAATATCTACTAATTGATGCTTTGTATCAACATATTCAATTTTACAATTTCCTTTACTAATATGATCTCTTAAGAAATGATGTCTAATATCTATATGCTTAGTTCTAGAGTGCATTACTGGATTCTTAGTAAGATTTATTGCACTTGTATTATCACACATCAAAGGAATAACACTTAGAAAGATACTATAGTCTTCTAATTGTTGTTTCATCCACAAAATTTGAGCACAACAATTACCAACTGCAATATATTCAGCTTCAGTAGTGGATAAAGCAACACATGCTTGTTTCTTAGAATGCCAAGACAGTAATGATGATCCTAACAAATGACATGTTCCACTAGTACTCTTTCTATCTATCAGTTGGTTGAGAAGACTCATTTTGATTTAAGTACATTTCTTCTAGATTCTCTCTTATGTACTCATCATCACCTGCAAGTTCTTTATTTGACTCAAGAGGATTTCCCTCAAGGTCTACAATTTCATCAAAGGTGACATGTACAGATTCTTTAACATTTAAAGTTCTTCTATTAAACACTCTATATGCTTTGCTAGTTAGTGAATAACCTAAGAAAATGCCCTCATCGACTTTTGAGTCAAATTTTCCTAAGTTATCTTTTCCATTATTTAAAACAAAGCATTTACATCCAAATATTTTCAAATGAGCAACATTAGGCTTTCTACCATTTAACAATTCATATAGAGCTATTTTTATGATTGGCCTAATAAGCATCCTATTCAACACATAACATGTAGTACTTACAACATCAGCCCAAAAATATTTAGGAACATTTGATTCATTTAGCATGGTTCTAGCAAGTTCCTCTAGTGACCTATTTTTCCTTTCTACTACACCATTTTGTTGGGGAGTCCTAGGTGCAGAAAAATTATGCAAAATTCCATTTTCCTCACAATAATTTTCAAACCATTCATTTTGAAACTCTCCACCATGGTCACTTCTTAATACCCTAATTTTTAAGTCTTTTTCATTTTGAATTTGCTTTTCAAACTTCCTAAAGACCTTAAAGGCTTTACTTTTCAATGTTAAGAAAAATGTCCAAGTATATCTAGAAAAATCATCAACAATTACTAGAGCATAATAATTTCCACCAAAACTTTTTATCCTAGATGGACCAAATAAATCTAAGTATAATAATTCTAAAGGTTTTGATGTGGAAATAACATTCTTAGATTTAAATGATGATTTTACTTGTTTGCCTTTTTGACATGCATCACATAATCTATCTTTTTCAAACTTTAACTTAGGCAAACCAACAACTGAGTCCTTTGATATCAATTTGTTTAATTGATGCATATTTATATGAGCCGCTCTCTTATGCCATAACCATGGGTTCTCTTCCTTAGAAACTAAGCATGTTATACTAGTATCATGTATACAATCCAAATCAATCAAATAGATATTATTATGCCTAATTCCTTTCAATGCTACATTTTCAGAATTTATCAAATGTATGGTACAAAATTTACTTTCAAAGATTACCTTGAATCCTTTGTCACAAAGTTCACTTATACTTAGGAGATTATGCTTTAGCCCATCAACAAGAAGCACATCCTTTATCTCCAAAGTGTTTGCACCACCAATATTTTCAATTCCAAGTATCTTTCCTTTGTTATTGTCCCCATAGGTTACATATCCTTGTTCTTTAGCTTTGAAACTTACAAATTTCATTTTGTCTTCGGTCATATGTTTTGAGCATCCACTATCAAGATACCACATAGACTTCTTGGATTTGGAAGTTTCCTACAAAACAAGAAAATAGTAATCTTAGGTCCCCATAACTTTTGGGTCCTTGGGGTTAGAGACAAATAAATCATTTAACTATAGGAACCCAAACATATTTTCCTTTAGGAACATCAAAATGCTTAATTTTACATCTATTTGAGGTATGACCATGTTTCATACAATAAAAGCATGCATTAGATGTAATTTTAGAATTTGTTACATTTCTAACTATTGACGTTTTAGTTTCTTTTTCAACTCATACTCTTCTATTTTTAATTTTAGGCTTTTTCAAAGGAACATGACAATTTTCTCTATTTTGAATAATAGCTTTATCCTTATAATTATCACTTATTTCCTTCTTAGCTTTATCAAGTAAATGGCTAAGTATATCAATATCATATTCATACTCTTTACATGATGCACATGCTATATTCTTATTATCTTTTTCCTCTAAACATGCAATTTTCGTTTTTAAGGACTCCTTTTCCTCTAAACTTACAATTTTCGTTTTTAAGGACTCCACCTCTTTTTCGGATTTGTTCAAACACTTTTTCACATATTTGTATTCATTTTTCAAGTCCTTAAAAGCATTAAACAATTCTTCATATGCATTTTGTAATTCATCAAAGTTATTTTCATCATCACTTGAGGAAGAGTCGGAATCACTAACCTCAAAGTCGGAAGATATATTGTCGTTTTCCATCAAGCAAATGTTAGCTTCTATTTCCAAATCACTTGACTCCGAACTTGAGTCACTATCATCCCAAGCAATGTATGCTTTCTTCTTGAAGAATTTTTTTGACTTTGTTATCTTCATTCTTCTTGTTTGGACATTCGGTTTTTACATGTCCTGTTTCACCACAACCATAACATTTGATATTTAAAGAAGTACTTTCTCTTACCTTTCCCTTACCTTTGAAGGGTTGCCTTCCTTTGCCTTTCATAAACTTGGTAAATTTCTTTATCATAAGACTCATTTGTTCTTCTTCTTCATTTTCCGAGTCTTCTTCTTCCTTCTTGTTCTTACTCTTAGAAATTTCATATTTGAAGGTTAGGTTCCTCTTTTGGTGTTGACCTTCTTCATCATTTATCCTTCCGAGTTCAAGTTCGTGCTCTCTCAACTTACCAAAGAGCGCCGCCATAGACATTATTGCTAGATTTTGTGACTCCGTGATGGCCGTCACCTTAGGTTGTCATTTCCTATCCAAAGATTTCAAGATTTTTACATTTAATTCATCAACATCAAAAATTTTACCTAATCCGGTGAGATGATTCACTATGTGCATGAAATGCTTTTAATCGTCAAAGATTATTTCTCCTTGTTGCATCCGGAACATCTCATATTCTTGGATCAATGAATTTTTTCGTGCTCTCTTAACGTCATCGGTACCTTCGTGGGTCACTCTTAACATTTCCCACATCTCTTGAGCACTTTTACAAACGGAGATTCTGTAAAACTCATCAAGGGTTAAAACAGATGAAATTATATTTCTAGCCCTAACATCATATCGGGCTTTTCTATTTTCTTCCGCCGTCCATATAGAAAATGGTTTTGGAACATCTTCTCCGTTTTCAGAAATTTAGGAATAAAGTGACCATTTAAAATTGCGTCCCAAACACCTCTATCAACAGACTCAAAAAATATTTGCATTCTAACTTTCCAAAAGGGCTAATTTTGCCCCTCAAAAAGTGCAGGTCTATTGATAGAAGCACCCTCGGCAAATGTTTGACAAAACTAAGAGGGGTGCTGAATTGGTTTCTTAACAAAAATTAGGGTTTTAAAAAATTTCTCCAAATTTCACCGATTAAAATGCTGTGTAAAGTAAATAGAGCAAGGATAGAGTATTACACAGATGATTTATATTGGTTCGGATCAAAAGATCCTACGTCCAGTTGCTAATCACTCAAACAGAGGATTAAAACTGTCACTATAATCACAATTATACAATCAGATTACAAATAAGAAGATAAGGTAAAGAATACACCTCTCTTGAGTCACACAAGAGATGAACACCTCCTTTGAATCCCACAAAGGATGAAGAACAGTTTTCCCTAGAGACGGCACAACACACAATCCACCAAGAAAATCCACTTAGTGATTCTTATCGCTTCTAGCCCACTCTAGGTTCCAAAAGCCCCTTTTTCCTCCAAAAAACAGTTCTCTGGCATCACAACTCTCAACTTTTGTTTGAAAAAGGTTGTTCAGTTTGCAGAGAGCCTTAGACACTACAAGAAATTTCTTATTTACTGACGGATATTTACCGACGGATGTAGAGTCATCGGAAAATGAGTAATTACTGACGAAAATTACCGACGGATTTAAGATAGTTGTGAAATTTGGTTTTACCGACGGATATATCCGTCGGTAAATGAACTATTAATTATCGATGGATATATTCGTCGGTAAATTAGGAGGAAGTGATTACCGATGGATTTTTGAAATGTGGTTTTACCGACGGATAGATCCATCAGTAAATTAAGACCTATTTATATGCTTCGAATATTATTATCTTGTAACCTAAACAAGATCTCGCCAGTTTCTCACTTTATTCCCCTGATTCCCTCCCGATAGCCTCCAAATTCAGGTGCCACACCACCTTATGACGGTCACAACCACTCACCATCAGTCGTAGCCCTTCCGCAACGCCTATCACCTCCACCTCCACTACCAGTGACTTGCGGCGTCACCTCCCACCTCTCATCATCTCCTTCAATTCTTCTCCTTCACCAACCTCACTTACTCTCGCCCCACCCTCACCGAAAATCACTCTAACACCCCCATCTCTGTCAGGCAATCCCTAGCTTGGGTCGCCTCCACCACTAACTGCGAATCGCCTCCCTACCCATCCACTCACCACGGATCGAAGCAGTAGCTAGTCCCCTTGTCGAAGGTGAGGGCATGAACTAGCTCCCCTGTGGAGGTTGAACTCGAGTTCAGGATCCGTATTCTGGGTTTGTTTTTGCTTTATGTTTGTACCTTATTTTGATTTAGCACTGTACGATTTTGCTTCTCATCTGCCATTCGAAGAAGAGTAATGGCAATTCCTAATACAAAGTGCAAAATGCTTTTAAATAATGGAAAAAAGTACCCTAAAACAAATAAATATGATGTTTTACCCGATCATACACTACTACCCTTTGTTGATGACACCTCTCTGTCCTGTTTTTTCCAGAGCTTGTATTATAATTTTCGTCATTTTCTCTGGTTCTTCTAAAGGCTATTAAAACACCCATAAAAATTACATTAGAATGGAGGTTGAATGGTTTTAGTGATTGCATACATCTATTTTGATTATTAATACAATCAAATACAGAATTATAGCCCAATATATAGAGGTTGTTTATCCACATTTTAATCTTTGGCCAGTAAATACATGAAATGGAAGAGTCTTTCCTTTTTGTTTCACAACGTACACAATCATATATTATAATTGTACGGAATTTCATTCAAGGCAGGTGTTTCTTATTTAGTTGAGCTAGTTTGGAAAACTAACATAAAATTATGGGCACTTCCAGGGACAACTCAGAAAATTTATCTCTGGACTTCCTTCTCATAGACAACTTTGGAAACAAAATTAGAGATCAAAACGTAAGGCACATTTGATTGAAAACCTTAGTATGGAACAAGCCACCGAGTCTGATACATATACATCTATTACTAGCAAATGTTACTTGTAAAAGTTATATTTACAGTGAAATCTGCAGATTCATCAGAGGGTTATCAGATGACCTAAACACCTGAACATAGAACTCACAAGGCTACCAAATCCAACATAAATAGGTTTTTCGCCCTCTTCAAGCCAATCTACTAGCGATTTTGGTGGTTCATAATTTGAAGCAAGGTCAAGGAAACAAAATCCAACGACATCAATCTTAGGTCCCCAGTATGTAGATCAGTAAAGACAATTAGATTATCATGACATCTTCCAAAGAGTAATGATTATGTGGCAGTATACCTCACCCCTATGTAATAACAATTGCATACAGCTACATTGGTATATCAGTAATGGAAAAGTGAGGACTATAATATGAGAACACATTATAAATACGTATCTAACCTTTTGGTTTAGGGACTAAGTGAGGGCTCCATATATAACCATGGGGCACATCAAAAGGGTGAGTGTAAGATCCACTTAGATAAGTAACGGGCTTTAGCTTCAGCCTTTTCTTCCAAAACTCATTTATCAAGTCTCGTATTCCAAGCCAGATTAAACCATCAACTATTTGATATGACAGCTGAAAGACTCGAGACACAAAACAAAACAATAACTTAGAATCCCATGGAAAATTAATAGATTCTAATTTCAGATATACAGACAGACCGTAAAACTCACTCTGTAGCCAATTGGTTGCTTAACACGGGAAAGAGGATGAGGGAATTCACTAGTAGGCCTGCAAATGTTGTATAACATCATCATATTGCATAATAAAAGTACAAAAGTATCCTCTAATATCTGCTTAACTTTTCTAATGCCAACTGACAAATATCCTAATTCCTAAGCCAATGCCTGATTCACATATAACAAAACTCATAGCAGACATATAGATAATTAAGTGTGGGATTAGCACATGTTATGAAACAAGACTTACGTCCATGGCATTGTGAAGAATATGTGAAGTGGAACTTTTAGATATTCAGCAACATGTGTATGCCCTGCAAAAGATACATTAAAAAACATAAAATATTTTTTATTAATACATAATAGTTGTAAATAATCTCAGAAAGATTTCTAGATAGTAATTATATTCCTCTGCCAGTGAACTTTGTTTCTATTTGGGATTAGCCTATCAGTAGTTTCCATCTTTGGGACTTAGCAATAAAACGGAGGAGATTCTTATATAGTCTAAAATGTTCATCATGCCTGTCAGCATAAAAAAACTAGAATTTCTTCCCCTCTGTATGATTAGACTTTCAGTTGATAGTTCTAGACAAAAGTATCCCAGGTCACTCTCTAAGCTTTTTAGTCATTTAAAACTTCTCTTGCTTCTTGATTTCTAATGACAAATATAATTTAAACTTTAGATTGTGATACTCTAAAGTGCACGGTGTACTTCTAATCTATGAAGTGTTGAATTATTAATCATTGATGGACTAACAGATGAAATACAGGCACAGTTATAAATTATAATGAACTGTGAGATCACCACTCTACTTAGATGGCACTTTAGAGGATATAGATCCTTAAACTTTTTTGTTAGTATGCAATCTCTAATTACTTGATAAAATATTTGAACTACATTCTCATTATAATGAAAAAAATACTTATCTTCAATGTTGTTCATAATTTATGAGACATAACATGATCAAATTTTAAGTAAAATCTAACCATATGCTGGAGGATTGGCAATTATTTCAAATATTGCATTAGACTCTGGGTAATGACTGTGGCATGCAGGAAGCAAAGAATCAATGATATCCTTGATTTGATTTCTTTGTATATGTATTTCTGAAGGTCCTGATGGCAAGAAGCCTTTATTATTGACCATATCTCAAGAAAACATGTATAAAAATAATTCGAAGCATGAACAAAGAAGAAACACAATTCATCAAATGACTTATATGAGAAAACAGTGATATGAACAATTCCTCACCTTCATATGATGAAATTAGTATCACTGATTCTTGAGGAGTAAATATCAGTTCTTGATTTTATATAAATTTTCAGATTTACCTTCTATTCCAGGGATAGACCTCTTCATGATTTTAGATAAAAGTATATTATTACTTTTTATTATCATGAGATTTGTTTGCTATAAAGTATATATGAAGGACATTGCAGAGACTATACTGTTGGATGCTGAACACTGTGTATATGTGGTCAGCCACCATACCTTTTCCATTAACTCAATGTCATAAAAATTTTTCACCAGATGAATAATGACATGAGACCTAACCCTGGTTATCCAAGATACGAATCTGTTTCAAGATATGTTTTGTTATAAGATTTTTAAAATACTAGTAGTTTTATTATTTCCATGCGCCTACTACAAGTATGAGACATATTCCAATGCAACTAAACTACATGTGCTTTGTTAGTCACACCACTGGGTTGGCTAATGCATTGACCATACTGTACGTGCATGTTACATTATAGAATTTGCACTATTCCAATTCCAAAAGATATATTAGTTTTGTGACTTGTTCCCAATTTTCAAAATTGGTGTGAGATGATTGCTAAAAGAAAAGACATGGATGACATTCACCATTAAGCAACAATACTATATATCGTCACATGCATGTCTACAACAATTCTCTTGAACAATTTTACCAATAGTTTTTCCATATCTAATATCACACCATGTGTTGTCTTTCAATTTTAATAATTGTTTTTGGTACATGATACTTCTTGCAGGTTAAGTGTTGGCAAATCAAACGCCAAACAAAGGCTGCTCAAGCTGCAGGGACTATCCATACTGATTTTGAAAGGGGATTTATTTGTGTTGAGGTAAGTTGAGTTCATGAATATTGACATTTCTTGATTTAACTTGGTTGATTCTTCCTTTTATATATTTGCAAATATGTTTTAGTACACTGATTCCTTTTTTATTCAAGCCTAATTACTTGAAAGTCCAATGTTAAATTGGATTTGACAACATAAAAGTAGCTTAGTATTATTATGTTGAATCCAATGTTTAATCAATGTTCGATTTACTTGGAGCATAGTTTAATCAAAATCCAATGGTCAATTTCTTTCGCACAATTCATTCAATTGATCTTATTCTTTTCAATATTACAGAACATGGATGATATTTCTTTCCGTCGCGGTTGGATGTATGATAGATGTTATAGTGGTAGAAGAGGTTTGAAAGAGTCTTTTGTTATAGGGGTTGAAGAGTTTATCAGATTTGCTCGACAATATGAGTATTACGAACGTGATGGGGGAATTCGATGTCCATGCACCAAATGCGATTGTACAAGAATTTTGAAGGATGAAATGGTCAAAGTTCACCTTTACAAGCAAGGGTTCAAACCAAATTATTGGATTTGGACAGATCACGGAAAACATGTGCCTGAAGTTTAAGAGAAAATTGATGATAATTGTGTTAGCGGTTCATATATTGATGTACACATGACTGAACAAGACCAATTTATGTCAATGCAAGAGATGATGTACAATTCTCTCTGGCAACATCAATCATTTGAAGGACCCAATTGTCTTAACATAGAAGAGTCACCAAATGAAGCAATTCAAAGGTTTTATAATTTGTTGGCAGAGACAAATAAACCATTATTTGAGGGGGCAACAGATTCAAAATTGTCAATATGTGTTAGACTTTTAGCGTGCAAGTCAAATTGGAATATCCCTGATCAATGCTTAGACTTTATGACACGCATGTTGTTGAATGTCACACCTATAAAAGACAATTTACCAAAAACTTATTACGATGCCAAGAGATTAGTATCAAAGTTGGAATTAGAAGTGAAAAAGATTGATTGTTGTGTGAGTGGGTGTATGCTTTTTTGTGACAATGACAATGGCAAAAAAGATGCTACATTACTTCAATGTAAATTTTGTCAAAAGCCAAGATATCATGAGAAAAGTTGTGGAACAACCCATAAAAAGCCAGTTCCAGTAAAGTTCATGTTTTACTTGCCTATAATTCCTAGATTACAAAGAATATTTGCATCAATGCAAACTGCTGGGCAAATGACTTGGCACCATGACAATAAAACTTCCGATGTATTACGCCATCCATCAGATGGTGAAGCTTGGAAGCACTTTGATCGAAAACATCCAACTTTTGCTGTTGATCCACGCATTGTCAAACTTGGGTTATGTTTGTTAGAATCGTGCAGCGGAATGATCGCGTGGTCGGACAAAAACCAAGAGGCGGGGGGGGGGGGTGAATTGGTTTCTTAATAAAAATTAGGTTTTCAAAATTTTCCCCAAATTTTACCGATTAAAAACTGTGTAAATGTAAATAGAGAAGGGATAGAAATCTTACACAGGAGATTTATACTGGTTCGGATCAAAAGACCCTACGTCCAGTTGCTAATCACTCAACAGAGGATTAACGCTGTCACTATAAACAAGTTGTTACAAACAGATTACAATTGAGAAGATAAAGATACGAAAACACCTCTCTTGAAATCCACAAGAGATGATGAACAGCTTTCCCTAGAGACGGCACAACACACAATCCACTAAGAACTCCACTTAGTGATTCTTATCGCTTCTAGCCCACACCAGGTTCCAAAAGCCCCCTTTCCTTGCAACAAAGAGTTCTCTAGCACTCACAGCACTTAACTTTTGTATGGAAAAGGTTGTTCATATTTTTCTGAGTGCCAAAGGAGAGTTTAAGTAGGGAAATTAGGGTTTAGAAATTGGGGATTTCGAAATTAGGGTTCTTGGTAATTGGATTTTCGAAAATAGGGTTGATTTGAAATTTAAAAACAAAAACAGACTGAAATAATCGATTAAATGGAGTTATAATCGATTAAAACAGAGCCAAAAACAACAGAACCCAAAACCTCTCTGTTTTAATCGATTATTAGACGTTTTAATCGATTATCAGACGTAATAATCGATTATTTTGAGTTTTAATCGATTAAAGCAGTGAGTTTATACAGAAAATGGTTTTCTCACTATTTTAATCGATTATTTCCTTATATAATCGATTAAAGCCGAGCCTGGATGATATATTTGGGCTTTTTGAAGCTTCTAAGTTGCAGACTATGTACCGGCTATCTCAAACTCTAAAATTACAGACTCAATCTAATTAAAACAGAGTTATTACACTACAAAACAAGTCTTCAATACTTTAAGTTTTTGAGTTCTTGAATCATCATCAAAATCATCAATCTTCATGTTCATCAAGTGCAACATCAAGTCCTTGAATGTTCAACAATCTCCCCCTTTTTTATGATGATCAAAATTATCTTTTAAAGCCCTTGTAATAACATGTTTTATCTGTCATACTAACAAACACATCAAACATACCAGATAAAATTTAAATGCAATTCATAAGAGGCTTTAAATTTTTCTCCCCCTATTTTGATTATAATCAAAAAGAACTCTGCAATAACAATCATAAGAGCTACCCCTCAAAATATGCATAAGATGGAGAAGACTCCCCCTCAATTAAAGCATTAAAGAAACATCATATTTTATTTCAAAAGTGTCAATACAGTACATCATAAAAGAAGAAAATCAACAAATTTAAAATTCTTCACTATCATCATCATTAAAGTGTGCATTAAATCTATTTTCTAAACGGCACACTTTTTCATCTACATCAGATATACGGCGAATTAATTCCTCATGTCGTACACCAGAAAGATTGAAAATGATTGCATCCTCTGATTCATGTCGAGATAACATATCTTCCATGGATTGTCTTGGTTCATGGTGAATAGAGGAAGTTCCAGGCATCTTGGATTTGGTCGGAGGAAACTCAGCAGCTGGAGGCATATCTTCATCGGAATCGTCATTAGCATCCCCTTGATTAGGAACGTCATCTCTGTGAACATAAATATCATTGACTCGCACCATTTGAAGTTGAGTCAATGTGCTGTCTAGCATGCGGTTTAAGTTGTTTGTTCTAACTGCTTGCTCACCTTCAACATTCACTCCTTTATATTCAAGAATACGGGAGACAAGGAGGGCATATGGAATTTTGAAGGTGGGATGACGTTTTGCTTTAAGCATGGTCATTGTGACAAGAACACCTCAATCTAAAGGTTCATTATTCATTATGGCATGAATAATTCGAAGATCAATGGAAGAGCATTGGGCATGATTCGTAGCCCGGGGAAATAAGATCCATACAAGTAAATGTAGAAGCATGCGTTCTTCCTTCTTTAAAGGTCCAGCATGAAGGATACGTCCAATTTCCATTGAGGGATTCCGCAGAAAAGAGCGATAAGCTAGAAACCTGTCAAAGTCATTTAGCTCACCATATACGTTAATAGCATCTTCTCTAATTGGAAAGTGAGCAACATTCTCCCAAATATCATCATCAAGAATTATTGTAACCCCTTTTACACGGGATGTAGCAATTTGATCTCTAAATTTGAATCTAGAGTAGAATACCCTAACCAAGTCAGGATAATACGTACCTTGCATTTGGATAAACGGGAGAACTCCTTGAATTTCAAGAAGATTAGGAAAATTGAATCCCCTATGAATGAATTGCTCTCCTATAAGAAATTTGGGAGAAATAATAGTCTTTTCCTTCCAGTAGGTTAGAAATTCTTGTTGGCCATCTGCATCAGAGATCCATCCTTCTACAGAATTAGGACGGGGATGAGAGGAGGGTGCAGATCTTCTTCTAGTTGGGATCTTAGGGCGAGAAGATGAGGCCATTTGAAATAGTAGATGAATATCAAGAAAATCTAGAAGGACAAGTGATGGAATAAGGTGAAAGAAAGGATAATAAGGCAAGAAAGCTTGATTTCAAGAGTTAGTAGTGAGTAGAAGTGAACTAGAGGTCTCTATATATAGCAAAATCATGTCCAACGTTCATATAGAAGAGAATGGAGACCAAAGAGCCGTTGGCAACGGCTAGAAGGCAAAACTGGTCGGGTTTAATCGATTAAAATTCAGAATAATCGATTAAACCAGTATCAGGTACATTTAATCGATTGTTTTCAGCTGATAATCGATTATCAGCTGCTTTTAATCGATTATTTTGCGAAATAATCGATTATTCCAGAGACAAATACTCTGTTTTGGATGTTTTGAGGGCAAATAATCGATTATAATTCCAAGTAATCGATTATTCCAGAGAGGAAAGTCCTGTTTTGAGTGTTTTAACACATGATAACCTATGAACATCCTATATCACGAATTATAACATTACAATCATCCAAAAACAGTCAAATTAAGCAGAATTTAAGCTATTTCTAATATCCCTAAGTCTCTTCTAAGATCATAGAATCTATCCTTGGGTAGAGGCTTAGTAAATATATCTGCTAATTGACGTTTGGTATCTACATACTCTATTTTACAGTTTCCTTTGCTGATATGATCTCTTAAAAAGTGATGTCTTATTTCTATATGTTTAGTCCTAGAGTGCATTACTTGGATTCTTAGTTAGATTTATTGCACTCGTATTATCACACATCAAAGGTATGTCATTTAAAAAGATACTATAATCTTCTAACTGTTGTTTCATCCACAAAATTTGAGCACAACAACTACCAGCTGCAATATATTCAGCTTCAGTGGTAGACAAAGCAACACATGCCTGTTTCTTAGAATGCCAAGATATTAAGGATGAACCTAGCAAATGACATGTCCCACTAGTGCTTTTTCTATCAATTTTACATCCACCATAATCAACATCAGAATATCCTATTAAACTCATACAAGCATCAGAAGGATACCACAAACCAAAACCAGTAGTTCCTTTTAAGTATTTCAAAATATGTTTCACTGCAATTAGATGAGATTCTTTAGGACAAGCCTGAAATCTAGCACACACACGGACGAGAATGCATAATATCGGGTCTACTTGCGAGTCAAGTATAACAGTTGAACCTATCATACCTCTATACATAGTTTGATTAACTTCCACACTCGATTCATCCTTGTCTAGATAGCATGAAGTTCCCATGGGTGTGTTAGCTTCCTTTGAGGTGTCCATTCCAAACTTTTTAAGGATCTCTTTGCAATATTTGGTTTGAGAGATGAAAATGTCATCTTTAAGTTGCTTGATTTGTAGTCCAAGGAAGAATGTTAATTCTCCCATCATAGACATTTCAAACTCTCCCTGCATTATCTTAGCAAATTTTACACATAACGAATTATCAGTTGATCCAAAAATAATATCATCAACAAGTAGCACATCCTTGATCTCCAAAGTGTTTGCACCGCAGTTGCTTGATTGATTGCTTAAGGATGTGTGAAAACTTATATTCAATGTGTGTTTAAAAAGTTCAAGCCAAATTGTTTTTATAGAAGATTTTCAAAACTGCTTGTTTAATTAATCTGTTAAAAGATTCTTTTTAATCTGTTAAAAGTGCAGTTTTAATCTGTTAAAACTTCTTTTAATCCATTAATACGTTCTTGATTCTTTAACAGATTTGTTTTAACTGATACGAAAACGTTTATATCAATTAAAACACTTTATAAAAAATCTTCTAAGTTGATTTAATCGATTGTTTCGCAATTCAATCGATTGAAATACTGCAAAACTTTCTTATAAAACTTTTCAAGTTATTTTAACTGATAAAAATAAGTTTCAATCGATTAAAACGTTGTGTAGAAAATTTCTAAGTTGTTTTAATCGATTGAAACGAGATTTAATCGATTAAAAGAGTTCTGATCGGTCATAACTGCATTCTGATCGATCATCCTGACCCTTTAAGTGATTTTAATCGATTGAAAAAAAAAATTCTGATTGCTCATAATTCAAATCTGATCGATCATAATAAGTTCTAAATGGTTTTAATCGATTAAAAACAAGTTGTATCGATTAAAATACTGTAAAAACACTTCTTTGAACATTCTAAGTGATTTTAATCGGTTTTTTCAAAACTATATCAGTTAAAAACATGTTTAAGAAAGCTTTTATAAAAATACTTTGTTTTTAGTTGTTTAAAACGATTTTAGAGGCATTTCGCAAAATCTTTAAGTGAAGAACCTTCATGCAGCAGAAAAGATAAAATGATTTTACCTAAGCATTCTTTAGACACACTAATCCTAAGAAAATGCCCTCATCGGCTTTAGAGTCAAATTTTCTTAAGTTATCTTTTCCATTATTTAACACAAAACTCTTACATCCAAAATTTTTCAAATGAGCAACATTAGGCTTTCTACCATTAAACAATTCATATGGAGTAGATTTAATTATTGTCCTAATGAGCATTCTATTTAAAACATACTAAATGATCCATTTTCTTTGAATAAATACAAGATACAAATAGTTCATTTAACTATAGGAACCCAAATATATTTTCCTTTAGGAACACCAAAATGTTTAATTTTACATCTATTTGACGTGTGACCTTGTTTCATGCAATAAAAACATGCTTTTGATGTGGCATTTGAAAATGATGCATTTCTAACCATAGATGCTCTAGTTCCTTTTTCTACCCATACTCTTTTCTTTTTAGTTTTAGACTTTTTCATAGAAACTTGATGATTTACATTATTTTGAGCAAAAATAGTTTTATCCTTCTTAAGATCACTTATTTCCATTTCGCTTTATCAAGTAGATGATTTAGGATATCTATGTCATATTCATGCTCTTTACAATTTGCACATGCTAAGTTTTTATCCTCATCTAAACATACAATTTTCGTATTAGCTACCTCCTTTTCTTCTAAACATGCAATTTTCAATTTTAAGGACTCATTTTCCTTTTCGGATCTACTTAGATTCTTCTTTACAACTTTATATTCATCTTTCAAATTCTTAAAAGCAATAAATAATTCATTGTAAGCATTTTGCAATTCATCATGGTCATTTTCATCACTAGAAGATGAGTCAGAATCACTAACCTCAAAATCTGAAGATATGTTGTCATTTGCCATTAAGCAAATGTTTGATTCTATTTCCGAGTCACTTGATTCCGAACTTGAATCACTGTTGTCCCAAGCAATATAGGATTTCTTCTTGAATTGCTTTTTGCCCTTGTTTTCATCGTTTTTCTTGTTTGGGCATTCGGTCTTTACATGCCCTGCTTCACCACAACCATAACATTTTATATTTACGGAAGTACTTTCTCTTACCTTTCCTTTACCTTTGAAGGGATGTCTTCCTTTTGCTTTCATGAATTTGGTGAACTTTCTTATAATAAGACTCAACTCTTCTTCATCATTTTCCGAGTTTTCTTCTTCTTCCTTTTTATTTTTACCTTTGGAAATTTCGGTTTTGAAGACAAGGTTCTTCTTTTGGTATTGACCTTCTTCCTCATTTAGCCTTCCAAGATCAAGCTCATGCTCTCTAAGCTTTCCAAATAACGCCGCCATAGACATAGTGGCAAGATTTTGTGACTCCGAGATGGCCGTCACCTTAGGTTGCCATTTCCTATCCGGAGATTTCAAAATTTTAACATTTAATTCATCAACGTCAAAAATTTTACCTAGTCCGGTGAGATGGTTCACGATATGAGTGAAACGCTTTTGTACGTCAAATATCGTTTCGCCTGGTTGCATCCGGAACATCTCGTATTCTTGGATTAAGGAATTTTTACGTGCTCTTTTAACGTCGTCAGTTCCTTCGTGGGTCACCCTTAGCATTTCCCACATTTCCTGTGCACTTTTACAAACTGAAATTCTATAAAACTCGTCAAGGGTTAGAGCAGATGAAATAATATTTCTAGCCCTAACATCAAATTGGGCTTTCCTATTTTCTTCTGCAGTCCATCTTGAAAAAGGTTTAAGAACGTCAACACCGTTCTCAGTAGTTTTAGGAACAAATGGACCGTTTAAAATAGCGTCCCAAACGCCTCTATCAACAGACTCTAAAAATATTTGCATACGTACCTTCCAGAAAGGATAATTTTGACCCGCAAAAAGTGGGGGTCTGTTGATAGACACACCTTCGGCAAAAGTTTGATTTTGCCAGGCCATTTTCGAAAATTTGAATGACTATCAAAGTAAGCTCTGATACCACTTGTTAGAATCGCGCAGCGGAATGATCGCGTGGTCGAACAAAAACCAAGAGGGGAGGGGGGGTGAATTGGTTTCTTAATAAAAATTAGGTTTTCAAAATTTTCCCCAAATTTTACCGATTAAAAACTGTGTAAATGTAAATAGAGAAGGGATAGAAATCTTACACAGGAGATTTATACTGGTTCGGATCAAAAGACCCTACGTCCAGTTGCTAAACACTCAATAGAGGATTAACGCTGTCACTATAAACAAGTTGTTACAAACAGATTACAATTGAGAAGATAAAGATATGAAAACACCTCTCTTGAAATCCACAAGAGATGATGAACAGCTTTCCCTAGAGACGGCACAACACACAATCCACTAAGAACTCCACTTAGTGATTCTTATCGCTTCTAGCCCACACCAGGTTCCAAAAGCCCCCTTTCCTTGCAACAAAGAGTTCTCTAGCACTCACAGCACTTAACTTTTGTATGGAAAAGGTTGTTCATATTTTTCTGAGTGCCAAAGGAGAGTTTAAGTAGGGAAATTAGGGTTTAGAAATTGGGGATTTCGAAATTAGGGTTCTTGGTAATTGGATTTTCGAAAATAGGGTTGATTTGAAATTTAAAAACAAAAACAGACTGAAATAATCGATTAAATGGAGTTATAATCGATTAAAACAGAGCCAAAAACAACAGAACCCAAAACCTCTCTGTTTTAATCGATTATTAGACGTTTTAATCGATTATCAGACGTAATAATCGATTATTTTGAGTTTTAATCGATTAAAGCAGTGAGTTTATACAGAAAATGGTTTTCTCACTATTTTAATCGATTATTTCCTTATATAATCGATTAAAGCCGAGCCTGGATGATATATTTGGGCTTTTTGAAGCTTCTAAGTTGCAGACTATGTACCGGCTATCTCAAACTCTAAAATTACAGACTCAATCTAATTAAAACAGAGTTATTACACTACAAAACAAGTCTTCAATACTTTAAGTTTTTGAGTTCTGAATCATCATCAAAATCATCAATCTTCATGTTCATCAAGTGCAACATCAAGTCCTTGAATGTTCAACAATGTTCTGATGGATTTAATCCATACATTCAAGCTTCATCTTCACCTTATTCTTGTTGGCCTATCATTGTTACTCCATACAACCTTCCTCCTGAAATGTGCATGACCAAGCCATACATGTTTCTAACTCGCCTAATTCCGGGTCCATCCAATCCGAAGGCCTCTATTGATGTTTACTTAGAGCCTTTAATTGATGATTTGAAAAAATTGTGGAATGGTGTTCTCACATACGATATTTCAAAGAAACAAAATTTTATGATGAGGGCAGCTTTAATGTGGACAATTAATGATTTTCCCGCTTATGGGATGTTATCTGGTTGGGGGACTCATGGTAGATTGGCTTGCCCACATTGCATGGAGCATAAAAAATCATTTACATTAAATTATGGTCATAAAAGTTGTTGGTTTGATTCACATCGAAGGTTCTTACCAAATGATCATCCATTTAGAAGAAATATTAAAGCCTTTCGAAAGGGAGAAGTTGAAGTAGAAGGGTCACCTCCTCGGCTAACACCTACACAAGTTTGGAGAAGAGTAAAAGATTTAACAAAAGTAACTGAGTGTGGTATCACAAGGATAGAAGGATACATAAAGTGGCATAATTGGACAAAACGAAGCATATTTTGGGATCTCCCGTATTGGAAAGATAATTTGTTGAGACACAATCTTGATGTAATGCATATAGAGAAGACTTTTTTTGATAACATATTCAACACTGTGATGAATGTAAAAGGAAAGACAAAAGATAATGAGAAGGCAAGGAAGTATATTGCTTTGTATTGTAAGCGTCCAGACTTGGAGTTAAAGACACAAGCTAACGGCAAAATGTTAAAGCCTAAAGCAAATTACACGTATACTATTGAACAAGAAAAGGTAGTTTGTCGTTGGTTAAAAGAACTTAGGATGCCCGATGGTTATTCTTCCAACTTGGCGAGATGTGCTGATGCTGAAAAAGGGAGGATTCATGGCATGAAAAGTCATGATTGTCATGTATTCATGGAATGTTTACTTCCTATTGCATTTAGTGCGTTACCAGTACATATTTTGAATCCTCTTATTGAAATTAGTCATTTCTTCAAAGATTTGTGTTCTACAACGTTGAAGAGGGAAATGCTTATTAGGATGGAAGAAAATATTCCAATCATTCTTTGCAAGTTGGAGAGAATATTTCCTCCTGCATTCTTTGATTCAATGGAACATCTCCCTATTCATCTTCCATATGAAGCTTGGCTCGGTGGACCAGTGCAATATAGGTGGATGTAGGTGATGAAATGATTGTCCTATATGTGTTTTATATGTTATTTTGATTAGTTTGATCAATCATAATCTTGCTTCTTAAATTGTATAGATTCATGGGGGAGTCTAAACGATCGGTAAAAAATAAGGCTAAAGTTGAAGGATCAATTTGTGCAGCTTACTTGCATCGTGAGACGACATATTTTTGCTCTCATTATTTCAATAACTTCATGTTGTCACCACGACAACCTAGAAATGAAATATATTTCCAAAGTCAAACACAATTGGCAGTGTTATCAGTATTCCGACAAGTTGGTCGTCCATCTGGGCGGGAGTTGACTCATTGGTTAATTGATGCTGAATTCAAGTCAGCTCATGTTCATGTATTAATCAATTGTCAGAAGTTAAACCGTACCTTGAGTACATTCAAAACACGTATCTTTTCAATTTCATTATTAAATTCTTTGTCACATTCTTAAAAAGCATTTTCTATTTGGACAGCTCATTCTTGCAATCAGAGCAAATAAGTGAATCAGAAGCATCTGCTAGGATTCATGTAGAATTTCCTACATGGTTTAGGCAACAAGTATGTATGTTACCATTCTCTTTTAAATATGGTATATAGGTATTAATGTAACATTTGGTTCATTTTATATTTGTAGATCAATAATGAGCCATTTAGTGTGAAGAATCAAGACCTAAGGGATTTATCCAATCACCCTATGGATGCGTTAAAGAATGGCACACATATTTTGTGAATGGATACAAATTTCATACAAATGCATGGAGCAAGGGAAAAAAGACAATAAACAGCAGTGTTTATGTTAAGGGTTTGACAGAAAGTGGTGAAGATGATTTTTATGGAGTAATTATGAAAATATATGAGTTGGAGTACAATACTTCAAATTCTCCCAAAAAAGTTGTGGTTTTTTATTATGAATGGTTTGATCCATCAAGAAGAGGTACAAAAGTGGATCCTAAATATAATATTGTAGATATTC
Source organism: Sphenostylis stenocarpa (assembly GCA_963425845.1). Lineage (NCBI taxonomy): Eukaryota > Viridiplantae > Streptophyta > Magnoliopsida > Fabales > Fabaceae > Sphenostylis > Sphenostylis stenocarpa. The sequence continues at coordinate 33,824,423 of OY731401.1, forward strand.
GAATGGGTTTAAGATATGAACCATTTGATCCATTTATCCTTGCACATAATGTAAGACAAGTGTATTATGTTCCATATCCATCATTTCGAATAGACAAACGTGGTTGGTGTGTTGCAATCAAAACAAAACCAAGAGGTCGTATTGATTCTGATGGTGTGGAAGAGGATGCCCCTTACCAAGTAGATGAAATGTTACATGGCAATGAAGTCATTGAAGTGGAAAGCATATTTGGATTACATGACTATGAAGCTAATCCTGAAGAATTGGAAGAGGAAGAGGAAGAGGAAGAAGAAGAGGATGACGATGACGATGACGATGACGATGATGAGGATGAAGCCTAATGTTTCAAGAAAATTAGAAACATAAATGTTTTGATTTTGTAAAAAAAAAACATATTGTACCCTTATGTGTTATGAATTATGTTATTAACTGAGTGTCCCTTAATTTATATTAGTTTTTACATCATAAGTTATTCATAATCTTATTTTTTTATGTATAGATATGTCCACAGGAGGTTCTGACCCACCTCGACCCCCACCCTCTAGTAGTGATAAAGGGAAGGGGAAGGCGATATCAAAGAAAAAGAGACCACGTTACGTTTTGAAAGTGGTTTCCACAGATATACCTTCCACATGCACTACACCTAGACCATCCACTACACCTAGACCATCCACTACACCTACACCATCCATTACACCTATATCATCCACACCCATTGCACCCATACCATCGCCATCCTCTGTTGTAGGACTTACACCATCCCCATCACCCCTTATACCTATTGTACCCACAACATTCACAACACCATCTACTTCTATTTTACCATTCATACCATCCTCTCTTGCAATTGTGGCACCCACCCCTTCTCCAGTTGTGGCACCCGCCTCCTCTCCAGTTGTCGCAGCCACTCCTTCTCCATCTTCATTCCCTACTGTGGCGTCAGCACCTTCCTCCTCTCCAGTTGTGGCACCCACTCCTTCTCCATCTCCATCCCCTATTGTGGCCTCAAGACCTTCCTCCTCTCAAGGTCACTCACCTACTGTAGATGTTGATTCAGAGGTTGAAGAAGATGTTCTTGCTATACATGATCGACCAATGATTGAACCTTATGGTTGAGGGTAATATTTAATTTAAATTCTCCAATTTATGTATTATAACTAAGTTTTAGTCATTTTCAGCACATATGTAACTTGTATTAATTTTTCTTTGTAATTAGGTTTCTTCCGTCCAGAGTTGCATCACAAGCTATACACAAAGAGTATTAAACAACAATTTCTTCAACCTAAGCCCACATGGGGAGTGATACCTAATAGTGATAAGGAGTCATTTTTTCAATGTTTTAAGGTAACTTAATCTTCTGTACATACTTAATTATTAGAAGGATGTTTAATGTTACTATTGATTTCTATTAATGTATATATCTATAATTATTGAATATATGTTTTGTAGTCATTTTTCTATAATGTGTATAACAATTTATACTTTTATAGATGAAGGTTTAGTGGAGACCACAACATGAACATCAATATAAAGAAAAATTTTCATTCCACTGCATCTCACAAACTTAGTGAGATGTTTAGGGATGCAAGAATTGCTGGTCAAAGACCAGACTGGATTGGAGATCACGTTTGGAGCAGTTTGCTAGCACATTGGAACTCACCAATGTATCGGTCCAAATCTGCACAAGCCCAAAAAAATAGGGCATCTGAAAAGGGTGGGAGCCTTCACACAGGTGGCTCTATCAGCACACATGAGCATGTCATATGTATGGTAAGTCTTTATATCATACATTTACGATTTTGAAAAATTTATTGGGTTTTATATCTCAAATTGTTTATGTAATGTAGGCAAAGGAGCTTGGAAGATCAGTTTTTATTGATGAGATCTTCCAACATACTCATATTAGGAGGAAGACGGGTCCATTTGTTGATGAAAGATCTAGGAAGACACACATGAGAACCTTCATGTTAAACTTTGTATATTATGTAAAGTTAATAATCATGTTAATAATTTATTTGTTTCTACTAATAGGAGGAATTTGAAACTAGACTTTCACAATCTAGGTCATCTGCTGAATCTTGTGTTGGCGAACCTGAGTCCACTCCTGCTGATACTGCACATGATGAAGTTATAAGGTCTCGTTGTTGGGTGGACACAGTTGGAGGTAAGAATAAAGGAAGATTGTATGGGGTTGGACAACTTGCTGATGGCTATCAGGGTGGTTCAGATAGCTTGAAGCATCAAACTCAAGCATCCAGCTCCTCAGTTGACTTAGAAGAGATTAATCATTTGAGACAACGATTGTCTGTACAAGAAGAAGAAATATGTCGAACAAGGGAGCAAAATGAACGACTAGAGCACCAATTCAGAGAGTTTCAATCCCTTGTCGGTCATCTTCTACCCCCCAGTGCACAATCTCTTGTTCAACAGCGTCAACATAGTGAAGCAGATGATGAACAACAACCCTAACAACTACAATTGAATGAAGAGCAACAAGATAACCCACCACAGGACGACAACATACCAGAATATCATTCTCCTGATTATTCTCATTATTAAATGTTATACAAACATCTATAGAATAATATTTCAATTCTACTTGTATGTTGATACTCTTTTTAGGATTATACATTATGTTTCATTATGCATAAATTATAGTACATTTGAATTTACTTATGATTAAGGTGAGTTAGATTTATATTTAATTGAATTGTTGAATATATTATTGAATTAGACTGGATTGAATCTTATTTTACAGGTTATATGGGATGGAAAAAAAATAAACTGCTCTGGAACTAGAGGTGGTTTTATCGACAGATTTACCGACGAATAATCCGTCAGTAAGATTTGCACATGATTGGTAATTACCGACGGAAATATCCGTCGATAATTATCTATGACATTTACCGACGGATATATCCGTCGGTAATGTAATGGGTATTTACATGGAAAAATCCGTCGGTAATTATCCATGATATTTACCGACGGACTAGCAAAATCCGTCGGTAAATTTTACCGACAACACTATTACTGACGGATTTAGGACCGTCGATAATCCGTCGGTAATATATATTTACTGACAGATTTTGTTACTTACCGACGGATTTTGTCCGTCAGAAATTTCGATTTTTCTTGTAGTGAGAGAACCTTAAGTAGAGAGATTAGGGTTTGGGAATTGGGGATTTTCGAAAATAGATGAATTGGGAATAGGGTTTTCGAAACTTGGTCCAATTTTTAACTTCAAAACACATATCTGACTGAAATAATCAATTATCTTGAGTGTTAATCGATTATTCTAGAGCCAAATTCACCTGGAACCCAAAACCATGCAGTTTAATCGATTAATAGAGCAATTAATCGATTAACAGAGGCTTTAATCAATTATTCCAGAGAGCAGATGCTGAAAATGGTTTTTCTCTCTGTAATAATCGATTATCCTACCATTTAATTGATTAATCCAGTATGTTTTTGATAAAAATGAGTTTTTAGAACCTTTAAAGAGTAGACTATGTGCTGACTATCTTTGACTCTAATATTACAGACTCAAAATCATAAAAACAGAGTTATTACATAATATTACAAGTCTTCAAATCTTTAAGTCCTTTGTTCTTGAATCATCATCAAAATCAACAGGCTTCATATTCATATATGTTCAACATTCATATCCTTGTATGTTTCAACAAGAACCTCCTAAAGGGCTTCCACCTTTAAGCGAATTTAAACATCAAATTAACTTTATACTTGTTTCATCCATACCTAACTGTCCAACTTATTGAACATACCTAGAAGAATCTAAAGAGATTCAAAGAAAGTACAGGAATTGATAGAAAAATGGTGGGTTCACTACTAGAAAAATGGTTAATAGTGACCGAAAAATTCAGTCACTGATAGTAACTGAATCAGTGACTGATTTCCCATTTTATATTTAGTGACTGATTTAGTGACTAAAATTTTAGTCACGGAAATCGGTCACTGATTCGGTCACTACTAGAAAAATGGTTAATAGTGATCGAAATTAGTGACCAAAAAATTCGAGTTACTAATAATAACTGAATCTAGTGATGATTTCTATTTTTATATTTAGTGACTCGATTTAGTGACTAAAATTTCAGATCACTAAACAAATAATCTATAAATTAGTGACCATTTTTTATTTATATAAATATTTTTTAAAAATATTTTAATAATATATTAAATATAAATCTACTTAATAATTTAAAATAATTGATAAAAATTTTAATAACATTATAAAAAATTTAAAAAATAGATTATTAACTTATTAAATAATTTAGTAATATAATTATTTGATTTTATTTTTTAATTTAGTATGTGAATAAAAAAAATAAAATTAATTATTAAATTAGTCACCGAATCGATCACTGATTCGATCACTAAATCGATCATTAAAGTAATTATTAATTTAGTCTCTTTTTGATATATATATATATATATATATATATATATATATATATATTACTTTTATGTTAATAAAAATGTATTTCAATGTATTTATAAAAAAATTAAAATTATTTTAATTATTGAATTGATATTTCAAATTTATATTAATATCTTAAATAATTTAATAATTGGATAAATATTTTAAGTTTATATTAGTATTTTTATAAAAGTGTAAAGATTAAGTGAACTTATTTTAAAATTTAATTAAACATAATAATATAATATACTATTAACCATAAATCTGTGAAGATTTATTTAGAAATTAATTTTAAGTTTTATTGTTTTTATTTTAAAAAATTGTTAAAAAAATCAAAATAATTAATTAAAATAAAGAATTTTAATTTAATAAATGTGTTAATATTATTAGTTATTGGAGAATTAAATTTATAATAATAATTATATAAAATTATAGAATTAATAAAATTTAAATTATTGGTATTTTTTAATCATGAAGCTAAAATTTGATAATATTAATAAATTAAAATAAAAAAATTATATATATATATATATATATATATATATCACTTTAATTATTTTAATTAAAAATAATTTCATAAAAAAACTAATATTTGAAAATAAAAATGCAAAAGTATAGATTTTTTCTTTTATTTAATTATATTTTTTTATTTTTTACTTTTTGGGTTTTAGTCCATAACAACAACTTAGTTGCCCTAATTTTAGTTTAACCTAAAAATCTCATCGTCTTACCACAAAAATATGTAATTTCTCTTATTAACAAAGTTTTTTTTATCGATTAAGAAAATTATCACTAATAAGATTAAAAACCAAGTACCTTAGAGTTAGATACCACTACAAGAAATTTTTCAATTAGCTAGAAAAATTTGCTACAAAATTTATTTGTAGCTAATTAGCTATGGAATAGTAAAGGAATAAAATTGTAGTTAATATGTAGTAAATATAGATAGAAGATAATATTTTTGTAGTTATTCCCTCACTTAATAGAAAAATAATTTAGTTAGAGAAAATTTGTGTCACTAATCCCTAGTTATAAATATTAACTATATTCTTTTTTAAAGCTATTTCTTAGCTAAATTATATAACATACAATCATAGTTAAATTGTAGCAAATTTATAGCAAAAAAATAATTATAAAATTATTTAAAAATTAATATTTTTACCAAATTTATTATAAATATATTAATTATATATATATATAAATTATTTGAAAATAATTATAATTTTTTGAAAAAATATCTAAAAAAATTGATAAATATTTAAAATTATTTTTTGTAAATTTTATATAAATTTAAATTTGTAGGAAGTATTTAATAATTTAAATTAATAGAAAATTTTATAAATAATTTTTTTATAATTTTTTTTAGAAATTAGTATTTATAAAAAAATTATTATATTGAAATAATTATTTAATTAAATATTATTTTAAATATAAACATCTTTAATATAATAATAAAAATATTTTTTAAAAATGATAAAATTTTTTAATTTTTTAATAAAAATATTAAATTAATCTTTTTTTTTCCCAAAATTCCCTTCCCCTACGTCTCCTTCTATCACTTTCAACAGACCTAGACTCATTTTGCTACCGCTGCCGCTGCTCCCCGCTGTCGCTGCTCCCCGCTGTCGCTGCTCCGTTGCCACCGCTGTCGCCGCTCCCGCTGCCGCCGCTCCTGCTACCGCATTGCTGTCGTGTCGTTGCCACTGCCCTACAACGCCACTGTCGGTACATGTGTTTTATGAAATCTTATGTATTTTATGCAAACTTCAATTTGTGTTTTGATTTGTTAGTGACTTTCTATGGTAAAAGAATAGTTAATCTTAGTAGTAGTTAGTTGTGTCTTCTTCCGATTCTATTTAGTAATTTCCAACTTCTGACTATTTTTCCTATTGTCCAGCGATTAGGTTTCATGTAACCTAGCAACAACGATAGGGTTTATTTGTTCTTTGGGTGTTTTTATTTGATTTGATTTACTATGTACCTCTCTTACGGTGGGTTACTCACTGTAATTATCATGGTTAATTAAATTTATTTAATCCAATTTAAATTTTCAATTACAGTTCACCAGCAGAGGGGGTTTACTTAGTGGAATTTCCTCTGCGTCTTTCTTTTTGATAGAATTCAGCATATTTTATAATGATAATTTCCTCTGTGAATTTGTTCTTTCTCGCGTACCTATAATTGAGAACCAGAGGTAAGTCCTCGGGTCATATTAGTACTTATTGGCACACGCATACTATCATACTGTGTTTTATCTCTATGGTTGACCGGCATGAAGTTCACTTTTTCTGCTCGCAGATTGTTCTTATTGCATGGGGGGTTAAAGGGTTCCAAATCAATGGATATCATAAAGCAATGGACTAGCAGATATGGGTTCCAAATCTGAGCTTGCCATCGATAAGTTATTTTCTGATTTGCAGATTAATGAGTTGATGCCAGATTTTGATGTTTATCTTCCAAATAGCCGGTTTAGAAAGTCTTCCCCTGGTGATCCAAATTTTCTACTATACTTATGTAGGTAATAACTACGTCTCTCATTGCATCAGTATGATTACTTTAGATTCTGAAATTTCATTGGTAAGTGATCTTTGTATCAGAGGAATTCACACTGGCAGACACGCTGCTTCATTGCGTGGCAGTGTGTGTTCGGGTTGGGGGGTTGTAAGGTGTGACCATGTTATTTCTCACAGTAAACACTAAAAATTGATAAAGGCATTGTGGCTGTCTGTTCTCTTATAATGAAAATAGGTAAATGCAATTTCATACGTACATATATCTATTTTCTGTTAGATATACTTCAATACATCCATGAGAAGTTGATAGCCATTTGAGACTTGGATGAATAGTTCTAATTTTTGTGGGAACAAGTGTGAGCAAGTAGTCATTGTAGGTATATATCAATTATGGTTATTTATTTTTAAAAATTAACTTAAAATATTGACATTGATTATTTACCTCTTATTGATTCTCAAATTTAGAAGAAATAATATTCTACTTTATTGTATCAATTATGAGGTCATTAGACCTATCAATACATGAGCCTGCCAGTTATTTTAAGAAATATGGACTGCCAATTCTAAGGAGACAAATCCCTATGATTATGGGATTGTTTCTAAATACATAAACCTAGTATTAATTAGTAAAATTAGACTGTAATAAAGAATAGAATAGCGCAAGGAAAAAATACAAAACTTAATGACTAATATGGTTTTGACACAAATTAATAGCTATGAAAAATTGTCCTTAGTTCTAGTTTCTTTTCTGCACTCTTTTTTATTATCTGTTATTGGAAATCTATTACTCTTTTATAACATGTATCTTCTGTTAGGGGTCATCCACCATCTAAAGTAGAGATTGAATCTCTTGAGAAACAATGTGGTGGCATTCCTTTGAAAATCTGCTAGGTCACAGAGGGAAGGGTCAGTTTCTTTTCCTATGACAAGGTGAAACTTCCTGTTCTACCCTGAAAGTCTGGTACCAATCCTACGTTTCCACTCTGAGCTGGGGGCAAAGAAAACTTAAGAGAGAATGGGTTATTGTAAACTTGTAGCTTATAGGATCTGGTGATGTGCGAGAAAGATGCAGAATGGGCTCAGTGACACACAACCAGTACTTGGCTCTAGCCAAACTGATCATGATTTTGATGTGGGAGCATGTTATTGTTGACCATAGCAAGAATATGAAGGCATTGGCTTAGTAATTCATGCCCCAATTTACACATAGATTAGTATTGTGTAGGATAGATGATGTATTATCACTAGAGGATTTGTGACTAGAGTATCAAATAGGAAATTGTTTGTCATTCAATTTATTATTATAATTTTCATTTTAACTAACATAAAAATCTTATCTGCTTTCTATAGTGGTTTTAGAAGATTTGAAACCCATAGTCACTGATGTTGTGCTTTGGTTTGTCATGTAATTGGTAAACTATAGATGAATTCGATATGCGAAGGTGGTTGATATTTGCATTGTTGAGGGTTCATGATTCTGAATATATGGTTTAATTTGATGCACACATCAATATTTTGGCTTTACCTGAAAGTTGATTACGATGTAATTCCGAAGTTCGAATAACTTTTTCTGATTTTTTTTTATATGATATTTTTGAATTAAAAGGTTTTATGTGGTATCAATACAATTTTAAAAATTAAGTTCTTGTATGTGGACGGCAACTAATTTGTGGATGCTTGTCTCATCTTCAAAAAGGTTGCATTATTGAAAGTTGTAGGAACATATTTCTAAAACCTCATTATAGAGAATGCATTAAACAATTGACTTAGTGTAGGATATGAGCACATAATTGCATGTATTGATGTCATATAAAGATTTTGGATCCAAGGTTATTAACTCACGATTCTGAGTTATCCACCCGTTTACGTATTGTCAAAAGGATATAAAGTTTGTCTTCCTTTTTTAAGAATATGAGTAATAATTTAAATCTTAAATATTTGATATTATAAATTTTGATAAAAATTGTGAGAGATTAGTTATGAAATAGCGAGAGAAACATTGTAAAGGATTAGTTACGGATTAGCGAGGAAATAATTGCGAGGCATTAACCACATATTAGCTAGAGATAAATTGTCAAGGATTAGCTACATATTAGCGAGAGAAAATTGCGAGGGATTAGCTACGAATTAGCGAGAGAAAAATTGTGAGAGATTAGCTACGGATTAACGAGAGCGAAATTGCGAGGGATTAGCTACGGATTAGCGAGAGCGAAATTGCGAGAGATTAGCTACGGATTAGCTACAAGTTTTGGGAGATCAAATTAGATAGAGATAAACAAAATTTCATCATTTAAATTAACGAGGGATTTAGTGACAGTTTAGCGACAAAATTTGCTACAAATTTGAGAGAGATTACATCTGTATCTAATTAGCTACTTGGATTTAGTTACGGACTATTCCATAGCTATTCCGTAGCTAATCTATAGCAAAACATACCAGATGAGATATTAGCTATAAAATAACTACTGAATGTGTCATAGCTAATATGTAAAATTCTTGTAGTGTACTAATACTCCAACCACTAAACTCGTTAGAATTTTCTAATAAAAATTTATAAATAAATTATATTTATATACAAATAAATGTATATCCGTGTAAATATATAAATATAAAATATATAAATACAAATATATTTATATTTTTTGATATATTTATATGTTCGATGTCGAGAGCACGCTAGAGGGTGAAAGTGTGTCGTGTGAGTTTTCAAAATTTGATGTCAAATTTGTGCGCGAGTCTCTTTATATAGATTTGTAATTTAATGATAGAATATAATTTTTATAATTTATTTATCTAATGATATAAAATAATTGTTTTCTTTATTTATTTTAATTTTAATTTATTCCTTTTATCTTCTTTTTTCTTCTATTATTTAATTAAAATTCTTATATTAAAATAATTTTTTCATTATTAAAAATAATTAAATATTTATTTTCAAAATTATTTTTTAAAATTATTTAATTTAACAAATTATTATGAATTAATCTATGTTTGGAAAAAATAATTATTAAAAGATGATTTTGATTAATTTAAAATAATATATGTTAGGAAAAAATTGTTCTATTAATAATCATAATTAGATTAATTTATAATAATTTATTAAATTAAATAATTTTAAAAATAAATATTTAATTATTTTTAATATTGAAAAAATTATTTTAATATAAGAATTTTAATTAAATAATAGAAGATAAAAAGAAGATAAAAAGAATAAATTAAAATTAAAATAAATAAAGAAAACAATTATTTTATATCATTATATAAATAAATTATAAAGATTATATTCTATCATTAAATTACAAATCTATATAAAGAGACTCGCGCACAAATTTGACATCAAATTTTGAAAATCCACTCAACACGCACTTTCACCCTCGAGCGCGCCCTCACATCCAACATATAAATATATAAATATACTTGTATTTGTATTTATATAATTTATATTTTAATATTTACACAGTATATATATTTTTATTTGTATATAAATATAATTTATTTATAAATTATTATCAAAAAATTCTAGTAGTTTAGTGGTGGGAGTATTAGTTTCTAACTTTAAGGTATTGGGTTTGAATCCTACCGGGGTTATAAAAAAATATTTTTAATGTTTTTGTTAGTGACCGATATAGTGATTGACTCGATCGGTCATGATTTTAGTTAGTCACCGAAAATTCGGTCACTATTTGATGTTTTTGTTGTAGTGGTTCAACACTGTAGGTTTGTTAACAACGTAAAGTATAGGCAACTCATCCCTAGACTTGATGACTTGCTTGGTGAGATACATGGTGCTACCATATTTTCCAAGATTGATTTGAGGAGAGGTAATAAATAAATAAGGATTAAAGGAGATGAATGGAAAACAACAAAAAAATGCAAAAAAAAAAAAGAGAAGAAAGAAAAGAAAGACAAGGGGATTAAAAAAGTTTTCAAAATTTGTTGACGAATTCTCTCCAAGGCGGGGAGGATGATGAGTCTCTAGTTGCCCTGGAGAAGGGAGAGGTCATCCAGAGGAAATCACTAGGAGCATTGCTAAAAGGGAGGTTTCCTTCTTACCCCTCATTTTTAATTTATTGAGTATGTTATTTTCCATGTTTTTGAATTATTTTTGTTTTTTTTTTGTAGACTCACTTTTTGCACCTCTTTTTTGAAGAATATCACCTCGTTTTGTTGGAAAAGAGGGCTTGGATACATAGGATACATGTGTGGGCAGCCCAAAGGTGCATGACACTCATTTTTCATGTCTTACACCCCTTTCTGAAGAGGAAGAAGCTTGACTTGCGGGTTTGATTGGCTTTGGACAGTCCATAGAGGATCTCATCTCCTTTTTCATGTTCTACATACCCATAGAGGCATTTTTGGTGGGCTAGGACAAATTTAACATATTTGGACCATGAGGACTCTTAGCCTTTAGGTTTAGGTTAAGTTTATGTCTCATTTTGTAATTTCATCTAGGTCCTTCCCCCAAAGCCTATTAATAGAAGGTTTTCCCTCATGTAATGAGTTTGAACATTTATGACAAGTTTGTGAGGTTTCTTAGAGTGTTCCATCTCTTTGAGTGTCTTATCTTAAACCTTGGTTCAAGTGGCGGCAACCACCACTTATTTAGGGTGGTTCATCCCCTAGTGGCATGCCAACACTCCACCACTACCATAATTCTTTTCTCTTCATATTTTCTTCTTTATTTTTTCACTCTATTTATTTATTCAAGGGACTAGTCCATTTTTTCATCTCTTGTCTTTATTCTTTTCTAATTTCATTCTATCTCCTTCTCCCTCCACAATCCTTGAAAATGAACCTTCACATCTAGATAGGCAACTATCTTATTGTCCAATAGAAATTTTTCTTGGGTTTGCTTACTTTATTGCTTAAAATTATGCACCTTATCTTTTTTAAATTTTGTACCTTAGTTTATTATACATCATAAACTAAGACGTTAAGTTGCATTGAATTCTTTTGTAGAGTAAATAATGAATAGATGGAAAGAGATTGTGTGAATCCATATTGTTTTCTAGCACCAGCCAATTTGGCAAACCAACGTCTAAGGGCTTGTTTTGAATCAAATAAATTAACTAGTGCGGGAATCCAATTTAGTTGAATTAAATGCCAATAGGAATGAATAATTAAATGAAAATCAATGCTAAATCACTCAAAATACGAAAGAAGTAAATTATTTTATCCAAATCAATCCCAAAAATTTATGTTCACAATAATCCAATTTTGTAATTTTTTATTTGGGAAAATTTGATTTTATTGTAATTAAATTTAGGTTTAATTATCTTGTTCAATCCCCTATAAATAAAGGTCTTATGACAACACAATCATAATCTCCTACTTCGAGGTGAGATATTATTTAGTTTCATCCTCGTTTTCTTTTCTGTCCTTAGTTTTTAGTTAGGCGAGCTCATCTACTGCTACTATCCTTTTGGTTTGTTCTTTTTTATTTAATTTTCAATTTCTATTGAATTTTTGAGTTTATTTTGTTTTATTTACTTTATTCACTCAGTGCTCATTTTAATTTATGCTATTTAATTGCTTAGAATTTGTATTTATTCCAAGTATTGCTTAATTTTCATTTTCAATTCATTTATTTTCCAATTCTAATTCTCAATTTAGTTTTAGAATGATCGCTTCCATAAATTTAATTTTAATTATCTGTACTATTTTATTTTAAAGCAATTTTTAATTCCTGCACTTTTAATTAAAAACACTTTATGTTAATTTTTTCAATTTTAGTTATTCAAATTCAACATTAATTTAATTTTAATTACTGCATTATTTTATTTTAAAATAATTTTTTATTTTGCATCTTTAATTAAAAGCACTTTATTTTAATATTATAAATTTTAGTTATTTAAATTTTGTTCAATTTAATTTTAATTGTCTTTAAGATTCTATAGCTATTCAATTTTAATTTTTATTATTTTGCATCAATTTATTTCTTTTCACTCTTTCATTCATCCCCTATTAATTATTATTTATTGTTTCTAGAGAAAATGATATATGGTAATGAGTGCATTCCTATAATTGTGTCCTTGTGGGATTCAACACGGGTTAGTTATACTACATTATTTTAGCAACTTGTTTATTATTTTTTTATCAGTATTTTGTGCAACCAAAATGTTGTTTTCACATCTCTTTTAGTGTCTTATCTGGAACCTTGGTTCAAGTGGTGACAACCATTTATCTGGGGTTGCTCATCCCCAAGTGGCATGCCAACACTCCACCACCATCATACTTTTTTCTCTTCATATTTTCTTCTTTATTTCTTTACACACTACTGCAGAACGAGCATTCAACGTCGGGTGTAGAAGGCTTTCAACGTCGGTTCCAATGACGTCGTTGAATCAGGCGTCGTTGAATGTCAAAGGATTCTACGTCGGTTCATCATACCCGACGTTGAAAGTGGTAGACATCTACGTCGGTTATTGAACTAACCGACGTTGAAGCCGCTCAAGCGACCCGTGTACTCGCTTGAGCGACGAAGCCTTCAAACCAAAGGGACCCTCGGTTGCTGTTTCGCTCAAGCGACCGAGTTTTCGCTCAAGCGACCGACGTCACAACGTCGGTTAATGCAAATGCGACGTAGAAATGAGTAAATTCTACGTCGCTTATTGGATAACCGACGTTGAAAGTCCTTTATCGCTCAAGCGACCGGTGTACTCGCTTGAGCGACGAAGCCTTCAAACAAAGGGGGCGCTCGGGTGCTGTTTCGCTCAAGCGACCGACGTTTCGCTCAAGCGAAAGACGTTTCAACGTCGGTTAATGCAATAACCGACGTAGAATATCCATTTTTTTTTTTTAATTTTGGTCTGTTTTTGTGCTACCATACACGACTCGCTATATAAATCTCAGTCCAGCTAGATTTACACAATACATAATATATACATAATACACAATCTCGATCAGATTCACATAATCACTATATATTTACACAATACACTTACAATCTCAGTCCGACCACATTATGTACATAATACACAAAAATTATCAATCAATCCTATTATTCCTAACTACTTGCACAAACCTTTCTGCCCATTTGTTTCTAACCATGTCTATTGTATCCATAGGCAAAGGTTCTATATCTTTAAATGCCTGTAAGAAGTTCACAATAATAGAATGGTAAACCCTAAGCAATAAAAATAAAGGAATTGAATATAATAGCAAATGTCAACTTACCTCGTCCCAACTATCCCGAATGCAACCAAAAATGATGAGCCACATCCAATACATTACATAGTAGCCGCACTCGTAGCCTCCATTTTGTTTGTTACACTAAAAATGAGTAAATATATTAAAAATAACTATTAAATTTGAACGTAAATTAATAGATAGTATAATATATATAAAGGCTACTTACTTTCATAAAATTCCAATTTGGAGTTGTGCTTTTACTTGTGTGTTTTCCATCTAATGTACTACAAACCTTTAAAGCACTATATATTGAAAATAAGGGGATTAGAAATAGAATAATCAAGATGTTTAGACATAATATAATAAATACTTACTCATTTACAATATTTTTTAGCTCCATGTCCGGTTTTCTTCCCAATGAGCAGAACCAACACACAAGATTCTCGCTTTGGACAAATAACTAATAGCTGCCAGTGGTTTCTGTATATACACATGATTAGAATCTATTAAAAAAACTTGTGTAAAACCGGAAGAGGCCGGGATAACTTACGAATGATGGTATGCTCCAAGGTAAATATCTCTTTTAGAGACAAGTCATCCAATTCTCGGATGTAACTCGACAATTTGATCACGCTTATTCCCAGACTTTTGTATGGATTGAGGCTCGAAGAATCCATACACGTGACCAATGCCCCTGCTCCACTATCATTTCGTGCATCATCCTAAAATATGCCAATTTAAGTGAACTTATAGCTTATATATTTACTAAAATGAAAAGAGTCATGAAAGATATGAACTTACAATGTCCAAAATTGTAAAACAGCCTATATTTAGACATTGATTGCCCATCCCAATCTCCGGGGCATCAGTGTGGGAAATGTAGAGGGGGATATTGCTAGAAGCCATCCCAAATAATGTACAATCCCATGGAACTTGGAATGACTGCATATATAATTGTGGGGAAAGAGACAAGAGATCAAAATGGGATTTGGAGAAGTCTCCACAACTCGGTGTCTTCTCCTTAGATGCGAAGGAGTGGCAATAGCTTTACCCAAGTCTTTTGGTCACCGAACATCCTACATATTTTATAAAATATAATCATAAACAATAAATCAATTT
This sequence comes from Sphenostylis stenocarpa, assembly GCA_963425845.1. Classification (NCBI taxonomy): domain Eukaryota; kingdom Viridiplantae; phylum Streptophyta; class Magnoliopsida; order Fabales; family Fabaceae; genus Sphenostylis; species Sphenostylis stenocarpa. The sequence goes on from OY731401.1 coordinate 33,839,621, forward strand.
ATTTATGTGTTAGATGTATTATAACCATACATATACATACCTTTGCCATGATTGACCTAACTAAATGTCGGGGCCAACTAATGAAGGTCTGAAGGGCTTGGCCCACTGTCTGCACCTCTTCAGTGGGGATAGGGACACTAGCCGCAGCGTCAACCACCTTTTTAACCACTACTTTGACCAAGTTAGGATCCAAAGGCACATTGTGGATGGTTGAAGCCCCTTCATGAACTGATCCATGGGCCACTAGCCTTTGACCTTCATCTACCTCAACCCACAAGCCATATCGATCATCCTTTGTGGATTCGGGATGAATAGATGCCACCTCGGGTGTGACCTCGATAGTGGCTTCAAGCACAACTACCCTTTGTGCTAACTCTTGGACCTACAAATACAGTAAATTCCAATAAGGACTAAGATTTTAGAAACACAAGTCAAGTACCAATCCAATTTGTGGTTGAAAATGCACCTGATGGAGGATGAGCATCAGGAAATGAAGTACCCATGGAGGACATACGCAGCAACTCGCTCCCGCACACGTGCAAGTGATCGTCTCCTCAAGTCGTGCGTCGATGGCAGGAGTCAACTCTTCCTCCAATTTTGCCCCGATGGCCGGTGTCAATTTCTCCGTGAGAGCCATCTCCAAGGCAAGCAATATCTTCTTGACTCGGGGATGTGGAGGTGCGGATATCCTCGTGATGGTGGTCCAAAATAATGTCTGACACCCACACCTTGGCCAACAGCTCGAACATGACCTGGATGTTCCGGTCGTCCAATAGCAAGTGGTCAAGATATCCTGACGACCGTAAGGGATGAAAGTTCCCTGTGTACACTGCTCCTCCAAGGCATCCTACATTATAAAAGTTAATTTTATTAATGAACATGTTACATATAACTAATTCAAAGTAAATTAACTTCTTTTACTTACAATCCGAGCGACAATTTCTCGGGTTTCAGGCGACGTCATGTCACCGGAAGGCTTTGTACGCGCCCTCTTCCACTTCTGTGACGTTTTGGAGGAGATGGTGGAGGAATCTGCTCTTCGCTTAAACCGGAAGAGGCTAACTCCGACTGTCGAAGTCTACTCTTCTCCTCCATCATCTTCTCGAGTCAATAAGTCGTACCCCCACGAGACGAGAAGGTGGGGGCGACATTCTTCCTCTGAATGTCTTTTGCTTTTTGTCTTCTTTCTCGCAACATAATTGAACACAATATTAGATACACAACTCATTATGAAATATTCAAGTCAATTAAGCCATAAGCTATTACCTCCCACTCTGAACCAGTCCTACTATGTACAAACTTCTTCCAAGTGTCCTCATCTATGCCATATCTTTGGCAAGGGGTTAATCCCTTGCTAACTTTGTCCTCAAGCATACACCCATTTAGTGGTCAATGTGGACTTGAACTGTCTCCACATTTTTGCTATGGTTGTCATTATCTTCCTCCTCACATCCTCAGAATTAACTAAATCAAAGTGTTCCTACAATAGCAAACAAGTTTTAGTTAATCAATTGATAATAATGTATAAACAATATAAACAACTAAATACACATACTTACAAGAAGATCTTGCCATAACAAGTTCTTCACGGTTTCCTCCACATGATCCCAAGTAGGATGGAGAATAGATATCTACACAACATAAACAACATAAGTATCAACAATATATTTGAAATGAAATTAACTTTGAAATAGAATAAATACCTTCTCTCTAGCTAGTGTACCCAAGTAGCTTCTAAATTGGGTACTGAAGGGACCTGACACCTTGCCAGTCCTAGGATCAGCAGAAACGGATAACTTCTGGCCGAGATATGTGTCTAACGGTCAAGCCTTTCAACCGTGTAGATTGTCGACTCCTCTTACTGGAAAATGTCTTTCCGGATGCCCGAGGAGATGGTGGAGATGGTGGAGGAGATGCCATTTACCTGTAATGAAAAAAACATAGAATTATATCAATACACATGCAAAGTCTCCTCAATTACATGTTAAAAAAATAAATAAATAGAAACATAACTTAGATTGTATTAATATTTTCCCATATGCCTTCATCATGGTCATTGCGAGTAGCATGAACAAAGTCCTCTTCCAATTGGGATATAGCAATAGGCAACCGTGGTGAATTTTGAATGTTAATAAAATCATCTAATTCTTCTCCATTCTCATTTGTGACATCAATCATTTTTCCTTTGAGGACAACTCGACCACCTATCATTTGATGGATCAGTGACATAAAACACTTGTTTTGCCTGGTATGCCATTATGAAGGGTTCTTCCTTATGACCAATCTTGTTTATATCAATCAAAGTAAATCCCATTTGGTCTCTTTGGACACCAGTATTGCTATCAACCCATTTACATTTAAATAAAGGCACTTTGAATTTAGTATAGTCGACCTCCCAAATCTCCTCAATCACTCCAAAGTAACTAATTGATGCCATGATGGGGTTTTTGTCCTTTGCACTAGAAAAGTGCATAGATGTTGCCTCAATAGATACTCCACTATTCTGGACCGTACTTTTGTCATCTTGTGCCTTCGTATAGAATGAGTATTTGTTAATGTCATACCCTTGCCAAGTTATAACATTATGTCTAGGCCCATGTGCTAGCCATTTCAAGTGTATCGGAGGCATTGTCACTTGAAAATATTTTGCTTTGAAACCAATTGATAAAGTTGTTGTTATGCTCTTTCATCAACCACCTTTCACCCATTTTGGGGTTTAGGTCCTTTAACATTGCTTTATGCGCATCTATGTAAGGAATAACCTCTTCTGTATTGTTCAAAATATACAAGTGGGCGGTGGTCAACTCTACATGATCTTTTGTTTGAATTCTAATACCACGAGTTCCCTTACCATTTAGCCTATCATCATGACGATTTCTAGGTACACCCACAAGTACGACTCTTGCCAAGTAATCTGAACAAAATTCTATGGCTTCTTCTGCAATATACCGCTCAACAATTGAAGCTTCAGGTCTATATGGATTTTTAGAATACCCTTTGAAGATCTTCATGTATCGCTCAATTGGGTACATCCACCTCAAATAAACCGGCCCACAAATTCGTATCTCCCTCACAACATGAACGATTAAGTGAATCATTATATCAAAGAATGATGGAGGAAAATACATCTCCAATTGACATAGCACAACCGTAGCCTCATTTTCCAACTCATCTAGTGATTTTTCATCGATAACCTTGACACAAATAGAATTGAAGAAAAAACATAGTCGCATAATGGCATGTCTAACATTCTTAGGCAATATGTTACGTATAGCCACGGGTAACAACTGTTGCATCAAAACGTGACAATCATGGGACTTTAATCCAATTAACTTCAGATCTTTCATGGATACAAGACTCTTAATATTTGAAGAGTATCCTTGTGGCACTTTAATACTTGCAAGACAATGACATAAACTATGTTTCTCCTTCTTTGACAAGGTGTGACATGCTGGTGGTAGATATGTTCTATTGCCTTCAGGCCTTGGATGTAATTCAGGACGTATTCCCATCTCACAAAGGTCTTGACGTGCTTTGATCCCATCCTTTGAATTTCCTTGAATGTTTAACAATGTGCCAATGAGACTATCACATACATTCTTCTCCACATGCATAACATCAATACAATGTCGTACTTCTAAATGGCTCCAATATGGAAGATCAAAGAAAATTGATCTCTTCTTCCACATGTTCTTGTCAGAAGACCTTTTTTGGGTCTTTCCAAATGTAATGCTTATGTTCTTCACTCGATCGTAAACTTCTAAACCAGATCAGTGGTTCTCCGGCAATTTCATCCTCCCGTATGCCATTAAAAGCTTTCTTCAGTCTACGGTATGGATGGTCATGTGGGAGAAATTTTCTGTGCACTGTTATAAACTGTCTTCTTTCCATGTTTCAATTGTATATAACTGGTCTCTTCTTCACAAATAGGACAAGCATAATGCCCCTTCACACTATACCCACTCAAGTTTCCATAGGCAGGGAAGTCATTAATGGTGCAAAATAACATTGCATGCAACTTGAACTTCGTCGCTGATACCCATCAAATGCATCTACTCCTTCCTCCCATAATAGTGTTAAGTCTTCTATCAAAGGACTCAAATACACATCTATGTCATTTCTTGGCTGTCTTGGACCTGAAATCATCATACACAACATGACATATTTGCGCTTCATGCATAACCATGGTGGAAGATTGTAAATCATCAATAAAACGGGCCATGAACTATGGTTACTACTTAAATTTCCAAAAGGATTCATCCCATCTGTTGCTAATCCAAGTCTAAGGTTTCTTGCATCACTACCAAAACTTGGAAATAGACGGTCAAAATTCTTCCATTGGGGAGAGTCAGATGGATGCCGCATTTGCCCATCACATGTTTTTCTCTTTGAATGCCAAATTAAATTTTCAGCATCTTCGTGAGCGTACAACTGCCTAAATCTTGGAATAATTGGAAGATACCATAAAACTTTTGCAGGAGGACGTTTTTTACCACTCTCCTGACTACAATCATCACCATCCTTCGCTTTGTAACGTGATACACCACATGTTGGACATTGGTCTAAAGATGAGAATTCTTTCCTATATAACACACAATCATTAGGGCAAGCATGTATCTTCCTATATTCTAAACCCATCGGACATAGTATCTTCTTCGCTTCATACATACGGTCCGGCAAGGTGTTATTGTCTGGGAGCATCTCCTTCAAAAGTTGGAGTAATTCATTAAAACTTGTATCACTCCAACCAAATTTGGCTTTTAGATTGACCAATCTTAACACAGATGACAACCGTGTGAAAGTTGTACATCCGGGATACAAAGGTGTCTCTGAATCGGTCCTCAATGTATCATATATAGATGCATGTGCTTCAAGAAACCTCTCTTGACCCACATCACAAAGCATGTCCTCTATTCGATCTTCGCAGGTTACATCATCCTCAATAGTTTGTGATACTGTTGGAATATGAACCACTTCACCGTGTCATGTCCATATTGTGTAATTCTTCATCATCCCATCGCAAATAAGATGCTCCCGCGTTGTGTCCATCTCTTGTACTCTGCCATTTACACAATTAACGCATGGGCAGTAGATTTTCCATTCATTTTGGGAGCATTTTGTTTGGCAAATTTCAAAAAGGAGTCAACTCCATTCTCATACTCTTCTGACATACGACTTGCATTGACCCAAGTTCGATCCATCTAACTACATAAGAAGGCTTGCCTAGATATTCAAGGTTTATTAGAAAAGGTTTAACAAAACAATACAAAAAAAACGTGTACATTGCCTAACAATGCTCTAATGTTCCATACATGCTCTAATGTTCCATATACCACTTCGAAAGCTAAAGCTAAACCTAAACCTAAACCTAAACCTAAACGAAACCTAATGTTCCATATACCACTTCGAAACCTAAACAAACCTAGATCAAATCAAACCATATATACAAAATCATCCATCATCTTTCTAATGTTCATACGCAGGAAATGCTCTAAATAATTCATATTTATGTTAAATGCATGTTGTAAATCATCCATGCAACTTAATCTAACCCGATGAGAGCGCGGCGAGTGGGCGGCGAAGGAGGTAGCAGCGCGAGGGGCGGAGCGCGGCGAGTGGGCGGCGAGTGGGCGGCGGACCACGCGCGAATGAGGTAGCAGATGGCGAGGAGGCAGAGCGAGGGCCGGCGAACCGGGCGGCGAAGGGGCGCGAGGGGCGGCGAGGGGCAGCGGTGAGGACCGAGGCACGGAGAAGAAGAAGCGAAGGAGGGAGTATGTGGGACGAAGAAGAGGCGAGACGAAGGGGAGCGCAAAGGCGAGAGGTATAAAGGACATTCAACGTCGGTTATTAAAAACCCGACGTGGATAACGCTTTCGACGTCGGGTAAATCATATAACCGACGTTGATTTTGGGAATTCAACGTCGGTTATACATAACCGACGTTAAATTTAAACATTTAACGTCGGTTATAATATAACCGACGTTGAATTTCCAAAATCAACGTCGGTTATAATATAACCGACGTTGAATTGCAGTTACTACGTCGGTTATTATGTAACCGACGTTAAATTTTGCCTCATAATTACAAGTTTGCCACCGCGTCTTGTACAACGTCGGTGTTCGTGATAGCCGACGTTGTATGCTGTCGTAGAAAGTGTTTTCTGTAGTAGTGACACCATTTATGTATCCAAGGGGCTAGTCCATTTTTCTAGCCCTTGTCTTTATTCTTTTCTAGCTTTTTTCCATCTCCTCCTCCTTCCCCAGTCTTTGAAAATGAGCATTCACACCTTGATAGACAACTATCCTAGTGTTCAATGAAATCCTTGTTTTTACTTACTTTATTGCTTAAACTCCACACCTTATCTTCATAAAATTTTGCACCTTACTTTATTATATATCCTTCTGTCATGGACAATATTAGGAGTTCTATCATTAAAACAATTTGTTAGCTTGAGAAAATATTTCCATCAACATTCTTTGATTCAATGAAACATTTGGTTATACATCTCCATATGAATTAAAGGTTGGAGGTCCTGTGCAATACAGATGGATGTATCCATTTGAAAGATGCATGTTGTATTTGAAAAGAAGGTTCAAAATAAGACAAAGGTTGAAAGATCTATATGTGAAAAATATATTTTAGAAGAAATTTCTGATTTTGTTTCTATGTATTTTGATCCCTACATTTAAACAACTCAAATGAAGATAGAATTACTGAGAAGTTGTCTATTTTTAAATACCTATGTCATTCTATTGGTGAAGGTCATAAAAGATTTTTAACAAAGGAAGAACTTCATATTGTCGAGATATATGTCATTGTAAATTGTAAAGAAATAGAACCATATCTAAAGTATGTTTTCTTCATAATATTTCAATTTATTCAATTCAAAATCATATTAGTTATAATATTAATTGTTGTATCTATTAGAAAATTTGCAGATTCACTAAAGGATAGAAATCCAAATATCTCTAAGGATAAAATATTGGTATCTCAAGATAAATATTTCAATAGGTGGCTAAAGCATTAAGTGAGTCTTTCTCCATAACAATCTATAGTGTATAATTTGATATTTATTGTAGTAAGTGATGTGCTTATGTGTAATTTTTTATAAGTGAGTACAAGCCAAGTTGAGGATTGGTTGATTTGTGAGATAAGTTATGCTCTAGTTAAGATTGTGACTTCTTATAATGGTGTAATAGTTAATGAATATAGATTTCATATAAAGCAGTGTGGAGCAAATAAATCCACCCTCAATAGTGGGATATGTTAGAAAAAATATATATGGTGAAAGCAGTTTGGACTATTATGGCATTATTGAAGAGATATTATAATTGTCTTATCTTGGATATCCAAACAAAGTAATTATTTTACATTGTCATTGGTTTGATCCTTTTCATGGTGTTAAAGTTGATGACGCATATGGGTTGGTTGATATCAAGCATAAATCAAAACTTCAATCAAATGAATCATTTGTATTAGCTAAACAGGCTCAACAAGTGTATTATACAAGATACCCACAAAATATGGGTAAAAATAATGGTGATTTATGGGCAACTTTCAAAGTTAGAGCAAAATTATTTATGATTGAGACATAAATAATGAAGAGGATTTATCAAATGAGAAAATTATTATTAATTATTTCAAGATGATGAATCAATGAGAATGTACAATATTCTTATTAATGATGAGGAGACACGATTATTTGATGCAAATGTCCCAATAGAAGAAATAAACATGGATGATGTCAATTATCCAATGAACAATGTGCACAATGTTGAATTCATAAATGGTGATGATGAATTCATGGATGAGGAGATGAAGTTAGATGATTTAGATGATGATTTCGACAATTCATTTGAGGAGTGGTTATAAATGAATTATCTTAAGTTTATTTAATAGTAGATATGTTATGTTGAAATTACATTAATTTTTTTCTTGTTATATTTTCATGTTTCTATAGTAGTGGCATGTTTAGATATGTTACGTTTTTTAATTCATTGCATTTCTATGTGTAAAAACTCAAAATGTCTCCCTGAGGAAGAGGTCGTAATTTTATTACTCCATTTCTTTGTACTCAATCTCTCGTTAATCATCTAGAACTTTTTTTTTTTTTCCACACACCACTTACAATACAAATACATGAATGATATTTTATTTATTAACTTTTAAATTGTTTGCATACGATGTATTGTTCATTATTCTTGTCTAAACTGCTACTTCCATCCATGAACCATCAAGTGAGATAGACCAATCAACTAGTGGTGGTCAATCAACAACTATCACCCCACAAATTGCAAGGGATTAATTACAAACTAGTGAGAGACAAATTACAAGAGGTTAACTATGGAATAGTGAGAGACAAATTGTGAGAGATTAACTATGGATTAGCAAGTGACAAATTGTGAGAGATTAACTACGAATTAACGAGAGACAAATTGCAAGGAATTAGGTGCATATTAGTGAAAGAAAATTTGTGAGGATTAGCTTCCTATTAGCAAGAGACAAACTGCGAGGGATTTGTTGTGGATTAGCGAAAGACAAATTGTGATTAGTGAGAGATTAACTACAAATTAGCTAGGGAAATTGGCGACAATTTAGCTTGACAATAGCTAGAAATTTATGAGAATAACTAGTTAGGGAAATACAACAATTCCTCACTTAAATTAGCGAGGGATTTGGCGATAGATTGGTGAGATAATTTGCTATAAAATAGAAAGAGAATACATCTTTCGCTAATTAGATACTCGGATTTGACGACAGACTTTCATAGCTAGTCTGTCGCAAAACGTATTAGCGAAAGCTAAACTACATAATAGCTACAGAATGTATCATAGTTAATGTATACATTTCTTGTAGTTATATTTGCACATTTGTGCATATATTAGCCCAAATGAGAAATTCCAATTTCTTTGATCATAAGGATAATAGTCCAAATTTTTTTGAATTATTATAAATAGGATTACATAGTTGTAACCCTAATATAATTCAAAATACAATACTATGAGACGTTCCTTTTACTATAATTCATATTTTTGTTATGGTATTAGTCTTTTTTGTCTTCCCTATTTTAATAAGCATATTCTTAGTTGTTGTCACATAATTTGTCTCAATTATCCTTAGTCAAAAGGGAATGCAATGGCAAGTTCTACGTAACCTACCTCAATTATCTAAGTATGGTTTATTGGTCACTTAGCCCAATTGCTTTTAAGTTGAAATCTAATAATTTAAAAATTTTAGTTTTAAATAAAAATGTTTAAAGGCATGTTCAAAATTATTCACTATTAAAGGAAGAATTGTTTCCTTTTTTATTCAGTTACTCATTCAAATTTTCTAATTTAAAAATAACATATATTTTCTTACAACTCATATTATTATGTTGTATCATCATATTATATAAAGTACTACATCATAAATATATTTTTTTTATAATAAATCATCATGCAAATATCTTAGTTGAAATAAAATTTTTAAAATACTCACATAATAATGTTGCTATATATTATGCATCATATGCAATGAGACGCATAAATATAAGATATTTTGACTTTTAATTTTCTAAAGGTACACACTTCTCACTCTCCGTTATTATACTAACGAGACAAAATGTGAATATAAATGGCATAAATATATAATGATCTATTTTTCTCGAGATACATGTCATTGATTCTTATTCTTTCAATTTACTTTTAAAAATGATAATGTGAGATGCAAAAATATATAACAATATATTTTCTTGAGATAGATGTCCTTGATTCATTATTATTATTATTATTATTATTATTATTATTATTATTATTATTATTATTATTATTATTATTATTATTATTATTATTATTATGCAAACTATGATTACATGATGTTAAATTCATTAATTTCCTTTCATGTGAAAAAATATATTTATTAAGAAAAAATATTCATTTTTTACTATATACAATATTATCAATGATTATTAAATTTCATAACAATATTATATGGCAAATATATCGGACATCACAAATTGTTTCCAATTTGTCATCAAAGATATTAAAATTACAAATTCAAATATATTTGTAGGTTTATATATCATTTATTATGAAAATTAAATGAATTTGTGATTTTGGAGAAATCATAATAGATTAAATCTTATATTAATATAATTTCAATATTACCTTATATAACCAAATGTGATATAAATATGTGTTCAATATTTCATTGGTATAATATAAATATTATGAAAAAATATTTCACATAACAACATATTTGATATTTGGTTCTCTATAGAAAAGTAGGAAAAACTTACTAAGTATAAAGAAAATGAAAGTCCATCACAAATTAAGATGGTCCATATAATTAACTCTTTACAAAACAGGGAATATAAGATAGAATATCTATTCAAGAAAATGATAAAGAGTCCTAATAACCACACCTATAAGGTAAAATGATACATGATTCATAAATTAACTTCTTACATAATGGGTCATATAAGTTCATGTTAATATCAAAAAGTAATATATTTACATAAATTTGATCATCCTTGTATACCTCAAAAATATGTTATACTCCAAACAGTTTGGTAATAACTCTAAATTAAACTTATTTTGGTCATAATTTTAAATTGAGCACACTTCACTCTTAGAATCCAACACACATCTTCTAAATTAAACTCACATTGATATTAATGATACTTATAAATTGTTAGTATGAATTACGTAATTGTTAAGAAAAACTTATAGTCGTTGAATAGACTTTGTCACACCTGCAATAGAGATAAAAATAATTGTCTCACTCAAAAAAGTCTTATAAAATTTCATGAATGAGTCTTATAATCAACTCATTAAACTACATTAATGTTAGACTTTGAGTTGTGCAACTTATTAACATCATGTTTAGATTCCCAATTTCATAACATTTATTACATAACGAAAATATTTTCTATATCAATGCATGTTATGATAATAATATACAATTAATCTACTTGATCACTCAGTTTAATCACCATTAAACATATATAATTTATTATTTAAAATATAGAATATAAATAACATTATTCTATTATCTACTAATCATCTTATTATCATTGAGAGACTTTTCTAATATTACTATTCTTATTTTTTATATTAACTTAAGGAAAACTTAAGGAAAAGAATATCTTTGCGGGTAACTCTTACTCTTTTTTCAAAATTCAACAAAGTTTGATTGAGAAACTTTTCTAATATTACTATTCTTTTTTTTTATATTAACTTAAGGATAAGAATGTCTTTGCGGTAACTTTTCCTCTCTTTTTTCAAAATTCAACAAAGTTTGGTATAATAGATCTAAATTGACAATCATTCAAATTGATTTATCCTTCATTATTGTAATTTTTTTCATAACAAAATTAATTTTTAATTTAAAATGAGTCTTCATTTTAAATAAATGATTTTATCAGGATCTTAAACAAATTGTTTTTAGAAAAAGCTTTTTATTTCCTAACAATTATTTTTAAGTTAAACAAAGTGATTTTATCCATTTTTTAAATAAGTAATTTAAAGTAATTTTAAACAAATTGTTCATGGTGCCACCATATGATTATTTTGAAAGTACTTATCTTTTTAGATTCCCACATCCATGCAGGTCAACCTTGCTGGACACTTATATAGGACCCAACACGCACGCGCATGAGAATTGTTTAATTAAAAATTCTTAAAAATTTGCACGTGCGTTTAAAGCATAACACGTGGTGATAATGTTAAGCTTTTTCGAAGAGGTTGAAAGGGTTGAGAAGTGTTTCTTTTGGTATAGAAATTTAGAATGTTGTGTTTAGTTGTTCATATGATATCTTCTCATATTATAATTTGGAATGATAACATTTTTTTTGTCTAATATTTATAATTTTATAGATTATGATTTTCTAAAAAATATCTCCCGAGTTTCGTTTTATTTAATTTTGGTTTTGATGTCATAGAGTTTTAGTTACTAAAATATATTTCTTTCTAACTTTTTGTATTTTCTTATTCATTTTTATATATAACTAAATATGCTTTAGCATTTGCTTTCATTAAAAGAAGATAGAGGAAAAGTATTTTGATTGAGATAGATAAAACTTTTTTTTATTTCATCTAATCATGTCACATCAAAGTGAATATGATAAAAAAAAAAAACATCTAATTTTTTCAACCTTAATTAAGACAACAAAAATCTTAAGGAGACATTAATTGTTCTTCAACAAGAGTGGCATTTCATGAACTAATGATTAAATTTATGGTAAATTTTTTCTCTTGGTCAAGTGCCAATTTCAACCTCTACTTCACCTGCAAGTTCAACCTCCTCCATAAGTATTATTTTCGTGATGGTTTGTGACAATGTTAAGAAATTTGTCACCTTTTTTTATTACACTTTTTACGCCTAATTTTGTGATGATATCATGGGTTGTCACTATTTTTGACAAAGTTGAGAAATCTATCATAAAAATTAGGGTTTATTGGTGACAATTTTTTCCTTCATAAATTATTATTCTTTTGTAATGTAAAAGGGTTGATTGTGAAAAAAAAATGGTTTTGATATATTTTTCAATAATTTTTTATTTGTATTTTAATAAGTTGAAATTTGAACACTTCTAGTTTTCCTGGCTCTTAAATGAATCATTAAGAGTTGTGTGTAGAAAAGTTAAATTGTAAAAAAAAAAAAAAAAATGAATTACGAAGTACACACCATGGTTGTCCAATGCGTTCTGCTCGTGAGTAATCCCGTGTAAGTGAGTTGTGTTAAATTATTGTGTTCGTCTTAACACACAAAAGAAGAAACAAATAAGTGCATAGAACTCACAGTGATAGTTGTTACATTATTCATAGTTCTTGCAATAAGAGGTGCATAGAACTCTCACGCGTTGAATCTTATATCATACATTCATACTTGCTATATTATTCATGGTTCTTCCAAGCTTTAAGAGCTGCATAGAACTCACTTGCTTCAACCTTATTCTACACATACTACAACAACCCTTAAAGCACACAACATAATTATATAAATATGTTATTTAGAAATGCCCAATTAGCTAGGGTTTTGTCTGAAGGAACCCTAAGAGTTTCAAGAAATGGTCTTCCTCCTCTTTCAGTAGACTTTCGTTTCAGACGATCCTGTCTTTCTTCATACAAAATCTCAGCCAACCTGTCAAGAGCCTCAGCATTTGTTCCTTCCCCTGCGTCTTCAAAATTAAAAGTATCCAAATTCATCCTCACAACTTTTTCTTTTAACAGATTTATTCCAGTGTCACTAAGACCCTTCAAGTTTTCTTTTGTAACATTAGCCATGTCGGTGAAAGCAGGATCCAAGTTATATTCCTGCATTGATTACATTATTCATCAATTATACCGAAATATATATAATCCAAAACAACAAATAACTTTATTATATTATTAAATATAATTATTAGATGAATGTATGTTAAAAAGTAGGTTGTGAATTAATCTTTATCCAAGAGGTGTTAATATTTTGACACCGTTCAACAATCATAAATAATAATATTATAATAATATTTTGAGTAGGACTAGTGATTGTTAAATCATCATTTCTCTCTAAATAAAAAAGAATATATACCTCAATTCGAAGGTAGGTATTGCCAGGTTGGAAGCCTAAGAAGAGTGAAGCAAGGTACAATTCAGTCATGGCTGTTGAACCACCACCAAGAAGACCTATTCCTTTAGTAATCCAGTCTAGAAGGTTCCATGTGGCAGCCATTTGAACATCATAGATCTCCTCAATTTTCGTTGTTCCAGTCCCTAAAGACAACACTAGGATTTTGGGATACTTATTGTGTTGTAACACTTCACTCACCGTAGCTTGTGTCTGATCAAATTAAACTTGGTATTGTTAAACTTGATATATTGTATAGTGTATTCATGCATCATATTGACTTGTATTATTATCAATAATCAACTTAATTTACCGGATTCCCAGCTGCTGCACCACCATCAATCATATTGAACTCAACACCATCATTCACAAAATAGTAGGGTGGCAGATACACGGGTGCAGCTGAAGTTGATATGCATATATCAGACAACAAGGCATTTAAGTAGGGAGCACTCTCAAGCTGCATACACCAAAACATTATATTAATTCATCTTTCAATATATTAAAAATATGTGCACATGCTGCTAGCTAACCTTGTAGCTTGAAAATATAACTGGCTTTTGTCTCTTGAGGTCGAAAGTTGGGATTACAACTTTTGTCAATGTTTGATTAAGTCGTGTGTCCTTCAACAGTTCACGTGTTATGTTATGTAAATACTGACCATCGAATATGGGACCGTCTCCAGGACTGCATGTAGGTTGGTTCATCATCAGAAACAAAAGTATGTTATTAGCCAACCTTAACTATCAATATTGATGTTCTGAAAATATTAATATTATCATACTTAGATGTATTGAATATATGAGGGCCATCTTCTACGTAGAAGTCTACAATTTGTGCAGGAGTAAAGGCAGCACGACTAGGGTCATCAGGGCTTGGGGCAGCTAACATAGCTGTTATGAGTCCACCCGTGCTTGTCCCTCCTATCACGTCAAAATAATGTGCTAAATCTGCATTTGGATCCTTTGCCTGTCACTCAAACAAATTCAAAGCAACCTCATAAATATTCATTCACTCATGCCATTTGAATACATATATAATATTAACAATAATAATCAACCTTGAGAGCCTTATCCAAGTAATTAAGAACTGTTGCTGGAATAATCCCCTTGATACCACCACCATCAATGCTCAGGATAGTTATCATGCTTCCAGAGTGGGATGTTGGTAGTTTTTGGGTACTGAATCCAGCAATCAGTTGAGCCGCAAACACCAATACAAAGAGAAGCAAATGAGCCATTGATTGGAGCAAATGGTTCAGAAGAAGATAGATAGAATAAAAGTTGAGAGATGTGCGTGTTATGTTCACAAATGTGATGCCTATTTATAGACATTTGCATATGTCCAGGATTTAACAAATGTTGGCCACAAATTATTTTATGCATCATATTTGTGTTCGTATAGCTTACATAATCTTTAAAGTCTTCAGTGGTTCCGAAAGGAATAATGTTACAACAAATACCTTTTCATCTTGAAACTTGCTTATTATTCTAAAGTTGGATTATTAGAAGATAAAAAGATGAAGTTAAAAAAATAAGCTAATGATATTTTATGGGAGTTACTAGTTTAACAGTATAATTTATTTGATGGGAATAACTAGTTTCATTAGATTAATGACAACATTTTATTCATAGGCAATACTGACAAAAAATAATAAATAAATTATTAAAGTAACATAGTATAATTAACCTGTATCAAATCTTATTATTTTTTTTTACAGTATTGATACTGTTCATAGCACTGTTTCACACAATTCACTATTCATAGTACTGTTCAAAAAAAGTTGAAAAAAAAGAGAAAGAATTTTAAAAAAATAAAAAAAGTTGAAAAAGAAACAAAAAGAGAAAGAATTAAAAAAAAGGAGAAAGAAAGAAGTTTAAAAAAGTAGAGTTATCAATTTTTATATCCAGTGCAGTGCACATCAATTATTTGTTAAATTTCTTGTTTCAAGTGTCTTCTTTAAATTTGTATGGTCTTGCTTGTTTCTTGGTAGCAAAATTATTATTTGCTACTTCTTTTTTGTGGTACTAAAATTTATTTATTTATTTATTTAATTTTAATATTGTCATTACAAATCATAAGAGTGAATATTTATGGTAGATTGTTTAATTCTTGTAAGAACCTCAAGTAGAGAACGAGTAGTAAAAGACAGTGTAATCATTGATAAAATAGTCGTATTGAGTGAAACACGAGCATGAAGTATATACACATGAGAGAGTATTGTGAGAATAAACTTATTGTTATTTCTAATCTGTTTGTTGAAGCATGGTAGGGGAAATATTAAATACTGAAATTTCATAAACACAAATGCAAGTCTTGACTCAACATTTGGAGAGACTAATGAAACAACAAAGTGATGGACTCAGATTGGATCAAATGGAGCAAACACAACAAGACAATCATGAAAATAAAAGAAGAGATATGAGATGAAGAAGGGAGAATGAGGGAGAGCAAAGACAACCTATAGTTGATGCAATCAAGTTAAATATCCCAATATTTAAAGGAAGAAATGATCTTGAAGCTTACTTGGAGTGGGAGCTAAAATTAGAACATGTGTTTGCTTGTAGTGAGTACAATGAAGAACAAAAGATGGCATTAGCAGCAGTTGAATTTTCATATTATGCCTTAATTTGGTAGAATAAGTACCAAAGGGAGAGAGTTAGAAACGAAGAACCCATGGGGGAATCTTGGAGTGAGATGAAAAAAATTATGAGAAAGAGATATGTTCCAGCAAGCTATAATAGAGATTTGCAACTCAAACTTTAAAGGATGGCTCAAGGGAATATAAGAGTGGAGGAGTATTTTAAGGAGATGGAGGTGACCATGATTAGAGCTAATATTAATGAAGAGAATGAAGCAACCATGACTAGATTTTTTAGTGGGTTAAACTATGATATTATAGATGTTATGGAGCTACAAGAGTATGTTGAAATGGAAGATTTGTTGCATAAGGCTATTTAAGTAGAACAACAACTTAAGATGAAGGGAACTTAACAATAATAATTCTAATTTAAGAGATAAGGTTGTGAGAGATAAAGAAGTTTCACATGAGAAATCACTTAACAAGTCCAATAATTCACCACCGAAAAGGAAGACAAGTGAAGTGAAATGTTTGGGGAGACGACACTATGCTACAGAATGCCCAACAAAAAGGAATATGGTAATGTTAGCAAATGGAGAAATAGATAGTGAGTCATTAGTGAAGAAGAGAAGGAAGAGTCGGAGATGAAATTAGAAGCATATGAGGGTTATTTGTTGATGATTAGACGACTTATGGGAAGTAAGATGCAAGCCTTGGGTCAAACCCAAAGAGAGAATATTTTCCATACTAGATGTTCTATTCAAAGGAAAATATGTTCACTCATAGTTGATGGAAGAAGTTGTACCAATGTAGCTAGCTCAAGACTAGTTACCAAATTGAATTTGGAGACAACACCACACCCTAGGTCATACAAACTTCAATGGCTTAGTGAAGATAGAAAGATGATAGTGAGTAAGCAAGTGGAGGTGAACCTATCGAGGTGAACCTATCCATAGGACAATATAATGACAAGATTTTGTGTGATGTGGTTTCAATGGAGGTAACTCACATTCTTTTGGGGCGGTCGTGGTAATATGACACTAAAGTTATCTTTGATGGTTTTACTAATAAAATATCTTTTAAGTTTTAGAAAAAGAAAGTGGTTCGGAAGCTTTTGACACCTAGAGAGGTATGTGAGAAAGAGTGAAACAATTGAAAGAAAAAAGAGTGAAAAGAATAAGAGTGAAACACATGAGAAAAAGAAGAGTGGAAAGAACAAGAAGTTGTCACCGTGGGAGAAAGAGACCACCACAAAAAAGAGGGCATGAGAAAAGGAGTAGAGTGAGGTGAAATGGAATGCGGAGTGGCTTGAGGGAAAAAAGAGATTGAGGAAAGCGCGACATGACCAAAACAAAAGAGGAAGGAGGAGCACAACAAAAACGAGGGAGGAGGGTAAGCGAGAATAGGGTATATAAGCTACGATAACGATTGTTAGTAATAATCACCATCATATAGCACATATAACGACAATTATTAAACATCCGTCATTAAATAACTATTATCTTTAATATTTAACCATAGGTTTTATATAACGTCGTTATAAGTACTATGTAACGACAGTTATTAAATAACCATCATTATACAATTAATCATAATTTAAAAAATATCGTTATGTTGTTTTTGATAACAACATGTCTTGAATGATCATCATTAAAAAAAAACATGAGTGATAATGAAATATAAAAGTAGAGAATAATTTAATAATAAATATTTATTATTTAAAGATTAATTAGGTGATAACTTTTTATTTATAAATTTTGTAACTATTATAATATGATCACTAAATTAAATTTTATTTAATAAATTAATTTTTGTATAATATGATTATTAATTTATTTCTCTTATAATTACTTAATTAACTGAGTTCTATATTATTAGTGACTAAATTAGTTTTTATATAATTTTTTTAATATAATAATTATTAAATTAATTTTTATATAATATAGATTTACATTAACTGATTCTGATTATTCAAATTTAGATTAAATTTTTTTCTAAAAAAATCCCAGGACCTATTATTGTAACTTAGGTATTATATATAATTGTTAGTATTATGATTAGTTTAATATATCTCAACTTTAATATCTCAACTTTAAAAAGTAACTCTTGTACCTTGTGTAATACATTTGTCAGCAACATACGAAAGGAGAAACACTCATGAGAAAGAGCACTAGCCAACAATAATTCTACCCGAATAAAACTTTATTTTTACACTTAAACTCTAATATAAAATAATAATTTGTCCCTCACTTTCATCCTCATTTTATAATTGACTTGAGATTAATGTTCAAGTTTCGTTTTCAAAAATCATCATTGCTAATGGTCAGAGTTACCAGAGTTAAAGAATCACTTCGATATCGTATTAAATAAATAAAAATTTGAGTAATATATAAATAAAAAAATAATAAATTTAATGTTTTATAATTTTAAATTAAAAATAATATTATATTTTTTATATAATTTGTTTAAGATTTCATTCGTAAATACTTTTGAGTTTATTATAGTTATACAAATATGAATCCTCTATAAATATTCTTCAAAAAACTCGAGAATTTATCTTCGAATTTGATTTATCTCCTATTTCTAAATTTCCATACACATAGCCAAAAGTAACACTTTCAACCTCTTCACAAAAACTTAACATTATCACCACGTTTTATCCTTTAAAGTTGGTTTCTCCCATGTGCTAATTTTTAATTATATTTGAACCAAACGCTTCCCATGCATGTACTGAATTCTTAATGGGTCGTATACTGCCAAAATAAAAGAAGAAAAAGTGATCATATACTTCCAAAATGTTGTAATAGACAACTACCAGAAATTGGTAATTTATTCAAATGTAAAATCAGTTTTTTGAAATTTGTTATTTTAAAGAATCACATATTTAAGAAGTAGATACACCAATCTGTTAAAAATAAAATAAGTGTTTTTAAAATAAAATATTTTAAACAAATTGCTTATTTGAAAAACAAAAGATTCACTTGATACAACATGAAAACTGTTTTAAAATAAACATATTACACAAACACATTTTAGAAAAAAAAAAACAATATTATCTTTCTTAATAAAAAAAAGTTTTTTTTTTCAAAATGTAACCAGTTTTTTTTTCAAAATGTAACCTGTGATTTACTTATTAAAATAATTTGAAAATTTCTTATTTTGAAAATAACCAGATTAGAAAAATAAAATTTTAAAAAATATAAGCATGCTTATTTTATTAAAAAAATAAACACAAACGAATTGGTCCATTATTGATATTTTTTTCAAATAAAGTTAATGTTTTAATATGAGATCTAGATTTTAAAATGATATTCCAAATTTTAAAAAACAAGTTAATCTAATTAATGTTATTGAAAATAAATGTTCCAATTAAATAAAACTAATTATATCCTAATATTTCATATGTAAACAAACTTATATGTGTGATGTGACGGACTACTACGTGACAGAATAGTATCTCACAAAACTTTATCATCAATTTTAAATATTTTTTTTATTTTGAGACGATTTTTGTCATAATATATTTAATGATAATATTCATTTGTTATTAATATCGACACAATTTTTTTAGTATTTTTTTCTTAAATTGTCACAAAAATATATTCTCATAAAATTACGTTAAAAAAATTATTTTTTAGTGAAAAGGAAATTATATCACATTACTTGAACAAATCCATAATATATATATATATATATATATATATATATATATATATATATTTGTTTTAAATTAATTGTATCATAAAATATGTAATGGATTACATAATCATTATTTGGTATACCAGTAATAAATAATATATAACTATTAAAATAACTTCCCAAGTTAAATGTATGAAGTAGTCGCATTACATCGTTCATATACTTTTATTGTGTCTTTGCCTTCATTTTCTTGGTTTAATCTTTCACTTTTATTATGCATTCTTATCATCTTGGGCATACTTCTTTTATTTTTGGTCAGTATATCTTTTTTATTTCGTTTAGTTAAGATCACTTTATTCTTTTTTTTTAATATTCGAAATTGAATTTCTTATTCATATTTGTAGCTTTTACTTGTTTTTTAAATTATTAAGATTGTGAAGCGATTATTAAAAGTATTGGATTTACTGAAGAAGAAATATGAGTATTATTATATACTACAAAAATATGATTTGGAATTTTTAGAATTTCATTTTGATATTGGGTTTAGGTATTTATTTAGTCATAACTTTTTCTTAAACACACTTTACAATAGCTAATTTGAAATTATTAACTAAAAGGTTAAAAATATATGAGATATCTAATGTTTTTAAAATCGACACACCCATTAAATCGCCTAAGACATAAATTCAAGATTTAAAGATTCAATCAAGATTTAATCTAATTTAATAAAATAATTTTTATAATATAATAAATATATAATAAGTTCATTAATAAGTAATAATGTTTTAGTTAAAAAGAAAAAAGTAATTACTATACGTTATAATAAAAATTACAGGTATATTAAAGAATATAAGATAAATAATGGTTAAAATAAGATAAAAATATAATAAAATAATTATTATTTAAATTTGATATAATTAATATAAAATATGAAATATAAAAATAAAAAGTGAAAAATGTTTTATATTTATAAATAAGTTATATAAAAAAATTTATCATAATATTTTTTATCAAGATTCGATTTAAAACACTACTACAAAATAT
The DNA here is from genome assembly GCA_963425845.1 of Sphenostylis stenocarpa. Taxonomy (NCBI): domain Eukaryota; kingdom Viridiplantae; phylum Streptophyta; class Magnoliopsida; order Fabales; family Fabaceae; genus Sphenostylis; species Sphenostylis stenocarpa. The sequence continues at coordinate 33,860,476 of OY731401.1, forward strand.
ACTTTCTACGTCGTTATTTAACGTCGGTTATAGCTGAGACGACGTAGAAAGTACTTTCCACGTCGGTTCTCAAATGAACAGACGTTGAAATTGAATATTAAACACATTCTACGTCGGTTCCCATATGAACCGACGTTGAAAGTCTTTTTTTATTTTATTTTTTACTTACTGATAGCGGTTCCCTTATAACCGCTATCTAATATGCACTTTAGATAGCGGTTCCCTTATAACCGCTATCTAATATACACTTTAGATAGCAGTTATAAGGGAACCGCTATTATATCCTCTCAATTATGATCGATCATTTCAAGTTATGATCGATCAGAATCTAATTTCGCTCGAGCGAGGGTAGTGTCGCTCAAGCGAAATACAACCCGAGAATGCTAATTTTGTGCAGGGGGCGTTTCGCTCGAGCGAGAAGGGTGTCGCTCAAGCGAGATACATTTTAGATAGCGGTTAACCTGGAACCGCTATTATATTGTTTCAATTATGATCGATCAAAATGTAGTTATGACCGATCAGAACTATTTTAATCGATTAAATCTCGTTTCAATCGATTAAAACAATTTACCGCAAGCGTTTTAATCGATTAAAACTTATTTTTATCGAGTTAAAATTACTTGAAAAGTGTCACGAGAAAGTTTTGCAGTATTTCAATCGATTGAATCGCGAAACAATCGATTAAATCAACTTAGAAGATTTTTTGTAAAGTGTTTTAATTGATATAAACGTTGTCGTATCAGTTAAAACAAATCTGTTAAAGAATCAATAACGTATTAATGGATTAAAAGAAGTTTTAATAGATTAAAACTGCACTTTTAACAGATTAAAAGAATCTTTTAACAGATTAATTAAACCAGCAGTTTTGAAAATCTTCTATAAAAACAGTTTGACTTGAACTTTTTTAACATACATTGAATATATCATCTTTTACACATCCTTGAGCAATCAATCAATCGCTAATTGCGACCGAATTAAAGTGGGGGTTGGCTCGAGGTTAGAGTTCGACGTCACTAGGGTATGCGTTAGGGTTCGAGCTCCGCTGGGTTTGCATTGGGTTTCACGAGCATGACAATTGGGTTTGGCTTGACATTGGGGTTCGATGTCGCCGAGTTGGGGTTCGGCCTTGAGTTCGTCGAGGTTGAGGTCTGGGGTTGAGATTCGAAGTTACTATTTGACATTTTTCTAGTAGTGAAATTTACACGGATATATATTTATTTGTATATAAATATAATTTATTTGTAAGTTATTATCAAAAAATTCAAGTAGTTTAGTGGTTGGAGTATCGGCCTCCAACTCTAAAGTACTTGGGTTCGAATCCCGCCAATGACAATTCTCTTAAAAATTAAAAAACTTCTAAAAAATATAATATAAAGAGATGGAGGACCTAATAAAAATATAATATGAAGAGAGGGAGACTTCTAGATAAATAAAAGGGGGTAAAGGGGTTATAAATAAATAAAAATTATTAATTTAAAAAATCATACTTTCAATGTCGATTCTAATAAACCGAGCGTTGAAAGTCGACTTATAATCTGTATATTAGATAGCGGTTCCCTTATAACCGCTATCTAAAGTGTATATTAGATAGCGGTTCCCTTATAACCGCTTATCTCCCTTATAACCGCTATCTAAAGTAAAAACTTTAACGTCGCTTTTTAGAACCGAGCGTTGAAAGTTACGACTTTCAACGTCGCCGATACAACGTCGGTTATTAAGCCGACGTTGAAAGCCTTCCGAACCGACGTTGAAAGCTTTATTTGTAGTAGTGAAAACTCAATCGATTTTTTTGATTTTATTAAAAAATTTCAGTTTTATCCTAATTTAGTTGAAATTTAATTATTTTAAAATAATAAATTGATCTTTACACTACAAGAAAAAACGCTATTAGCGATCGATTTTTTCGATCGCTAATGGCCAAAATTCGATCGCTATTACTGTTAGCTGCTGAAATGGTTGGTCGCAAAAGGGCAAGTCGCTAATTTGTTAGCGACCGATTTACATTTCGATCGCTAAATAGCGACCGATGAGAGGTCGCTAAAGTGGTCGCTAAATAATTTGGTCACTTATTCATTGAAGACCAAAATAGCGACCGAAATTAATATAATAAATCGATCGCTAAATCGGTCAGCTAAATCCGTGGTAAAGTTTTAAAAAATAGCGACCGATATATTCGGTCGCTAATATATTAATATAATTATTTAAATAAAAATTAAAATCGATTACAGCTAAATAGCGACTGGATATAATCGATCGCTAATATATTAATTGAATTATTTAACTAATAATTTAAATCGGTCGCTAAATCGGTCGCTAAATTTGAATTGTATATTATAATAAATTTGTAGCGACCAAAAATTCGGTCGCTAATCTAACCAAATCTGAAAATTTTCGTTTAAAATTTTGTATATCCAATTTGACAAAATTTGTACCTGCTTAATTCATCCAAACATAACACAAATGAAAACTTAAGAACTAAAGTCAAATTATTCAAATCATAAAATTTGTACGTGCTTAATTCATCCAAACATAACACAAATGAAAACTTAAGAAATAAAGTCAAATTTTGTATATCCAATTTTACAAAATTTGTACGTGCTTAATTCATCCAAACATAACACAAATGAAACTTAAGAACTTAACAACTAATCAAGATTCAAAGTCTTAATATCGTAAAATTGAAAATTAGTCCTCTGGTATATTGTCAGTGTCATGTTGACTTGTAGTAGGATGACTATTCATTTGAATATGTTGTAAAATAAGCTTCATCTGCTCATCTTGTTGGCGTTGGTTGTTCCTCAACTCCTGCATCTCTTCTTCAAGTGTCTTCTCCTTATTATGCTTTGCCACCAATTCAGCATTTAACTTTTCAATAGTCTCACGCATTTGTTCAATTTGATGAAGTACTGGAGTTTGAGTAATAGAAGATTGAGAACCTGATGTAGTAATGAACTTTTTGCTCAATGTACCAAGTCCATACACATTTCCTTTTTTATTTTCACCTTCAACAAGCTGAAATGTATATTTGATTATCATCAGCAGAGACAATAGGAGACTCTTGTGAAGATGAGCCTTCACGCAAGTTATGTTGATGGACTTCTTCTCTGCATTGCATACATTGTTCCTAAAAATGAAGTGAAATATAATTATTATGAAGAAAACATATATTGAATAATAAACTATAACTTAGTTGTTAAACATATAGCAAGATAACGAGTTTTTTCATTGACCCATTGTCCGAGTCTTTAATTTCTTTGTCCTCTCAACAACCTCCCAAACGGTTGGTTCCAGTTGAAACTCCGTAGTCTACACATTAAAATGAGACAAAATTCATTACCTAAAGTGTAATATATTGTATTAAATTACTTATATAAAAATATAATAAACTTACCATCTTCTCAAAGTGAGCTGCAGTAGATATGGAACCCCCACGAGTAAGTTGAGGCACCCTTATCAACGGCTCGATTAGCCTTGGCAATGACACTCTTGTTTTGGAAATCTGGAGAACTCCAATGTAAGTCCAAAGATGCTCGAACAGCTGGCGGAATCCAGATTCCCGTATCCTTACCATTCCTAACTTTGTTCATTGAGTTTTTTAAAATTCGAGAACCTTTCTTATCAAAAACAGATCTTATGGCTTGCTCTTGTTCCACATCCCATATATACTCTTTCTGCATAAATAAAATACACAACAAACATTTAATTTATAAGAATAAAATGACATTGTTTAATGTAACTATAATTCAAATTACCTTGAACTCTCCAAACCATCTATCTCGAAGCTCAAGTGAAACCTTTCTCCAAGTGGGACTTGGTTCATCAAATTTTTGTTTGATGATTCTAGAGATTATAGCGGGAGGACCATTTGTTGGTATAAACCTGTGTTGAAACATATTGTGGGATTGATATTATTAAGAAATTTCATATTAAAGAATTATAATTAAATTAAAACATACTTACTCTCCTTTGTCTGCTTGTAACCATGGCCTTTGATCAACCATATTTCCGGACTCAACCTCGGTTGCGGCCGACCCAGGTACTGTGTAGGTTGACCAAATGTCGCCTCGATAGAGAAGGTAGTAGGAATTGTTTCTCCTACTATAGCTACAGGAGATTCTGCTGAGTTGAGGGAGGTGTGCGTTCTACAAACATAGGATTAGTAGACTTCATGGATCTTGGTCGAACGAGAACTAGGAGAGTTAGGGCTGGGTGAACCTCTATCATCAACAAGTACACCTCGACCACCACGATGAGGTGGTCTACGACCACCACTTCTACCCCTTTGTGGCATCTACAAGCGGATCTTATTACATATGTAACATGCATAAAATTAAACAATTGAAACAATGAATTACCCGATTGTGTTTTCTACACCCAAACGTGTCGGTTAGCTTACCACTCATTCACTGCAAATAATTAAATCATAATCATATCAATATATATATGTATATATATGAAATATTAAATAAAGGTGTACAATCAAATTTAACAATTGTAAAAATAATTTTAATGCATGAATTACCGAAGTATTCAGTATCATCAAAATCACTCTCAGTCTCATCCTCACTTGAAATATATTCATCCTCATCTTCATCTATATTTCTTTCATTTAGTAATTGTATATCTATTTCTTCTCCCCCACCATTAACATCAGCAAGGGAATCATCAATGAAGTTAGGATCAACACGAAGCACTACTTCAAGTCCTACAAGCTCATCATCTTGGTATGGAGTCTCATGCTCAACTTGACTGACTATATTATCAATGATTCTACTACGAGATTTTGTCTTTATTACACCCAACCAACCTCGGTGTCCCTCTGGATAACTTGTGTAATAAACTTGTTCTGCTTGTTGTGCAAATATGAAAGGATCATATGCTTTATTATATCTTCGTGATTGCTTTACTTCCACGATTCCATACTTATTATCTACTTTGGTTCCTATATTAAGAGTATTGTCAAACCATTCACAATGAAAGAGAACTAAGTTCATCAATGGCAAACCAGTATACTCTAATTGAATAATATTATACAATAATCCATAAAAATCTGACTCTAATTGACCATTGGTTCCTCGTACATAAACACCATAGTTACATGAATTCATGCCTTCACTCCAAATAATAGTGTGGAATTTGTATCCATTGATAACATACATAGGCCATGATTCAACTTTTCTCTTGGGACCCCATGCCAAATTAACCAATAATGGATCTTCAATATTATTTTCTGGATTTAGAACCTAAAGACAGCAAAGTCCTTTACACATTAGACTATGTAAGTCAGAATAAATATTTGTAAGACATATAAGTCAAAAACTTACATATTTTTTAAACCATTTAGGAAAATGGGATGAAATGTCTTGGTCAATTTGGGCATCAGAAATACTAGGATTTAGCTGTCTTAAATATTCAATATAAATACTGCAAACACGTAACAAATTACTCAAACCACACAAAGTAACATGAGTAATTTTGATGTGAGAGGAGTGAAAACATCTTACTCAAAATATGGTTGAACCTCTTCACAATTTTGAAGAACATATAATTCGGCAGCATCATAGTCTCTTTGGTCCAGAAAATATGTTTGAGATTTTCCAATTGGTCTTCCTGGGTAGTTGAAAATTGAAATAGGAGGAGGGAATGAAGAACCTTCACCTACGTGAACATTTCTAGGAATCCTAGTCCTTCTTGTTTCAACATGATCAGGATAATAAAATGAGGCAAATGTAGATGTTTCTTCCACCAAGTAAGCTTCACAAATAGAGCCCTCCACCCTAGCTTTATTCTTCACTTTCTTTTTTAAGGAGTGTAAGAATCTAAAAAAGAATACAAAAATGGAGTCTTTAAAGAACATATAAAATACTTTAGAAATGGAGGGTGAGTAGTTAGTGTAAAGATACCTCTCAAAAGGATACATCCAACGATATTGAAGCTGGACCACCAACCTTTGCCTCATAAGGTAGATGAATTGGAAGATGTTCCATTGAATCAAAGAAGCTTGGTGGGAATATTTGTTCCAATTTACACAATAAGACAGGTATATTTTCTTCCATAACTCGTAAGTGTTCAATATTTAGTGTTGTGGAAGTCAATTCTCTAAAGAAAAGACTAAGTTCAACTAGTACTTTCCAAATTGATTTTGGCAACGAATCAAACGCAATTGGAAGTAATCGTTGCATGAACACATGACAGATCATGACTTTTCATACCATGTAACTTTCCTTGATTCAAGTCGACACATCTACCCAAATTGGAAGCATATCCATCTGGCAATTTAAGTTCTTTAACCCACTTACAAATAGAGAGTCTTTGGGATTTGGTGAAAGCATATGCTTGCCTTTGGTTTGATAAGTTTTCCACGTCCAATGTCTTTCAACTCTAGCTCTTTTCGATTACATATTTCAGCTACATCCAATCGAGCCTTGTTTGTATCCTTAGTTTTGCCTTTGATATCCATGACAGTGTCAAACACATTCATGAACACATTTCTTTACTGTGTGCATAACATCAATATTATGACGTAAAAGTTGGGTTTTCCAATAAGGCAACCTCCAAAAATACTTTGTTTCTTCCAATTATGTGTAATACCATATCTCGCAATATTGTCTACTTGTTGTAATTCATAGCAAAGCTGGTAAGTGTGCCACCCTATTCCGGACATCAAGACTAGATAAACGTGGAGGAGGGGGACCAATCTCAACAACATTCTTCTTGAATGCCTTTTTATTCCTCCTAAATGGATGGTCTTGTGAAAGAAATTGACGGTGACAATCAAAATAGGAGATCTTGTGGCTATGACTAAGAGAAAATGTCTTTGTTCTTTCCATACATATAGGACAAGCAAGTCTACCAGCGATCGTCCAACACGATAACATGCCATAAGGCTGGGAAGTCATTAATTGTCCACATCAAAGCAGCTTTCATCATAAAATTTTGCCTCAATGACACATCATAAGTCAATATCCCTTCATTCCATAAGGTGCACAAATCATCTATAAGTGGTTGCAAGAATACATCAATCTTATGCTTTGGATTTGAAGGACCTGGAATTAAAATTGTCAAAAATATAAATTCTATCTTCATGCACATGGTAGGTGGAAGATTGTATGGAGTTAGGATAATCGGCCAACAAGAATAACTTTTGCCATACTTGACCAAAAGGATTAAACCCATCAGCACATAACCCTAATCGACATTTCTTGGGTCTTGACTAAACTCCGGGTGAAGAGTGTCAAAGTGCTTCCAAGCTTCCCCATCCGATGGATGACACATAATATTGGGGTCCTTTTCATTCTCGCTATGCCATCTCATGTGAGGTGCAGTGGCCATTGAAGAGTATAACCTTTTGAGTCTAGGAACAATTGGAAAGTACCACATTTTTTTAATAGAAATCTTTTTCTCAACTCCCCTCCTAGTGATAATCTTGTATCGATCCATTCCGCATATCAAACAATTAGTTATATTTTTAGATGAATTTTCATTATAATACAACATGCATCCGTTTGGACAACAATCAATTTTGAGACAACCCAAACCCAATTTTATCACTGACTTCTTAGCTTGGTTAAAATTCGTAGGCATTCGATGATCTTCTGGCATAGTCTCTCCCATAAATTGGACCATTCTATTAAAACATCCTTCAGCCATATTATAATCAGATTTCAAGCTTAGAGCTTCCAAAGATGCTGACAATTCGAGTGATGTGTACATCCTTCCCACAATGGTGCTTGCGCAGCAGCAAGCATGTCAAAGAATTTTTGAGTATCAGGATCAGGGTTTTCTGCCATGTCCTCTTCTCTAATTTCACTCTCGGTTTGAAGTTGGTATCCAAGTGACGGTCCGACATGATCCATAATCATTTGATGGAAAGGACCTAATTCTTCCCTTTGTTGAAAAGTTCCATGTGATCTCTCAACAACCACTGCAGGAAATTCCGGCGACTCTTCACCATGGTTTGTCCACCAATAATAATTAGGCATGAATCCCTCTTGATAAAGATCCCATGCAACTTGATCAACAAACTTGAAAACTTTACACTTACATTTAACACAAGGACATCTTAACATTTCACCTTGTTCTTGAAACATAGGTTGAACAATAACATATTATAGGAAATTATACACTCCTTCTCTAAATTCATCTGTTAGATGTTTGTTACTATCCAATCTTTGATACATCCACATTCTACCAACGGGGATCTCCATTCTTGCAAACTAACTACAACAATCAGCATAAGTGAAACTGCATTATTCACTTTATGTGATGCACTACTTATGTTTTTCTATTCTTGCGAATTAACTACAACAATCAGCATAAGTGAAACTACATTATTCACTTTATGTGATGCACTACTTATGTTTTTCTATTCTTGCAAATTAACTACAACAATCAGCATAAGTGAAACTGCATTATTCACTTTATGTGATGCACTACTTATATTTTTCTATTCTTGCAAATTAACTATAACAATCAGCATAAGTGAAACTGCATTATTCACTTTATGTGATGCACTACTTATGTTTTTCTATTCTTGCAAATTAACTACAACAATCAGCATAAGTGAAACTGCATTATTCACTTCATGTGATGCAGTACTTACGTTTTTCTAATACATTTTTTCCAAGGTATTTATCCACTACTTATGCAATACGTATGATACAGACCACCAAATAATTGTATAAGTAAACCCAATAATTATGAAATTTCTTTTCACTAAGATCCAACAGATAATTAAAACAAATTACAAATGGTTAACCTGAGGGCGTACAATCTCAACAAGTTCCCAAATTGGTCTGTCAAGCACCACCAAATCCGCAGTAAGAGGGATCGAAGAACCTATCTACTTCACAAATCCACCTACAAAAAATGATAAAGAAATTTTGTCAAAATTATCTATCCTATATTATTCACAATGCAAGAGAATAACAGTATATACATTCAAACAAGCCAAACCTTGGTTGAGGGTGTCAGACGCTGCGGAGGAGGTTAAGAACAGAGGTGTGGCGCGGTGGCTCACAGGGTGGCGTCCGGTTGACGAGGAGCTTTGGTGGAGGTTGGATTAGGGTGAGGGCTGACTTGGGGGGAGCAGTGAGGGGGCTAGGGTGAGGGCTGACTTGGGGGGAGCAGTGAGGAGGAGATACTGGCCAAGGTTAAGAGGAATGGGTGAGTGAGGCGCGAGAGTTAGGGTTATTTGGGGATAAGTGGCGTGAGAGACGAAAGTGAAAAATGTAGTAGTATATGATAACGGTTAAAGCTTAACCGCTATTATAATATCACTTCTAATAGCGGTTAAATCTTAACCGTTATTATATAACACTTCTAATAGCGGTTAAATATTAACTGCTATTATATATTTTCAAATATGATCGATCATTTGAAAATGTAATCGATCATAATAAAAAAATGTGGATGTCGCTCGAGCGAGATTAGTGTTGCTCAAGCGAAAAACAACCCGAGAATGCCAATTTTGTGCAGGTGGCATCGCTCGAGCGAGATCCTATCGCTCAAGCGAAATACAACCCGAGAATGCCAATTTTGTGGAGGTGGCGTCGCTCGAGCGAGACCCTGTCGCTCAAGCGTAACCCGAGAAATCCAATTTTGTGCAGGTGGCGTCGCTCGAGCGAGACCCTATCGCTCAAGCGAAATACAACCCGAGACTTCACAATCTTAAAATCTGGTTGTATATGATAGCGGTTCCAGTGGAACCGCTATTAAAAGGGCACTTCTAATAGCGGTTAACCCTTAACCGCTATCTAAAATATACTTTAGATAGCGGTTAACGTGGAACCGCTATTATATCTTCTCAATTATGATCAATCATTTCTAATTATAATCGATCATAATGAAAACTTACATTAACTATTTTTTTGAATATTATGTTTTTAAATTTGCTATTAGAGAAAACCTTTCAGAATTCAAAATGTTAAATACTTTTAAATATTAAAATTAACTTTATCAAAAATTAGGAAAAAAATTAATCCAAAAGAGTTCAAAAATTTATTATAATATTGTCAATTTTGAGTTTAATTATATTGTTCATTCTCAAAGTAGAAAAATATATTGTAATTATTTTAATTTAATAAAATATAATTTAAATTTTTAATACTAAAATTAAAAGATGAGATAATAATAAATTTAATTCTTTAAATTCAAGTAGTTAGAAACTAAAATTATAGTTTCTCTGTTTTAAATAATTAAAATAAATATTTAAAAATAAAAATCAAAACTAGTATTATTTTAAATTTATTAAAAGTGTAATTAAATCTCTATTTTCTTAATTTTATTTGTTTCAAACTTCTCAATTCTACATTTTTGTAAGTTCTATCATTATATTATCATCCTCATCTCCTCCCATGTTCTACTTTATCTTTACAATAGTCAGTATTCTTAAATAATTTATATTTTTAATTATAATTTTGTAGTATATATTTCAGAAATTAATCAATTCTAATCTATTATTTGAAAAACTAATCAATTCTAATCAATAATTTAGAAAACTAATCGATTATAATTAATTATTTGAAAAAATTATCAAATATGATCGATCATTTTGAAAATCTAATCGATCAGAATAAAAAAATCTGGTTGTATATGATAGCGGTTCCACTGGAACCGCTATTAAAATGACACTTCTAATAGCGATTAACCCTTAACCGCTATCTAAATTATACTTTAGATAGCGGTTAACGTGGAACCGCTATTATATCTTCTCAATTATGATCGATCATTTCTAATTATAATCGATCATAAAGAAAACTTACATTAACTATTTTTTTGAATATTATGTTTTTAAATTTGCTATTAGAGAAAACCTTTCAGAATTCAAAATGTTAAATACTTTTAAATATTAAAATTAACTTTATCAAAAATTAGGAAAAAAAATTAATCCAAAAGAGTTCAAAAATGTATTATAATATTGTCAATTTTAAGTTTAATTATATTGTTCATTCTCAAAGTAGAAAAATATATTGTAATTATTTTAATTTAATAAAATATAATTTAAATTTTTAATACTAAAATTAAAAGATGAGATAATAATAAATTTAATTCTTTAAATTCAGTAGTTAGAAACTAAAATTATAGTTTCTCTGTTTTAAATAATTAAAATAAATATTTAAAAATAAAAATCAAAACTAGTATTATCTTAAATTTATTAAAAGTGTAATTAAATATCTATTTTCTTAATTTTATTTGTTTCAAACTTCTCAATTCTACATTTTTGTAAGTTCTATCATTATATTATCATCCTCATCTCCTCCCATATTCTACTTTATCTTTACAATAGTCAATATTCTTAAATAATTTATATTTTTAATTATAATTTTTTAGTATATATTTCAGAAATTAATCAATTCTAATCTATTATTTGAAAAACTAATCAATTCTAATCAATAATTTAGAAAACTAATCGATTATAATTAATTATTTGAAAAAATTATCAAATATGATCGATCATTTTGAAAATCTAATCGATCAGAATAAAAAAATCTGGTTGTATATGATAGCGGTTCCACTTGGAACCGCTATTAAAGGGCACTTCTAATAGCGGTTAACCCTTAACAGCTATCTAAAATATACTTTAGATAGCGGTTAACGTGGAACCGCTTATTATATAGTTTCAAATATTAACTATTTTTTTTAATATTATGTTTTTAATGTTGGTAATACAGAAAACGTTTCGAAATCAAAATGTTAAATACTTTTAAATATTAAAATTGACTTTATAAAAAATTAGGAAAAAAAATTAATAAAAAATAGTTCAAAAATGTATTATAATATTTTCAGTTTTAGTTTAATTATATTTTTCATTCTCAAAGTAGAAAAATATATTGTAATTATTTTAATTTAATAAAATATAATTTAAATTTTTAATACTAAAATTAAAAGATAAAATAATAATAAATTTAATTCTTTAAATGTAGTATTTAGAAACTTTCTTGAAAAGAGTGCTAAAGTTTGCTTGCTTGATTGCTCAAGGATGTGTAAAAGCTGATGTTCAATGTGTGCTTAAAAAGTTCAAGTCAAACTGTTTTTATAGAAGATTTTCAAAACTGCTGGTTTAATCAATCTGTTAAAATAATCTTTTAATCTATTAAAAATGCAGTTTTAATCTGTTAAAACTTCTTTTAATCCATTAAAACGTTCTTGATTCTTTAACAAATTTGTTTTAACTGATACGACAATGTTTATATCAATTAAAACTCTTTACAAAAAATCTTCTAATTTGTTTTAATCGATTGTTTCAGTGATTCAATCGATTGAAATACTGCAAAACTTTATTGTGAGTTTTTCCAAGTGATTTTAACTAATAAAATTAAGTTTTAATCGATTAAAACGGCTGTGTAGAAATTTTCTAAGTTGTTTTAATCGATTGAAACGTGTTTTAATCGATTGAAAAAGATCTGATCGGTCATAACTCAATTCGATCGATCATATCGATTCTGATCGGTCATAATTGCATTCTGATCGATCATCCTGAACTCTAAGTGGTTTTAATCGATTAAAACCAAGTTGTATCGATTAAAATACTGCAAAAACACTTCTCTTAACATTTTAAGTGTTTTTAATCGGTTATTTCGAAGCTTTATCGGTTAAAACACCGACGTGAAGGTTTTCAAAACTTTCTTTAATGAAAACAACCGGTTATTTCGAAATTATATCAGCTTAAAAACTTGTTTAAGAAAGCTTTTGTTAAAATACTTTGTTTTTAAGCTGCTTAAACGTATTTAGAGGCATTTTGCAAAATCTTTTAAGTGAAGAAACCTCATGCAGCAGAAAAGATAAAAATGATTATACCTAAGCATAGCTGAAGACACACTAATTCCTCTACTCTTTTATCAAAGTGATTCGTTGACCGCTACAAAGTTGACTTTGACTTTATTTTTTACTTCATCAAATCAATAAGATCTTTGTCGAGTGTTTCAATAAGATCTTCATCACTTTCATACAATAATTAATATTCTTAAGTAATTTATATTTTTATTTATAATTTTTTAATATATATTTGAGAAATTAATCAATTATAATCTATTATTTGAAAAACTAATCAATTCTAATCAATTATTTAGAAAACTAATCGATTATAATTAATTATTTGAAAAAATTATCCAATATGATCGGTTATTTGAAAATTTAATCGATCATAATGGTTGTATATGATAGTGGTTCCACTGGAACCGCTCTTAAAACAGAACATCTAATAGCGGTTAAACCTTAACCGCTATCTAAAATATAGTTTAGATAGCGGTTAACGTGGAACCGCTATTATATAGTTTCAAATATAAATTTAAATATATTTTTAATTTATTTAAATATGCTTTATTTTTAGTATTTATAAAATAGATTAGTTTTAAATTTTTAACTTTTCTAGCGAGTCTCTTTTTAATCTTTGTTATTAATTATGTTAAAAATGAAAAAATATTAATTAGTATACTTAAACTAATGTATATTGATTATCTAATGTATATTGATATAATTTTTTTGTATATCAATTATATGAAAATAACCATGGTTAAGTAATTAATCATAATAAAGCAATAAATTTAAAGATTAGATTAAAAATAAAGTTTTATAAAATAAAATTGTAATAATTTGATTAAAATTTTATTTTCTTAATTAATTAAGTTAATGAGGAATTAAAATGTGATCATTTGATGTGTTTAATTTTTTTAATATAAATTTTTAAAATATAATTTAATTTCAATTGAAATTTTCAATTGAAAAATAAATTAAAGAATATTTATTATTAAACTTTTCTTAAACAATGTATTGAATAGTTAATATTACTCTAGTCTTAATTTATTACAATTTAAATTTTTAATAAATTTGATTTATTTTTAATAATATTTTTATTTTAGTAATTTAAAATTAAAGTTAATCTTCATTCTGTTAATATTGAGACCAAAGTTTATTTTTAAAATATCTTTTAAAAATTAAATTATTTTTAGAAAATAAATTACTTTTAAAAAATAAATTGTCAAAAATATACTAAAACAATTAAAGTATATTTATAAAAAAATAAATTTAAATATCATAAAAAAATAATGTTAGTTAGCGACCGATTTAAATTCGGTCGCTATTTTCTCATTAGCGACCGATTATAATTCGGTCACTATTTCAATTTGTAATTCGGTCGCTAAATCAGTCGCTAAATGATTTTTTTATTTTAGTGTGGAATAGCCACCGATTTAGCGACCGAAATTTTGTGACGCAAACTATTGGTTGCTATTTCGGTCGCTAAATAACAAAATGAAAACCAATTCATATTTTGGTCGCTAAATCGGTCGCTAATTGCGACCGAATTAAAGTGGTCGCTGAATCGGTCGCTAATTGCGACCAAAAAAATTCGGTCGCTAATTTCGATGGCTAAATGTGATTTTTCTTGTAGTGTTAATCCAATAACCGATTAGACTATTTAATTCGACTAATCCGGTCTAGTTTTCAAGGTGGAAATATTTAACTTGGAAGAAATAACATAAGTTCGTCTCATTTAAGAATGCATAAAAACGTGTATAAAAATTAAGCTTTGGCATATTCTAGAGCTTTTTGTGTCGCCACGAGTGCAACGTATAGCCATTTTTGTTCTTTTATTTTTGTTTGGATTGGGATGTAGAATATGTAGCCATACAGCTGTTTAGAATTTAGGGTTTAGATCTTAGGGTTTATATTTATATATTTTTTTAATTTAAAAAATATTATTAAATTTTAATAATCAAGTAAACTTCAATGTCTTATTTTATTACTTATTTTTCAAGATTTTTATCATTTTTGTATAGTTAATCGTTGAAATTGATATAAAAAAATTGTTAATACAAGTAATTTGACATTTAGAGACTTTTTTTATAGATAATGGGTAATTTCGGGTGTTTTTTTGCTCAAGCGATTGGTAATTTCGCTCGAGCGAGCACTGATTGAAATATGTGGTGACCAAGTTGTATTATGTGGCTAACTACGTTGGACCTTTAGCCTGTGGTCAATTCTCGCTTAAGCGACGAGTAATTTCGCTCGAGAGATAATTGATTGGTTAACTTAAACGCATGTGGACAATTCTCGCTCAAGCGAGGAACTCATCGCTTGAGTGAAAAAATTTATAATCGATTATAATTTAAACTAATCGATCATAATTTTAAAATAATCGAATATTTAAAATTATGACCGATTATTTCTCTCTCGCTCAAGCGATAAATCCATTGCTTGAGCGAGGAGACCTGAAACTCCTTTTGGGTAATCTCGGGTGTTTTTTTGCTCAAGCGATGGGTAATTTCGCTCGAGCGAGAACTCATTGAAATATGTGATGACCCAAGTTGCATTATGTGGCTAACTGTGTTGGACCTTTAGCCTGTGGTCTATTCTCGCTCAAGCGATGGGTAATTTCGCTCGAGCGAGAACTGATTGAATTATGTGGTGACTCAAGTTGCATTATGTGGCTAACTGCGTTGAAGCTTTAGCCTGTGGTCAACTCTCGCTCAAGCGAGAATTCCATCACTTGAGCGAGGAAACCTGCAACTAATGGGTAATCTCGGGTGTTTTTTCGCTCAAGCGATGGGTAATTTCGCTCAAGCGATAGCTGATTGAAATAATTGTTTCATAAAACTTGCAAAGGCTTATCTAATTATTTTCGTATTCAAAAATTTATCCTTGATAATTTTAAGTTATACACTCCCTAGAGTGCAAATTACAACTTGTCAGCATATCTTCGATTCATCCATGAACAAGATTGAACAACAAAAGGACTAAAGTGAAGGATATTAACAATTCATGCAATAAACTAGTATTCCTATTATGAT
Organism: Sphenostylis stenocarpa; assembly: GCA_963425845.1. NCBI lineage: Eukaryota > Viridiplantae > Streptophyta > Magnoliopsida > Fabales > Fabaceae > Sphenostylis > Sphenostylis stenocarpa. The sequence continues at coordinate 33,876,264 of OY731401.1, forward strand.
TTTTTGTCAATATAGTTGTTCTTATTGTAAGAACAGATGAGTCCATGAGTTACTACATTGTAGGTAATCCACACTCTGCAAAGAAGAAATTTTATTAATTGAAAAACTCGTAAGTTTCATACACTGGAGCATTTCTTAACTAACACAATCTAATGATGCGAAGTAGATGTAAGTGTAATATTGGGGCATGTTCTTCTGTTATGACCAGGGGTATGACAATATGAACATTTTTTAATCCTACTTTGATTTTCTGTAATATCCATCTCAATTCTTATACGACTTGATTTTGGTCGGCCCTTTGAAGTTCTTTTCATTTCTGGATCTGCACACAAAGTAGGTCCTATGTATGTTGGCCAATATTCTTCATTTCGTAACAACCCAAATTGTGTTTCGTATACCTTTGAAACTTGTTGTAAGGTACACACTAGATGAATGTAGTTGTTGAAGTCATGGTGTGCATGCTTGCATGCAGCAAGAACATGTGAACAAGGCATGTGAAATTTCTGGAATTTCCCACAGTCATACCACAACTCATCAAGGCTAACTGCAAACTTCCCTGCTGGTTGAATTTCACGCGTGTTTCTTCTACTACAAATTTTGTGGTAGATTCTGTCCATCCGCTTCCATTTCTCATGTATGCACTTCTAATGTATTCATGTAGGTCTAATATGAGGCATAATCCTTATTGGGGTGTGACATATCTTTGGAGGTTTTTTAAGAAAAAAAACCAGGCATCACTTGTTTCACCTTCAACCACCGCAAACACAATGGGGAGGATGTTGTTGCGGCCATCTTGTGCTACTGCAACCAACAAGGTACCTCTATATTTTCCGTACAAAAAAGTTCCATCCACTTGAACAATGGGCTTGCAGTGAACAAATCCATCTATGCATGGCCTAAACGTCCAAAACACACGCTTAAAAATATTTGAATTTTTTTGAAGGATCTCACCTTGGTAAGCTGGTTGTGACTGCAGTTTGTAGATGAATCCAGGAACAAATTGTTGCATGGCTTGTAACAAACAAGGCAAATTCTTATACGAATCCTCCCAATTGTCGTAGATGGTCTTCACTGCCTTTTGTTTGGCCAACCAGGCCTTCCTGTACGTTATAGTGTAACCTGTTGTTAATTAGATGTGGGCTATGATTGTGGAGATTGGTGTTGACGAATCATCATCAATTATTTGACCAATTGTTTGGGAAATCATTTTATAGCCCAACTTGTTGTGATCTTGGCTGATTAATGGCGAAATGCATGTATGGTTCCCTTCAAGCTTCATAATCTCCCAATATTTCTCTCTTGTGCGCAATATTGCTTGACATCTCCAATTGCATTGGTTATCAACACATTCAACAAGATATCTACTTTGGTTTGAAATTTTCACCTTGTATGTGCAGTGATTGACAATGTGAAAGCGGTTGATGGCATCTTAAACTTGTTTTTTTGTTATGAAACGTTGTCCAAGAAATAGAGTTCCTATCGGAGAAACAAAAGACTCTCTGTCCAACGCATGGCCATATTCTAGGTCTTGTTGTTGAATGTGACTTTCGAAGTTAAGAAAATGTTGTGGTGGGTTGTATGGTTCCATGAAGTTTGGTGCATGTGTAGGGATATGTGGTTGTTCGTCCTCTGAATCATCTTGTTGTTGGCTAAGAATTTCATCTTCGTCTTCGTCCTCACTAAAAGGATCAACGACTTCAATTGGGAGGCCAACAGTTTCGTTCTCTTGTGTGGGTAGTTCTTTGTTGATGTTGGTGGAAGGCCCACTTAGAAGTTGGGTAAAAGAGATGTAGTCATTATATGTGGGTATTTCTGGGTCAGTGTTTGGGAAAGCTTGGTAAGGTGAGGGTGAGGTTTCAGGTGAGTGTGTGTTGGGGTATGAAGAAGAAGAAGTTTTAAATGTAACAAAAATTTCAATACTACATAGACTTGAGTTTGAATCATGAACATCGAACATGACATCCTCCTTGTCATCATCTTTCAACTCAACAACAATGAAGTTGTTGATCCCAACTCCGAGTCTAGTTGGGCAGCGAAAATGGATGGTTGCTACATTTTCATGGGGTTCTTTCTCTAATTTTTTGTTGATCAACTTCTTCAACCTTTGTAGAGAAATTACTCTCTTTAAAGGAACAAGTTTTGCAGTCCCAGTATTGAAGGTAACTCCCTCCATGGGACATGGGTTCATGGAACCATCATAGTGGACAATAGTAGACATTACACCCATTTTAGGAGTGTGGAACAAAAAGAAGACTAAAGGTAAGAAAAAGAAAGAATGCAAAAAACTTTAGAGATTTAGGAGTGTGCAATGTGAGAACTTCAAAGAATGAAAGTGGTCTATTTATAATGAAGTCCAATGATTTGAATCCAAGGCGCCCTCACATGGCTTCTGACGCACACAAAACCCAAGCAAAGTGGGTGGGTCAGCATCTCTTTAAATGTGCTTCTGCTTTTGTCTAATCCAAGGCTCCCTCACATGGCTTCTGCTTTTGTCTAACCCAATGCAGGGAATCCAAGATTGGAATCCTGACTTGGGTGGGTGACTCAGCATTGGATTCCTGACTTATGTGCATCAAAATGGCATGGGAATCCAAACTTGGGAGGTGTCTGTTTTGCGAAAAAATTTAAACAAATTATTAATTATGTAAAAAAGTCGCAAAATAATTGATCATAATTTAAAATAATCGATTATTTTAAAATTATAATCGATTAATTTAGCTTATAATTGATTATAAATAGTTCCAGGTTTCCTCGCTCAAGCGATGAAATTCTCGCTTGAGCGAGAGCTAAAGCTTCAATGTGGTTAGCCACATAATGCAACTTCGATCACCACAAAATTCAATCAGTTCTCGCTCAAGCGAAATTACCCATCGCTTGAGCGAGAATTGACCACAGGTTAAAGGTCCAGCGCAGTTAGCCACATAATGCAACTTGGGTCACCACATATTTCAATCAATTCTCGCTCAAGCGAAATTATCCATCGCTTGAGCGAAAAAACACCCAAGATTACCTAAAAGGAGTTTCAGGTCTCCTTGCTCAAGCGATGAATTTCTCGCTTGAGCGAGAGAGAAATAATCGATCATAATTTTAAATATTCGATTATTTTAAAATTATGATCGATTAGTTTAAATTATAATCGATTATAAATTTTCTCGCTCAAGCGATGAGTTCTTTGCTTGAGCGAGAATTGCCCACATGCGTTTAAGTTAGCCAATCACTTCTCACTCAAGCGAAATTACCCGTCGCTTGAGCAAGAATTGACCTCGGGCTAAAGGTCCAACGCAGTTAGTCACATAATACAACTTGGGTCACCACATATTTCAATAAGTGCTCGCTCGAGCAAAATTATCAATCGCTTCAGCGAAAAAACACCTGAGATTACCCATTAGTTTCACCTCTCCTCGCTCAACCGAAGGATGTCTCACTTGAGCTAGAGAACTTCTCGCTCGAGCGACAATTTTTTCGTTCGAGCGAATTTAAACCCCACAAAACTCTTAAATTTCAGGTACTCTCACTCAAGCGATTCATTTCTCGCTTGAGCGAGAGTAATGTGAATAGTAAACAGTGCTACTTTCGTAAATAATGTTCCGGATGTGCTATTTTAGAAAATATTTTTTAAAATAGTATTATCTATGAAAAAAAGTCACATTTAGATTACTTAATTAAAATATGAGATTAACTTTTGAGAATAGAGTTACAACCAAAAATATAAATTTATTTCGAAAATGAATCAATGTTGTAAGAGGGGTTATATATAGAGATTAGCGATCGATTTAGCGACCGATTTAATTTGGTCATAATTAGCGACCGATTTAATTCAGTTGCAATTAGCGACCAATTTAGCAACCGATTTAATTCGATCGCTATTTAGCGACCGATTTAGAGACCAATTTAATTCGGTCACAATTTAGCGACCGATTTTGCCACCGAAATATGATTTGATTTCATTTTTTTTTAGCGACCGAAATAACGACCAATAGTTTGCGTTACAAAATTTTGGTGGCTATTCCATACTAAAATAAAAAAATTATTTAGCAACTGAGTTAGCGACCAAATGATAAATTGAAATAGTGACCGAATTGAAATCGGTCGCTAATGAGAAAATAACGACCAAATTGAAATCGGTCACTAATGAATATTATTTTTTTATTATATTTAAATTTATTTTTTTATAAATATACTTTAATTGCTTTAGTATATGTTTTACAATTTATTTTTTAAAAGTAATTTATTTTTTAAAATATACTTTAAAAATAAAATTTGGTCTCAATATTAACAAAATGAAGATTAACTTTAATTTAAATTACTAAAATAAAAATATTATTAAAAATAAATCAAATTTATTAAAATTTAAATTATAATAAATTAAGACTGGAGTGATATTAACAATTCAATATATTGTTTAAGAAAAATTTAATAACAAATATTTTTTAATATATTTTTCAATTGAAATTAAATTATATTTTAAAAATTTATATTAAAAAAATTGAACACATCAAATTATCACATTTTAATTCCTCATTAACTTAATTAATTAAAAAAATTACAATATCATTCAAATTATTACAATTTTACTTTATAATATTTTATTTTTAATCTAGTTTTTAAATTTAATTGATATACTAGAAAAAAATTTATATCAAAATATAATTGATATACATTAGATAATAAATATATTATTTAATTAAATTATTTATAAAAATATATTTATCTTTAGTTGAAATATTATTTTACTTTAAATATACTAATTAATATTTTTCATTTTTAACAAAATTAATAACAAAGATTAAAAATAGACTGCTAGAAAAGTTAAAAATTTAAAACTAATTCATTTTATAAATACTAAAAATAAACCATATTTAAATAAATTAAAAATATATTTAAATCTATATTCAACACACCTCCAATTTTGCTCAATAAATACATAGATCACATTTGAAAACTTTATCATTGAAATAACTTCAAAATTATTAACTTTATTTTTTTCAAAGCTGAATTTTTCTTGTCAGTTTGTTCAAAAAAAAAAAAGCAGTTAATGTAAGTTAAGGTTGTACCTATTTAAAATTTCAACTTTTTATATATTGGATTTTTATTAAAAAATTGCTAAATTTGGATAAGAAAATGGAGATTTAATTATACTTTTAAAAAATTTAAGATAATATTAGTTTTTATTTTTATTTTTAAATATTTATTTTAAATTTTTAAAACAGAAAAATTATAATTTTAATTTCTAAATACTAAATTTATTTAATTAAATTTATTATTATTTAATCTCTTAATTTTAGTATTAAAAATTTAAATTATATTTTATTAAATTAAAATAATTACAATATATTTTTCTATTTTGAGAATTAAAAATATAATTAAACTAAAACTGAAAAATATTATAATATATTTTTGAACTCTTTTTTATAATATTTTTATCATTATTATATTTTTGGATTAATAGTTTTTTGCCTAATTTTTTATAAAGTCAACTTTAATATTTATAAATATTTAACATTTTCAATTTTGAAACTTTTTCTCTATTAGCAAATTTAAAAACATAATATACTAAAAAAATATTATACATAATTATTTCATCCAAATTTTTAATAATATGATAAGTCATCAAATTCATTTTTTCTTCTTTCATCTTTTCGATATGAGTGCTTGAATTTATAAAAAAATTTATCTACAAAATTTATAACGACCCTAGAAATCGCTACTATAATGAGACCTTCACAAAATAGTAAACAAGTAAATAACAACATCTATATTACATTATATTACTATAATTGTAATATAGACTGAAATTTTGGTTCATTGGTGGAACCTCAAAACATAGTAACATAATTTATTTATATATTATACATGCAAAAGTAGCTCCCACAAAACTACCCCACTGAGCTATCCCTGTTGTCCAGTAGTCGCATCTCCACCTCTCAACTCCTGATCTGCTCCCACATAAAAGTGATCATCGCAGTCCCATCCACATGGAAAAATAGGGGTAAGTATTAAATCATTCGATATAATAAAACAGGTATAGAAGTAATAATTACATATTATCATCAATTACAAATCATCAATCACTAAGACGCCTTCCGGAAGTATACCCTAACTATGCCCGAACTCAGAGGCTATCATCTGTGGGCAGATTGTGATCGACACCCGCAGTACCATTCTGACCACCCTCCACACAAAGTAGGAATATTGGCGCCCTTCATCACTCATACTGGAGTACCCCTCCGAGCGTGCCACCAGTCATCCCCCCATCGACTTCTCACCACCTGATCTCGTAGTCTACCTGACCTGACCAATCAGTGAAGTCTGGGACCTCATTCAGAATCCTCCGACATAGTTATTACACTAATGTACTTTGTACCACCCTGGGTACCATTCAAACACAACAAAAATCATTCACATTTACCGAATTCTGGACCACCTATCCTCACGACTCATTCAAGTAAATAAATAATAGTACTTGACTGATTTTGGGCACCAACCCTCCGGCTCAGTCTAGTCAATAAATAACATCTCATGACTGATTATGGGCATCAGCCCTTAGACTCAATCTGACCCACACACGTCACAACACACTTCTGAATCTTTAAAACTACTGCCTTCATTCTATATTTTAAATATATATATATATATATATTCTTTTTTTTTCGAAATCATTTCAGAAATCATTTCCGAAATCTTTTTCGAAACCATTAAATTAATATTTTGCCCTTAATTTTTCTAAAAATTCCATGTATGTCCCTAAATAACTATTTTACCCTTGGACATTTTCAAAAATTCCTTCCATGTCCCGAAAATGACTATTTTGCCCTTGAACATTTTCGAAAATTTCTTCCATGTCCTGAAAATGACTATTTTACCCTTGAACATTTTTAAAAATTCCTTCCATGTCCCTTTCTTTTTCCTCGCGCCAAGTAACAATATCAAAATTTGCAGATTTTAGCAGATTTCAAATTACTCAGTTTTAGACAACCAAACTAGTCCCGAATTCAAATTAAACATGAATTATATCTAATTGAAGTTGAAAACAAAAATTTTACCATATAATTCATCCTTAATTTTAAGAATTTCAAAAACTTTCAAATGGTGAACTGTTCATCAGAATCAGAAATTCTTCAAAATCAAACATTCAAATAATTCATATCTCTACTCTTATTCCTTATTCACAAAGTACCCAGCAATTCAATTTCATATATTGAATGAATTAAACTTCCCCTTACCTGATGTGGTATTTCTACCGAAGTTTTCTCACTTAATTCAAGCTCTCTCCCGTTTCATCATATCCTGCACGAGTAGAGTCTCGTTGCTTTAGACAAAAGAAGAAGAAGGATGAGAGGGAAATTTAGATTCTGCCTCCTCCTCCGTTTCTGTATGCATATATAAGAAAAATTTTACTGTGCATGAGGAAAACTTTGTTACAAAGTTTGCTTGCACAGTAATATTATTATAATATTAAAATAAAGCATACGTCACAATCTCCCCTCCACAAAAATTTTCATCCTCGAAAATGAACTTACCTGGAAATAGATATGGATATGACTCTCGCATCTGATCCTCCATCTCCCAAGTGAAGTCTCCAAATTTTTTATCCCATACTACCTTCACCATTGAGATGGTTCTCCCTCTAAGTTGCTTCAGCTGAGAATCCTCTATCCTCACTGGTCTCACATCAACGGATAGATCGTCTCTAATTTGTACATCGTCTGACTCCAGGACATGACCACTACAAGAAATATTAAAATTATCGACGGATTTAATAGTGTCTGTAAATGAATATTAACGACAAAATTCCGACGACCAAAAATTCGTCATATTTTTTTTATAGAACCCCCTCCCCTTTATATTCTTATTAATTATTTCTTCATACTAGATTTTTATAACTTTGAATTATTATCAGATTAAGAAATTTGTCATTGACAAAATTCAAACCCAGTATCTTAGAGTTTAAAGCTAATACTCCAACCACTAAGCTACTAGAATTTTTTGATAATAATTTACACATAAATTATATTTATATACAAATATATTTATATATATTTTTATATATTTATATATTTATATATTTATATATTTATATATTTATATATTTATATATTTATATATTTATATATTTATATATTTATATATTTATATATTTATATATTTATATATTTATATATTTATATATTTATATATTTATATATTTATATATTTATATATTTATATATTTATATATTTATATATTTATATATTTATATATTTTTATATATTTATATGTATATATATATTTATATATATTTATATATATTTATATATTTATATATTTTTATATAGTTTTATATATTTTTATATATTTTTATATTTTTATATATTTATATATTTATATATTTATATATTTATATATTTATATGTTTATATATTTATATATAATTAAATATTTATATATTTATATATAATTAAATATTTATTTTTTAAAATTATTTAATTTAAAAAATTATTATAAATTAATCTAATTATGATTAAATTAAATTATTAAATAAAAAATATTTTATTTTTTAATTAGGTGAATAATTAAATTATTAAAATATATTAAGTAATTATTATATAATTTTACCGACGGATATATCTCGTTGGTAACTAATTGTTAATTTACAGACGGAAATATCCATCTGTAAATAATTGTTAATTTACGAGATGAATTTATCGATGGATATATCCGTCAGTAATTAATTGTTAATTTATCGACGGATTTACTGACGGATATATCCGTCGGTAAATTCATCTATAAATGACTGATGGATTTATCAACGAATATATCCGTCGGTAACTAATTATTATTTTACCGACGGATATATTCGTCGGTAACATCAAATTCCACAAATATTTTATATCCGTCGGTAATGATTATTTTCCGACGACCTCAAATCCGTCTATAAAAATCCGTCGGTAATACGCGATTTTCTTGTAATGGACTGGGGTCATGCACATATTTCCTCAACTGAGATACATGAAATACATTGTGCAAATTTGCCAAATGAGGTGACAACGCTAACTGATATGCCACTAGACCTACCTTCTTCAAAATCTGATATGGGCTAATAAACTTAGGAGTCAATTTCTTAGACTTAATTGCCCTTCCTACTCCAGTAGTAGGTCTGATTCTCAAAAATATATGGTCTCCCCCCTCAAATTCCAAAGGCCTCCTCCTCTAGTCCACATATGATTTTTGTTTACTCATAGCGGCTCTCAGCTTCTCTTGTACCTCCCGGACCTTCTCTATAGTCTGCTGGAGTAGCTCAGGTCCGATCAACACTTTCTCCTCATCCTGATACCAACATAAAGGTGTTTGACACCTCCTCCCATAAAGAGCCTCATATGGTGCCATTTCGATACTGGCATGATAGCTATTATTATACGTGAACTCTATTAATGGAAGAATATCATCCCAACTTCCTAGATTATCCAACACACAAGACCTCAACAAGTCTTCTAGTAACTGGATGGTCCTCTTTGACTGTCCATCTGTCTTGGGGTGATAGGCTGAACTCAACCTAAGTCGGGTACCTAATGCCTCTTGTAAAGTCTTCTAGAATCGTGAAGTAAATCTATGATCCCTATCTGAGATAATGCTAGATGGTACCCCATGTAATCGAACAATCTTGCGAATATATAGTTGTGCCAGCTTAGCCATAGATATCCTCAGATTTACAGGGAGGAAATGTGCACTCTTTGTCAATCTATCCACTATCACCCAGATCGAATCGTGCCCCCGAATTGTCCGTGGTAAATGGTTAACAAAATCCATGGTAATACTATCCCACTTCCACTCAGGTATCTCCATTTGTTGTAGCATTCCTCCCGGCCTCTGGTGTTCCACCTTTGCTTTTTGACAAGTCAAACAAGCAGCCACATACTCTGCAATATCTCTTCTCATACCAGACCACCAATAAACCTTCTTCAGATCCTAATACATCTTAGTCATACCAGGGTGTAGACTCAGACGACTCCGATGACCTTAATCTAGTATTTCTCTCTTCAATTCCTGGTCAATAGGAATACAAATCCTTCGTCTAAATCTCAGAATATTATCATCACCCATCTTGTAATCAATGGTCTGCTCGGATCCTAACTGATCCATAACACCTTTCAACGTCATATCACCCTCTTGTCTATCTCTGATCATCTCGAGAAAATCATTAGTAATGGTAATGCTACCACAACTAATGCTAGTATCATGAAACTCTACATCTAAATGCAGATCCCTGAATTGCTCAAGTAATCTTAATTCATCCATCATCATTACTGACATCTGAATTGTCTTCCTACTCAAGGCGTCAGCCACCACATTCGCCTTTCCTGGATGATAAAGTAACTGAAAGTCATAATCCTTCAGAAACTCCATCCATCTTCTCTGTCTCATATTTAGCTCCTTTTGATCGAATAAACACTAGTGCAGAATATGGCTTTTACGTCACCCAATTGTCGTCGCATGCACGTATATTCGACGTAAATAAAACGCGGTGGCAATTTTGTAAATACGGGACAAAAAATTTACGTCGCACACCCCAATATGAGACGTAAAAAGTCATCTTTTACGTCGCACCTGGGAGGCGCGACGTAAAAGATGGCCTTTTACGTCGCGTACGTGGGGCGCGACGTAAAAGCTAAGGCTTTTACGTCGCGTCCCCCGTACGCGACGTAAAGGCCATCTTTTACGTCGCGCCTCCCGAGTGCGACGTAAAGATGACTTTTTACGTCGCTTACTACACTGCGCGACGTAAAAAGTCTATTTTATTTCCCTCCCACCCACTTCCTCGTCTCGCGCAACCAGGGTTTTTTAGAACGACGACGAGAACGACGACAACAGCCTACCTCGCACACCATTTGCGAGCAGCTTTACGATGAAAAACATCTACATTGTCGTGTCATTTGACGAACTTCATCTTTCTCCCCGATTGGATTCGAGTTTGAAATCAGCTTTCGTCTACACTCGAGGTTAGTGTTCATTGTCATTGCTATATGTTTACATTGAATCCGTGATTGTTTTTGGGGATCTCAATCACGTTATAGTATGAATGTCTCCACTCGGATTGTTATTGGAATGCGGTTATTTGTTTATTTGTTTGAGTGCATTCGGTTTACACACTCCATTGTTGTTGGAACGTGCTTTGTTGTTTGTATATTAATTTTTTTTTACATATAATTTTTAAATCTTTAGGAGTGACGAAACTTTATAACATAATATGAATCGAAGTTGGATGAATGCACGTCGTATTAGTGAAGAGTACTGAAAAGGGAGTTGAGGAATTTCGAAATTTGCTAGTGAAAATGGAAAAGCTATGAAAGGGACATATTATTGTCCATGTGTTCGTTGTTTGAATCAAATTCGTCATAAACTTGAGGATATACGTGATCACTTGTTTGTTTATGGTATTATTAAGAGTTATACAATATGGACATGGCATGGAGAAATATTAGACATCCCAACCGTGTCAACTACGGACAATTTTGATGAAGGGATGGATGATAATCTAGAGGATATGATACGTGATATTGGTGAAGAACATTTTATGAAAGCACATCTATATGATTCTTTGAAATCTGATTTTGCGCAACAATTGTACATAGGATGTAGTTTTACAAGATTATCAGCAACTTTAAAATTGTTTACTTTAAAAGCAAGAAATGGATGGACTGATAAAAGTTTCACCGAATTATTGGAGTTGTTGAAGGAGATGCTTCCTGAAGATAATACATTACCTATTCGTAACTATGAGGCAAAGAAGATATTATGTCCAATGGGTTTAGAGTACAAGAAAATACATGCATGTCCTAATGATTGTATATTGTACAGAAATGATTTTGCTAAATTAAAGATGTGTCCGACATGTGGTTTGTCGAGGTTCAAAACCAAAGTTGAGGAAAGTAGTGGTGAGGAAGAACTAGATGGTCCCCCTGCTAAGGTGTTATGGTATTTGCCAATTATACCTAGGTTTAAAAGATTATTTGCCATAAAAGAAGATGCAAGAAACTTGACATGGCATGCAAATGGTAGAAAATGTGACAATCTTCTTCGACATCCAGCTGATTCTCCACAATGGAAAAGGATTGATGAAACCTTTCCAGAATTTGGTGCAGAGCCAAGAAACTTGAGAATTGGATTAGCTACAGATGGGATGAATCCTTATGGGAAAACATACCAACATAATAGGTGTTTATCTTCACATTTTCTAGTTCTTTTTATTCAAACTTATAAAGTATGTTGACTTCATATTGTTTTGTTTTTCAGGATATGTCGGATTCCACAGCTGGTACTGGAAGTGGTAGTGGCAGTGGCAGGAGCGGAAGTGGTGATAAAGGTAGATCTGTCACTCGGTTAAAGGGGTTGACAGCAAGGAGGGTAGCTAGAGAGAAAACTCAAGTTGAAGTTGATCCACGTTCTGGTAAGGCATCTGGCCCAAATGCTGCTAAGTTTAAGAGCTATTTGGGACTACTAGCTCGACACCATGTTCCGATTACTACTCCATCTTGGGATGATGTTGAGGAAACCGAGAAGAACCTCATGTGGCAGGATGTTCGGGTATTCCTATATTTGTTGAATACTTTATATATCATTATTAATTGAATTTAACATTTATTGGTCATTTCACAGACAAAATTTTGATGTTCCTAACACCGAGGTGATGAGGAAGAAGATTTTATCCTCCATTGCCATTAGATGGAGGGACTTTAAGACTTTCTTGACACGGGAGTATGTATTTGGAAAGTTTCGAGATGAATCTCCCTGTCTAAAGTATCAAATTAGTGAGGAGGATTGGTTACGCTTTGTGCCAGCCGAATGGACCCCTCTTGGCGGGATAAAAGACAAGCCGCCCAACAACGTCGGAGGTTGAATGATGCACCTCATGTATTGTCACGAGGAGGGTATGCATTATTGGAGCAACGTCTCATGAAATCCGGAGAAGAGTCGCAGGAGTTGATTCTACCGACCTTGCATCTCCACCCCTCGCTATCGATGTGGAAGGCAGCCGGACAAAATCCGATGGACAAATGACTTCCGAGTCCGCACGAATCATTGCTCGGAAAATCGTAAGTTATAATGTCAATTTGAATTGATTTTAATTTGAAAGTTAGTGTATGACTTAATTATTGTTAATGTGTTGTAGGATGATTTAGTTGAAGCGGACTCAGCCAAGGATCATTTATTCCTCATGGTCGACAAGATATATTGGCGACAGCCATAGGAAAACCAGATTACTCGGGACGTGTGCGTGGTGCTGGTGGAACCCGGGGCCTTCGTGATTACTTTGGTCCAACATCACGAAGGACCACTGCCGACTCTTGCAGCCAGGAGGCCTTGCATAAAATGGAGATGCAGTTTGAAGAAAAGTTAAATCAAATAAGGCAATCCTTGCAAGCAAGAGTTTGATGAGAAAATTGAATCTCTCGCCCGCTCTCAAGCAACGGACTCAAGGAACACCTCAAACAATTGAACATGATATTGTTCGAGTCAGCACTAAAGGGAGTTGTGCTGCTACTCATCGTTGATCCTTCAGGAGAATATACTCGGATCGATGCATCACACCAAGTGTGAGTTATATGTTGAAGATGACCCCCGCGTCTAGTGGCCGTTGGTCGAGTTTTTGAGGGTGGCTTAACCATCCATGGTGTCCCTCTACAGCCGGACCGGACACGAGTAGTAGTTGATGAAGTTAATGATGCTAATGCTCCAGTGCCTTTTCCTAATGAAGAGATTCAATTAGTGGGGCAGGCAAGCGGGACATTCTTGGCTTGGCCAAGACGTTTGGTTATGCCACTATCAAGACAGCACCAAGGTAATATATATATATATATATACATATTGTCTATTTACTTCTTTTCTAGTATTATAATTATATAAATGTTTAATTAATTGTTATCATTTGTTTAGGAGGACTTGCGTCGTGCTAAGCATAAAAAGCAACCTATTATTGATGAGGATCTCGACTGAATGTGATGATGATCCCATCTCTATGTTGTTAGCCGTATTACCACGGTTGAGGAAGAGACCGTGTCGGATACAATGGGATGTTAGAGTGTTTGGAATTGACAATTCCAGTGTTCCATTGTACATTTCCTTGCCCGATGCTTTAGAAATTGTCGGGGAAATTGCATGTTAAACATTTCCATCATACAATTGTGGGCAATGTAAGTCATTTTCATTTATGTTTCTAAGATTATAATAATTATATTCAACTTATAATTAATTGTTTTAGGTACCTTGACAATTTGAGTGTGGAACAAGAAAAATCCGAAGTATACGGATTTATTGAGCCTCAATCCATCCAAAAATCTGGAAATACAAAGGTTGGAATCCAACAATATATGCAAACATGGATGAGTGACTCAAGAAGACATATATATTTGGCTCCATACATTGAAGGGTTAGTATTTTAATTTGTATTTTAATTTATATTTTTGTAACTAATTTTTATGTCATACAATGTAGGTCCCATTGGCAAGTTAATTGTAATCATACCCGGGATTACACTCGTGGTATGGTTTTGTTCATTACATCGGAAACCGAGTCAAGAAATGAAAAGCTTATTACAAGGGTAACTTTATCTTTTATTCATTAATTATGTTTTTAAATTGTGAATACATATTGAATAATATATGACTTTTTTCACTTAGAATCGTGATCCGGAACTAATGTTCTAAGTGGAAAACCTAGAACAAAGACATTGCAGTTCATTTATCCTAAGGTTAGAAACTTATTTATATAAGTGAATACCATAATTATTGTTTATATTTCAATTTTGAAAATAATATTATGTTTTTTTCATCATTTCGAGTGTAATAAGCAAACCGACTCGTTTGAATGTGGTTACTATGTAATGTATTGGATGAGAGCCATAGTTTGTGCGGGTTTAATTGATTCTTGGACTGGAGGTAATTACTTTTAACATTAGTTAAGTTTATTTAACTTTATTCATGTTGCATGCTTACAAGAGTCAAATTCATGTTTCGTGTATTTCAAGATCCATCTCCATTACCGTAATCCGAGATTACGTAAATTAGAGAACAATGGGCAAAATTTTTTGTTCTACAATTCTAGTACATTATTTTTTATGTTCTTGTTCATATTATATTGTGTGTATTATGTAGTTTAGTTTAGTTTGTATAGGTAGCTTAGTTTGTATAGGTAGCTTAGTTTGTATAGGTAGCTTAGTTTGTATAGGTAGCTTAGTTTGTAATAGATTTTTTAGTTTGTATGTTTGTATTATTTTGTTTTATTATGTAGTTTGAATTATATAATATTATATTTTTAATTTACTAGCAAAAGAAAACTGCTCTGACTGTCCTGGTTGTAATTTTTGCAGGTTTTAGTTGTAAAACAGAGTAAATAAACCCAATTTTAAAAAAACAAGTAAATTTACGTCGCATATTGGTATATACGACGTAAATTTACGTCGCATATACCAATATGCGACGTAAATTTACGTCGCATATACCAATATGCGACGTAAATTTACGTCGCATATGGTATATGCGACGTAAATTTACGTCGCATATTGGTATATGCGACGTAAATTTACGTCGTATATACTGTATGCGACGTAAATTTACGTCGCATATGGTATATGCGACGTAAATTTACGTCGTATATACTGTATGCGACGTAAATTTACGTCGTATATACTGTATGCGACGTAAATTTTCTGTTTTTTTTTTTTAAATTGAAAAGGTTTTTACGTCTGTTTATTGTATATGCCACGCAAAATTACGTCGTATCTTCATAACTGACGTAAATCTACGTCGGGTAAAAGGGTCCGACGTAAATTTACGTCTCCCGCTTTTACGTCGGACTTAAATACGACGTAAAAAGCCCTAAATACCTGACGTAAAAGCCCCTTTTTGCACTAGTGAAAAACTTCAGGCTCTTGTGATCACTAAAGAGATTTCAGGTCTCCTCGCTCAAGCGATGAATTTCTCGTTTGAGCGAGACAAAAATAATCGGTCATAATTTAAAATATTCGATTATTTTAAAATTATGATCGATTAATTTTAAATTATAATCGATTATAAATTTTCTCGCTCAAGCGATGGGTTCCTCGCTTGAGCGAGAATTGCCCACATGTGTTTAAGTTAACCAATCACTTCTCGCTCAAACGAAATTACCCGTCGCTTGAGCGAGAATTGACCACAGGCTAAAGGTCTAACGCAGTTAGCCATATAATGCAACTTGGTTCACCACATATTTCAATCAGTGCTCGCTCGAGCGAAATTATCACTCGTTTGAGCGAGAAAACACCCGAGATTACCTATTAGTTTCACCTCTCCTCACTTAAGCGAAGGATGTCTCGCTTGAGCGAGAGTTTTTTCGCTCGAGCGAATTTAAACCCCACACAACCCTTAAGTTCCAGGTACTCTCGCTCAAGCGATTGATTTCTCGTTTGAGCGATAGTAACATGAATAGTAAACGAGTGTTACTTTTGTAAATAACGTTACATCCTTGCTATTTTGAAAAATATTTTTTAAAATAGTATTATTTATGAAAAAAAGTCCATTGTTTTGACGTGAATTTTCATATTATAATATAATTTATAAATTGATATTTTATTCGTTTAACTTTTCATCGTAAAATAGACATATATGATAGGAATGGTGTGACATTTATATATATATATATATATATATATATATATATATATATATATATATATATATATATATATATATATATATATATATATATATATATATATATATTTAATTATATTTTAATGGATGATATATAATTTTCATATAATAAATATATATTAAAATTAACCGACACTATCTCTAAAATAACATAAATAAAGGGTTTAAAATATTTGAAGTTTTATCATGCATAAATTATAAAATAAAAAAATAGAATAAATATTATGTTAAAATAAATATATAAATACCTTTTCAATTTCTTTAATATATTTTATTTTAAGAATATTTATTGTTATTTGAGTTTTCAATTTCAAACTTTCAATTAGAATATTATGAAATCGTAGAAATATTTATTATTCGTTAAGAATAATTTAATGAAAAATATAAATTAATAAAAATATAAATACATTACAATATGAATATAGAGAAATAAAGAGTGTAATGGGTTACTAAAAATAAATTAAATAATATAAATATTAATAAAAATTAATACATAACTTAGGATAAATTAAATAATAAATAAAATAAGGTTAGGAATATTTCACTAAATAATATCTAAAATTAGAGGATAAAATTGTAAATTTGCGTATGATTCTATCGAATAAAGTATTCTCAAAATCTTTTGCCAAATTGAATATATGAAATTTATATACAATAACTTGAGAGGATATTGAAATTTTTTTTTATTCTTTTTACAAAAAATCATTATATAAATTTTATATTATTTTATTATGATTAAAAAATATTCTAGTTGGCTAATAACCTAATTAGGTACACATATTTTTATTTTATAAATAAGTTCTACATATTTTATTTTATATAAGAGAGAATGAATATATTTCAAGCATATTCATTGAAAGAGGATCTCGCTCAAGCGAGAAAATTAGCGAGAACATTTTTGTTTTAGAAAAGAATGTGAGTTTTTGGAGAATTTTCGTTTAAGAAAAAATTTCCTAAAGTTTGACATGTTTTATGTTTGAACTTCTAAAAATTATAAAAAATAGATTCAAACTCTAAATTAAATGTTTCATATATGTAAATTGAAGCACAAAAAATAAGGAATTTATTGAAATAAGAATTACTAAAAAAATATCTACTATAGAAAATGTTATGGTCAAAAGAGTAGACAAATGCCAAATTAGAAAAATATTTTATTGTGAGAGAAATACAATGGAGTATTTTCATATGTATATTATGTCTATGATGTATTGTTGTAAGTTAAAGTGGTTTTCAAGGAAGAAATACTACGTTGAGATATAAGTGTTGTGTTGAAGTTTAGATTATAAAGAAGATATCCTAACTTTATTAATAATGGACTCGCATAGAAGACAATATTAGGCGATTAGAGGTAAATGAGGTCTTTATAACTTAGTTTATGACGTTAAAGATAATTGTATAATAATTAATCATAGGAATTTTTCTTATCATACGAGGAAATGTGTTCCAATTATATACATATGTTAGATATTTACTATAACATCTCAATTAATGTAAAACATGATATTTTTTCTATAGTATTTAGTAATTGTTCAAGTGGACGGAACTTCTTTGTACGGAAAATATAGAGGTACCTTGTTGGTTGAAGTAGCATAAGATGACCACAACAACATCCTCCCCATTGCGTTTGCGGTGGTTGAAGGTGAAACAAGTGATGCCTGTTTTTTTTTCTTAAAAAACCTCCAAAGATATGTCACACCCCAGCAAGGATTATACCTCATATCAGACCGACATGAATCCATTAGAAGTGCATACATGAGAAATGGAAGCGGATGGGCAGAAAATAATTCAGTGCATGTCTATTGCATTAGACACATTGACAGAATTTTATGAGACGTTTCAAAAACACAACATTAAGGAAATATGTTATAAATATGGGTAGTTTCTTTGCTTCAAATTTGTTACAATTTATTCATTATTTAATTGTTGTTAATAAATATTTATATTAACTATGCTTTTTTAATATTGTTGTAGCATATGGGATGACTGAACCACGATTCTACTATTATTACAACATCTTGAGGCAATGTGACATAAATGCAACTAATTGGTTGGATGAGATACCTAGAGAAAAATGGACACTTGCATGGGACAATGGACGGCGTTGGGGCCACATGACGACCAACATAGCAGAGTCTATGTGTGACACCTTTAATACCAACATTCACTTTATTATGATTTATTACTTATTATTGGTTCCTCTTAGTATTTGATTACCAATACACTCTTGTAGAAGTAAGGTACACATTAAATAGAACATACACTTAGTGATTAATATACATATAATTCATAAGTATCAAGTATAACCAGATAGTAAATATACACAAAGTCATCCCAAAATACACCTAACAAGGGTTCACAAGACCAAAGCAGACAAACTAACTATACAAGATAACTAAAAAGGAGATATATTTCGTACGTCCACTAAAATGAAGTATCTCTTGTAGCACTATAGTGGTGTCCGATCAAGTCCTCTACTTAGTACTTGCAGCGATCGTATTTAAACTTTACTTGGAGATGATACTGGGAATGAGTTATGTTCAACGTCACCTATGCAAACATTTCATAACAACAATACATGCACAGAAAGGGTAAGACAACTTTATATTCACTTAGAGCATGCAACTAATATTGAGTTAATTAGAAATTACACATACAAACATACTAGCAATCAGCACACAAATGATATGATATTATGAATACAATATATCCATTAATCTTTTCTAGGACACATCCTAGTATGCAAGACCATGGGGATCCCAAAACCACTTTCTCTTTTCTCTTTTTGTTTTTTTTTTTGTTCGAGAAGGATCAGGAGTTTCACTGGAACCTCTCACCGCCTCGCGGTAGTATACTCATAATTACTTGTCCAGCTCAACTGATCATGAGAAACCCTGGGGCTTTAGTCAAGATAATCAAGCTTGGTAGTGAGAGTCTCACAATTTAGGTAGCGAGCCTAAGCCACATATGAGCTCGATCACACTCAATCATCCCCAAGGTTAGCATGGAACCGACCCTGATTTTCCATATCCTCCTCATACACTCAATCTCTGACTCATGAACATGATGCATGACATATCATAACTTCTTCACACTCTTTCAACTTTGTTTCACCTCATTATACTTAAATCACATCTTAACTTGTTCAAAATAATACTAGGTTATTTCTTAAAAAAATCTGACAGAGTCTCCCATGTAAATCGGACATTCCCAAAATTTTTTAACACCTGCAAAATAATCAAAAACAGTCCAGAACACTTCTACTTTTCACCAAACCATCCTTACACCTCATCATATTCATCATCACTCAAAATCATAATTTTCTCAATTTTAATTTATTTTTCTTAAATAATAATAATAATTACAAATAATTTCCTCAAAATTATTAAAAATTCATTTTCACTTACAATTAATTGTTTTCTCCTTGATCGATGTCGTACTCGGTCAAATAATTAAAACAGATAAATGTAGTACTAGGAAGCTTTCCTAGGTCGTCTCCCAAAGACCACAAATTTCTATCAAAGTTTATCAATTTTTAGTAACAAAAAATTAAAAGGGGAGTTTTTCAAAATTAAAATATTAGATGAAACAAAACAAAAACAGATTATAAAAATGCGGATTAAAAACGAGATAAAAATGCAATTGATTTTCTGATTCTAATGCAGCGTCACTTATCCTAGATTACGAAATTAATTCGAAATTAACCGACTAAGCGAAGATAAATCCCAAATTATATTCTAATCCAAAATTAATCAACTAAGCGAAGATTAATCTCAAATTAGCTTTAACCCTTGTTCTAATATGAAATTAACCAACTAAGCGAAGATTAATCCCAAATTTTCCTTAACCCTTATTCCAACATGAAATTAACCAACTAAGCGAAGATTAACCCCAAATTATCCTTATACAATTAAGCATTGCATACATCACATAATCTCATATCTAACACAGAATTAAGCAAACTGTGATATAAGTTTCGGTTTATTAAGCGTAAACAGATTATAATTCAATACTGAGATTAGAAGATGAAGAGTTAAGAGAACAAACAATATGAAATTGAAGAACAAAACCTCAAAGATCTACTTGCATTCTTCTCAGAAAATCAATACAAAGATTTAGCTATCCATAGAAAGTTGAAAACGCAATAGAAGAAACATAATTAAAATTAAAACAAGAATTTAAAAATAATGACAGAAGAGTAACAAACTTGAATGTAAATTGCAGATGATGAAAGGTGGAAGTGTGGTGGCTGCCTAGTCCTTGTGTGATGTCTTTTTTTTCGTGTGATGTGCCTCTCTTATATAAATAACCCTAACCCTAATCTTAATCGAGGTTTGGGCTCAACTAGTCCATGAAACACATCATAAATTGGCTTCAGTGCAGGTCCATGAACTTCAAACACGTGCAGTATTTTCAATACTTATCCAAATTAAGCGATTTTGGTCTCCAACGAAAGCCTCTTGAGTTAGCTTTAAAACGCCACCATTTCTACTATTTTCAGAGCTTTAATGAATTTATGAGACTTAAATTACTGAAGCATGTCCATTGGGCCGGCCTGGTGCGCTTGACCCGTTTTGGATAATTTATGTAAAATCCAATTTAGCTCCGAATTGAATGATTTTGGATCCTGTGGAAAGCTCAATGTGTCTAGTTTATAATTATTTTAGAATCATGTTATTTGGAGATCTGTAGAAAAAATGATAAATAAAACAATAAACTAATGTCAGTACCCGTATAAAATAAAATATGACATTTGGTCCAATTTTTCAAGTCCAAAATTGCTTTATGAGTAAAAATTAGATCAAATAGATTAAAATCTAAATTATTGGCCCAATGAAGCCCAATCAATGAAAATGCACTAATAATAGACAATTAGACACAATGCACCAATTAAGATAAGTATATAAAGATAAGAAAATGCGGGAAAATAATGACTAATCACTCCTAAATCAAAATTATTCCAATACTTTTAAAAAATATTTATTAATTAAATAAAAATATAAAAATTCACTTCATAATTAAATTATAAAATTCAATTTAATATATCTTAAAAATTATTTTTCTTTCTCACATAGTTCATTTCTCACACCTTTCCTCCATTCCAACAAATTATACAATGCATTCTACATGTTAATGCATCTTAACAAAAACACTCCACAATAATTTTCTACTTATCATGCTTCATAACATACATACAATATATCTCAATAATCAATTTAAAACAATTATCTTAATACTAAACATAGAAATAGGCTAATTCTCAATCTAAATTCATCAAAATAGAAATAGCATTCAAAAAATTCCAAATAAATTTCTAATTAGCTTAGAAGTAAAGAAACATCTTCTCAATGCTATTTCAAGCAAAAGTGTTTTATAAAAGTTATCTTACCCCTTACCTTATGTTGTAACTTGGTGAAGAGTAACTCTTGATCAAATAATTTATCAAGTCTTTGGGTCTCCTCTTTGCACCTCTAAGTAGCCTCCTACATGTCAATTAAATACCCCAATTAAATCCTTAATTCTAACCATATTAGACCTCTAAAATCTCACCTCCTTCATAGCCTAAAATTCTAAACTTCAAGACTATGGTTCTTTGAGTTATAAAATCATTTCTAGGGTTTAAATTGATGCTAATGTAAGTAATACAAGTGGAAGAGAGTAATGGAGGCAATACACTTAGAGCAGGAAGAATCCTAATAACAAATATGGACAAGGTTCAGTATTTCAGAATTTTCTAGAGTTATATAAGCTGTTTTGGCATGAGGTCTGAGCCAAAATTTAAAAAACTTAATTACCTACAATATTGATCAAGGAAATAAATTCAAATACTCTGTAAAATAAATTCAGTTTTTCAGTTTACAGTGGTTGTTTCCAACATGGCTCAACTACAATAACACTCTGAACATGCCTTGGTAATTTGACTATAACTCATGCTACACATAAGCTATTGACATGAAACAAATTTCTAAATTTCGGGAATATAATTTCCTACAACCTTTATGAGGAAATAAAGTCCTAATGTCACACGTATCAATCCCAGTAATTCAAAAACCGAGGCTGTTGAAACAGGGCAACCTCTTAACTTCACAGCTATAACACTTGACAGTAAAATGGACATAACATGAGCTACAAATATCCGTTTGATGTGAAATAAGTTTCTAAATTTTGATAACTTAAAGGGCTACAACTTTTATGAAGATACCAATTCCTAATTCTGTTCACACAATTCCCAGAATTCAGTGAAAATTGATCTACGAATTAGGGTTCTTAAGGTTTTTAGTTTAACCACTTCTAATCCTCAATTCTAAGCATTATTCTAGTATCCTAGGTGTAAAACCTACAATAACACTCTTTCCACTCCCATTCAAGCTTAGCCAAGTGAGGAAAAAATTGAAAATGCATCGTTTTGAAAAATAAAACCGTAGAAATGTAGAGAAGATTGAGAGAAACAAACTTACCTCTTGGAGCTTCTCAAGAAAATCAATATTTCCATCTCAAAATTAAGCTTCAAAGTGAGAAGGGTTTGAGAGAAAGAGAAAAAACAAGAGAAAGAAGAACTTACGGGAAGGCCGAGAGAATTGTGCTTTTTAAAAGTCAAAGTCTAATTTTTTTAACATATATTATTATTTTATTTTAATTCCAAAAAATTTCCGGAAAATCACAAATAATCTAACAAACGTAAAATTTTATAGTCACTTTCCCCAATTCCTAATAATTTAATTATTAAAATTTTGACAACAATTTTATTAAAATTTAACAAATCAGGGATACTTAGGATGTTACAATTCGCTTCCCCTTAAATAAATTTCGTGACATTTGCTTACCTTATGGGAAAAGGTGAGGGTGAGATTCCCTCATTTTGCTCTCTAGTTCCCACGTTGCATCTTCATCACCTATTCCACTCCATACGACCTTAACTAGAGGTATATCTTTTCCACGTAAGTGTTTCATCCTTTGATCCATAATACATGCAGGTGGTGCTTCATAAGTTAGATTATCCTTCAATTTTATAGTATCGAGTTCAATGATGTGAGAAGGATCAGAAATATACTTCCTGAGTTGTGAGACATGAAAAACATTATGGAGGTTTGAAAGAATTGGAGGTAAGGCTATTTGATAAGCCACAAGGCCAATCTTTTTCAGAATTTGGTAAGGACCAATAAATTTTGGGGTGAGTTTTCGAGATTTCAGAGCTCTTCCAACTCCAGTAGTAGGCGTAACTCTCAGGAATACATGGTCACCCTCTTCAAATTCCAACGACTTTCTCCTCTTGTCATAATAACTCTTTTGTCTACTCTGTGCTGTCTTCATCTTTTCTTGAATGATCTTCACTTTATCAGTAGTTTGTTGCACAATTTCTGGTCCCAAAATAAGATTCTCTCCTGTGTCATACCAGCATAAAGGTGTCCTACACTTCCTTCCATAAAGAGCTTCATATGGTGTCATCCCAATACTTGTATGAAAACTGTTATTGTAGGTGAATTCAATCAAATGCAGAGACTTGTCCCAAGTATCCTTGAATTTCATAATGCAAGCTCGTAGAAGGTCTTCAAGAGATTGAATTGTTCTTTCTGACTGTCCATCCGTCTGCGGATGATAAGCTGAACTCAATCGAAGCTTTGTCCCTAATGCTTGTTGCAAACTTCCCTAGAACTTGGAAGTAAAACGTGGATCTCTGTCAGATACAATACTTGAAGGTACGCCGTGTAACCTCACTATCTCCTTAAGATATACTCGTGTCAATTTTTTCAATGAATAACGAATGTTGATAGGTAGAAAATGCGCTGACTTGGTCAATCTATCAATAATTACCCAAATTGCATCATATCTTGTAGGAGTTCTTGGCAATCCAGTTACGAAATCCATTGCTATGCTGTCCCATTTCCATTATGGGATATCCAAAGATTATAACATTCCCGTGGGCCTTTGATGTTCAACCTTTACTTTCTGACATACCAAACAAGATGCTACGTACTCTGCCACTGATCTTTTCATTCCTGACCACCAAAATAACTTCTTCAAATCTTGGTACATCTTGGTAGTTCCTGGGTGAATACTCAACTTACTCTTGTGGGATTCCTCTAAAATCATCTTCTTGATTTCATCATCTTGCGGAATACAAATTCGATCTCTGAATCTCAAAATTCCATCTGTGTCTTCCTGAAAATCGTTTTCTTTTCCTTGAGATACCAAAGTCTTCTTGCCTTGCAAAAATTCATCTGTTAATTGTGCAGCCTTAACTTGTTCAAGAAAATTGCTAGTTATCTTCAAAGTTCCAAACTTAAAACTTTTGGGAGTTATCTCCATAGCTTAATTCAAATCTCTCAATTTTTCCACCAAGTCCAATTCTCTGACCATCATTGTTGACATATACAAAGACTTTCGGCTTAAAGCATCTGCCACTACATTGGCTTTCCCGGGGTGATAAAGAAGTTCAAAGTCATAGTCCTTCAGAAATTCTGTCCACCGACGTTATCTCATATTCAACTCTTTTTGATCAAACAAATACTTAAGACTCTTATGGTCACTGAAAACTTCAAATCTTGCACCGTATAGATAGTGTCTCCAAATCTTCAATGCAAACACCACCGCTGCCAACTCGAAATCGTGTGTAGGGTAATTTACTTCATGCGGTCTCAACTGCCTTGAAGCATATGCTACTACATTTCTATTTTGCATCAACACACAACCTAACCCTTGCTTCGACGCATCACAATACACTTCAAAATTCTCATGAGGGTTTGGAAGTATCAATATTGGGGCAGAAGTCAATTTTTCTTTCAACTTTTGAAAATTTTCCTCACACTGATTCGTCCATAAAAAGGGTTGTCCTTTACGAGTCAACTTGGTCAAAGGTAAGGCTATCTTTGAGAATCTCTCAATGAATCTCCTATAATAACCAGCTAGACCCAAAAAGCTATGAATCTCAGTAATACTCTTTGGTCTTTCCCATTGCAATACAATTTCCACTTTCATCGGATCTACATAAATGTCATCTTTATTAATCACATGACCTAAATAACTCACCTTCTCCAACCAAAACTCACACTTTTCCAACTTAGCATACAACTGCTTCTCCTTCAAAACTTCCAACACTGCTTGGAGATGTTCTGCATGTTCTTCCTTGGTCTTGGAATAAATCAAAATGTCATCAATGAATACTACCACAAACTTATCCAAATATGGATGAAAGATCCTATTCATGTAATCCATGAATATCGCAGGAGCATTAGTCACACCAAATGGCATAACCAAATATTCATAGTGTTCATATCGGGTCCTGAAAGCAGTCTTCAGTATGTCCTCTGGCTTAACCCTAATCTGATGATATCCTGACTTCAAATCAATCTTGGAAAATATAGTTGCACCTCTCAGTTGATCCATCAAATCATCAATTCTTGGTAAAGGATACTTATTCTTGATTGTAACCTTGTTTAGTTGATGATAATCCACACACAATCTCATTGTTCCATCTTTTTTCTTCACCAACAGCACTGGAGCACCCCAAGGAGAAACGCTTGGTCTCACAAACTGCTTTTCCAACATCTCTTCTAACTGCTTCTTCAATTCTGACAATTCCAATGGTGACATTCTATATGGAGCTATTGAAATAGGTCCGGCTCCAGGGATCAAATCTATTGCAAATTCAGCTTCTCGTTCTGGTGGTTGTCGCCGCC
Organism: Sphenostylis stenocarpa; assembly: GCA_963425845.1. Taxonomy (NCBI): domain Eukaryota; kingdom Viridiplantae; phylum Streptophyta; class Magnoliopsida; order Fabales; family Fabaceae; genus Sphenostylis; species Sphenostylis stenocarpa. Next base: position 33,902,603 of record OY731401.1, read on the forward strand.
GTCAAAACGAGGGCGGTCGGAGCGACGCGATGGTTTTTGACTCTCTTGATTTTCGCGTTTTTTATTGGTGGTTACAACGCCTTTAGGTTGTCCGATAACCGGGCTGAACCTAGGGGCGAGGTTTTCGAAAGGGTGCTCTTGGATTGTCCGATAACCGGGCTAATCCAAGAGCTAGTTTTTGAGGGTTCTCTGGAGTCGCCACCGATGTTTTTACTAGAAACATCGGAAAAGGAGTTTAAAAGGCGTTGGTTTTCGAAAAACCAACTTTGGTCGTTAGAACCAGAGTTGGGTAAGGGAGTTAGTTACGCGTAAAGGAAGTGTTAGTTCCTTTACGACGCCCCTTTCGGGTTCCCTATGATAGGCCAGCTATTCTGTTGATAAATAAACCGGAAAAATATGCTTTTGCCCTTTTATTTTGCGGAATTTAAAGATTACGACTACATGGCCCTAATGTCTATTGCGTAATTTAAACAATGCGATAAAAGATAGAGAGAGAAAGTAGGAACCTCCGAAGCTAGCTTTCTATTAATTCTTTTAAAATAGGGTGCTTTGCGGCAGTCCTTCACTCTACACGGCGTCGGAAACCTCTCAAAACGCTCTAAACACACTCTAAAGACACTCAAAAGCTCCGGAAATGCGTCGGAGGGATTCTGGAGAGAGAAACTATTGATGTGACTAGAGAGAGAGTGAGAAAGCTGTGAGAAATGAGGGGAAGGGAGGCCCTATTTATAGGGATTTGTGCCTGTCAGGTCGAGATGGCCGTCTCGTCTGACAAGGTCGAGACGGCCGTCTCGACATTCCAGATGGCCGTCTCGCCTTGCAGGAATGGCGAGACGGCGGTCTCGCCACTTGTGCAAGGCGAGACGGCGGTCTCGACCGCAAAAGGCGAAAATCCTTATTTTTGTGCCAAAAATCCCTCCTATCCTATTATGGGGCCTAATAGTCTCTCCTAGTGACTTCTTAGGCTTCGTCCATCTTCGGAAAGGAGGTATTCTGATATTTATTGTGAAGCCGGGCAAGATTTGGGGTCTACAGCTGCCCCCCTTTACCCGACTGGTCGACTGTTGGCCTTTTGTGCCAAGGAGATCGACTGGAGGGTAAAGGACCCTCTTGCCCGGTTGCCCTTCAGATGTTCCATCTTTCGGCGGTTGATCTTCTGGGGAAAACTTGTGTTCGTGCACTTCCGGGATACTCCTTCTGACGGTAGCCGATCCCTTCGGTGGACACGTGGTAAAACCTCGGGATACTCCTTCTGACGGTAGCCGATCCTTCGGTTGATGGGTATTGTTAGATATTGTTTAGATATTATTTAATATTGTTAAGATATTGTTAGATATTAACCATAATATCAAACAATAATATCTAACAATATCTTCTGTTTATTCTGTTACTTTCAGTTACTCTTTTAGTTGTATCTCTCTACTATAAATAGACTACCCTATGTGTGATTTATACACAAGGGAGATTAATCCCAAACTATTTCTTCTATATTCAACATGAAAGTCCCACATCGCCTACCTCATATCATTTGGTATGATTTAAATACATGTTAGGCTACTCCACATATTGCCAATTGGTTTTATGTTGGAACCTTAACATGGTATCAGAGCCAAAGCCTAACATCTTTCCGGTTATTGTCATGGGCAAAAAGTTTCCCTTTAGTTGGGTCAAAAGTACCATTTGCTTGGTCCGGCAGGCTTCAATGGAGGGGGTGTGTTGAAAGTCCCACATCGCCTACCTCATATCATTTGGTATGATTTAAATACATGTTAGGCTACTCCACATATTGCCAATTGGTTTTATGTTGGAACCTTAACATGACACCTGAGTCTGACCTTCCCATTGCCCTCCGAAAAGGTATCCGTTCTACACGCAATCCCTCTCCTCATTATATTGGTTTGAGTTATCATCGATTGTCATTACCTTTTTATACATGTCTTTCCTCTCTTTCTTCTGTGACCATTCCAAAAACTGTTCGTGAAGCTTTAGCCCATCCTGGTTGGCGTCAGGCCATGTTAGATGAACTAAGTGCTCTTCATAATAGTGGAACTTGGGAATTGGTCTCGTTACCGTCTGGGAAATCTGTTGTTGGTTGCAGGTGGGTGTTTGCTATCAAAGTTGGACCTGATGGTACTATTGATCGCCTCAAAGCTCGTCTTGTGGCCAAAGGTTATACTCAAATTTTTGGGTTGGATTATGGAGATACCTTTTCCCCTATGGCAAAGATGACTTCTATTCGTTTATTTATCGCCATGACCGATCTTCAACAATGGCCTCTTTATCAACTAGATGTTAAAAATGCTTTCCTCAATGGTGATTTGCAAGAAGAAATCTATATGGAGCAACCTCCTGGGTTTGTTGCTCAGGGGGAGTCTTCTGGGATGGTATGTCGTCTTCGCAAATCCCTATATGGCCTAAAACAGTCTCCTAGGGCCTGGTTTGGAAAGTTTAGCAAGGTTGTTCAACATTTTGGTATGACTCGGTGTGAAGTAGATCACTCTGTCTTTTATCGACACTCAAGTGCTGGATGTGTTTACTTGATAGTATATGTTGATGACATCGTTCTTACAAGTAGTGACAACCATGGCATCTCTTAGTTGAAACAACATCTCTGTCACCATTTTCAGACCAAAGATCTTGGCAAACTTAGATATTTCTTGGGTATTGAGGTGACACAGTCTAATGATGGTATTGTTATATCTCAAAGGAAGTATGCCATGGATATTTTAGAGGAAACTGGGTTGATGAATTCAAAGTCTGTTGATACGCCCATGGATCCCAATACTAAACTTTTACCAAATTAGGGGGAGCTTATACCTGATCCTGAGCAGTATAGAAGATTGGTTGGAAAATTGAATTATCTTACAGTTACTCGTCCTGACATTTCCTTTACGATCAGGTGTGGTAAGCCAATTTCTGAATTCCCCATGTGAAGATAATTGGAATGCAGCTCATTCGTATCTTAAAGTATATTAAAGGATCTCCTGGAAAAGGATTGTTATATGATTCTAATAACCATACAAGAGTTGTTTGTTACTCGAGATGTCGATTGGGCAGGATCTCCTTCGGATAGAAGATCTACATCCGGATATTGTGTCTCCATTGGTGGTAACTTGGTCTCATGGAAAAGTAAGAAACAAAGTGTTGTGGCAAGATCTAGTGCGTAAGCAGAATATAGAGCTATGGCCTCAGCTGCTTGTGAACTTGTTTGGCTCAAGCAATTGCTTAGAGAGTTACAATTTGGAGATGTCACTCAAATGTCACTTGTGTGTGAGAATCAGGCTGCTCTTCATATTAGTTCTAATCAAGTCTTTCATGAAAGGACCAAACACATTGAGATTGACTGTCATTTCATTCGAGAAAAGATTATGTCTGGAGACATCAAGACTGAGTTTGTTAACTCAAGTGATCAGTTAGCAGATATTTTTACTAAATCTTTACGGGGTCCTAGAATTGATTATATTTGTAACAAGCTTGGCACATACGATTTGTATGCTCCAGCTTGAGGGGGAGTGTTAGATATTGTTTAGATATTATTTAATATTGTTAAGATATTGTTAGATATTAACCATAATATCAAACAATAATATCTAACAATATCTTCTGTTTATTCTGTTACTTTCAGTTACTCTTTTAGTTGTATCTCTCTACTATAAATAGACTACCCTATGTGTGATTTATACATAAGGGAGATTAATCCCAAACTCTATTTCTTCTATATTCAACAGGTATAAACCCCCCATCAGGCTGGTAGGTGCAGTTCGCTGTGTCGAACTGGATGGGTATGAACCCCCCATCAGGCTGGTGGTTGCGACTTACTGATCCGGCTCGAACACAGATCGGGTGCACCGCGTGCGCAGGTTGATAGGTATGAACCCCCTATCTGGCTGGTACAGTCCATTGCGTAGGACTAGTGGTAGTGGTGGCTTACTGTTCAGGTGGCCCATGCGCCGATTGTTGAGATGTACTTTTTGTTGATTTTTCTTTGGAGATATGGTTGTCCGGTCTGCGCCGGGGATTTGGTGGGTGTGTAGACCCCTAATTTTGCCCGACCTCTCAATAAAAGCTAGGGAAACTTCACAAGGAGATAAAGTTTGCCCGGCTTCTTAATAAAAAACCAAGGAGACCTCCTACAGCAAAACTCGGAGTTCAGACGATGTCTCATTTAAAAGGCTAAAGAGACTTCTTACAAAGACAAAGCTCGCCTGCCATCTTTATAAAAGGTCAAGAGGGCTTCCTATATGAAGATAAAGCTTCAACGGACGTTTATCAGCATCAAACGACGTCCGAATACACAAAGGAAAGCTTCCCGGGGGTCCCAGAACACGAAAGCTGGCCAAAACAGGTCGAGACGGCCGTCCCAAGGTCGAGACGGCCGTCCCAACCTTTCCTGGCCATTTGGGACGGTCGTCCCAAATGGGACTGCCAGTCCCGGATCCCCAGGTGGTCCCAGTCAGTGCAAAAGTGGCATTTGGGACGGCCATCCCAACCCAGACGGCCGTCCCACTCCAGACGCGGGTCCCAAAGGTGCGAGCAGCGAAAACTATAAATTTGAAGCTCATTTGGCACTGTTCCAAACCCCGGACAACTCCAAGACTTGTCTTCTTCTCTCCCTACCTCGAATGAACTCTCTGATTGCCTTAAATAGGTAACAATCAGTTAAGGAACTAGATTCCAGCATTCGATTCTTCTATAAAACTTTAGTCGAGTCGAGTCTGTATTCGTGAGGAGAGTCATTGTAGAGCGAAGGATTGCCGTAAAGCATCCTCTTTGTAAAAGACTTCTAATATAAAGCTTGCTTCGGAGGTTCTTCTCAATTCTCTTCCCTTTTATTGCTTTATTTATTGCTTTCTGTATGCAATGTAGATAAATCATGTAGATAGCCATATTTATTGTACGAATAAAATAGGGTAAAAGCGTAATTTCTTGTAATCTCTACTTAAATGAATTAATCCGTCATAGGGAACCTGAAAGGGGCGTTGTGGGGTGCTAATACCTTCCCCACACGTAACTAACTCCTTTACCCGACTCTGGTTATAATGGCCAAGTTTGGTTTTTAACAAAATCAATGCCTTTTTCTCCTTTTCCAATGTTTATGGTCAAAACATTGGTGGCGACTCCAGAAGAACCCTTTTTGAAAACCTTGCTTCTATTAGAGGATAGTTCAGCGTTGAGCGCCTCAGAAGCAATGAACATATTTCTTACAAAAAACGCGAGTCTCAACCATCTTTTCGCGACCGCTCGCAGAACGTTCGAGATGTCCCAGGACGTCGGAACGGACGGCGGCGACAGATGGCGACTCCGCTGGGGAAGCTAGAGAGTTGATCCCATTTAGTGACGGATAAATTCAAACTAAGTAAAGATTAGAAATTACGCCTTTACCCTTTTCCGTATGTTTTATTGTATGGCTTTAATAATTGCTGTATGATTATTTCTGCAAATTGTCTGAAATATAAATTGCACACAAAAACCCTTGCACACAACAGTCCCTCTATACCCCGGGACAAGAGTGAATACCTATAGGGAGTGGGTGGCAGATACGACCGGCTTGTTGGCACACGGGGCTACAACCGTTGTCGGAAACTACCAACTCAAGGTGATAACTCTCTTCTTTTGGTCTAAGGATGTCATCACGGAGTTCCGTGCATGACCCGAGGACTGAGAGATTGAGAGGTCCCTATAATGGGGGCACCTTGGGGACCTTTGGCCTTGGTGAGAACAGTTAGAACCGCCTAAACCAAACACGTTTCTGCAGGAAAACCCTACCTCGTGATTAAATAAGCGTGGCTCTGCTCGTGGATGTATGAATTGTGTGTGCATTTGTTTGCTGCATTTGTATTGATGCATTAGCATAGGGTAATCATACAACAAACAAAAAAATGAAAAACCCTAAAAATCACAAAAAGTGATAAGATAAAAGACCTTTATCTCGGACAGCCTTCAGTTAAGCTAGCCTGGTTTCAGGTTCTTTGTAAGCTAAGTAGCCACGTTGACCGACAAAAGAGATAAAAGGTCATAAAAAAATATAAAAACGAATGAAAGCCATAAAAATTCCTTTTTATAATAAAAAGATTCTTGGCAAAGTCGTATCATTCATACCACATCATCCAATAAGTGGTAAAACTAAGAGAGAAAATAAATGCACTAAGAAAAGTATGCATGCACATCATTTTAATAAACCTCCAAAAAATGGGTCTTAGGAGCGTTTCTTGGGAAAATTACTGGGTCAAATTGCCTATGGCAATTTACAATTTGGTTCTTCACCCTTTTCTCTTCGTTTTGACATGTTGTGCGTCCAAATCGGACAACCCAGTCAAAAGTTATTCCACTTTCAATATTTGCTGTCATAAAAAATATTTTTGTAGTGCATGCATAAAGCACATTCATTCTAGGATGCCTTAGATATCCTTAGACAATAGCGAATGAGACCCAAGTGCGTTTATCATCTTCCTAGAAGAGATAAGTGCGCTAAGGTATGTTGGTAACCTTTGAAAAAAGGAAGTTAGCACACTAAGGTAGGTATGGTACCCTTAAAACATAGACTTTTAAGAAGATACCAAAGCTATTGTCTAAGGCATATCTATTTCACACCGATCATTCATAAAAAAAATATAATAAAAATCTTCAAATCTTTTAGAAAGTGGCTGGTCTTCTACCTGTTCTCACTCGCGCTCAAAAAAGCCAAGAAGATAGAGCAATTAGAGGAGCAGAACCGTATGCTCACCGCCGAGCTTAATGTCATAAAGGAACAAATAGCACGGTTGACGGAGCTATTATATCGGCAATGCTTCCACAATACGGTCTCCGAGCAACGAATTTCTGCCCTAGAAGAGAAATTAAGGGCATTAGAGAGATACAAATTTGATGTAAAGGAGGTAACCGATGTCGAAAATACTCGATTCCCTCCCAAGTTTAAGAAATCCCACGCATCATTCAAGAAGCCCTTTGGCAAGAAAAAGGAGGGAAGTGTAAACGCCATGAACTTTACTACTCTTTCTTCCTCTTCGCCATCGACTGGACAAGTCACGCAGACAAGAGAAGAAATTCACTCCCATCCCAATCTCTTATGGGAGTCTGCGCCAAGACTTTTAGAGGCCAAGCTCTTAACACGTATCTCCCCAAAGAAGAAAGATCCACCTTACCCTGGTTGGTACAAACTCAACGAAAAATGTGATTACCACTCAGGTGCTCCTGGGCATTCCGTGGAGAATTGCGTCAACCTGAAATATAGGGTTGAAGAATTATTGAATGCCGGGTGGATTACTTTCGATGCTCCCGACCCAAACGTAAACATCAAGCCTCTATCACAACCAGAATAGTGAGTTTGGGTAGAGAAGGCCAGCTAACTAGGGCTCCCCATTTTGTGTATCTTTTGGTTAAAAGAAATAAAAAATATATCAAAAAGCTTCTGATGTATCTCTCGTGATCCCCGCCCATGATCACGAGATTTTTTATTAAAGTGGGCTTTGTAAATATTTGCATCTATCAATACAACGAGGCATTGTTTTTTCATAATATTCATATTCTCTTTCATTCTTTTCTCTCTTATACGCTTAATAAAGAAATCTAAAACTAAGCATAACCGTACAGTCATGTCTGTGATTGAAAACTCTCTGGAAGATCCGAAAGCCGAAGGCGAATGGATTGAGTCAGACAGTGAGGAGGGGACCATTTCCCCGGACATGCAAAGACTGTTGGAGAAAAGAAGCTTAATTGATACAGCCCCATAAGAAAAAACTGAGGCCATTAATTTGGGACAAGGAGATAATAAGAAAGAAGTAAACATTAGCACCCAAATTGATAATATCAGGGAAGAGGCAATAACACCTTTGCGCTTATTCATGTCTTGTCCTTTCCCTTATACAGTGGATAAAGCTGTACTATGGATATGCACAGAAGAATTGTCCTTCAATGAAGATATCTCCAATATAGTCGCTATTGGGGGCACGACGGGAAGCAAAAGAATTTATTCCCCAAGGAGCTACAAGATAATGCTCCTAAAAAAGGAAAAATAAAGAAACCGAAGAGGAAAAGGAAAAAAGAATCCAAAGGGAGGATTAAGTAGACCTTGGATTCACGGTGCTAGGGCAGTTTCGTCAACGCTCCACCGAAAAATCAAATTCGTGGTAGGCGACAAATTGATCATGGTTCAAGTTAAAGACTAGATTCGAATCAGCGAACCGTCTACCATACCTTAAATGGATGCGGCTGAAGAAGACATTCGAAAATATGGAAAGACATCCTAGCAGTTTAAAAGTGGCCCATATAATGAAGAGATATGGATACAGCCCAGACAAGGGCTTGGAAAGGATGCTCAAAGAATAAGAGAGCCACCAGATTTTAAGGATAACCCTTTAAAGAACAACCCTACAAAAGGACAAGTCGTACGATGAAAAGGGAAGTCTCCCCTCCGTGCCTTAAAAAGTTTATCTTCCAAAAAGGAGGGATATTAACATCAAGGGTAGCATTAGTCATTAGATGTCCTTCTTCTAATTCTAAGCGATGTAAACCCAATGACTATTAGAGATCACTCCTCGGGGTGTGCCCGACCCCCGAGCATCTTTAGGGCACGCATTTCCCTGAAATTATAAAAGAATGTTATTCTTACTATCTGCTTCTTTTCCTGCTAAACATATCTATACCCCATTAAATAACCAATGTTTAGACAAACGTTTTGTTCCAAAATGCGTCAAAATAATCAAAACACCATACACAAAATGAAGCCAAAGTTATCATGATTGATTAGCTAGAGACACGAATAAGAAAATCGTGTTTCAACAATGTTTGAGAAAAGAAATTATTATTAAAAGAAGCCCGTAGGTCAAAGGCCAAGACAAAAAGATAAAAGGGCAAAATCCTAGGCAGACTAGGAATGTTAATCAGTCATAAAGTAATCAGCTGAAGATGCTACCTCATTAAAACAAAACGTTTGTTTGAACTAGCCTAAACACTGACCAACCCTGGCTAGCCATTCTTACAAAAACTATTATTTCAAAAAAAATCTCACTAAAACACAAGCCTTTGCAATAAATCCCTTTCCTTCTATTCTCTTGACCCTTCACCACAAAGCATTCAAGTAGTTGACTGGGAAATGTGGAAATATAGTGATCAATAGGAGGATTGAAATCCCTAAGGAAAGGAAGAGGGGCATTGACATGACAATTGGTCTACATTCAAAAGGATTACTCTTCGGTTATAGCAAAGATCTGAGACGGCAAATCGGTACAGCTAATCATGTTGACAAAAGCACATGATGATGGAAGTAAACTTAACAGAAGCTGAATGGGTTCGAAGCCGATATGACCAGCTAAACCTTATTGAAGAAAAATGGCTGAATATTATATGTCACGGACAAGCCTATCAAAGGAAAATAAAAAAGGCTTACAAAAAAAGTCAACCCTCATATTTACCATAAAGAAGGATTTAATGGTAAATAAGTTGCTTCCAGCCCAAAACAATAAAATTGGAAAATGGGCAGTGAACTACAAAGGACCTCGTGTGGTCAAATGAGCTTTCTCGGAAAGGGCTCTTATCCTCGCCAATATGGATGGAAAAGAACTTCGACACCTAATCAACTCCGGTACGGTGAAGAAGTATTATGCTTGAAGACATTGCTCAAGACCCGTCAAGAATGAAAATCCACAAAGGACATTCCTGGGCAAAAGATAGGGTCCATATTCCTCGCTAGGATACGTCCTAGGCAAAAAGAAGAGGTAAAAAAAAAGTAAATAAAAAAAAAAGAAGAAACTAAGAGCAATGGTCACTTTAGTCGAAAACCGAAAAGGCGGCTAAAGTAACATTCTTCCAGAAGCAAGCAGTCTGCATAGTCTTCACTCTGAGTTCAGGCATATCAACTGAAGCAATTAGGAGAACCAAGGGGCAGATATCATGGACATGACTGTTTAAGCCTATACAGTATAGCCAACCCTGACCACCCATTCTTCTAAATACCTTTTGAAATCCTTCTATAAAAGAAATAAACTTTTGCTCATTTATCAATAAAATTCCTTTTCATTTCCTTTCTCTTGACCAAATATTATGGAAATTCCTCTTTATTGATAAATCATAAAAATGCGCAAAGACCTTTAATCAAAGATCAAGCATGCATCTAAAAAAGGGAAGCATAACAAAAAAAGAAAATAACAAATGCCTGTTAGGATATTTTTAGGTAAAAATCAGGGTAGCCTGCTAGATCGGAAATCCCAAAATAACGGTCTAGGCAAGAGATAAGGCAAAAGCCCCCTAAAATATTCTAGGCAAAAATTAAGGCAGCCCGCTAGATCGAAAACTCGTAAAGGGCGGTCTAGGCAAAAGATAGGGTCAAAACCAAGAGATGGATAAAAAAGGAGCCCATCATCATGGTCATAAAGGAGGAGCCCATCGGCACATTCATAAGAGGCCAACGGGAGAAGGCCAGTTACTTTCTAAATGCATCAAAAATAAATAAAAATTAGATTGCATTTAGGACATCCACACACAAAGTAGTTGCATAATACGACTTTGTCAAAATCAAGAAAAAATAATTTTCTTCAAACAAGAATAAATAAACATGCATATAAGGAGGATAGTCTCCATACTTGTAATTAAAAACAGGAGGCGCCAGAATCCAGTCTCCATATGAAAATCAAAATCGCGAAAAGCGAAATCAAAATCATTCCAGCAAAATAAAGAGCTTCAAGGAAACTAGCTCTAACCTTCTATCCCAATAAAAGAAGGTACATCAAAAAGCCAATGGAAAGGCTCAATCATCCCCAAGCGGATCCTTGCCTACTCCAAAGGCAAAACAAAAAAATTACTCCACGAACTCAGCATCATCATCACATGAGTCGTCAACCATAGTCATTTAAAGATCCGACCACCATCCTTCCATCCGAGAAAGAAGGAAGTCATCAACATAGAAAAGCCAACGGAAAGGCTTGATCATCCCCAAGCGGATCCTTGCCTACTCCAAAGGCAACACAAAAATTATTACATGACTCAGCATCACCACATGAGTCATCAAACATAAATCATTTGAAGCCTCAATCAACATCCTTCCACCAATAAAAGAAGGAAACCATCAACATGAAAAAGCCAATGGAAAGGCTCGATCATCCCCAAGAGGATCCTTGCCTACTCCAAAGGCAAAACAAAGATTACCACACGACTCAGCGACATCACCGCACGAGTCAAACAAGCAAAATCATCCAGAATCTCCACTTCATTCACCAAAGGAGAATAAGGACTACTCAAAAGTCCATCAAAAAATACGGAGTCGGAATCCTCCATAACCACCAGGGGACAACAAAAAAGAAAGGAAAAGAAAAAAAAAAACTTTCATTCCCCAACAGAGGCCACAACAAAAAAGGTCAAACAAAAATCTCTAAGAAGAGTATATCCAGAAAATCTACAAAAGAGGAAAATAAAAATTCCATCTTCCAGCTCAAATAAGAGCTTCACAAAGCCAGGAGCCAGGACTCCATCATCAAATCTGGGTCCCCAGGAAACCAACAGACTCCTCGGTGAATCCCAAAAACAAAAAGACAAAAAGAGGAAAACAAATTTTTTCCATCTTCCAGCTAAAATAAGAGCTTCGCAAAGCCAAGAGCCTAAGACTCCATCATACCCCCAGGACGACAAAATTCCCCAGGGTTGCTAAAAAAAAGGAAAAAAGAGAAAAAAAAAAGAAAACCTCTTCATCCCCAGCAGATAATAAAAGCCTGTGTGTACAAAAGAAAAAGGGCACACACAATCAAGAATCCAAAATTGCGAAAAGCACAATCGCAAGAAAAAAGCAAAAACCCATTCCCCAATGGAATAAGAGCATAGGCAAAGCCAGCTCAAAACAACAAATATCCAACAAGGAGTCGAAAACTCCATTCATCCCTAGGGGGCAAATCAATCCCCCGGTGGATCAGCAAAAAGAAAAATTGTTTTCCCTAGTAAGCCTACCAGCAAAGGCAAACTACAAAATTCATATCCTCAAGGAGTTAACCTTCTGGAACACCCAATATGAATATCCCCAGCGAAGTGCAAAACCTTCACTCCCAAGAACGCCTATGCTTACTCAGAGGCAAGCAAAAAGCTAATATCCCCAAGAAATGGGAAATCAACATATAAGAGGTAATACAAGCACAAAGCTTTCAAAAGCATCCACCTACTCAGAGGTATTATCAAGAGCAAATATCCTCAAGTAGAACATCAGCCTATTCAGAGGCGAAAAACAACAAGTAAAAAGCCTTCACCACTATCGAAGCATCTGCCTAATCAAGAGGCACAATGAAAAATCAACAAATCCCCAGTGGATTCCTACCTAAAAAGAGGCAATCAACAAAAAATCCCCGGCAAAAGCCGGATGGCTAAACAAAAAAGCCAAAAATCAAGAATCCCCGGCAAAAGCCAGATGGCTAAACAAAAAAGCCAAAAATCAGAAATCCCCGGCAAAGCCGGATGGCTAAGCAGAAAAGACAAAAATCAAGAATCCCCGGCAAAAGCCGGATGGCTAACGGAAAAGCCAAAAATCAAGAATCCCGGCAAAAGCCGGATGGCTAAACAAAAAAGCCAAAAATCGAAATCCTCAGCAAAGCCGGATGGCTAAGAGAAAAGCCAAAAATCAAGAATCCCCGACAAAATCCGGATGGCTAAAGAGAAAAGCCAAAAATCGAAATCCCTGACAAAGCCGGATGGCTAAACGAAAAAGCCAAAAACAAAGAATCCCTGTAAAAACCGGATGACTAACGAAAAGTCAAAAAGTTAAATCAAATATTCCCCATGGAATAGGCGCATGAACGAAACAATAAGGCGCCAACATATCTCCAAAAACGAGATAATCACAGGATTAACTACCAAAAAGTGCATCCCGAGAACCTTGCGAGACGGGGTTCGAGACCGGGTGGGGGTAGGTACCCATCGAGCCTTGCGAACGGGGTTCGAACCAGGTGGGGGTAGGTACCCATCGGAATCTTGCGAACGGGATTCGGACCGGGTGGGGGTAGGTACCCATCGAGCCTTGCGAACGGGGTTCGGACCGGGTGGGGGTAGGTACCCATCGAGCCTTGCGGAACGGGGTTCGGACCGGGTGGGGGTAGGTACCCATCGAGCCTTGCGGAACGGGGTTCGGACCGGGTGGGGGTAGGTACCCATCGAGCCTTGCAGAACGGGGTTCGGACCGGGTGGGGGTAGGTACCCATCGAGCCTTGCGAACGGGGTTCGGACCGGGTGGGGGTAGGTACCCATCAAAATCTTGTAGAACGGGATTCAAACCAGGTGGGGGTAGGTACCCATCAGAATCTTGCAGAACGGGATTCGGACCAGGTGGGGGTAGGTACCCATCAGAGCCTTGCAGAACGGGGTTCGGACCAGGTGGGGGTAGGTACCCATCAGAATCTTGCGAACGGGATTCGGACCAGGTGGGGGTAGGTACCCATCGAGCCTTGCGAACGGGGTTCGGACCGGTGGGGGTAGGTACCCATCGGAATCTTGCGAACGAGATTCGGACCGGGTGGGGGTAGGTACCCATCGAATCTTGCGAACGAGATTCGGACCGGGTGGGGTAGGTACCCACCAGAACCTTGCAGAACGGGGTTCAAACCAGATAAGGGTAAATACTCATCAGAATCTAGCAAAAATGCAGATTCACACCGGGTGGGGGTAGGTACCCACCAAAACCTTAAAAATAAGGTTTGTACCGGATGAGGGTAGGTACTCATCAAAACTTAGCAAAATGCATTAGGTGGAGTAAAATACTCACCTAAGCATTTCAAAATGGGTTGCTAAGACCTTACTTCTATTAGAGGATAGTTCAGTGTTGAGCACCTCGGAAGTAAGTACCCACAAGAGTTTAGCAAAATGCAAACTCATACCAGGTGAGGGTAGGTACTCACCAAAGCCTTGTAAAACAAGGTTTATACCTAGTGGGGGTAGGTACCCACAAGAGTCCAGCAAAATGCAGACTCATACCGGGTGAGGGTAAGTACTCACCAGAGCCTTACAAAATAAGACTCAAACCAGATAGGGGTTGGTACCTATCAAAATATTTATCATCTGGAGGATAAGCAAGGAGTAGCATCCGAAGGATGACCCAGCAAAAGGGTTAACTCTTTCCCCTACCAACTAATTTTGTTGACATATCAAGCTAACGAATTAGCTAGGCAGGTGAAGGGGGGCCAGCTGTAGAACCCTAATTTTGCCCGACCTCTCAATAAAAGCTAGGGAAACTTCACAAGGAGATAAAGTTTGCCCGGCTTCTTAATAAAAAACCAAGGAGACCTCCTACAGCAAAACTCGGAGTTCAGACGGTCTCTCATTTAAAAGGCTAAAGAGACTTCTTACAAAGACAAAGCTCGACTGCCATCTTTATAAAAGGTCAAGAGGACTTCCTATATGAAGATAAAGCTTCAACGGACGTTTATCGGCATCAAACGACGTCCGAATACACAAAGGAAAGCTTCCCGGGGGTCCCAGAACACGAAAGCTGGCCAAAACAGGTCGAGACGGCCGTCCCAACCTTTCCTGGCCATTTGGGACGGCCGTCCCAAATGGGACTGCCAGATCCCGGATCCCTGTGTGGTCCCGAGTCAAGTGCAAAAGTGGCATTTGGGACGGCCATCCCAACCCGCACGGCCGTCCCACTCCGCACGCGCGTCCCAAAGGTGCGAGCAGCGAAAACTATAAATTTGAAGCTCATTTGGCACTTGTTCCACACCCCGGACAACTCCAAGACTTGTCTTCTTCTCTCCCTACCTCGAATGAACTCTCCGATTGCCTAAAATAGGTAACAATCGGTTAAGGAACTAGATTCCAACATTCGATTCTTCTATAAAACTTTAGTCAAGTCGAGTCCGTATTCGTGAGGAGAGTCATTGTAGAGCGAAGGATTGCCGTAAAGCATCCTCTTTGTAAAAGACTTCTAATATAAAGCTTGCTTCGGAGGTTCTTCTCAATTCTCTTCCCTTTTATTGCTTTATTTATCGCTTTACGTATGCAATGTAGATAAATCATGTAGATAGCCATATTTATTGTACGAATAAAATAGGGTAAAAGCGTAATTTCTTGTAATCTCTACTTAAATGAATTAATCCGTCATAGGGAACCCGAAAGGGGCGTTGTGGGGTGCTAATACCTTCCCCACACGTAACTAACTCCCTTACCCGACTCTGGTTATAATGGCCAAGTTTGGTTTTTATCAAAATCAATGCCTTTTTCTCCTTTTCCAATGTTTATGGTCAAAACATTGGTGGCGACTCCAGAAGAACCCTTTTCGAAAACCTTGCTTCTATTAGAGGATAGTTCAGCGTTGAGCGCCTCGGAAGCAATGAACATATTTCTTACAAAAAATGCGAGTCTCAACCATCTTTTCGCGACCGCTCGTAGAACGTTCGAGATGTCCCAGGACGTCAGAACGGACGGCGGCGACAGGGTGCTCATCCAGCTTGCTTGTTTGTTGGGTGTAGACCCCTAATTTTGCCCGGCCTCTCAAAATAAAAGCTAGAGGAACTTCGCCCGAAGATGGAGTTCGTCCGGCTTCCCAAAACCGAGGAAACCTCCCACAACAAACACGGAGATCGCCCGGCTTCATATCAAAAATAGAGAAAGACCTCCTGCAACAAAAACGGGGTTCACTCATTCACGCAGTAAAGACAAAAAAGACGTCCTACACAAAGATAAAGCTCGCCTGGCATCTTAATAAAGGCCAAGAAGACTTCCTACACGAAGATAGTGCTTCAACGGACATATATCGGCACCAATCCATATTCGAAAACGGCAAGGAAAGCTTCCCGGGGTCCCAAAATACAAAGGCTGGACAAAACAGGTCGAGACCACCATCCCAAAAGTGGGACGGCCGTCCCAACTGCAATTTAGCAGTTGGGACGCGCGTCCCGAATGCGGGACGGCCGTCCCAAATGTCCGGGGGTCCCAGTATGAAGAAAAATGCGTTTGGGACGGCCATCCCAAACATGCCAGGCCGTCCCAAACTGTCCCAGTGCAAAAAATGCATTTGGGACGGCCGTCCCAGTCCAGACGGCCGTCCCAAATGTCAAGGGGGCGAAAATGGCTATAAATAGGAGCCTCATTTGTCTCATTCCACACACCTCGGACACCGGAGCATTTCCTGGACTTGTCTTCTTCTCTCCCTCTCTCGGAATGATCTTTCCGATTGCCTTTAATAGGTAACAATCAGTTAAGGAATTTGTATTCCGGCATTCGATTCTTCTAGAAATTTTAGTCGAGTCGAGTCTGTAATCGAGAGGAGAGTTGTTGTAGAGCGAAGGACTGCCGAAACGCGTCCTCTTTGTAAAAGACTTATAATATAAAGCTTGCTACGGAGGTTTTTCTCAATTCTCTTCTTCTTTACTCGCTTTATTTACTTCGTATGCAATGTAGATAAATCATGTAGATAGCCATATTTATTGAATAAATAAAATAAGGGTAAATGCGTAATTTCTCATAATCTGGACTTAAATGAATTGATCCGTCATAGGGAACCCAAAAGGGGCGTTGTGGGGTGCTAATACCTTCCCCACACGTAACTAACTCCCTTACCCGACTCTGGTTATAATGGCCAAGTTGGTTTTTATTAAAATCAATGCCTTTTTCTCCTTTTCCAATGTTTATGGTCAAAACATTGGTGGTGACTCCAAAAGAACCCTTTTTGAAAACCTTGCTTCTATTAGAGGATAGTTCAGTGTTGAGCACCTTGGAAGCAATGAACACAATTTTAACAAAAAACGCGAGTCTCAACCATCTTTTCGCGACCGCTCGCAGAACGTTCGAGACGTCCCCCCGGACGTCGGAATGGACGGCGGCGACAGATGGCGACTTCACTGGGGAAGTCCGAGAGTTGATCCCATTTAGTGACGGATAAATTCAAACTAAGCAAAGATTTGAAATTACACCTTTACCCTTCTGTATGTTTATTGTATGGCTTTAAATAACTGCTGTATGATTATTTTTGCAATTGTTTGAAATATAAATTGCACACAAAAACCCTCGCACACAACAGTCCCTCTATACCCGGGGGCAAGAGTGAATACCTATAGGGAGTGGGTGGCAGATACGATCGGTTAGTTGGCACACGGGGCTACTACCGTTGTCGGAAAACCACCAACTCAAGGTGATAACTCTCTTCTTTTGGTCTAAGGATGTCGACACGGAGTTCCGTGCATGACCCGAGGATTGAAAGTTGAGAGGTCCCTATAATGGGGGCACCTTGGGGACCTTTGGCCTGGTGAGAACAGTATAGAACCACCTAAACCAAGCACGTTTCGCAGGAAAATCCCACCTCGTGATTAAATAAGCGTGGCTCGCTTCGTGGATGTACGAATTGTGTGTGCATTCGTTTGCTGCATTTGTATTGATGCATTAGCATAGGGTAATCATACAACAAAAAAAAAAAAATGAAAAACCCTAAAAATCATAAAAAAGCGAAAAGATAAAAGACCTTTATCTCGGACAGTCTTCAGTTAAGCTAGCCTGGTTTCAGGTTCTTTGCAAGCTAAGTAGCCACGTTGACCGACAGAAGAGATAAAGGGTCATAAAAAATATATAAAAACAAATTAAAGTGATAAAAATACCTTTGTTACAAAATAAAAATTATTAGCAAAATTCCTACAAGTCATATCACCTTTTGTTCATAAAAATAAAAAGAGAAGAAAATAGGACTCTCTTCATTGAAATCCATAAACATTCATATAGATAAGCTTTTCTTTCAAGGAAAACCTGGTATTATCATGCATCATATTAGGAATAAAACATGATAATACTTAGAAAAAATAAACACTTGCATACATGCATTTACAAAAATTCATCCTCATATCATGCATTTTCAATTTTGCTAGATAATGGAGGGATCCGGTAATAGACAATTAAAGAAGGTGGAAATCCTTCTGTGCCGTGTAGAGAAGTTAAGGCATTTGTGTACATATATGCCGCCGGAGGTCTATACTAGCTTTGAGAAGTCCTACGGAAGAATTCTTGACCTCCTAAAGATCAGCATTGATCCAATATTTGTTAGAGCATTAGTCCACTTCTGGAGTCCCGATTTACACTGCTTTGAGTTTTCGCAGTTTGACCTGGTACCAACCTTAGAAGAATATGAACTCATGGTTAGATGGCCTCAGTCAGTTGGGGTTTATATCTGCTCCGGAGAATATACGACCGTGAGCAAGGTTGCTACTATCATACGACTCCCCTCTCATCAATCTGCCCTACAGGGAAAAGGGAATATCAGAGGTTGGAAAATGGCTATAATAGAAGACCACTTAGTCTCTTTAGCTGAAAAGAAGGATTGGTCTACATTCAACAAGACTCTAGCATTAGCAATGTTCGGAATCATATTATTCCCATTCCATGTGAACATCGTGGATCATGCCGCAATGGACGCATTCTTTGCCCGGGATGTATATTCAAAGAGTCCTATACCCGCAATCCTTGCCGACACCCCGCTTCCGTAGATTTTTGCCGACGTAAACAGGGGAAAACACTTAGATGCTGCACTTCACTACTATACGTGTGGGGTATTACTCATTTCTACGCCTCAAGCCATATGGGCGTATTTCCTGATCCTTTAAGGAGTTTTTCAAAAATCCCTCTTCAAGCATCGTCAAGTGCTAGAATGGAAAACCGAGTTGGAAAGCTCGGAACATAGAACACATATCCCGGGTATGCCCTTGGTTCCGACCCAGCTTATATTCTCGTCCGATGTGGAGATTACTTGAGCATACCATTACTAGGCCTCGTGGGTTGTATAGCCTACTCTCCTAAGATGGCTATGAGACAACTTATGAGAACCCAGACCGCACCAACTCAAGAAGAGCTCAGAGGGCTGAGTCTATGTCATTATTCCCATAACTTTAAAGAAGTATCCGCTGTCCAGAAAGCATGGGAAAGACCAGTCTACATGGGAGATAAAGAACTCGGAAAGGTTCAGGTTTCTACGTCCCATGAATATGAAGAATGGAGAAAAAATAGAGGGATACCCCAACCATCTGCTGCATTCACTACAACTTTAGTCGTTGAAGAGCTACAATTGCAGTGTCAATGCCTTAAACAAAAGGGTTGAAGTCATGGAAGCTCAGCTAAGAGCCTTCGAAGAAAAAGATCAAGAGTCAACCCTTATAATAGATGGCCTAAAAAGGCAATGTAAAAAGAAGGACCACGAAATAGAGCGTCTTAAGAACGATTGTGCTGATTATCAGGAAGAGACTAAGCAAGCATTAAAGATTCCAAGACTTGAGCAAGATAGTCTGTTCTGGGACTTGAATGACAAAATAGCACATCTCGAAAACACGCTTGCAAAACAGGCAAGAACGATCAAGTTAATACAAGATGACCTAGCAAATACTCGGTCAGAAGCACAAAAATGGTGGGAAACCGCTGAAAAATACAGAGAAGACCTAGAAGAGCTACGTGAAAAAGAAAAAGATGGATTAGCTCAATACGGTCAATTACTTCGTGAAAAGGACCGACTAATAGAGAGGTCTGATCAGCAGCATGCCTTGATCGTTCATCAAGAAGAAAAGATAAAAGAGGCTCATCGATACAATGAAGATATGAGCCGAGCGGTATCCGAGCAAATCAAGACGCTCGAAATCACGTGATAACAATTGAAGACGAATTACGAAGAAAGCCTAATTTACCTATAGGATTCTTCAAGCTTTTTCGCTTTTGTCAACACTTGCTTCAAAGCATTGTATAGAAGGATTTACACTTTCTAATAAAAAGGATTTATTTTTCTCTCCTTAAATTGTCTATTGCATTCATAAATTGCATACATTCACATATCCCTCCTCATTTAATAATAAAGATAATAAAAAGAAAGGATTAACCGATGTGCTTTTCACAAATCGAAAAATGGAAAAGAAGCCTTTCGTCATCAAAATCTCTACGACGGTCAATAAATCGAAGATGATAACAAACAAGCACCGTTAATCATTCCAAACACTAAAAGGGAAGAAGCAATAACGCCTTTACGCTTATTCGTACCGCGTCCTTTCCCTTATGAATCAAATAAAGCCGTACCTTGGAGATACTCGAAGAATCGTTAGTCAATCAAGATATCTCCAACATAGCCTGTATTGGGGGCATGACAAGAAGCGGAAGAATATATTCCCCCAAGGAATTACAAGATAATATTCCTAAAGATAAAATGAAAAATAAAGCCGAAGAAGAAAACGAATCCAAGGAGGAGATAGATGAGTTACTCCAAGACATAAGACAAAGCGAGTACTCCATCATAGATCAACTCAATCGTACTCCAAAGAAAATAACTTTGTTATCCCTCATCATGAGTTCGGAACCACATCGAAACGCACCGTTAAAGGTTTTGAATGAATCATTCGTTCCGCATGCAATATCCCAAGACAAGTTCGAAGGAATTATTAGTAATATTACAGCCTAATAATCATCTTACCTTCACCAACGAAGAATTCCCTTTGGAAGGGTCAAATCATAATAAGCCTTTGCATATCTCTCATCAAATGCAAAGAGTATCTCATTTCCAAAGTACTTGTGGATAATGGGTCATCCCTAAATGTTATGCCTAAAAGTACACTCGACAAGATAACGATACAAGGAACCCACATGCAACCGAGTAATACAGCTTGTTCGAGCCTTTGACGGATCAAGGCGTGAAGTAGTAGGAGAGATTAGTCTACCAATCCAAATCGGACCTACTATTTTCAACATAGACTTCCACGTGATGGATATCACGCCAAGCATACAGATTGTCTCCTTGGTAGACCTTGGATTCATAGCGCTAAGGCAATACCTTCAACGCTCCACCGAGAAAATCAAGTTTGTGACAAATGATAAACTCGTCACAATTCAAGCCGAAGAAAACTTTCTCGATAAGCAAACCGTCCGTCCAACCATATGTGGATGCGGTCGAAGAGGCTCTTGAAACATCTTTTCAAGCACTCGAAATTGCCAATATAGAAAGACTCCCTAATAACATGAAGGTGGCACATATGATGAAAAAATATGGATATCACCCAGGACAAGGGCTCTGAAAGAACGCTCAAGGAATAAGAGAGCCACCGGATTTCAAGGACAATCCGTTAAAGTATGGTTTAGGGTATGACCCCACGAAAGATCAAACCATACTGAAGATAGGGAAGTCTTACCCCTCGAAGACGATATTCCGAAAAGGAGGGGTATTAGCGCAAAAGGTAGCGTTAGTCATTAGGTGTCCTTCTTCCAATTCTAAGGGATGTAGACCTAGTGACTATTAGAGATCACTCCTCTGGGTATGCCCGGTCCCCGAGCATCTTTAGGGCACACATTTCCCCGAAATTACAAAAGAATGCTATTCTTACTATCTCGCTTCTTTTCTTACTAAATGTATCTATACCCCATTTTAATAAACAAGGTTTAGATAAAGCGTTTTGTTCCAAATGCGTCCGAATAATTAAAGTGCTACAAAGTAAAGTAAAAAATGATTGACTAACTAGAGACACGGATAAAATCTATCTCAATAAAATCCAGTTTCGACAATGTTGTGCAAAAAAATATATGCATATAAAAAGAAAGAGCCCGTCAAGGTCAAAGGCCGAGACAAGAAGATAAAAGGGCAAAATACCCTAGCGGAAACCCACAAAAGGGGGCCGCACAAAAGTTAGGGTAAACCCTACAGAGACCCGAACAATAATAAAGGGTAGCCTGGGCAAAAGTTAGGGTTATGAAAAGTCCGCTAGGTATTCCTAAAAAATAAATACAAAAAGGAAACCTAGACAAAAGTTAGGACAAAAAGCACAAGCATCCTAGGCCGAAAACCCGAAAGGGCGTGACTAGGGAAGTTAGTCAATCAACCAAAAAGGCGCCACAAATCGACAAACAACGACGCCACATCATAAGAATAAAACGTTTTGTCTAAACTAGCCTAAACACGGACCAACCTCTAGCTAGCCATTCTTACAAAAACCTCTATTATAAAAAAATATCCCTCTAAAACACAAGCCTTTGTTGTAAATCCTATTCTTTCTCTTCTCTTGACCATTTCACTATAAAGCATTCAAGTAATAAAGGGGAATGTGGTAATATAGTGATCAATAGGAAGGTCGAAATCCCTAAGGAAAGGAAGGAAGGCATTGATATGGCAGCTTGCCTTACAACAAAAGATTGCTCTTCGGCCATATCAAATAAAATTCCAAGACGGCAAATCAATACGACCTAAGCTTGTTATCCAAAAAACAAGATGACGTTAAGGTACAATACCAAGAACGCACTCGAAGTTAAAGCACATCGCTTAAAACTTTCGAAATATCAACTAAAATAGATCATAGGATGCATATCATGAAGCATTACATGCATTAAAGCATCAATGAATAGAGTCCCATCTTCTTTCCTATCAAAAAACTCAAAAAACCAACTTAAGAAGCTTGGGACGGCCGTCCCAAAGGCCGACGGCCGTCCCAAGTGCATTTTTTCAGCTTGGGACGTGCATCTCGTGAGGGGGCCGAGCCATGTGCAATTTTACCATTTGAGACGGCCGTCCCAACCCGCACGGCCGTCCCAAATCCCCCTACGCGGCCTATATATGTCGGGCGCGGATCTTGGCTCGGCACCTCATTCCAAGCTTCCTATCTTGCTTTTTCTCCTCCTCCATACATTTTTAGCATTCCCAAGAGAGCAAAGCTCACAATGGAACGTGGAGAAGCATCATCCGTAAGAAAACGCACCAGGACTACTGCTAGGAGAACTCCTGTCACCAACATGATGATGGCAGAGGCACATCAACAACGACCGGCAAATATCCAACAATTTGCCCGGTATCCTATGCCGCGACTAGATTTCGAGATCCTTGCTACATTTGGTTGGGAGCAAGATGTCGAAGGTTCATCCACAACATAGGATGGGACTTTCGCTCCGCGAGCCGCCTACTCGGATTCATCGCACCGCTACAATGGAGTTTCTCGCCTCCGTCAACATGATGGAAATGCCATCCATAATTCCCGGAGTGCCGCCAACGCAAGCTATCTCCTACTCGGATGGATGGAGCCTACCGGACCACCGCTTTGGATGACTTCAACGTCATCATGGGTTTCGCCAGCGGCCGACACAAGAACCCCTGAATATCGGTCCGCATATCCGGAGAAACCCGCAGCTCTTACCACCACCAGCATGTGGAAGGAGATTACCGGAGCTATTAATCTCCCCTCTAACCCGAAGGGTGCGGCCTTCAACCCCCTCTTCGCATTTGCCACAAATTGCTTGCTGGGACCATTCACAGCCGGAAGAAAGCCAGGGAAAGGTCACACTAGCCGATCTTTTTATAGTCTACTCGCATGCATCGTGGACACCGGTGCAACCCGGATACGCATTCCTAAAAGCCGTAAAGGAATGCGGTACTCGGGGACCAGCGGAACGATCATGGTGGCTCCCTTCCTTACCCCTCTAGCCGAATATTGGGGATGCACAGACGGAGAAGATCTCCCAGCCGAACTCCAACCGAGCCAATCAACGGAGGTGTGCCGACGAACATGAATATCCTCAGCAGAGAAGGGACAGGGTTCATCTTAAACCCTATCATCTCGATTTCATGGGATATGCGCGACTTCAATACGCCGCAGGACATTCCTACTACCTCGTAATCCCAACAGCTAGCCACGAGACTATGATCTCTCCGGCTTGTACCGACGCTTAGACGAGGAGCATGCATACATGCAAGGAGAGTTCCAGTCTATACGTCAGCAATTTATCCAGCTTGACCGTCAGCAAGATAGGACTGGACCGTCGGATAGAGAGCATGGTCCGGAATCGGACAAGGTTGCAGCGCCGCCTACTTCGCCGCTTTCCATCGCTAGCACCATCCGCCCACTCCAGCCCGTAGGCGGATGATTAGGAGGAGTCTTTCAGTAGTTTTTTTAAAAAAGTATTTTGAAAAAAATGCTTGAATGTATCAAACAAAAAAAAAACAAGTAATAAATAAAAGTAGTTGTTTCTGTTTCACATTTCAAAAGCCCATGTGTACAAAAACTATAAAATAAAAGGCACACATGATATACTAAAAAGCCGGATTTCAAACATTCGCGATAAAATTAAATCGCAATCGCAAAAGGCGAAATTCAAAATTATCTTCGACAGAATAAGGAGCTTCAAGGAAATTAGCTCCAACCGTCAACTTCAATCAACATCCTTCCATCCAAGAAAGAAGGAAACCATCAAAAGAAAGGCCAATGGAAAAGGTTTGATCATCCCCAAGCGGATCCTTGCCTACTCCAAAGGCAAAACAAAAATACTCCACGACTCAAGCATCATCATCACATGAGTCGTCGACCATAGTCATTTAAAGATTCGACCATCATCCTTCCACCAATAAAAGAAGGAAGCCATCAACACGTAAAAGTCAATGGAAAAGGCTTGATCATCCTCAAGAGGATCCTTGCCTATTCAAAGGCAGTAAAATTATTTCATGACTCAACACCACCAAATGAGTCGTCAAGCATAAATCACTTGGAGCTACAATCAAGCATCCTTCCACCCGTAAAAACATCAAGAAAGCAGAAAAGCCAATGGAAAGGCTTGATCATCCCCAAAGAGGATACTTGCTTACTCCAAAGGCAAGACAAAAAGATTACCTCACGACTCAGCTTCATCGCCACATGAGTCATCAAGCACACTCATGCAAGAGTCTCCGCTTCATTCCCCAAAGGAGAATGAGGGCTACACAAGAGTCCATCAAAGAAAATACGGAGTCAAAACCTCCACATCACCAGGGGGCAACAAAAAGAAAAGAAAGAAAAACTTTTCATTCCCTAACGGAGGCCACTACAGAAAAAGGCCGAATAAAAAATCTCCAAGTAGAGTATATCAAGAAAATCTACAAAAAGGGGAAAATAAAATTTTTCCATCTTCCCGTTCAAATAAAAGCTTCTCAAAGCCAGGAGCCAAGACTCCATCATCAAAGTCGGATCCCCAGGGAGCCAACAAATTCCCCAGGGCCACTAAAAAGGAAAGAGAAGAAAGAAAACCTCTTCATCCCCAGTAGATAATAAAAGGGTCTGCGTGTACAAAAGGAAAAAGGCACACGCATTTAAAATCAAAAATCCAAAAATCGCGAAAAAACATAATCGCGAGAAAAAAGCAAAAACCCATTCCCAACGGAATAAGAGCTTAAGCAAAAACCAGCTCAAACAACAGCAGCCAAATAAGGAGTCGAAAAAACTCCATTTTCTCCATAGAAGGACAATTCAAGATAGATTTCAGGGATGAAATTAATTCCCCCAGTAGATCACAAAACAAGAAAATTTTTCCCCAGTAAGCCTATCAGCAAGGGCAAATTACAAATTCATATCCTCAGGGAGTTAACCTTTCGGAACACCCAATATGAATATCCCCAGCGAAGTGCAAAACCTTCACTCCCAAGAATGCCTATGCCTACTCAAGAGGCAAACAAAGAGCCGATATCCCCAAGAAACGGGAAATCAACCTATGCAAGAGGCAATACAAGTCTAAAGCACAAAGCTTCCAATAAAGCATCCGCCTACTCGGAGGTATTATCAAGAGCAAATATCCTCCAATGGAACATCCGCCTAATCAAGAGGCACAATAAAAAATCAACAAATCCCCAGTGGATCATCAACAAAGAAAACTACCCCAAGCAAGCCTACCAAATGAAGGCAAAACTACAAGATTATATCCCCAGGGAATCGCGTATAAATTCCAAATACGGATATCCCCAGTGAAAAGCAAAGTCTTCACTTCCAACAGTAAGCGTAAAGCCAATATCCCCAAGTGGGTTCTTGCCTAAACAAAAGGCACAATCAAAAAGAGAATTCAAAAATCCCCGGAGGATTCCCGCCTGAAAAAAGGCAACTATCAAGAATCTCCGGCAGAAGTCGGATGGCTAAACAGAAAAGCCAAAAATCAAGAATCCCCGGCAAAGCCGGATGGCTAAACAGAAAAGCCAAAAATAAAAATCCCCGTTAAAACCGGATGGCTAAACAGAAAAGCCAAAAAACAAAGAATCCCCGGCCAAAGCCGGATGGCTAAACGGAAAAGCCAAATTACAGAAATCCCTGGTAACGCCAGATGACTAATAGAAAAGTCAAAAAGAAAAATCAAAATTACTCCCCGAGACGCATGATCAAAAACAAGTAAGCCGTCAACTCATCTTCAAAAAACCGATGATCATAAGGATTGACTACAAAAAAATTCATCCCGAAAGCCTTGCGTAACGAGGCTCATCATTCACACCGGGTGGGGGTGTATACTCACCTAAGCCTTGAGAAAAAAGGTTTATCATTCACACCGGGTGGGGGTGTATACTCACCTAAGCCTTGAGAAAAAAGGTTTATCATTCACACCGGGTGGGGGTGTATACTCACCTAAGCCTTGAGAAAAAAGGTTTATCATTCACACCGGGTGGGGGTGTGTACTCACCTAAGCCTTATGAAAAAGGCTTATCATTCACACCGGGTGGGGGTGTATACTCACCTAAGCCTTGCAAAAAAGGTTTATCATTCACACCGGGTGGGGGTGTATACTCACCTAAGCCTTGAGAAAAAAGGTTTATCATTCACACCGGGTGGGGGTGTATACTCACCTAAGCCTTGAGAAAAAAGGTTTATCATTCACACCGGGTGGGGGTGTATACTCACCTAAGTCTTGAGAAAAAGGTTTATCATTCATACCGGGTGGGGGTGTGTACTCACCTAAGCCTTGAAAAAAAAAAAAAGGTTTATCATTCACACCGGGTGGGGGTGTATACTCACCTAAGCCTTGAGAAAAAAGGTTTATCATTCATACCGGGTGGGGGTGTGTACTCACCTAAGCCTTATGAAAAAAGGCTTATCATTCACACCAGGTGGGGGTAAATACCCACCAAAACCTTAAAAATAAGGTTTGTACCAGATGAGGGTAGGTACTCATCAAAACTTAGCAAAATGCATTAGGTGGAGTAAAAATACTCACCTAAGCATTTCAAAAATGGGTTGCAAAGACCTTACTTCTATTAGAGGATAGTTCAATGTTGAGCACCTCGGAAGTAAGTACCCACAAGAGTTTAGCAAAATGCGAACTCATACCGGGTGAGGGTAGGTACTCACCAAAACCTTGCAGAACAAGGTTCATACCTAGTAGGGGTAGGTACCCACAAAAGTCTAGTAAAATACAGACTTATACCAGGTGAGGGTAAGTACTCACCAGAGTCTTAGAAAAAGAAGGCTCAAACCAGATAGGGGTTAGTACCTATCAAAATATTTATCATCCGGAGGATCAAGCAAGGAGCGATGATCCGAAGGATAGCCGAGCAAAAGGGTTAACTCCTTCCCCTACCAACTAATTATGTCGGCATATTAAAACCAACAAATTAGTTAGGCAGGTGAAGGGGGCAGCTGTAGACCCCTAATTTTGCCCGACCTCTCAAAATAAAAGCTAGAGGAACTTCGCCCGAAGATGGAGTTCGTCCGGCTTCCCAAAACCGAGGAAACCTCCCACAACAAACACGGAGATCGCCCGGCTTCATATCAAAAATAGAGAAAGACCTCCTGCAACAAAAACGGGGTTCACTCATTCACGCAGTAAAGACAAAAGAGACGTCCTACACAAAGATAAAGCTCGCCTGGCATCTTAATAAAGGCCAAGAAGACTTCCTACACAAAGATAGAGCTTCAACGGACATATATCGGCACCAATCCATGTTCGAAAACGGCAAGGAAAGCTTCCCGGGTCCCAAAATACAAAGGTCTGGACAAAACAGGTCGAGACCACCATCCCAAAAGTGGGACGGCCGTCCCAACCGCAATTTAGCAGTTGGGACGCGCGTCCCGAATGCGGGATGGCCGTCCCAAATGTCCGGGGTCCCAGGTATGAAGAAAAATGCGTTTGGGACGGCCATCCCAAACATGCCAGGCCGTCCCAAACTGTCCCGAGTGCAAAAATGCATTTGGGACGGCCGTCCCGATCCGGACGGCCGTCCCAAATGTCCAGGGGCGAAAATGGCTATAAATAGGAGCCTCATTTGTCTCATTCCACACACCTCGGACACCGGAGCATTTCCTGGACTTGTCTTCTTCTCTCCCTCTCTCGAATGATCTTCCCGATTGCCTTTAATAGGTAACAATCAGCTTAAGGAATTTGTATTCCGACATTCGATTCTTCTAGAAATTTTAGTCGAGTCGAGTCCGTAATCGAGAGGAGAGTTGTCTGTAGAGCGAAGGACTGCCGAAACGCGTCCTCTTTGTAAAAGACTTATAATATAAAGCTTGCTACGGAGGTTTTTCTCAATTCTCTTCTTCTTTACTCGCTTTATTTACTTCGTATGCAATGTAGATAAATCATGTAGATAGCCATATTTATTGAATAAATAAAATAAGGGTAAATGCGTAATTTCTCATAATCTGGACTTAAATGAATTGATCCGTCATAGGGAACCCGAAAGGGGCGTTGTGGGGTGCTAATACCTTCCCCACACGTAACTAACTCCCTTACCCGACTCTGGTTATAATGGCCAAGTTGGTTTTTATTAAAATCAATGCCTTTTCTCCTTTTCCAATGTTTATGGTCAAAACATGGGTGGCGACTCCAAAAGAACCCTTTTCGAAAACCTTGCTTCTATTAGAGGATAGTTCAGTGTTGAGCACCTTGGAAGCAATGAACACAATTTTAACAAAAAACGCGAGTCTCAACCATCTTTTCGCGACCGCTCGCAGAACGTTCGAGACGTCCCCCCGGACGTCGGAATGGACGGCGGCGACATTGGGGATTCTTTCGATTTTGATCTTTTGTGGTAATCATCTGACTCTTGCTGGATGGTCGGGTGGTCATTGTTTGTTGTTCGACTCTTGTTTGGTTGTTTGAAATTTATTGGTTGGATACATGATTGACAGAGTCTTACCGGGGTACCTCTATGCAAGCATGAATGTCTTTTTGGTTATGAAGTGTGTTTGTTTGTTTTGATTCTGACAAAGTCCTATTTGTGCGACTACTTGTGTGTGGATGCTATTGATGCAATTTATTTTAGTTTGAGGGCATCTAGAAAGTGATCGGTACTTTCTTCTTTTTCGTTCTCTCGTGACTATTTTTTGCATTTTTTGTTTTAACCCTATCTTTTGCCTAGACCGGCCTTTGCGGGTTTTCGATCTAGCGGGTTTTGATTTTTTGCCTAAGATATTTTGGTGGGATTTTTTTTCCTTTTTTATGAAAGCCTTATCTTTTGCCTAGACCGCCCTTTGCGGGTTTTCGATCTAGCAAGCTGCCTTGTACTTTTTGCTTGGGATGGCCCTGGTTGGTGCTGTTTAGTTTTGTTTTTATGCTTGTTTTATGCATGCTCATATTTTGTTAATACAGAGGCATTCACACGAGTACGTAAAGAGAAGAAAAGACAATTTTTGTTGATATATAAGCAAATGGTCTATTTTTCATGAGGATTTACAAAAGAGTTTGTAAGCAAGGCTGGCCAAGGTTGGCTATACTGTATGAGGGTGCCACAATCATATATGTGATCTCTGTTTCCCCGTTTTTCCTGGTCCCTTCGGTTGAGATGCTCGAGCTCAGAGTGAAGACTATGCGAAGTCCGCTTGCTTTTGTGAAGGTATTACCTTAGTCGCCTTTGCGGTTTTCGGCTAAGGTAATCATTGCTCTTTTTTTTTTGTTTTTGTTTTTCTTTTTTGTCCTTTTTTTTTTGAAACCTCTACTTTTTGGCTAGGACGTATCCTAGCGAGGAATGTGGACCCTATTTTTTGCCCAAGATGCTCTTTGCGAGTTTTCATCCTGACGGGTCATGAGTAATGTCTTTAGGCGTAGTATCTTTTTACCGCATCTGAGTTGACAGGATATCGGAGCTCTTCTCCATCCATGTTAGTAAGGATAAGGGCTCCTCCTGAGAAGGCTCGCTTGACCACAAAGGGTCCTTCATAGTTTACTGTCCACTTCCCAATTTTGTCTTTCTAGGCTGGAAGCAATTTCTTTATCACCAGATCCCCTTCTTGGAAAGTGCGAGGATTGATCTTCTTTTCGTAGGCTTTCTTGATCTTCTTTTTGGTAAGCTTGCCCCCGACATATGGCGTCTAGCCGTTTTTCTTCGATTAGGTTTAGCTTATCATACCGACTTTGGACCCATTTGGCTTCTGTTAATTTTTCTTCCATAACAACTCGCAGAGAGGGTATTTCGACCTCTACTGGTAGTACGACCTCCATTCCGTATACGAGGGAAAACGGGGTAGCCCCTGTGATAGGTAGCCCCTGCATTCTTCAGCCCAAAAGGCATTACGCGGTAACAAAATGTGCCCCATGGTGTAATGAAGGAGGTTTTTTCTCTGTCCTCAACGACTAGTTTAATCTGATTATACCCCGCATATCCGTCCATGAAGGAGTAAAGCGTGTTGGTAGCGGTATGGTCTACCAGCGTGTCTATATGTGGTAGGGGGAAATCATCTTTTGGACTTGCCCGATTGAGGTCTCTATAATCCACACATACCCTGACCTTCCCGGTTTTTTTGATGACGGGTACTATGTTAGCCAGCCATTATGGGTACTTCGAAACTACCAGGAAATTGGCGTCCAGTTGCCTTTGTACCTCCTCTTTGATCATTAGGGACCAATCTTGTTTGATTCTCTTGAGCTTTTGCTTCAAAGGTCGGAACCCTTCTTTTAATGGCAATTTATGCTCTACTATGCTCGTGTCAAGCCCGGGCATGTCATGATAGGACCAAGCGAATACATCTATATATTCCTTCAGAAGCTGTATCAATCCCCTTTTTATGCTACTTTCTATTTGGGTGCCGATGTTCACCTTTTTCTCATCATCCCCTTCTCCCAAATTAACAGTTTCTATCTCTTCCTGATGTGGTTGTATGATGCGTGTTTCCTTTTCCAGCATTCTTTGCATGTCCAGAGAGATGGTCTCCTGCTCACTGTCGGACTCGACTCATTCGCCTTCGGCTCCCTGGGTCCACAGAGATTCATCAATCACAGACATGATGTGTTTTAGGTTCTGTTTTAGTCATAAATTTTATTATTCAATTTATCTTTGAAAGAATAATAAATAGAAGAGGGAAAAGAATGAATATGACAAAATGCCTCATGTATTAATGAAAATGTATGTACAAGCCATTTTTAATCAAAATTTTTGCGGCCACGGGCGAGGACCGCAGGAGATATAGAGAAAAGCTAGAAAAAATAGACACCCTATGGCTGATCCTCCCATTCCTCCCTTTCTGCTACTCTGGCTTCGACAGAGGTTTGGCGTCGACATCGAAAGCAGAGGCATCGAAAGTTATCCACCCGGCATCAATTAATTCTTGAACCCGATACTTAAGGGTCAAGCAATTTTCTGTAGAGTGTCCGGGTGAACCCGAGTGGTAAGCGCATTTCTCATTTGGCTTATACCATTCGGGGTAGGGGGGCTCCAACTGCTTCTTGGGAGGAACGCAGGTTAGGAGTTTAGCCTCCAACAGCTGAGGTAGCAGCATCCCATAGGAAGTGGAGATTGGAGTGAACTTCCTCTCTTTCTTGCGAGGCTGCCTGGCTGTTGGTGGGGCAGAAGAAGGAGTGGCAAAGTTGATCGCATGCATAGATTCATCCTTCTTCCTGCCAGCAGGCTTCCTGAACGAGACACCAGCTTGGGAAGACTGTGCTATTTTCCCGCTTCTCAGTCCCTGCTCCACTCTTTCACCCACAGTGACTATGTCCAAAAAAAGGTTGGAGGTACTGGCTATTGCCTTGTCGTAGTATGCTCCAGTCAGTGAATCGATGAACATAGCCACTGTCTCCTTATCCGTCAAAGGAGGCTCTATCTGGGCTGCCATTTCCCTCCATCTTTGGGCATATGCTTTAAAAGGCTCGTCACTCTTTTTGCTCAAAGTCCTGAGATCTGACCTATCAGGGGTCAGATCAATGTTGTATCGGTAGCGACGAAGAAAAGCATCAGCCAATTGTTTCTAGCTCTGGACCTGCCCTCTCTCTAACTGCATATACCAATTGAGAGTTGTGTCCGCAGACTCTCCTGGAAGCAGTGGATCAGGAGTTTTTCGTTCTCAGCATGGGCGGCCATCTTACGACAATACATCGTAAGATGGTTCTTTGGGCAGGTCATCCCGGCGTACTTAGGGAAATCCGGGATCTTGAATTTGGAAGTGGATATTCTTCACTAGGCACATGTCCGCCACCTCCTTGACGTCGAAGTTGTGCCCTTCCACCGCCTTAAGCCTTTCCTCCATGGTGGAGAGTTGTTGTTTAGATACCTCTGGGGTAAGGATGCATGTAGTCTTAGCATCCTTCCCGTCATAGAAGTACTCCTCTTCCTCTTCCTCATGGTGAGGGATGTGTTCAGCCTGGTCTTCGCCCTTACTCTGACCTTGGCGTACAACCTCCATCAGTTGGGCCACTTGCTCGCGGAGGGTATTGACCTCCGCAGTGAGCTTTCGGTTTTGCTCTTCTAAGTTTTCCATTGCCTTTGCTTTTTGTGCACGAGTTCGGATGGGGAGAGGACCAGCCACTTTCTAGAATGCCCGAAAAAGGTTTATTAATGCATGTTGAGTGCTTAAACTAACATGGATATGCTTATGCATGAGAGATTTTGTTTAAATGATGCTGAATGTGCTCTCATTTTTTATTTTCTCTCTTGGTTTTTCCTTGCTCATGATATGATGTAATATGATTTGACTTTGTCAGACGTTTTTTATTTTTTGTTTGATTTATTTTTTATAGCCTCTTATCTCTTCTGTTAGAACTGTGTGGCTACTTAGCTTATAAAGAACCTGAAACCAGGCTAGCTAAAAGGCAGACTGTCCGAGATAAAATGTGGCTTTATGTGAAAAAATATTTAGCGTCCCTTATCTCTTCTGTCGGAACTACATGGCTACTTAGCTTACAAAGAACCTGAAACCAGGCTAGCTAAAAGGCAGACTGTTCGAGATAAGGGTGTTTATTGCAAAAGTATTTTTTTTGTGATTTTTTTCTGTTGTTTGGTTATGCTATGCAACAAACAAATGCAACAAACATATGCACACACAATTCGATCATCCACGAACAGGCGAGAATTCGTTTTTATCACGAGGTAGGGTTTTCCTGCAGAAAAGTGATTTGGCGAAGGTAGGTTCTAACTGTCCTCACCAAGGCTAAGGCCCCCAAGGTGCCCCCATTATAGGGTCCCCACTCTCCAGCCTTCCGACCATGCTTAGCACTAAGGCCATAGTCAGTCTTTGTGCCAAAAGAGGAAGGTTATCACCTTGAGTGGTGGTTTCCGATCACACCGGTGGGCACAAGGCCATCACTACAGCGAACCGTACCTGCCACCCACTCCTTATGGATTTCTCACTTGCCCCCGGGTATAGAGGGAACTGTTGTGTGCAAGGGTTTGTGTACAGTTTGTATTTCAAACAATTGCGTAATTATAAACAAACAACAGTTATTAAAGCCAAACAGTAAAACATGTTATAATACAAGGTAGGGCAAAAGCGTTATTTTCTTGGTTTATTTATTTTTAAGCTGGCCCATCACTAAATGGGATCAACTCTCTAGGCTTCCCCAGCGGAGTCGCCATCTGTCGCCGCCGTCAAAACGAGGGCGGTCGGAGCGACGCGATGGTTTTCGACTCTCTTGATTTTCACGTTTTTTATTGGTGGTTACAACGCCTTTAGGTTGTCCGATAACCGGGCTGAACCTAGGGGCGAGGTTTTCGAAAGGGTGTTCTTAGATTGTCCGATAACCGGGCTAATCCAAGAGCTAGTTTTTGAGGGTTCTCTAGAGTCGGCACCGATGTTTTTACCGGAAACATCGGAAAAGGAGTTTAAAAGGCGTTGGTTTTCGAAAAACCAACTTTGGTCGTTAGAACCAGAGTTGGGTAAGGGAGTTAGTTACGCGTAAAGGAAGTGTTAGTTCCTTTACGACGCCCCTTTCGGGTTCCCTATGATAGGCCAACTATTCTGTTGATAAATAAACCGGAAAAATACGCTTTTGCCCTTTTATTTTGCGGAATTTAAAGATTACGACTACATGGCCCTAATGTCTATTGCATAATTTAAACAATGCGATAAAAGATAGAGAGAGAAAGTAGGAACCTCCGAAGCTAGCTTTCTATTAATTCTTTTAAAATAAGGTGCTTTGCGGCAGCCCTTCACTCTACACGGCGTCGGAAACCTCTCAAAACGCTCTAAAAACACTCTAAAGACACTCAGAAGCTCCGGAAATGCGTCAGAGGGATTCTGGAGAGAGAAACTATTGATGTGACTAGAGAGAGTGAGAAAGCTGTGAGAAATGAGGGGAAGGGAGACCCTATTTATAGGGATTCGCGCTTGTCAGGTCGAGACGGCTGTCTCGTCTGACAAGGTCGAGATAGCCGTCTCGACATTCCAGACGACCGTCTCGCCTTGCAGGAATGGCGAGACGGCGGTCTCGCCTTTCGTAGGTGGCGAGACGATGGTCTCACCTTTCGCGAGTGGCGAGACAGCCGTCTCACCAAACGAGACGGCGGTCTCGCCACTTGTGCAAGGCGAGACGGCGGTCTCGACCTCAAAAGGCGAAAATCCTTATTTTTGTGCCAAAAATCCCTCCTATCCTATTATGGGGCCTAATAGTCTCTCCTAGTGGCTTCTTAGGCTTCGTCCATCTTCGGAAAGGAGGTCTTCTGATCTTTATTGTGAAGCCGGGCAAGATTTGGGGTCTACAGTGGTAATCCAGGAATATCATCTGGAAATACTTCAGGATAGTCACACACAATAGGAAAATTCTCTATTCTAAATTCCTTTTCTCCTTTTCGAGAGAGTAACACCATACATAACTGTGCTCCCTCTTTCAAAGAAGCATTAACTTGGATCGCAGTTAGAAATCTCAAATTCTCTGATGATGGGTTCAAGGATTCACCAAAAGCTATGGTTTTAGTGTGACAGTCTAACAGAACATGGTTGGAAGATAGCCAATCTAGTCCTAGGATGATTTCTAAATCAGGGAGAAGCAAACAAAACAAATTTGTAGAAAGATTTCTACTTTCTACAACAATAGGACAATTCAAACAAGCCTTGACAATAACTATAGGAGTACCGCCAGGAGTAGAAACAAACAAGTCATATGGCAAAGCAATAACAGGAAATTGCAATCGTCTCACATAAGCTTCAGCAATAAAAGAATGAGACGCTCCAGAATCATACAATACATTTAGGATATTCCCATTTATTAGACATTTACCCTGTATCATAGAGTCAGATTGAGATGCCTTTTCACCACTCATTACAAAAACTTTTCCTTGTGTCCTTGGCCTCCCAGGTTGGTTACTGTTAACCCTGCTGCCACTGCTACTACCAGCATGACACTTAAAACTGTTGTTCTCCTTCTTCCAATCAGGGCAATGACGAATAATGTGACCTTGCTTTCCACACTTAAAACAATATAGTTCTTTTTCGGGCAATCTCATGCAAGATGTGGTCCTTCACAAATAAAACATTTTCCACTGAATCCACTTGATCTACTTGAACTTCCCACTGGTGGTTGATACCCATTTCCTCCATATGAGAATCTTTGCTGCCTTTGAGAAGGTTGGTAAGGTTTTCCTCTATCATAGGATTGTCCTTTTCTCTGTAGAAAATTCCACTGAGGTCCTGAATTTTTCCAATGTTCCTGTTTGGCCTTAGCATCATCCTCATAAATACGGCATCTATTTACGAGCGTTGGGAAATGAGTAATCTCCTGGTATCCTATTGCCAGCTTGATGTCAGGACGCAACCCACTTTCAAACTTAGTGCATCGTGAGCGATCATCACCATTATTGTTGAAATACGGAGAGTACTTGGATAATTCATCAAACCTTGTCGCGTATTCCCCCATAGACATACCTCCTTGCTTCAAATTCAGGAATTCCACTTCCTTCCTCCTTCTCAAATCTTCAGGAAAATACTTTTTTAAAAATCTCTGCTTAAATACTTCCTAATTGATTGCTCCTCCTGCCTCCTCCAATTGTTGTCTAGTGTACCTCCACCAGTGTTCAGCTTTCCCTTGAAATAAATAAACTGCAAATGTAACCTTACTGGCATCTGGACAATTCATTGCTATGAAGATCTTCTCTAACTCCTCAATCCATAACTGGGCTCCATCTGGATCAAATCCACCTTTGAACTTTGGAGGGTTGTTCTTCATATAACTTTCTAGACTATGAGTACCAACTTGTCTTGTCGGTTGTCTCTCTAACACTCTAACCATTTTTTTCTTAAAAAACCTCCAAAGATATGTCACACGCCAACAAGGATTATGCCTCATATCAGACCGACATGAATCCATTAGAAGTGCATACATGAGAAATGGAAGCGGATGGACAGAAAATAATTCAGTGCATGTCTACTGCATTAGACACATTGCACAAAATTTTATGAGACGTTTCAAAAACA
Organism: Sphenostylis stenocarpa; assembly: GCA_963425845.1. Taxonomy (NCBI): domain Eukaryota; kingdom Viridiplantae; phylum Streptophyta; class Magnoliopsida; order Fabales; family Fabaceae; genus Sphenostylis; species Sphenostylis stenocarpa. The sequence continues at coordinate 33,938,896 of OY731401.1, forward strand.
CCGCATTAAGGAAAGATGTTATAAATATGGGTAATTTCTTTGCTTCAAATTTGTTACAATTTATTCATTATTTAACTGTTGCTAATAAATATTTATATTAACTATGTTTCTTTAATATTGTTGTAGCATATGGGATGACTGAACCACGATTCTACTATTATTACAACATCTTGAGGCAATGTGACATAAATGCAACTAATTGGTTGGATGAGATACCTAGAGAAAAATGGACACTTGCATGGGACAATGGACGGCGTTGGGGCCACATGACGACCGACTTTGCAGAGTCTATGTGTGACACCTTTAATACCAACCTTCACTTTATTATGATTTATTACTTATTATTGGTTCCTCTTAGTATTTGATTACCAATACAGTCTTGTAGAAGTAAGGTACACATTAAATAGAACATACACTTAGTGATTAATATACATATCATTCATAAGTATCAAGTATAACTAGATAGTAAATATACACAAAGTCATCCCAAAATACACCTAACAAGGGTTCACAAGACCAGAGCAGACAAACTAACTATACAACCTAACTAAAGAGTAGATATATTTCTTACGTCTACTAAAATGAAGTATCTCTTGTAGCACTATAGTGGTGTCCGATCAAGTCCTCTACTTAGTACTTGTAGCGATCGTATTTAAACTTTACTTGGAGATGATACTGGGGATGAGTTGTGTTCAACGTCACCTATGCAAACATTTCATAATAACAATACATGCACAGAAAGGGTAAGACAACTTTATATTCACTTAGAGCATGCAAATAACATTGAGTTAATTAGAAATTACACATACAAACAAACTAGCAATCAACACACAAATGATATGATATTATGAATGCAATATATCCACTAATCTTTTCTATGACACATCCTAGTATGCAAGACCATGGGGATCCCAAAACCACTTTCTCTTTTCTCTTTTTGTTTTTTTTTGTTCGAGAAGGATCAGGAGTTTCACTAGAACCTCTTATCGCCTCGCGGTAGTATACTCATAATTACTTGTCCAGCTCAACTGATCATGAGAAACCCTGGGGCTTTAGTCAGGATAATCAAGCTTGGTAGTGAGAGTCTCATAGCTTAGGTAGCGAGCCTAAGCCACATATGAGCTCGATCACACACAATCATCCCCAAGGTTAGCATGGAACTGACCCTGATTTTCCATATCCTCCTCATACACTCAATCTCTGACTCATGAACATGATGCATGACTTATCATAACTTCTTCACACTCTTTCAACTTTGTTTCACCTCATTATACTTAAATCACATCTTAACTTCTTCAAAATAATACTAGGTTATTTCTTAAAAAAATCTGACAGAGTATCCCCTGTAAATCGGACATTCCCAAAAATTTTTAACACCTGCAAAATAATCAAAAATAGTCCAGAACACTTCTACTTTTCACCAAACCATCCTTCCACCTCATCATATTCATCATCACTCAAAATCATAATTTTCTCAATTTTAATTTATTTTTCTTAAATAATAATAATAATTACAAATAATTTCCTCAAAATTATTAAAAATTCATTTTCACTTACAATTAATTGTTTTCTCCTAAATCAAAATTATTCCAATACTTTTAAAAAATATTTATTAATTAAATAACAATATAAAAATTCACTTCATAATTAAATTATAAAATTCAATTTAATATATCTTAAAAATTAATTTTCTTTCTCACATAGTTCATTTCTCACACCTTTCCTCCATTCCACCAAATTATACAATGCATTCTACATGCTAATGCATCTTAACAAAAACACTCCACAATAATTTTCTACTTATCATGCTTCATAACATACATACAATATATCTCAATAATCAATTTAAAATAATTATCATAATACTAAACATAGAAATAGGCTAATTCTCAATCTAAATTCATCAAAATAGAAATAGCATTCAAATAATTCCAAATAAATTTCTAATTAGCTTAGAAGTAAAAGAACTTCTTCTCAATGCTATTTCAAGCAAAAGTGAATTATAAAAGTTATCCTACCCCTTATCTTATGTTGTAACTTGGTGAAAAGTAACTCTTGATCAAATAATTTATCAAGTCTTTGGGTCTCCTCTTTGCACCTCTAAGTAGCCTCCTACATGTCAATTAAATACCCCAATTAAATCCTTAATTCTAACCATATTAGACCTCTAAAATCTCACCTCCTTCATAGCCTAAAATTCTAAACTTCAAGACTATGGTTCTTTGAGTTATAAAATCATTTCTAGGGCCTAAATTGATGCTAATGGAACTAATACAAGTGGAAGAGAGTAATCGAAGTAATACACTTAGAGCAGGAAGAATCCTAATAACAAATATGGACAAGGTTCAGTATTTCAGAATTTTCTAGAGTTATATAAGTTGTTTTGGCATGAGGTCTGAGCCAAAATTTCAATAACTTAATTACCTACAATATTGTTCAAGGAAATAAATTCAAATACTCTGTAGAATAAATTTAGTTTTTCAGTTTACAGTGGTTGTTTCCAACATGGCTCAACTACAATAACACTCTGAACATGCCTTGATAATTTGACTATAACTCATGCTACACATAAGCTATTGACATGAAACAAATTTCTAAATTTCGGGAATATAATTTCCTACAACTTTTATGAAGTAATAAAGTCCTAATTTCACACTTATCAATCCCAGTAATTCAAAAACTGAGACTGTTGAAACAGGGCAACCTCTTAACTTCACAGCTATAACACTTGACAGTAAAATGGACATAACTTGAGCTACAAATATCCGTTTGATGTGAAACAAGTTTCTAAATTTTGATAACTTAAAGGGTTACAAATTTCATGAAGACACCAATTCCTAATTCTATTCAAAAAATTCCCAGAAGTCAGTGAAAAGTGACCTACGAATTAGGGTTCTTAAGGTTTTTAGTTTAACCACTTCTAATCCTCAATTCTAAGCATTATTCTAGTATCCTAGGTGTAAAACCTACAATAACACTCTTTCCACTCCCATTCAAGCTTAGCCAAGTGAGGAAACAATTGAAAATGCATCGTTTTAAAAAATAAAACCGTAGAAATGTAGAGAAGATTGAGAGAAACAAACTTACCTCTTAGAGCTTCTCAAGAAAATCAATATTTCCCCCTCAAAATTAAGCTTCAAAGTGAGGAGGGTTTGAGAGAAAGAGAAAAAACGAGAGAAAGAAGAACTTATAGGAAGGCAAAGAGAATTGTGCTTTTTAAAAGTCAAAGTCTAATTTTTTTAACATATATTATTATTTTATTATTATTTTTTTTTAATTCCAAAAAATTTCTGGAAAATCACAAATAATCTAACAAACGTAAAATTCTATAGTCACTTTCCCCAATTGCTAATAATTTAATTATTAAAATTTTGACAACAATTTTATTAAAATTTAACAAATCAGGGATACTTAGGATGTTACACTATGAACTCTGTTTTGAAAAAAACAAGAAATCTACCTATTTGCTCCATGGTCAACGCAACGTACACCCGCTGCAACAAATTTTTCATTGAAAGAGGGAGGCAGATAAATGCTATGATCAATGCTAGTCATGTATACTCTGAAATTTTGGTCACAAATTTAGAGAAAGCACAAACACAGGCAAACACGCATAGGGTCATAACTTTTGATAGATCTACCACAAAATTTATAGTAGAAGAAACACAAAACCCGCGTGAAGTTCGACCAGCAGGGAAGTTTGCAGTTCACCTTGATTAATTGTGGTGTGACTGTGGGAAATTCCAGAAATTTCACATGCCTTGTTCACATGTTCTTGGTGCATGTAAGCATGCACACCATGACTTCAACAACTACATTCATCCAGTGTATACCTTACAACAAGTTTCAAAGGTATACGAAACATAATTTGGGTTGTTGCGAAACGAAGAATATTGGCCAACATACATAGGACCTACTTTGTGTGCAGATCCAGAAATGAAAAGAACTTCAAAAGGCCGACCAAAATCAAGTCATATAAGAACTGAGATGGATATTACAAAAAATCAAAGTAGGATTAAAAAATGTTCATATTGTCATACCCCTGGTCATAGCAGAAGAACATGCCCCAATGTTACACGTGCATCTACTTCGCATCTACTTCGCATCATTAGATTGTGTTAGTTAAGAAATGCCCCAATGTATGAAACTTATGAGTTTTTCAATTAATAAAATTTCTTCTTTGCAGAGTGGGGATCACCTACAATGTAGTAACTCATGAACTCATTTGTTCTTACAATAAGGATAATTATATTAGCAAAAAATCATAATAGGAATACTAGTTTGTTGCATGAATTGTTAATATCCTTCACTTTAGTCCTTTTGCTGTTCAATCTTGTTCATGGCTAAATCGAAGATATGCTGACAAGGTTGCAATTTGCAGTCCAGGGAGTGTATAACTTAAAATTATCAAGGACAAATTTTTGAATACGAAAATAATTAGATAAGGCTTTGCAGATTTTATGAAACAATTATTTCAATGAGCTATCGCTTGAGCGAAAAAACACCCAAGGCTCCCTCACATGGCTTCTGCTTTTGTCTACTCAATGCAGGGAATCCAAGATTGGAATCCTGACTTGGGTGGGTGACTCAACATTGGATTCCTCACTAGTGGAAAAATAGCTTTCTATGACGGGTTTTTATCACGGTCGTAATCCACACGTCATAGTATGTGGCGCGGTGGCAATTTTGTAATAAAATCATAAACTTTCTATGTCGGGTAAGTTTTAACCGACATAGTAAGTGGAAAGGTCACTTTCTACGTCGGTTAAAATTTACCCGACATAGAAAGTTAACTTTCTATGTCGGGTAACATTTACCCGACGTAGAAAGTGAACTTTCTATGTCGGGTAAATTTTAACCGACGTAGAAAGTGTCTTTGATGACGGGTGTTAGAGCAACCGACATAGTATCTTCTGTTTTACCCTCCTCCCGCGCTCCATTTCATTTCATCACTTCCCCCCCATAGCAGAGCTCCCCTGTACGTTTCTCCCTACACTCCATTTCCTTTCATCAGTTCACCCATACCGAGCTCCCCGTTCCCTTGTATACGTTTCTCCGCACCCACATTTGCTCGTCACGCCACCCGCCAACGCTTCGTGCCGCCCGTCGCTACCGGTGCCCGTCACCCGGGATACGTTTCTCCCCACCCAGCTCCGCACGTCACGCCACCCGCCACCTCTCGTAGGTCTTCAAGAGGTAAGTTTTCGTGCTTGCTTTAGCCAATGTAGGTTTACAGTATTGAATCTAGTAAGTAATAATGCTCGTCAAGAGAGGGAAACATCACGGGTGCCTTTAGCTAATTTAGAGATGTATTGTAAGTAGTTTAGTCATTTGAATGTGTTTCGTAGTCATTCTTTCGTGATTTTGATTTTGAACATTAGATTTGTATTATAATGTAGTTATTTTGAGAGTGGAGTTGGATTTCGTGTAGGCATTATAGTGTAGTTATTTCGTGTTTCGTAGCTAATTTGATTTTGAAAATTAGATTTGTAACAATGGATCGGAGTTGGATCAATTATAGACGAACAACAAATGAATATGAGAGTGGAGTAGAACAATTCCTTGAATTTGCTAAGATGAATGTTCCGGATAATGATGGAAGATTCTATTGCCCTTGTGTTAACTCGCTTGAATGAGCGAAGATTACCGATCGAAGTTATTCGGGAACATGTTCTTTGTGATGGTTTCCTAAAGAGTTACATAAAGTGGACATGGCATGGTGAATTATTAAACATGCCAAGTGTAGAAGACAAAGAAGAAGTTGATCTAGAGATGGATGATCAGCTGGAGGAAATGATTCGTGAGCTTGGACAAGATGCCTTCCAACACACACATGTGTACGAGAAGTTGTCCAATGATGCAAAAGAGCCTTTGTATACAAATTGTACTAAGTTCACACGATTGTCGGTGGTACTAAAATTGTTCAATGTGAAGGCAAAGAATGGGTGGACTGATAAAAGTTTCACAGAATTGCTTGAGTTGTTGAGTGACATGCTCCTCGAAGGTAACACATTGCCAACCCGCAATTATGATGCTAAGAAGATATTGTGTCCAATGGGTATGGAGTACCAAAAAATTCATGCATGTCCGAATGATTGTGTGTTGTACAGAAAGAATTTGAGAACTGTCACGAATGTCCACAATGCGGGGAATCACGATACAAGAAGAAGGATGGTGATTCTGACAATGATGTAATGAAGGGTACCCAAGCAAAAGTGTTATGGTATCTTCCCATTGTTCCAAGGTTGAAACGATTATTCACTAATGGAAATGATGCAAAGCTGACTAGATGGCATGCAGTTAGTCGTATTAAAGCTGGTCAGTTGAGGCATCCGGCAGATGGATTGCAATGGAAAAAAATTGATTCCATCTTCCAGAATTTTGGTAATGATCCAAGAAACATTAGGTTTGGACTTGCTACAGATGGAATGAATCCATATGGAAATTTAAGCAGTAAACATAGTTCATGGCCTGTGGTGTTAGTTATTTACAACTTACCTCCGTGGTTGTGTATGAAACGTAAGTACTTGATGCTATCTTTGATGATCTCGGGTCCCGCACAACCTGGAAATGACATTGATGTTTTTTTAAGCCCATTGGTTGAAGAGTTGAAGATGTTGTGGGAGGAAGGTGTTGATGTGTTTGATGGGTACACAGGTGACTTATTCAAGTTGCGTGCAATGTTATTTTGTACAATTAATGACTTTCCAAGCATATGGTAATTTGAGTGGCTACAACACAAAGGGACATAAAGCTTGCCCGATATGTGAAGAAGACACATGTCACTATCAACTACAACATGGAAGGAAAACAAGTGTACCTTGGATACCGAAGATTTCTTCCTTCAAACCATTCATATCGTAAATTAAAAAAATCATTTAACGGGTGTCAAGAAAATGATGCAGCCCCAACACCTTTAAGTGGGGAAGAAGTATATCAACGAGTAAGTGCAATTTCGTGTGAGTTTGGAAAGACGCAAAAGAAAGCCACAGTGTATATGGAAGAAAATGTCAATCCTTTTTGTTCTTCCATATTGGAGGGTTCTTGATGTGAGGCATTGTATAGATGTCATGCATGTAGAGAAAATGTGTGTGATAGTATCATCGAACGCTCCTTAACATTCAAGGAAAAACAAAAGATGGTGTCAATGCTCGTTTGGACATGGTTGAAATGGGTATAAGAGAACAATTAGCTCCTCAACCTCATGGTAACCGAACATACTTGCCTCCAAGCATGTCACACACTCGTCTAAAAAAGAGAAAAGAAGTTTTTGTGAGTTTTTACGAGGTGTGAAGGTTCCATTTGGTTACTCTTCCAATGTGAAGAGACTTGTATCTATGAAAGATCTCAAATTGCTTGGGTTAAAATCTCATGATTGTCATGTATTGATGCAACAACTTCTACCCGTGGCTATTCGAGGTATCTTACCGCACAATGTTAGATATTCCTTAACTCGATTATGCTTTTTTTTAATGCCATATGTAGTAAAGTTATGGACCCGGTGTTTTGGATCAGCTTAGAGAATGAGGCTGCAGTCATATTATGTCAATTTGAGATGTACTTTCCTCCATCATTTTTTGATATTATGGTTCACTTGATTGTTCATCTAGCCAGGGAAGTTAGAATCTATGGTCCAGCTTTTCTTACGATGGATGTACCCTTTTGAGCGATACATGAAAATATTAAAAGGGTATGTGAAGAACCAATATCGTCCCGAAGCATCAATTGTTCAAAGGTATATTGCAGAGGAAGCTATTGAGTTTTGCACAAACTACTTATCGAAGTTGAACCTATAGGGTTACCTAAGACTCGTTACCATGGAATAGGTCTTGGTAGAGGAACTCGAGGTGCAAAAGTTGTGACAATGTGTCGAGATGAAGTACTTCAAGCGCATTTGTACATATTGAATAACAGTGAAGAAGTCATCCCCTACTTAAGTTCTCATAAAGAGATTGTGAAGCGAAATAATCCACGTATGCCTAAAAAGTGGGTGATCACCGAACACAACAAGAGCTTTTTGAAGTGGTTTAAACAACAAGTTGAAGGTGACAATACAGCTTCCGATACACTAAAGTGGCTAGCATGTGAGCCAAACTTTGATGTGATATGTTGGGGTGGGTATGATATAAATAACTATTCATTTTATACAAAGGGAGAAGATGAAATAAGCACAATGCAAAATATTGGAGTCATGGTGGTGGCTGAATCAATGCATTTCTCGAGTTCAAAGGATAAATATCCGATAAGGGCGTCAATGGGCTACTTTGGTGTAATTGAAGAGATTTGGGTAATAGATTACACGATATTCAGAGTACCTATTTTTAAATGCAAGTGGGTTGATTTTAATACTGGCATCTTCACCGATGATCTTGGATTTACCTTGGTTAACCTTGAAAATACTCGTTATACCGAAGAACCATTTATCATGGCATCTCGTGCAAAACAAGTGTTTTATGTCACCGATCCCGCTAACAAAGGATGGTCAGTGGTTCTACAAGGAAAACCCATGTATACTTCTGATGAGAATGATGAATTAGTACTTGATATACCCGAGACACCATGTTTCTCTTCAAATATGCCAAACTTGAGTGTTAATGTAGAAATAGATGATGTGCATGCCATCCGTTATGACCATATGGAAGGATTTTGGGAGAATGCTCCAACTTGATAATGTATGAAATTTTTTTAATGTATTATTTTTTAATGTATGCACTTTTTTGTTTATCTTCAGTCATATTGTCTAAACTAATAACTATTATTTTTTTCTTTGAACACAGATATGGCAGATTCATCCGGTACCCCTCCTCCTACACAGTCCCCCCTCCTACACAAGGTGGTGATCGAGTCGACCGTCTACCAGGAAAAGGGTAGGCGTGCTACACGATTGAGGGAGTTGAATATCGACCGCAGCTCCGATCGTAAATTGCCTATCCAGCTTTGACATGCAAATTGGTAGAGCCACCGGAGAGCACAATGCTAGATTCAGTAGTTATGTGGCCTTGCTTGGGAGAAGCAAGGTTAGTATTCTTATTGAGGATTGGGACCATGTTCCAGAGACACTGAAGAACCAGATTTGGCAGAGTATCCTGGTACCTACTCTTACTTGAGCATTTAACATGTATATATATTTAACTTTTTTTGGGAACTTCATGTTATTTTTATTGTGTAGGTCACATATGATGTCCCTAACACCACTTTGTTGAGGACAAAGTGGATCTCATATGTCGGGGAACGCTGGAGAGGTTTTAAGAGTGATCCGACCAGTCGATACATGTATGGGGCATTGAGCAACAAGAACCCATGTGACCAGACGTTTTGATGAGGAGACATGGCAGTTTCTGCGATTAGACCCTAGGTTAGCACATTTGTCATTTGTTGCGATTTTTAAATAGAGGTTTTAAATTTGTATTTAACATGGAATGCAACAGCCAAGAGGCGTAGCAGGATATTCGAGGAAGAATATCCACCCCACAGGTTGTCTCGTGGGGGTTATGAGAAATTGGAGGAGAAGATGATGAAGGAGACTTCTTCAAGTCTACCTTCAGATGACTCGGTTGTGAGTTCTGTCACCCGCCCTTCACGCCATGATAAATGGAAGAGAGCTCGCCAGAACTCATCAGGGAATTACTTATCTGAGCAAACTAATGTTGTTGCTCAACGTATTGTAAGTAGCATATCCTAAACTAATTATATATGTTATACTACAATAGGCATTTGTATTTGCTAAAAAATCATTCGTTTGTGTTGTAGGATGAGTTGGTTGAGCAGAGCACTCAGGGATCATTCCACCCACATGGCCGTCAGGATATATTGGCAGTGGCCATTGGTACCCCAGAGCATCCTGGACGTGTTCGTGGTGCTGGACGAGGGGTGGGCCTCAGACAGTACTTTGGTGCCCCACCCGTGGCAACTCCTTCTTTGAGGCAGCTGAATGAGCAAGAGTTTGAGTCGCTCAAACAACAAATTAGGAAGGAGATTCGAGATGAGGTGTACTCTGACTTGAAGGCAGAGTTATTGAGCTCAATGCGAGCAGAGTTGGCATCTTTGTCATCTCAACCTTCTGTCCCCGCACGAGCAGCATCCCCGATTCATGTCAGCACAAAGGAGAGTTGTGATGCTCCCGATAGAGGGGCAGAGGTTGCTCCTACCGACACCGCCGACCGTCGCTTGTATGTTGTGGGTCCTCCCGAGCATTTGGTGGCATACGGTACGTATTATATCTTTGACATGTATTTGGTACAGTTGTTACGCATTATATAGTCTAAAATATTTTATCCTTTGTTTACCTTAGGGAAAATGTATGCATTGGGGTCAACCATCCACCACCGGAGTATTGGAGATGATATGATCGGAGTGGTGGTTGTAGATGTCCGGATGCCGCTGCCTCAATCCCTATTCCCACCGAAGAGGTTCAAACAATGGGACAGTGCACCTGGCCATTTTATCTTATGGCCAGCTTCATTAACAAGACCCATCCCAACACATGCACAGGTTGATTTATGCATTGAACGATAGTACTTATTATTTTTTGATAGGTTGATGTATATTAATGTTATTGATTTTTGGTACTTGTATAGGAAGAGGCCGAAAAAGCAAAGGAAGTTGTGCATGAATCACCACCACCACCATCTCGCTTTACAGCGACTCGGTGACCGGCAGCGACTATCGGGACCACTCCCATACAGCTTAGATATGCTACCCGAAGTCGTATGCAGGACCAAGACGATCCCTTTTTTCTTACTCCAAAGGGATATTTTTGATCTTCTCACTGGTACTCGATATGTTATGTGTATCAGTTGTTGCAGCTTTGGGAATTGTAAGTATATTTACATATATTTTTATATTCTCACTCGGTACATTATTTTATAACTTTATTTATTTTCAATGTTGAAGGTATTTACATCGTTTGTGTGTTGAGAGGAAGATCCGCTTTCTCTATGGATTTGTTGACCCTGTTGCCATTCAGTCCATTGGGAATAAAGTCGAAGAGGTGCAAACGTACTTAATAGAGGCATTTCAAACTCGGGGCAAAGAAGTCTACTTAGCACCTTACTTGCATCGGTAAGTATACATCTTATAAATTAATGCACATTTATGTAAAACTGAAATTTTACTAATATTATTTCAACGTGCAGGGGTCATTGGCAGCTCATAATCATTGTTCCTCGGCAATTTCTTGTGATTCTCTTGTGTTCATTACACAAGAAAGCAAATGATTTGGATATTAGAAAGCACATAGACGCGTAAGTTTGGTTTTTTTAATTGTTGTATCATATGTGCACTACTTACACCAAAATTATTTGTCCTTTTGTAGAGCTTTGGAAGCTCACCTAAGGTTGCAAGGTCTTCCATCTCATGCTAGAAAGAAGTTGACGTATATTGCACCAAAGGTGACCAAACACCTCTTACTATTGTTCAATTTGTCATTTAAAGTTAAACCGACATGTATTTAACTTGTAGTGTCCACGCCAACCGGAAGCCATGAGTGCGGGTATTATGTGATGAAGCACATGCACACCATCGTAGACAAAAATATTATGGGCTCATGGAGGGAGGTAAATATACTATAATTAAGTCAAATATGCCAATTATGTAAATGGTTTCTAAATCTGAAATGTTTCAATATGTAGGAATTTACAGACTCATCTCCAATGAAGATTGAAGTCTTAGACGATATCGGAGAGCAAGTGGGCTTCTTTCCTTTTAAGCATTCAATCTTCATAGGAAATTTAACTTGTAACAATTTAGATAGAATTGATTTAAGTTAGGAAATTTACATATATTCATAGGAAATTTATTCAACTGGGTAGAACTCGGATCTCGTCTGTACATATATTCATTTCAATGTGTTTCATATGTACATATCTCTGTCTGCAATCGAATCTGTCTGTATCGGATATATATCTCGTAGCAAATTTTATATATGAACTGTGCATATCCGTCTGTACTCGGATCCGTGGTTATTTGTCCGGAACCGTGATGAATAGGCAGTGTCTACTCGAAGAAAGGTAGCATCTCGTAAATAAAATGCAGGTATTTTAAAAAAATAACACTTTCTACGTCTGCTATGTCATTACCCGACGTAGAAAGTACTTTCTACGTCTGCTAATGGCATAACCGACGTAGAAAGTGTAACATTTTATGTCTGGTTATAGGCATAACCAACATTGATAACACATACAATAATGGTTACCGTTAACCGATATAGATACTCGGGTTATAGAAAGTTAGAAAGTAAGACTTTCTATGTCGGTTATAAGTGTTAACCGACATAGAAAGTATTATGACAAGTCGTAACCGCTTATGATCGATCGAATAGCTCATACAAAATAAGACTTTCTACGTCGGTTCCTCGACTAACCGACGTAGAAAGTCCTTCTATGACCGATCGAACCAGCTTATGATCGATCGGAATAGCTCTATGACCGATCATAACCATTTTGACCGATCATAATAGCTCAAAGAAAGTAGGTCTTTCTACGTCGGTTCCTATTAACCGACCTTTCTACGTCGGTTAGTAGGAACCGACGTAGAAAGTCTTACTTTCTATGACCCCCGTATCTATGTCGCCGCTTTAACCGACGTCGAAAGCCCATTTTAACCGATGTAAAAAGCCTTTTTTGCAGTAGTGCCTGACTTGTGTGCATCAAAAAGGCATGAAAATCCTAACTTGGGAGGTGCTGTTTTGGGAAATTTTTTTAAACAAAATATTAATTATGTAAAAAAGTTGCAAAATAATCGATCATAATTTAAAATAATCGATTATTTTTAAATTATAATCGATTAGTTTAGCTTATAATCGATTATAAATAGTTGCAGGTTTCCTCGCTCAAGCGACGGAATTCTCGCTTGAGCGACAGTTGACCACAGGCTAAAGCTTCAACGCAGTTAGCCACATAATCCAACTTGGATCACCACATAATTCAATCAGTTCTCGCTCAAGCGAAATTACGCATCGCTTGAGCGAAAATTGACCATAGGCTAAAGCTTCAACGCAGTTAGCCACATAATATAACTTGGGTCACCACATATTTCAATCAGTTATCGCTCGAGCGAAATTACCCATCACTTGAGCGAGAATTGACCATAGATTATCCATTAGTTTCAGGTCTCCTCACTCAAGCGATGAATTTCTCGCTTGAGCGAGACAGAAATAATCGCTCATAATTTAAAATATTTGATTATTTTAAAATTATGATCGATTAATTTTAAATTATAATCGATTATAAATTTTCTCGCTCAAGCGATGGGTTCCTCGCTTGAGCAAGAATTGCCCACATGCGTTTAAGTTAACCAATCACTTCTCGCTCGAGCGAAATTACCCGTCGCTTGAGCGAGAATTGACCACAGGCTAAAGGTCCAATGCAGTTAGCAACATAATGCAACTTGGGTCACCACATATTTCAATCAGTGCTCGCTCGAGCGAAATTATCACTCGTTTGAGCGAAAAAACACCCGAGATTACCTATTAGTTTCACCTCTCCTTGCTCAAGCGAAGGATGTCTCACTTGAGCGAGAATTTTTTCGCTCGAGCGAATTTAAACCCCACAAAACCCTTAAGTTCCAAGTACTCTCGCTCAAGCGATTCATTTCTCGCTTGAGCGAGAGTAACGTGAACAGTAAACAGTGCTACTTTCGTAAATAATATTACATATGTGCTATTTTGGAAAATATTTTTTAAAATAGTATTATTTATAAAAAAAAGTCCAAAACAATGTGTTCTAATTTCTAAACACGTCCATGGCTATATATTCTACCTCCCAATCCAAAGGACAATAACCAAACAAAATTGGTATAAGTGGTAATGTGGGCGACACAGAAAACGCTAGAATATGTAAAAATAAAATTTTAATAAGTAAATCACATGTTACATTTTTCACATTTTTTTTACATAAAAAAGTATTTTTATTAAATAAAGATAGCATTGCTTTTAATATTTTTGTCTAATATGTTTATTTTAATTCTGTTTTCATGTGATATTAAGTGAATCATCTGCTTTTCAAGAAAGCAATTTGTTTTAAATATTTTATTTTAAAAACACTTATTCATATTTAACAGATTGTCATATCTACTTCTTAAATAAGTACATTTTTTTAAAATTATTAATTTCGACACTTATTTAAATTTGAAAAAAATTGTCAATTTCTGGTATTGTGTTGTCTGTTGTACGTCCTACCACATTTTGGAAGTGCTTGTATGATCACATCGTCTTTTCTCCTTTATTCCTGTTGAATATAGAAGAAATAGAGTTTGTGATTAATCTCCCTTGTGTATAAATCACACATAGGGTAGTCTATTTATAGTAGAGAGATACAACTAAAAGAGTAACTGAAAGTAACGGAATAAACAGAAGATATTGTTTGATATTATGGTTAATATCTAACAATATCTTAACAATATTAAATAATATCTAAACAATATCTAACACTCCCCCTCAAGCTGGAGCATACAAATCGTATGTGCCAAGCTTGTTACAAATATAATCAATTCTAGGACCCCGTAAAGATTTAGTAAAAATATCTGCTAACTGATCACTTAAGTTAACAAACTCAGTCTTGATGTCTCCAGACATAATCTTTTCTCGAATGAAATGACAGTCAATCTCAATGTGTTTGGTCCTTTCATGAAAGACAGGATTAGAACTAATATGAAGAGCAGCCTGATTGTCACTAGGCATGGCAACGGGGCGGGGCGGGGGCGGGTTTTGCCTCCCAGTCCCCGCCCCGACTTTTAACCATCCCCGTCCCGCCCCGATCCCGCGGGGTTAGGAATTAAGTCCCCATCCCCGTCCCCGCTGGGTTTCGGGTTCCCGCTCCCGCCTCGTCCCCAATTTATATTATTTTTAAAAAGATAATTATATTTATAATAAATTAATTTTACTATGTATTTTTATATATAAATAAATATTTATAATTTATAGTTATTATTAATTAAATATACATTTTAATTTATTATATTTATATTAAAATATATATGTAAAAGAAATATTTAATTATTTTTTATTTATATATATATATATAATATTTATAACATTATTATTATTATTATTATTATTATTATTATTATTATTATAACACTCGTATTCAAATATTTGAATATTTATAACATTATTATTATAATACTGTATTCAAATATTTAATTATACATATAAGTTAATTCATTTTTAAGTTGTCAATATATAGTTTATAAGAAAATATTTAATAAGTTAATTCTTATTTAATTAGTTTGAAGTAATAAAAGTTTAAATTATTAATTTCTTTTAATCCTTTAAAATGCAATTATTTTATTAAGATAAAATTTGATATATGATAAATAAGCATAATAAGATAAAAAAATATGGCATAATAAATATAAATTATAAATAAACTAATATTAGTTACTACTAAGATTGATGTAAAATATTTAAAAAAAGATAAAGAAAAAAGATTAACTTTGTGTTCATCAAATTGGTTGAAAAGATTGAAAAAAAAACAAATTGATGGGAGAGACTAAGAAAATGTGAAAAACTGAAAGATAAGGGAGAGAATAATATAATAAATTAATTGATATAAAAGATTGAGAAAGATAAAAAAAATTAAAAAGTGGGTAGAAGAAAAATAAAAATTGGTGAAATATAAAAAAATAACATTATATGTAATAGAAAAAGAAAATGAAATACTTTTAAAATATTAATATTTTAAAATTTAAATTTAAATATAAAGTCGGGGCGGGGTCGGGGTGGGGATTGCATTACCCATCTCCGCCCCCGCCCCGACTTTTTAAAGCGGGAAAAACCCGAACCCGACCCCGCCCCCGGTCAACTCGGGGTTTCTCCGTCAAACTCGGGGCGGGGACGGGTCGGTCCCCACGGGTACGGGTTTAATTGTCATCCCTAATTGTCACACACAAGTGACATTTGAGTGACATCTCCAAATTGTAACTCTCTAAGCAATTGCTTGAGACAAACAAGTTCACAAGCAGCTGAGGTCATAACTCTATATTCTGCTTCTGCACTAGATCTTGCCACAACACTTTGTTTCTTACTTTTTCATGAGACCAAGTTACCACCAATGGAGACACAATATCCAGATGTAGATCTTCTATCCGAAGGAGATCCTGCCCAATCAGCATCTGAGTAACAAACAACTCTTGTATGGTTATTAGAATCATATAACAATCCTTTTCCAGGAGATCCTTTAATATACTTTAAAATACGAATGACTGCATTCCAATGATCTTCACATGGGGAATTAAGAAATTGGCTTACCACACTGACTCCAAAGGAAATGTCAGGACGAGTAACTGTAAGATAATTCAATTTTCCAACCATTCTTCTATACTGCTCAGGATCAGGTATAAGCTCCCCCTGATTTGGTAAAAGTTTAATATTGGGATCCATGAGTGTATCAACAGACTTTGAATTCATCAACCCAGTTTCCTCTAAAATATCCATGACATACTTCCTCTGAGATATAACAATACCATCATTAGACTGTGCCACCTCAATACCCAAGAAATATCTAAATTTGCCAAGATCTTTGGTCTGAAAATGGTGACAGAGATGTTGTTTCAACTGAGAGATGTCATGGTTGTCACTACCTGTAAGAACGATGTCATCAACATATACTATCAAGTAAACACATCCAGCACTTGAGTGTCGATAAAAGACAGAGTGATCTGCTTCACACCGAGTCATACCAAATTGTTGAACAACCTTGCTAAACTTTCCAAACCAGGCCCTAGGAGACTGTTTTAGGCCATATAGGGATTTGCGAAGACGACATACCATCCCAGAAGACTCCCCCTGAGCAACAAACCCAGGAGGTTGCTCCATATAGATTTCTTCTTGCAAATCACCATTGAGGAAAGCATTTTTAACATCTAGTTGATAAAGAGGCCATTGTTGAAGAGCGGCCATGGCGATAAATAAACGAACAAAAGTCATCTTTGCCATAGGGGAAAAGGTATCTCCATAATCCAACCCAAAAATTTGAGTATAACCTTGTGCGACAACATTTCTGGACCCTTATCCATTAAGTTGTGCTTATGATACCAACTACTCTCATTTCATTTCATAAATACATACATAAATAATCCCCATAATTATTTATGCTTATGATGCATAAAATAATTTGTGGCCAACATTTGTTAAATCCTGGACATAGGCAAATGTCTATAAATAGCCATCACATTTGTGAACATAACACACACAACTCTCAACTTTTATTCTATCTATTTTCTTCTGAACCATTTGCTCCAATCAATGGCTCATTTGCTTCTCTTTGTTTTGGTGTTTGCTGCTCAACTGATTGCTCGATTCAATACCCAAAAACTACCAACATCCCACTTTGGAAGTATGATAACTATCCTGAGCATTGATGGTGGTGGTATATTAAGGGGATTATTCCAGCAACAGTTCTTAGTTACTTGGATAAGGCTCTTAAGGTTGATTATTATTGTTAATATTATATATGTATTCAAATGGCATGAGTGAATGAATATTTATGAGGTTGCTTTGAATTTGTTTGAGTGACAGGCAAAGGATCCAAATGCAGATTTAGCACATTATTTTGACGTGATAGGAGGGACAAGCACGGGTGGACTCATAACAGCTATGTTAGCTGCCCCAAGCCCTGATGACCCTAGTCGTGCTGCCTTTACTCCTGCACAAATTGTAGACTTATACATTGAAGATGGCCCTCATATATTCAATACATCTAAGTGACTTTTTTTCATAAATAATACTGTTTTCAAAAATATTTACCAAAATAGCACCTCTACAACTTTATTTACACAACTAGCACTGTTTACTGTTCACGTAATAAAATAATATTATTTTGCGCAACTGTTCACTGTATTAAAATAATATTATTTCGCGTACTGAACTCTCGCTCAAGCGAAGAAAACCTTCGCTTGAGCGAGGAAACCTGTAACAAAGGGGTAATCTGGGGTAAATTCTCGCTCAAGCGAAGGTTTTCTTCGCTTGAGCGAAAAGTATGATCGACTATTATCCAATTATAGTCGATCACTTTGACATATATGACTTTAGATAGCGGTTATTTGGCCAACCGCTATCTAAACTACTACATTAGATAGCGGTTATTTGCCCAACCGCTATCTAAACTACTACTTTAGATAGCGGTTATTTGGCCAACCGCTATCTAAGGTGACTCAAGCGAACTGTGTTTGGCGTTTCATGATTCGGTCATTACTCGCTCAAGCGACAAAGTCACCGCTTGAGCAATGAAGCCTTCAAACAAGGGGGACTCTCGGGTTCTGTTTCGCTCGAGCGAGGCGTACTTTCGCTCGAGCGATAAGTGATTGAAATATGTGGTGACGCAAGTTGCATTATGTGGCTAACTGCGTTGGACGTTTAGCTATGGTCAATTATCGCTCAAGCGAGAAAATATCGCTTGAGCGAGAAAACCTGCAGGGGACCCAGGTTGCATTATATGATGTTGCTGAAAGGGGAGTTTGTTCTGTTTATGAAATTATATTGTTTCTGTATTGTTTTACCTGGAGCTGACTGTAATTGATTCATTGAAGGTGAATATGGGGATGATAGCATGTAAAGAGAATTTAAAATTTCTTGACTGATGGTTGGTTGGTTACTCAGGGTTAAAGTGCTTGAGGTTGTGGGGCTGTCAAGCATCAATTCTGTGGAGTGGCTTAGAATGATCAAAGAAGTGTTTTTACAGTATTTTAATCGATACAAATTACTTTTCATCGATTAAAACCCTTTAGAACCCATTATGACCGATCAGATATGAAATATGAGCGATCAGAACTTATTTCAATCGATTAAAACACGTTTCAATCGATTAAAATCACTTCAAGGGTCAGAATGATCGATCAGAATGCAGTTATGACCCATCAGAGTTGGTTATGATCGATCAGAATTGAATTATGACCGATCAGATCTGTTTCAATCGATTATAACGTATTTCAATCGATTAAAATAACTTGGAAAAATTTTGTACAGAGTTTCAATCGATTAAAACGCGTTTCAACCGATTAAAACAACTTCGAAAAAGTTTGTACAAAGTTTTAATCGATTAAAACTTCTTTTTATCAGCTAAAATAACTTGGAAAGTTTTTATAAGAAAGTTTTGCAGTATATCAATCGATTAAAACACGAAACAATCGATTGAATCAAACTTAGAAAAGTTTTGTAAAGTGTTTTAATTGATATAACCGTTGTAGTATCAGCTAAAACAAATCTGTTAAAGAATGAAGAACGTATTAATGGATTGAAAGGACTTTTAACAGATTGAAACGGCTATTTCAACAGATTAAAACAAACTTTCAACAGATTAATTAATGCAGCAGTTATGAAAATACTCTTTAAAATCAGTTTGCTTGAACTTTTTAAACATACATTGAATAAGATCTTCGTTTTATCAAATGATTCAATAAGATCTTCATCATTTTCAATTAATTGAAAAACTCCTAAGTTTCATACATTGAGACATTTCTTAACTAACACAATCTAATGATGCGAAGTAGATGCACATGCAATATTGGGACATGTTCTTACTGCTATGACCAGGGGTATGACAATATGAACATTTTTTAATCCTACTTTGATGTTCCGTAATGTCCATCTCGGTTCTTATACGACTTGATTTTGGTCGGCCCTTTGAAGTTATTTTCATTTACGGATTTGCACACAAAGTAGGTCCTGTGTATGTTGGCCAATATTCTTCATTTCGCAATAACCCAAATTGTGTTCCGTATACCTTTGAAACTTGTTGTAAGGTATACACTGAATTAATATAGTTGTTGAAGTCATGGTGTGCATGCTTGCATGCAGCAAGAACATGTAAACAAGGCATGTGAAATTTTTGGAATTTCCCACAGTCACACCATAACTCATCAAGGTGAACTGCAAACTTCCCTGCTGGTCGAACTTCACGCGGGTTTTGTGTTTCTTCTACTACAAATTTTGTGGTAGACCTGTCAAACGTTATGACCCTGTGCGTGTTTGCCTGTGTTTGTGCTTCCTCTAAATTCTTGACCAAAATTTCAGAGTATACATGACCAGCATTGATGATGGCATCTATCTGCCTCCCTCTTTCAATGAAAAATTTGTTGCAACGGGTGTACGTTGCGGTGACCATGGAGCGAAAGTACGCCTCGCTCGAGCGAAACAGAACCCGAGAGTCCCCCTTGTTTGAAGGCTTCATCGCTCAAGCGGTGACTTTGTCGCTTGAGCGAGTAATGACCGAATCATGAAACGCCAAACGCAGTTAGCTTGAGTCACCTTAGATAGCGGTTGGCCAAATAACCGCTATCTAAAGTAGTAGTTTAGATAGCGGTTGGGCAAATAACCGCTATCTAATGTAGTAGTTTAGATAGCGGTTGGCCAAATAACCGCTATCTAAAGTCATATATGTCAAAGTGATCGACTATAATTGGATAATAGTCGATCATACTTTTCGCTCAAGCGAAGAAAACCTTCGCTTGAGCGAGAATTTACCCCAGATTACCCCTTTGTTATAGGTTTCCTCGCTCAAGCGAAGGTTTTCTTCGCTTGAGCGAGAGTTCAGTACGCGAAATAATATTATTTTAATACAGTGAACAGTTGCGCGAAATAATATTATTTTATTACGTGAACAGTAAACAGTGCTAGTTGTGTAAATAAAGTTGCAGAGGTGCTATTTTGGTAAATATTTTTGAAAACAGTATTATTTATGAAAAAAAGTCCATCTAAGTATGATAATATTAATATTTTCAGAACATCATTAATATTGATAATTAAGGTTGGCTGGTAACATACTTTTGTTTCTGATGATGAACCAACCAACATGCAGTCCTGGAGAAGGTCCCATATTCGATGGTCAATATTTGCATAACATAACACGTGAACTGTTGAAGGACACACGACTTAATCAAACATTGACAAAAGTTGTAATCCCAACTTTCGACCTCAAGAGACAAAAGGCAGTTCTATTCTCAAGCTACAAGGTTAGCTAGGAGCATGTGCACATATTTTTAATATATTGACAAGATAAATTAATATAAATGTTTTGGTGTATGCAGCTTGAGAGTGCTCCCTACTTAAATGCCTTGTTGTCTGATATATGCATATCAACTTCAGCTGCACCCGTGTATCTGCCACCCTACTATTTTGTGAATGATGGTGTTGAGTTCAATATGATTGATGGTGGTGCAACAGCTGGGAATCCGGTAAATTAAGTTGATTATTGATAATAATACAAGTCAATATGATGCATAAATACACTATACAATATATCAAGTTTAACAATATATCACCGGTGAGTGAAGTGTTACAACACAATAAGTATCCCAAAATCCTAGTGTTGTCTAGGGACTGGAACCACGAATATTAAAGAGATCTATGATGTTCAAATGGCTGCCACATGGAACCTTCTGGACTGGATTACTAAAGGAATAGGTCTTCTCGGTGGTGGTTCAACAACCATGATTGAATTGTACCTTGCTTCACTCTTCTTAGGCTTCCAACATGACAATACCTACCTTCGAATTGAGGTATATATTCTTTTTTATTTAGAGAGAAATGATGATTTGACAATCACTAGTAATGAGCCATTATTTTCCCGCATTTTCTTATCTTTATGTACTTATCTTAATTGGTGCATTGTGTTTAATTGTCTATTATTAGTGCATTTTTATTAATTGGGCTTCATTGGGCTATTATTCCAAATTTTGCTTAATTTAGCATTAATTGGTCTAATTTTTGTTTCTAATTATTTTTACGTATTTTTGGTGAAACAATTTTGAAGTATGGACATTAATATTGAGATGAAGAGAGTTTCCACATCACTACCATGTCACTGCCACGTCACTTGCCATGTCAGCTGCTATTTCCACATCATATTAATGATTGCCACGTCAGCTAGGGTTTGTTTGATGTGTAATCTCGTGTGGGCTAGCTTGAGCCCATTCCTAGGGGACTCTAGGGTTAGGGTAGGCTGGTATTTTTAGAGGAGCAATAGGAGGAGGAGAGAGGCAGCCACTGTAGTTCTGTTTCACATTTGTTTTCATGCTGGTTTTTTCTGCATTTTAATTTGGACTGCTCAAGGCTCATTAAGAGTTTGGTTCAATTTCGTTTTCTACTGCCATGAAACCACCACACAGCCGCCTTTCATCTTTTGCAATTTATATTCAAGTTTGTTTACTCTTCTGTCATTATTTTTAAATTCTTGTTTCGATTTTAATTATGTTTCTTCTATTGCATTTTCAACTTTCCATGGATAGCTAAATCTTTGTATTGATTTTCTGAGAAGAATGCAAGTACATCTTTGAAGTTTTGTTCTTCAATTTCATTTTGTTTGTTCTCTTAACTCTTCATCTTCTAATCTCAGTGTTGAATTATAATATGTTTATGCTTAATAAACCGAAACTAATATAACAGTTTGCTTACTTCTGTGTTAGAGATGAGATTATGTGATGTATGCAATGCTTAATTGTATAAGGATAATTTGGGGTTAATCTTCGCTTAGTTGGTTAATTTCATGTTGGAATAAGGGTTAAGGAAAATTTAGGATTAATCTTCGCTTAGTTGGTTAATTTCGAATTGGAACAAGGGTTAAAACTAATTTGAGATTAATCTTCGCTTACTTGATTAATTTCGAATTAGAATATAATTTGGGATTTATCTTCGCTTAGTTGGTTAATTTTGAATTAATTTCGTAATCTAGGATAAGTGACACTGCATTAGAATCAGGAAATCAATTTCATTTTAATCTGTTTTTAATCCGCATTTTTATAATCTGCTTTTGTTCTGTTTCATCTAATATATTTTAATTTTGAAAAACTCCTTTTTTTTTGTTACTGTTCTAATTTTAAAAATTGATAAGCTTTGATAGAAATTCGTGGTCTTTGGGAGACGACCTAGGAAAGCTTCCTAGTACTACATTTATCTTGTTTTAATTATTTGACCGAAGTACGACATCGATCAAATTTGGCGTCGTTGTCGGGGACCAAGATTTTTGTCTAGGTTTTCAATTTTTATTTTTCGTTTCTGTTTTTGTTTTTTTTTGTTTTTATTTTATTTTATTTAAATATTTTATTTCATTTTCAGTTATTTGAATATTTTATTTGATTTGTTGTTATTTGGATATTTTATTTGATTGTCGGTTATTTAAATATTTTATTTGATTTTCAGTTATTTGAATATTTTATTTTATTGTTAGTTATTTGAATATTTTAATTTGGATATTTTATTTGATTTTTAGTTATTTAAATATTTTATTTGATTTTCAGTTATTTGGATATTTTATTTGATTTTCTATTTAATTTAACATTCTTACTTCTCTTAATACTATTTTGATAGTCCACTGTTGTTCTAAAACTCTTTTGGGTTAAAAAAAAGAAAATAAATAAATAAAAAATAAATATAAATAATAATTCAAAAAACAATTTCATCTCTAATTTGTTTTTCTAGCTTTATTTAAAAAAAAGTTATAATTTCCATTCTCATAGGAAACTCTGGATATAGCTAGGTAGTGTGAGAGTGCATGTCTAGGAGGGTTCTGGCTAGGAAAGACTTGGTACTTAAATGTGTCCATTAGTGACCCACCTCTCTTTCCTGGGAACCTACCTGGTATACTTGTTCACGGTCTACCATTGTCATTCCAGTAAACAACTGATTTTTTTTAGGAATTTTTTTGTTAACTCTTGGGAAATACATTAATTGTTGAATATAGTGCATGACTAGAAGCAATCCCGACCTTTTACAACCCTTTGATCCTGAAATAAATAAGACCTTTCATAGACTAGTTAGGCATTCTAGGAACGTGTCTTTAGATGATGTTCATTTAGATAGCATTAGTTTAAGTAGTTCTGACCATTTTTCTGCATCTGACCATTCTGCTGCATCTAAAC
Source organism: Sphenostylis stenocarpa (assembly GCA_963425845.1). Taxonomy (NCBI): domain Eukaryota; kingdom Viridiplantae; phylum Streptophyta; class Magnoliopsida; order Fabales; family Fabaceae; genus Sphenostylis; species Sphenostylis stenocarpa. The sequence goes on from OY731401.1 coordinate 33,962,746, forward strand.
ATAATCTTGATTTTGATAACATGGGTGAGCAAAACAATTTTGGACCTCGTGAGAGAACTCTCAGGGAGATGGTTGCACCTGATTTCACTTATGCAAATTTATGTATCCAATACCATGAAGAGGATGTACCATTTGTGCTTAAAACTGGACTAATCCATTTGTTGCCCAAGTTTCATGGTTGTGCAAGTGAGGATCCACACAAGCATCTCAAGGAATTCCATATAGTCTGCTCCACCATGAAGCCACCACTACAAGAAATATTAAAATTACCGACGGTCAAAATCCGTCGGTAAATGAATATTACCGATGGAATTCCGACGGCCAAAAATCCGTCGGAAATTCGCTTGTCGGTAAATATTACCGACGGATTTATCCGTCGGTAAATATGTTACTGAAATTACAGACCGATTTATCCGTCGGTAATAATTTTATTAATTATTAAATATTTTATTTATTTATAACATTATTTTTTTATAGAACCCCTCCCCCTTATATTCTTATTATTTATTATTAATTATTTCAATTATTTCTCCATATTATATTTTTATAACTTTGAATTATTGTCAGATTAAGAGAAATGTCATTGGCAGGATTCGAACCCAGTACCTTAGAGTCGAGGACGATACTCCAACCACTAAGCTACTAGAATTTCTTGATAACAATTTACAAATAAATTATATTTATATACAAATATACAAATACATTTATATATATTTATATATATTTATATATATTTATATATATTTATATATATTTATATATATTTATATATATTTATATATATTTATATACATTTATATATATATTTATATACATTTATATATATATTTTTATATATTTTTATATATTTTTATATATTTATATATATTTATATATATTTATATATATTTATATACATTTATATATATTTATATATATTTATATACATTTATATATATTTATATATTTATATATATTTATATATATTTATATATATTTATATATATTTATATATATTTTTATATTTATATATATATTTATATATTTATATATTTTATATTTTATATTTTATATTTATATATATTTATATATTTTTATATTATATATTTGTATATTTTTATATATTTATATATATATATATATATATATATATATTTATATATATTTATATATAATTAAATATTTATTTTTAAAATTACTTAATTTAATAAATTATTATAAATTAATCTAATTATGATTAAATTAAATTATTAAATAAAAAATATTTTATTTTTTAATTAGTGAATAATTAAATTATATTATATAATTTTACCGACGGATTTATTCGTCAGTAAATAATTTTTAATTTACATATGAATTTACCGACGGATATATCCGTCGATAATTACTTGTTAATTTATCGACGGATTTACCGACGGATATATCCGTCGGTAAATTCATCTATAAATTACCGACGGATTTATCGACGGATATATCCGTCGGTAACTAATTATTATTTTACCGACGGATATATCCGTCGGTAACATCAAATTTCACAAATATTTTATATCCGTCGGTAATTTCCGTCGGTAATGATTATTTTCCGACGGCTACAATTCCGTCGGTAAATATCCGTCGGTAATACGCGATTTTCTTGTAGTGCACAAAATGTTCCTGAAGATCACATATACCTGAAGGCTTTTCCTTTCTCTTTGGAGGATCTTGCCAAAGACTGGTTATACTACTTAGCTCCTGGTTCCATAACGAGCTGGGAGGATCTGAAGAGAGTCTTTCTAGAGAAAATTTTCCCTGCTTCCAGGACCACTGCTATCAGGAAGGATATATCAGGTATCACACAACAGATGGGAGAGAGCTTATACGAGTATTGGGAGAGGTTCAAGAGACTTTGTGCAAGTTGCCCTCACCACCAAATATCAGAACAGCTACTGCTACAGTACTTTTATGAGGGGATGAACACAATGGATAGGAGTATGATAGATGCAGCTAGTGGAGGAGCTTTAAGAGACATGACACCTGCTGCTGCTAGAGGTTTAATTGAGAAGATGACATCCAATTCCCAGCAATTTAACATGAGGAGTGATGACATAGTCCTTAGAGGTGTACATGATGTGGGTTCATCAGATTTAGTGGAGAAGAAGCTAGAAAGTAAGATTGATGCCCTCACCACCCTAGTCTCCCAACTTGCTGCAAATCAGAGACCTGCACCACCTACAAGGGTTTGTGGCATTTGTACTTCAATTGAGCATCCCACTGATTGCTGCCAATTATTGCATGAGTCTACAGGTTCTGGAGCTCCACAAGCTTATGAGCAAACATTTTCAATAATAGGGCTCCGAACCAACAACATAATTCTGACCTCTCAAGCAATAGATACAATCCAGGGTGGAGGAATCACCCAAATCTGAGATGGTCCAATCAGCAGCACCAACAACAACAGAATCCTTTGCCACCACCACCATTTCATAATTTTGCTGGTCCAAGCAGACCTTATGTGCCTCCACCAATGCAACAACAATATCAGAGGTAGCAAAATGAAGCATCAACACCTTAACCTTCTTCACCTTTGTCGCCGCCGTCCCTTTCGACGTCCCGGAGGACGCCTCGAAACGTTTATGCGAGCGGTCGCGAAAAGATGGTTTAGACTCGCGTTTTTGTTTTAAAAGGTTTTCGAAAAGGGGTTCTTATGGAGTCGCCACCAATGTTTTGACCATAAACATCGGAAAAGGAAAAAATGTTGATTTTAAGAAAAACCGCACTTGGCCATTATAACCAGAGTTGGGTAAGGGAGTTAGTTACGTGTGGGGAAGGTGTTAGCACCCCACAACGCCCCTTTCGGGTTCCCTATGACAGATTAATTCATTTAAATAAAAACTACGAGAAATTACGCGATTACCCTATTTTATTACATAATATTAAATGGCTATCTGCATGATTTTATTCTATGTTGCATGCATAAAATGATGAATAAAGTTAAATAAAGCAATAAAAGAGATATTAAAATAGCTATCTACATGATCCTATTCTACATGACATAATAAAGCTAAATAAAACAATAAAACAATAAAAGAGAAGGGAATTGAAAAGAACCTCCGTAGCAAGCTTTATATTGAGAATCTCGAACCGTGAGGATGCGTTTTGGCAACCCTCTCTCTACACAGTCTCTCCTCACCAATACAAGATCGACTCTACTAAAATTTTAAAGAAGAATCAAATGCCGGAATATAATTCCTTAACCAATTGTTACCTATTTAAGGCAATCGGAAAGATCATTCGAGAGAGGGAGAGAAGTAGACAAGTGCTCTAAAGTGTTTCAGAGCTCTCTGGTGTCTGTGGTGTGAAAAAGTGGCAAATGAGCCTCCTATTTATAGTTTTTCGCAGCTGGCGCACTTTGGGACGGCCGTCTGGGGGGGACGGCCGTCTGGACTGGGACAGCCGTCCCAAATGGCAAAATTACACAGGCTGGGACCCCCGGGAACCCGGGACGGCCGTCCCACATAACCAGGGCTTGGGACGGCCGTCCCAACCTCGGGACGCGCGTCCCAACCGGGCCGGGCAGGTTGGGACGGCCGTCCCAACCGGGACGGCCGTCTCAACCTGTTCCGGCCAGTTCGCGCGTTTCGGGACTCCGGAAGCTCTCCTTGCCTGTTTTGGACGTCAGTTGATGCCGATATGTGTCTATTGAAGCTTTATCTTCATATGGGAAGTTTCCTTGGCTCTTATTTGTAATGCTAGACGAGCTTTATCTTGTTACGGGTGATCTCCTTTATCTTTTTTTGAGAGGCCGGGCAAAATTAGGGGTCTACAGCTGCCCCCCCTTCACCTGCCCAACTAATTCGTTGGTTTTGGTATACCGACAAAATTAGTTGGTAGGGGAAGGAGTTAACTCTTTTGCCCGGTTATTCTTCGGATGCTGCTCCTTGTTGATCCTCCGGATGATAAATATTTTGATAGGTACCAACCCCTATCTGGTTTGAGCTTTCTTTTTAAGGTTTTGGTGGGTACCTACCCCCACCTGGTATGAATCTGCATTTTTAAGGTTTTGGTGGGTACTTACCCCCACCTGGTACAAATCTGCATTTTGCCAGATTCTAGTGGTTTTTACACCCCCACTGGGTGCGAACCTGTATATTGACTAGGTCCTAATGGATTTTACACCCCCACTGGGTGTGAACCTGCATATTGACTAGGCTCTAGTGGTTTTTACACCCCCACTGGGTGCGAACCTGCATATTGACTAGGCTCTATTGTGCGAGTTTGCATCTTGCCGGACTCTAATGGTTTTTACACCCCCACTGGGTGTGAACCTGCATCTTGACAAGGTTCTATTGTGCGAGTCTGCATCTTGACGGACTCTAATGGTTTTTACACCCCCACTGGGTGTGAACCTGCATCTTGATAAGGTTCTTTTGTGCGAGTCCGCATCTTGCCGGACTCTAATGGTTTTTACACCCCCACCGGGTGTGAACCCGCATCTTGACAAGGTTCTATTGTGCGAGTCCGCATCTTGACGGACTCTAATGGTTTTTACACCCCCACCGGGTGTGAACCTGCATCTTGACAAGGCTCTATTGTGCGAGTCTCGCATCTTGCCGGACTCTAATGGTTTTTACACCCCCACCGGGTGCGAGTCCGCGTTTCGACGGACTCGATGAGTACCTACCCCCATCCGGTACGAATCCGCATTTTGACAAATTCTTGGAATGCTCTTTTTGGAATATCTTTTTGATTGATGAGTACGAACCCTCATCCGGCTTCTGGCGACTTATTGTCTCCGATCATGCGCCTATGGGGAGTAATTTTTCTTTTTGATTTTTTTGTTTTAGTCATCCGGTTTTACCGGGATTCTTGATTTTTTGGCTTTTTCTTGTTTTAGCCATCCAGCTTTGCCGGGATTATGTCGATTGCCTCTTTTTAGGCTGGAATCCTTTTGGGGATTTTGAATTCTCTTATTGATTGTGCCTCTTGATTAGGCGAAGATTCACTTGAGGATTTTGTCGTGCCTCTTGATTAGGCGGAATCCACCGGGATTTATTGATTTTTGATTGTGCCTCTTGATTAGGCGAGAGCCCACTTGGGGATGTGATTTCTATTTGGTTGTGCCTCTTGATTAGGCTGGAATCCCCGGGGATTTGTTGATTCTTGATTGTGCCTCTTGATTAGGCGTGTGCTTCAATAGTGGTGAAGGCTTTTTACTTGTTGTTTGCCTCTCGAATAGGCCGATGTTCTATTTGAGGATATTTGTTCTTGATAATACCTCCGAGTAGGTAGATGTTTCTTGAAAGCTTTGCTTGTATTACCTCTTTTAGGTTGATTTCCCGTTTCTTGGGAATATCGGCCCTTTGCTTGTTTCTGAGTAAGCATAGGCATTCTTGGGAGTGAAGGTTTTGTACTTCGCTGGGGATATTCATATTGGGTGCTTAACTCCCTGTGGATTTGTAATTTGTAATTTGCCTTTGCGGTTAGGCTTACTGGGGAGAAATTTTTTTTTTTTTTTTTTTTTTTTTTGATGATCCACCGGGGGGTTGATTTGCCTTCCTGTGGATGGAATTTTCTCATTTTCTTCTTTTATAGATTTTTCTTGATGTGCTCTTCTTGGGGATTTTCTTTCGGCTTTTTCTTGCAGTGGCCTTTGTCAGAGGATGAAAGGCTTTTCTCTTCCTTCTTTTTGTTGCCCCCCAGTGATGTAAAGGTCTTGACTTCGTATGATGGGCTCTTGTGTAACCCTTATTCTCCGTTGGGGAATGAAGTGGAGATCCTTATATGAGTGTGCTTGATGACTCATGTGCTGACGAAGATGAGTCGCGAGGTATTCTTTTTGTTTTGCCTCTGGAGTAGGCAAGGATCCGCTTGGGGATAATTGAGCCTTTCCGTTGGCTTTTCTACATTGATGACTTTTCTGGATGGAAAGATGTTGATTGCAGCTCCAAGTGATTTATGCTTGATGACTCATGTGGTGTAGATATTGAGTCATGGAGTAATTTTGGTTTGCCTTTGGAGTAGGCAAGGATCCGCTTGGGGATTATCAAGCCCTTCGTTGGCTTTTTCTATTTTTGATGTACCTTCTTTTATTGGTGGTTGGAACTATTTTCCTTGAAGCTCCTTATTCTCGCTGAAATGGTTCGATTTCGCCTTTTTCTTTCGCGATCAACGCGGGTTATTTAAAATCTGGCTTTTTGCTATATTACGTGTGCCTTTTTATTTTACACGTAGGCTTTTCAAAATGCAAATGGAAATAACAACTCTTATTTATTATATATTTTGTTTTTTTGATAGTACATTCAAACATTTTTTAAACTATTAGAAAGCATCGTAAAATCTCCTAATCGTCTCGCCTCGGATCGGAGTGAGAGGATGGTGCTCGGCGAAGGGAAGTGGCGAGTAGGCGGCGCTGGAATCTCGCCTGAGTTTGGACCAGGCTTTCTATCCGGCGGTCCGTCCCGTCTTGCCCGACAGTGAGCCGGCCAAACCGCCGGCGTATAAACCGGAACTCTCCTTCCATATAGGCATGCTCATCATCCAGGCGCCCGTATAAGCCGGCGTAGTCGGGATCGTAGGACCGCCGCTGGGACTCGAAGTGGTGGGGAAATCCCGTGGCGTGTCGAAATCCCGCATGTCCATCGAGATAGAGAGGATTGGGTTTAAGATAAACCCCGTACCTTGCCTCGCTAAGGATGTTCATATGAGCCAAGCACTCCGCCATTGATAGGCTCCGGCCGAAGACTAGCCGGGATGTCTTCTCCGTCGCTACATCCCCAATACTCGCCTAGAGGGGTGAGAAAGGGAGCTATTATGATCGCTCCCGTCTGGGCCGCGAGTGCCGCAATCCTTGACGGCTTTGAGGAAGGCATACCCTGGGTTGCACCTATGCCCCTGGTGCATACAAGTAAACAATGAAAAGGTCGGCCGCAGTTACCTTTCCTTGGCTCTCTTTCCGCTGTGTATGGTCCCGGCCAGCAATTTATGACATACGCGGAGTGGAGGGGAAAAAGCTGCACCCTTCGATTTGATGGCAGTAATGACAGCTCCAAGTGATTTCCCTCCACATGGTAGCGGTGGTGAGAGCAACAGAGTTTTTCCAAATACGCGGACCGGTACTCGGAGTTCTTGTATCCGCTCGTCGGCGTAAAACCCATAATGACATTAAAGTCATCCAGAAGCAGTGGTCCGATAAGCTCCATCCATCCAAGAGGAGACAGCTTGGGTTGGTGGCACCCCAGGAATTGAAGATGGCATTTCCACCATGTTGACGAAGCAAGAAATTCCATCGTGGCAAGTGCGATGGATCCGAGTAGGTAGCTCGCGGAGCGTAAAGTCCCATCCTATGTTGTGGATGTATCTTCTCGACATCTTGATCCCAACCGAATGTAGCTAGGATTTCGAAGTCCAATTGCAGTGTGGGGTACCAGGAGAATTGCCGGATATTTACCAGCCGTAGTTGGTGCGATTCTGCTAGTTGAGTACTGACTGTAGTAGTTCCTCTAGCAGGGTTTCTAGAGCGTTTTCTCCTAGATGAAGATTCTCCGTGCTCCATACTCGCTTAAGAGTGTTAGAAATGTGCAGAAAGGGAGAAGAAGCAAGATAGAAAGCCTGGAATGGGATGCAGAAGCTCAAATCCGCGCCTAGCACTTATAGAGCGCGCCAGGCAGTTTGGGACGGCCGTCTGGGTTGGGACGGCCGTCTCAATTAAAAAAAACGCACAGGGGCCATCAGCGGGGAAGTGGGACGGCCGTCCCACCTGGGACGCACGTCCCAACTTGATTTGGGGACTTGGGACGGCCGTCTCGACTTCGGGACGGCCGTCTCGAGCTGCTGGATGGGATTTTTGATTTTTTGAGTGATTTTTGATGAATTTGAAGATGGGATTCCATTCATTGATGTTTTAATGCATGTAATGTTTCATGATATGCATCCTATGATCTATTTCAGTTAATATTTCGAAAGTTTTAACTGATGTGCTTTAACTTCGGGTGCATTCTTGGTGTTGTTCCTTTCCGTCACCATGTTTCTTCTGATTAACAAGCTTGGTTGTACATAATTTACCGTCTTGGAATTTCCTTTGCTATGGTCGAAGAGCAATTTTTCGTTCGTAGAGCAACTGCCATGTCAATGCCCCTCTTCCTTTCCTTAGGAATTTCAACCTTCCTATTGATCACTATATTTCCACATTCCCCTTATTACTTGAATGCTTTTTAATGAAATGGTCAAGAGAAGAGAAAGAAAAGGATTTATATCAAAGGCTTGTGTTTTAGAATGATATTTTTGTAATAAAGGTTTTTGTAAGAATGGTCGGCCAGGGTAGGTCTCGTGTTTAGGCTAGTTTAGACAAAACATTTTATTCTTATGACGTAGCGTCGTTGTTTATTGGTTTGTAGCGCCTTTTGGTTGATTGACTAACTTCCCTAGTCCGCCCTTCCGGGTTTTCAGCCTAGGATGCTGCGCTTTTTGTCCTAACTTTTGTCTAGGTTTCCTTTTTATATTTATTTTTAAGGAATACCTAGCGGACTTTTGATAACCCTAACTTTTGCCCAGGCTACCCTTTATTATTGTTCTGGTCTCCTGCCGGTTTACCCTAACTTTTGTGCAGCCCCCTTTGTGGGTTTCCCGCCGGTATTTTGCCCTTTTATCTTCTTGTCTCGGCCTTTGACCTTGACGGGCTTTTCTTTTTATTATGCATATATATATATTTTTTTTTGCACAACATTGTCGAAACTTTGATTTTGTCAAGATAGATTTCATTTGTATTTCTAGTTAATCAATCATTTTTTTGCTTTTCTTTACGGCGCTTTAATTATTCTCGACGCATTTGGAATAAAACGTTTTATCTAAACCGTGTTTATTAAAATGGGGTATAGATACATTTAGTAAGAAAAGAAGCAGATAGTAAGAATAACACTCTTTTGTAATTTCAGGGAAATGTGTGCCCTAGAGATGCTCTGGGACTGGCAAACCCCGAGGAGTGATCTCTAATAGTCACTAGATTTACATCCCTTAGAATCGTAAGAAGGACACCTAATGACTAACGCTACCCTTTGTGCTAATATCCCTCTTTTTTGGAATATCATCTTCGAGGGGTAAGACCTCCCTATTGTTCGTATGGTTTGATATTTTGTAGGGTCATACCCTAATCCATACTTTAGCGGATTATCTTTGAAATCTGGTGGCTCTCTTATTCCTTGAGAGTTCTTTCCAAGCCCCCGTCCCGGGCGATATCCATATCTTTTCATCATATGGGCCACCTTCATGTTACTAGGGAGTCTTTCGATATTAGCAATCTCGAGCGCTTGAAAAGATGTTTCGAGAGCCTCTTCAGCCGCATCCACATATGGTTGGACAGACGGTTTGCTCGATCAGAAAGTCTTCTTCGGCTTGAACCGTGACGAGTTTATCATTTGTCACAAACTTGACTTTCTGGTGGAGCGTTGAAGGTATTGCCTTAGCGCTATGAATCCAAGGTCTACCAAGGAGACAACTCGTATGCCGGTGTGATATCCATCACGTGGAAGTCTATGTTGAAGATAGTAGGGCCGATTTGGATTGGTAGATTGATTTCTCCTACTACTTCTCGTCTTGATCCATCAAAGGCTCGAACAATTGTATTACTCGGCGCATGTGGGTTCCTTGCACTCGTTATCTTGTCGAGTGTACTTTTAGGCATAACATTTAAGGATGATCCATTATCCACTAGAACTTTGGAGATGAGATATTCCTTGCATTTAACAAGCAATATGCAAGGGCTTGTTGTGATCGGACCCTTCTAAAGGGAGTTCTTCATTTGTGAAGGTAAGGTGATTATTGGCCGTGATATTACCAATAATTCCTTCAAACTTGTCTTGGGATATTGTATGTGGAACGAATGATTCATTCAAAACCTTTAACAAGTGCGTTTCGATGTGGTTCCGAACTCATTATAAGTGATAACAAGGTTATCTTTGCAGGAGTACGATTGAGTTGATCGATGATGGAGTACTCACTTTGTTTTATGTATTGGAGTAACTCATCTGTCTCTTCCTTGGATTCTTTTTCCTCTTCGGCTTTATTTTTCATTTTATCTTTAGGAATATTATCTTGTAATTCCTTGGGGGCGTATATTTTTCCGCTTCTCGTCATGCCCCCAATACCGGCTATGTTGGAGATATCTTGGTTGACTCGGCGATTCTTCCGAGTATCTCCAGTGGTACAGACTTTATTTGATTTATAAGGAAAAGGACGAGGCACGAATAAACGTATAGGTGTTATTACCTTCTCACTTTTGTCAATTGGAATAACCAACGGTGCTTGTTTATTATCATCTTCGGGTTTATCGATTGTCGTAGAGATTTTGATGACGAAAGGCTTCTTTTCCATTTTTCTGATTTGTGGAAAGCACATCGCTTAATCCTTTCTTTTTATTATCTTTATTATTAAAATGAGGAGGGATATATGAATGTATGCAGCTTATGAATGCAATAGACAATTTAAGGAGAGAAAAATAAGTCCTTTTATTAGAAAGTGTAAACCCTTCTATACAATGCTTTGAAGCAAATGCTGACAAAAGCGAAAAAGCTTGAAGAATCTTATAGGTAAATTAGGCTTTCTTCGTAATTCATCTTCGGCTGTTCTCACATGGCTTCCGAGTATCTTGATTTGCTCGTGTACCGCTTGACTCATATTTTCACTATATCGACGAGCCTCCCTCATCTTTTCTTCTAGATGAACGATCAAAGCGTGTTGTTGGTCAAACCTTTCTCTTATTTGGTCATTTTCACGAAGCAATTGACCATACCGAGCTAATCCTTCTTTTTCTTTATCGTGCAGCTCATCCAGGCTTTTTTTGTATTTTTCAGCGGTTTTCCGCCACTTTTGTGCTTCTGACTGAGTTCCCGTTAGGTCATCTTGTATCAATTTGATCATTTTTCCCTGTTCTGCAAGTACCTTCTCAAAACGTGCTATTTCGTCATTCATGTCCTGGAAAAGACTATCTTGCTCAAGCCTCGGAATTTTCATTGTTTGTTTAGCTTCTTTTTGGTAGTCAAGATAATCATTCTTGAGAAGCTCTATTTCATGATCCTTCTTTTTACATTGCCTTTTTAGACCGTCTATTATAATGGCTGATTCTTGCTCTTTTTCTTCAAAAGCCCTTAGCCGAGTTTCCATGACTTCAACTTTTTTGTTTAAGGCATTGACTTGCAATTGTAGCTCTTCGTTGACCAACGCTTTAGTGAATGCATCGATGGTAGGGGTATCCCTCTATTTTTCCTCCATTCTTCATATTCGTGGGATGTAGACACCTGAACCTTTCCAAGTTCTTTATCCCCAGTGTATACCTGGTCTTTCCCATGCTTTCCGGACAGCGAGATACTTCTTCAAAGTTATGGGAATAGTGGCATAGACTCGACTTCCGAGCTCTTCTTGAGTTGGCGCAGTCTGAGTTCTCATAAGTTGCCTCATAGCTATTTTAGGAGAATATGTTATACAACCTCTAAGACCTAGAAGTGGTATACTTAGGTAGTCTCCGCATCGTATGAGAATATAACCGGGTCGGAACCAAGGACAAACCCATGATACATGCTCTATGTTCCAGTTTTCTAACTCAGCTTTCCACTCTAAGGCTTGACGATGTTGAAGAGGGATTTTTGAGAAACTTCTTAAAGGGTCAGGAAATACACCCATGTGGCTTGAGGCGTAAAAGTGAGTAACACCCCATACATATAGTAGTGAAGTACAACATCTCGAGTGTTTTTCCCTGTCTCTGTCGGCAAAATTCTACAGAAAGTAGGGTATCAGCAAGGATTGCAGGTATAGGACTCTGTGAATATACCTCCCAGTGCAAAGAATGCATCCATTGCAAGCATGATCCACGATGTTCACATGGAATGGGAATAATATGATTCCGAACATTGCTAATGCTAGAGTCTTGTTGAAGGTAGACCAGTCCTTCTTTTCAGCTAGAGAGACTAAGTGGTCTTCTATTATAGCCATTTTCCAACCTCTGATATTCCCTTTTCCCTCTAGGGTAGATTGATGAGGAGGCAGTCGTATGATAGTAGCAACCTTACTCACGGCCGTATATTCTCTTGAGCGGACATAAACCCCAACCGATTGAGGCCATCTAACCATGAGTTCGTATTCTTCTAAGGTTGGTACCAAGTCAAATTGCGAGAATTCGAAGCAGTGTAAATCAGGACTCCGAAGTGGATTAATGCTCTAACAAATATTGGATCAATGCTGATTTTCAGGAGGTCAAGAATTCTTCCATAAGACTTTTCAAAGTTAGCATAAACCTCCCGCGGCATATATGTACACAAATGCCTTAACTTCTCTACACGGCATAGAAGGACCTCCACTTTCTTTAACCGTCTATTACTCGGATCCCTCCATTGTCTAGCAGAAATGAAAATGCATGATATGAGGATGGGTTTTTGTAAATGTATGTATGCAAGTGTTTGTTTTTCTAAGTATTATCATGTTTTGTTCTTAATATGATGTATGATAATACTCGGGTTTTTCTGGAAAAGAAAGCTTACCTATATGAATGTTTATGGATTTTGATGAAGAGAGTCCTATTTTCTTCTCTTTTTATTTTTGATGAAGAAAAGGTGATATGAATTATGAGACTTTTATTAATAATTTTTTTTATTTTATAACAAAGGTATTTTTATGATTTTAACTTGTTTTTTTCATTTTTTATGATTTTTAGGGTTTTTCACTTTTTTTTGTTTGTTGTATGATTACCCTATGCTAATGCATCAATACAAATGCAGCAAACTTATGCACACACAATTCATACATCCACGAGCAGAGCCACGCTTATTTAATCACGAGGTAGGATTTTCCTGCAGAAACGTGCTTGGTTTAGGTGGTTCTAACTGTTCTCATCAGGCCAAAGGTCCCCAAGGTGCCCCCATTATAGGGACCTCTCAATCTCTCAATCCTCGGGTCATGCACGGAACTCCGTGGCGACACCCTTAGACCAAAAGAAGAGAGTTATCACCTTGAGTTGGTGGTTTTCCGACAACTGCAGTAGCCCCGTGTGCCAACTAACCGATCGTATCCGCCACCCACTCCCTATAGATATTCACTCTTGCCCCCGGTATAGAGGGACCGTTGTGTGCAAGGGTTTTTGTGTGCAATTTATATTTCAAACAATTGCAGAAATAATCATACAGCAGTTATTAAAGCCATACAATAAAAATATACAAAAGGGTAAAGGCGTAATTTCAAATTTTTACTTAGTTTGAATTTATCTGTCACTAAATGGGATCAACTCTCTAGCTTCCCCAGTGGAGTTGCCATCTGTCGCCGCCGTCCCTTTCGACGTCCCGGAGGACGCCTCGAAACGTTTATGCGAGCGGTCGCGAAAAGATGGTTTAGACTCGCGTTTTTGTTTTAAAAGGTTTTCGAAAAGGGGTTCTTATGGAGTCGCCACCAATGTTTTGACCATAAACATCGGAAAAGGAAAAAATGTTGATTTTAAGAAAAACCGCACTTGGCCATTATAACCAGAGTTGGGTAAGGGAGTTAGTTACGTGTGGGGAAGGTGTTAGCACCCCACAACGCCCCTTTCTGGTTCCCTATGACAGATTAATTCATTTAAATAAAAACTACGAGAAATTACGCGATTACCCTATTTTATTACATAATATTAAATGGCTATCTGCATGATTTTATTCTATGTTGCATGCATAAAATGATGAATAAAGTTAAATAAAGCAATAAAAGAGATATTAAAATAGCTATCTACATGATCCTATTCTACATGACATAATAAAGCTAAATAAAACAATAAAACAATAAATAAAACAATAAAAGAGAAGGGAATTGAAAAGAACCTCCGTAGCAAGCTTTATATTGAGAATCTCGAACCGTGAGGATGCGTTTTGGCAACCCCTCTCTCTACACAGTCTCTCCTCACCAATACAAGATCGACTCTACTAAAATTTTAAAGAAGAATCAAATGCCTGAATATAATTCCTTAACCGATTGTTACCTATTTAAGGCAATCTGAAAGATCATTCGAGAGAGGGAGAGAAGTAGACAAGTGCTCTAAAGTGTTTCGGAGCTCTCTGGAGTGTCTGTGGTGTGAAAAAGTGGCAAATGAGCCTCCTATTTATAGTTTTTCGCAGCTGGCGCACTTTGGGACGGCCGTCCGGGGGACGGCCGTCCTGGACTCGGGACAGCCGTCCCAAATGGCAAAATTACACAGCCGGGACCCCCGGGAACCCGGGACGGCCGTCCCACATAACCGGGGCTTGGGACAGCCGTCCCAACTTCGGGACGCGCGTCCCAACTGGCTGGGGCAGGTTGGGACGGCCGTCCCAACTGGGACGGCCGTCTCAACCTGTTCTGGCCAGTTTCGCGCGTTTCGGGACTCTGGGAAGCTCTCCTTGCCTGTTTTGGACGTCAGTTGATGCCGATATGTGTCTATTGAAGCTTTATCTTCATATGGGAAGTCTCCTTGGCTCTTATTTGTAATGCTAGACGAGCTTTATCTTGTTACGGGTGATCTCCTTTATCTTTTTTTGAGAGGCCGGGCAAAATTAGGGGTCTACAACCTTCATTAGAGGAATTGGTCAAACAAATGGCTGAGATGAACATACAGTACCAACAGAAAAATGATGTCTCCATTCAGAGTTTAACCAACTAGATTGGTCAACTAGCTACTGCTGTGAATCAATTGCAAAATCAAAATTCAGACAAGCTCCTTGCACAGACTGTGGTTAATCCTAAGAATGTGAGTGCCATCACATTGAGGTCAGGGAAACAGATTGACATACCCACTACAACACCTCCACCCTCATCTGTAGCTGCCTCAGTTCCTGCACCTGAGCAACCAGTTGGTAGCCGAAAATTGCATATAGATGGACCTTCTTCCAGCCCCAGTTCTGACCTGCAACAACCTCCTATCCCTCTTCCATTCCCTCCCAAAGCAATTCCAAGCAAAAAGATGGAAGAGGTCGATAAAGAGATTCTAGAGACCTTCAGGAAAGTTGAGGTGAACATACCTCTGCTTGATGCCATCAAGCAAATTCCCAGATATGCTAAATTCCTGAAGGAGTTGTGCACCCACAAGAGGAAGATGAAGGGCAGTGAGACAATCAGCATGGGCAGAAATGTGTCTGCTTTGATAGGTAAATCTGTTCCTTACATTCCTGAGAAATGTAAGGACCCAGGTACATTCTGCATACCTTGTATTATTGGCAATAATAAATTTGAGAATGCCATGCTTGATTTGGGTGCTTCAATTAATGTTATGCCTTTGTCCATTTTTAATTCTTTATCTCTTGGACCTCTGCAACCTACAGGTGTGGTGATACAACTGGCAAATAGGAGTGTAGCCCACCCTTCAAGTTTCATTGAGGATGTCTTAGTTCGGGTTGGTGAACTCATTTTTCCTGCTGATTTCTATGTGCTTGATATGGAGGAGGGATTCTCCCATGGATCTGTCCCAATCATTTTAGGCAGACCATTTTTTAAAACAGCCCGAACCAAGATTGATGTGTATGATGGTACATTGTCCATGGAATTTGGTGATATTATTGTCCATTTCAATATTCTGGATGCCATGAAACATTCATCTGAGTGTCATTCTGTTTTTCGTGTTGAGATCATTGATGATGTTATTGATGAGTATGTTTCTGATTTTCATTCCTTACATGCTAGGAAACATTGTTTTCTTTCTGATATGTACACTTCTTTTGCATGCACCGAATCCGAATCTGATTTTGATATTGACATTGATCTTCATTCTAATCCTGAGTTATATTCTGAATTTAAATCTGATCATATGTCTGATGTTTTGGGTGTTGTACCTCCTATGGATATAAGTTCTTTAGAGTCAGAATGCACTAACCATGTTGCAGGAAGTATACATGAATCTGACTTGCAGGTTGAGGTACAGGCTGTGGAACCCATTCTTCTTCCCTCTCTAGTTCCTTCTGTTCAGCCAGCACCCACTCCAGAACTAAAGACTTTACTAGAAAACCTCAAGTACGCTTATTTGGAGGATGATGAGAAGTTTCCAGTGATCATTTCCACCTCCCTTGATGTTGTTCAAGAGGAGAAATTTTTGCATGTTCTGAAAAGGCATAAGAAAGCCATCGGCTGGACCCTGGCGGACATTCGTGGTATCAGCCCATCCACATGCATGCATAGGATATTATTGGAGGATGGAGCCAAACCAGTGAGACAGCCACATAGACGACTCAACCCCATGATTTTGGATGTTGTGAAGAAGGAGGTGACCAAGCTTCTTCAGGCCGAGATCATCTATTCTATATCAGATAGTCAGTGGGTGAGTCCAGTCCAGGTGGTCCCCAAGAAGATAGACCTCACTGTTGTGAAGAATGAGAGTGATGAGCTCATTCCCACCATAATACAAAACAGTTGGAGGGTCTGTATCGACTACCGAAGGCTCAATCAGGCAACACGGAAGGATCATTTTCCACTGCCTTTCATTGACCAGATGCTTGAGCGTCTGACAGGTAAATCTCATTACTACTTTCTGGATGGTTTCTCTGGTTATTTTCAGATCCATATTGCTCCTGAGGATCAGGAGAAAACCACATTCACCTGCCCCTTTGGCACTTTTGCCTATAGGAGAATGCCTTTTGGCCTATTCAATGCCCCTGGTACCTTCCAGCGATGTATGCTTAGTATCATTTCAGATTTCCTTGAAAATTGTATAGAGGTGTTTATGGATGATTTCACTGTGTATGGATCCTCGTTTGATGCATGCTTAGATAATTTGGATAGAGTGCTTAATAGATGCATTGAAATTAATCTTGTTCTGAATTTTGAAAAATGTCACTTCATGGTAGAACAAGGTATAGTTTTAGGGCATATTATTTCTAGTAAGGGCATAGAAGTGGATCCTGCAAAAATCTCTGTCATTTCACAATTGCCTTACCCCTCTTGTGTGCGAGAGGTTCGATCTTTTCTTGGCCATGCAAGTTTCTATAGGAGGTTCATTAGAGACTTCAGTAAGAAGGCCCTTCCACTATCCAATCTGCTTCAGAAAGATATTGAATTTGATTTTGATGATAGGTGCAAAAATGCATTTGACTTCCTCAAGGAAGCATTGACCACCACTCCTATCATCCAGGCACCTGACTGGACAGTCCCATTTGAGTTGATGTGTGATGCATCTAATTATGCATTGGGGGTTGTCCTAGCACAGAGAGTTGATAAGCTGCCTCGAGTAATATATTATGCTTCCAGGACTTTAGATGTTGCCCAAACAAACTATACCACCACTGAGAAAGAGCTTCTTGCCATTGTGTTTGCTCTTGATAAATTTAGATCATATTTGCTTGGTTCTCGTGTTATTGTGTTCACTGACCATGCAGCTTTGAAGTACCGATTAAAGAAGGCTGAGTCAAAGCCTCGATTGATCAGGTGGATGCTCTGGCTCCAAGAATTTGATTTGGAGATCCGTGATAGGAGTGGAGCACAAAATTTGGTTGCAGACCATTTGAGCAGAATAGAGAGGTGTGCTGATGATGCTTCACCAATCCGGGATGACTTTCCCGACGAGGGTTTGTTTGCACTTTCTGCTTCTTTTCCAACACCTTGGTTTGCAAACATTGTTAATTATCTTGTAGCTTCTATTTTTCCTCCCATAGCATCCAGAGCTCAATGTGATAAACTTAAGAGCGATGCTAAGTATTATATTTGGGATGACCCATATTTGTGGAAGTTGTGCAGTGATCAGGTTACCAGGAGATGCATTCCAGACCATGAGATTGACTCGGTCCTGCAATTTTGTCATTCTTCTGCAACCGGTGGTCATCTTGGCATTCAGAGGACAGCTCGCAAGGTGCTTGACTGTGGTTTCTATTGGCCCACCATCTTCAAGGATGCGTTGAGAATTTGCAGCACTTGTGAGCAGTGTCAGAGAGCAGGAGGGTCCCTTACATGGAGACAGCAGATGCCCCAACAACCCATGTTGTTTTGTGAGGTGTTTGATGTCTGGGGTATCGATTTCATGGGTCCCTTCCCTATTTCTTTTGGTTTTTATTATATTCTCCTTGCTGTTGATTATGTTTCAAAATGGGTGGAAGCCAAAGTTACCAGGACTAATGATGCTCGGGTTGTTGTGGATTTTGTCAGATCTAACATCTTTTGCAGATTTGGAGTACCCAGAGCCATTGTTAGTGATCAAGGCACCCATTTCTGTAACAGGTCCATGCAAGCCTTGCTCAAGAAGTATGGGGTTGTTCACAAAGTCTTTACACCTTACCACCCCCAAACTAATGGGTGGGCTGAAATCTCAAATAGGGAGATAAAGAGGATTTTAGAGAAGATTGTCTAGCCTAACAGAAAGGATTGGAGCAACAGACTGGAGGATGCTCTTTGGGCGCATAGGACTGCTTATAAGGCACCTATAGGGATGTCTCTCTATCGAGTTGTCTTTGGTAAGCCATGCCACCTACCAGTGGAGATAAAGCACCGAGCATATTGGGCTGTGAAATCATGCAACTTCTCACTTGATGAAGCTGGAGAGGAAGGAAGCTACAAATAAATGAATTGGATGAGATCCGTTTGGAAGCTTATGAGAACTTCATGTTCTACAAAGAGAAAACTAAGAGATTTCATGATAGCTCCATAGCTAGGAAGGAGTTCTTTGTTGGTCAGCAAGTGCTATTGTACAATTCCAGATTGGGTCTCATGGGTGGTAAGTTGCGTTCAAAGTGGATTGGACCTTTTATTTTTACTAATGTTTATCCTTATGGTGCAGTTGAAATAAAAAGTGAATCCACAAAAAAGAGCTTCAAGGTTAATGGCCATCGACTGAAACCATTCCTCAGTGTCGTCGCCGTCAAAATGAGGCGGTTGGAGCAACGCGATAGTTCCGACTTTCCAATTTTCACGTTTTTATTGGTGTGGTTACAACGCCTTTAGGTTGTTCGATAACCAGGCTGAACCTAGGGGCGAGGTTTTCGAAAGGGCACTCTTGGATTGTCCAATAACCGGACTAAACCGAGAACTAGTTTTTGAAGGGTTCTTTTGGAGTCGCCACCGATGTTTTTACCGAAAACACCGGAAAAGGAGTAAAAAGGCGTTGGTTTTCGAAAAACCAACTTTGGTCATTAGAACCAGAGTTGGGTAAAGGAGTTAGTTACGTGTAAGGGAAGTGTTAGTTCCCTTACGACGCCCTTTCGGGTTCCCTATGATAGGCCAGCTACTTTAAATAAATAAACCGATGAAAATATGTTTTCACCCTTTTATTTGCGAAATTTAAGATTATGACTACATGGCCCTAATATCTATTGCATAATTAAAATTAAAGTTGTAAAGTAGAGAGAGAGAGAGTATAGAAACCTCTGAAGCAAGCTTTTTATTAATTCTTTGAAATTGGGGTGCTTTTTGGCAGCCCTTCACTCTTTACAGCGCCGAAATCTCCCGAAAACGCTATAAAACACTCTAGAAAGTTCTCAGAAACTCCGGAAATGCTTCGGAGGGGTTCTAGAAAGAGAATTTGAAGAATTGTCTAGAGAGAGAATGGAAGAACTGTGTGAAATGAGGGGAATGGCGCGGCTATTTATAGGGATTCGCGCCTGTCAGGTCGAGACGATCGTCTCGTCTGACAAGGTCGAGACGGCCGTCTCGCCACTTGTGCAAGGCGAGACGGCAGTCTCGAATTCGAGACGGCGGTCTCGACCTTAAAAGGCGAAAATCCTTATTTTTGTGCCAAAAATCCCTCCTATCCTTGTATGGGGCCTAATAGTTTCTCCTAGTGGCTTCTTAGGCTTCATCCATCTTCGAATAGAAGGTCTTCTGGTCTTTATTATGAGGCCAGGCAAGATTTGGGGTCTACAGCTGCCCCCCTTTACCTGACCAGTCGGTCGTTGGCCTGCTGTGCCAAGAAGATCGACTAGAAGGTAAAGGAGTTGACTCTCTTGCCCGGTTACCCTTCGGATGCTCCGACTTGCGGCGGTTGATCTTCTGGGGAAAATTTGTGTTGTGCACCTCCAGGATACTCCTTCTGACGGTAGCCGATCCCTTTGGTTGACACGTGGTAGAACCTCAGGATACTCCTTCTGACGGTAGCCGATCCTTCGGTTGATGGGTATAAACCCCCCATTAGGCTAGTAGTTGCAATCCGCTGTGTGTTGGACTGGATGAGTATGAACCCCCCATCAGGCTGGTAGTTGCAGTCCGCTGTGTGTTGGACTGGATGAGTATGAACCCCCCATCAGGCTGGTAGTTGCGACTTACTGATCCGGCTTGAGCACAGATCAGGCGCACTTGCATGCGCAGATTGATAGGTATAAACCCCCTATCAGGCTGGTATAGTCCATTGTGTAGGACTGGTGGTGGTGGCGGCTTACTGCTCGGGTGGCTCATGCGCCCATGTTGAGATGTGCTTTCTTTGTTTTTTATTCGGTCGTCCGGTCTGTGCCGGGGATTTCGTTGGTGTTCATCCAGCCTTGTTGGTTGCTGGGGATTCTTTGTTTTTGATCTTTTGATGGTGATCACCCAACTCTTGCTGGTTGGTCAGGTGAACTTTGTTTGCTTTTCGACACTTGCTTGGTTGTCGAAGTTTCGTTGGTCAAGGTGGTTGACTTTGTTTCAATCCTACCTTTTCTCGCAGTTTTTATCTCTTTTTCTCGCGATTTTGGATTTTGGCTTTTTTCTTGAGCGTAAGTCTTTTTACTCTTTATCTTCTTTTGATTACGCTGACTTTTGGAAGGGATAATAAAAAGATGCATGGAATAAAATTTTATTCATAAAAGATTTTATTACAGCAGTCCTATTCTATGAGCACTATCCCTAAGATGATGGGCTCTCATCGGGAGACGATCCGTAGGAGGGGAATTGTCGGTACATATGCCTCCGGAACTCTGCTTGGTCCCGGACTTCATCGCGGTACTCTTGCTGGAATGTTGCCTAGTCTTGCCTCATTCCCTCCTGATACTGGTATATCGTCTCCAGTCTGGTGTCGAAGGCTTCCTGCCTTAGGGACATTTGTTCTTGCCTCACAGACATCTGCTCAAATTGCTGGCGCAGATCGTAGATGTTGTGGTTTACGCCAGCAAAGTCGTCTGTGTACTGCTGCTGTTGTTGTTGTTGCTGCTGCTGTTGTTGTTGGAAGTCGGGAGGTGTCGGGAGATCGCGCATTGCCACGATATCCTGGAGATCCAAGGTGAAATCCAGCGATGGGTGGAGGACCAGCTGGGTCCCATGGCGCATCAGCATCCCCATGCTGACCAGGATCGACCCGTTGATAGACTCGGGTCGTTGGCTGGAGGCCAATTCTTCCCGGCCAGGGAGGTGATGAGGGGGGCCATGAGGATAAGTCCCACTGGCTTGCTCCCGAAGTCCTTGAGGGCCTTTCCCTGACTCTCCTTCCTGCCGTGGATGGTCCCCGCCAGCAGCTTGTGGCAAATGCGGAGGGCCGGGGGGAGTGCTGAGCCCTTCATCAGCGTGGGCAAAGTCGGTACCCTGGTGAGCTCCTCCCACATCTCGCCGGCGGTGAGGTTGGTGGGGCGCGCGCAGATGGCCTCCTGGTACTCCCGGGTCAGTACGTCCCCGGGTTGGACAAATCCGATGGACACGTTGAATTCGTCCAGGGTGGTGGTCCGGTACATCCCACCCATAAAGTATGTCACCATCTTCATCGGTGACAAGCCCGAGATCATGGCGGGAGTCTCGGTGTAGGAGATGGAGGTCAGGAACTCCATCACTGCCTGAGGGTACACATGGGTGGGGGGAGACTGCAGGAGGAAGCCCCATCCAATGTTGTCAATGTTGGCCCGGACGTCGTCCTCCAATCAAATTCGGCGAGGATGCCGAAGTCTAGCTTGAGCATGGGGTGCCATGTGTACCCCCTGATGTGCACTAGGCGAGCCTGGTGTATTGGAGAGAGCTGAGTGGGATCTTGAGGGGCAGGTGCCGAGGAACTGCTAGGGCCAGCAGGACCTCTTCTCTTCCTTGACTGACTTCCACGGAACATTTTGACGAAAAAGTGCTTGGAAGTGAGAGATCAGAGAGTTGGAGTGCAGAGGAGTTGTGGAGAGCCTCAAGACCCCTCCCCTATTTATAGGGGGAAAATTCAATTCAGGACCGCCGTCTGGGAAGTCGAGACGGCGGTCTCTACTTTGGCCTTAAGCGAGACGGTCGTCTCGCCAAGCGGGACGGCGGTCTCGTTGGTCGAGACGGTCGTCTCGCCAAGCGGGACGGCGGTCTCGTTGGTCGAGACGGCGGTCCCGATTTGCTGGAGACCGAGACGGCGGTCTGGGAATTTCGGACGGCCGTCTCGAATTAAAGGTTTTTTTTTTTGTAAAAAGCAATAGGATCCGGTTCAAAAACATTTTATGCATCCAATGTTTTTATGTTTGATGTCCTATAATGCCTATTTCAATTAGTTTTTCAGAAGGATTTAACTGACGTATCTTGTGGCGTCGAATGTTCTCTGACTCGTGTTTTCATGCTTGGTTGTACCATGCCGGAGTTCTTGTGACCGAAGGATAGCCTGTTTTTCCTTTTTCTTTCCTCTCTTTTTGTAGAGCACTCTTTGTCATGTAGTGTCCCTTTTTCTCCACTCTAGGGGTTTCAATCCTCTTGTTGACTATACGCCTCCATATTCTCAAATTAATTATTAGAATATCGTTGTGAGGGTCAAGAGAAAAGAAGTAAAGAGGTAAATTCAATGACTTGTGTTTTAGAATGTTAGTTTTATTTAGAAAAAGGTTTTGTAAGAATGGCTGGCCAGGGTTAAGCTTAGGTGTTTAAGCTTTTCGTCTAAGCAAGCGTTTCCCTTTTTGCGCCTTAATTTTATTTCCATTGCTTTTTATGGCTAGTTGATTTCCCTAGATCGCCCTTCGGGTTTTCGAACTAGGATATTGTGTTTTGGCCCTATCTTTTGTCTAGGTTCCTTTTTTTGTATTTTTAAGGAATCCTAGCGGACCTTATTTTGTAACCCTAACTTTTGCCTAGGCTACCCTTTATTTTTGTTCGGGTATCCTACCGGGTTGACCTATCTTTTGCGTAGCCCCCTTAGTGGGTTTCCTACCGGGTATTTTGCACTTTTCTTCTTTGGCCTTTGGCTTCTATGGGTTTTTTTTCTTTGTGTGTATATTCTTTCACAATATTGGCGAAGCATAACTTTCTTTATGGTGAAGTGAAGTCTTATTTGGTGCTCCTAATCAACCAGTTTGATTGTGTTGACAATGGCGAATTTTTGGTTATTTGAATGCGCTTTTTATTCTTCTTTTTCTTTTTCTGTTTACTTAGACAGGGTTATTGTGAGGTCTAGTCATATATAGCAAGAAGAGAAGCAAATAGTAAGAAGTATTCTTTATTAATTAATAAGGGAATATGTGCCCTAAAATGCCCGGGGATCGGGCTAGCCCCGAGGGATAATCTCTAACAATCATGGGGTTTACATCCCTTAAATGAAGAAAAAGATCTCCTAATGACTAGGGTAGCTCTTGACGCTTGCACCCCTCCACTTCGGAAAATTTGCTTGAGTGTGCGGAGGGGAGACTTCCCTTTTCTTCTTTCTGCTCGGCCCTTAGTAAGGTCATATCCTAGGCCATGCTTGAAAGGATTATCTTGGAATTCTTGGGGTTCCCTTATGCCTTGGGAATCTGCCCCCAGTCCTTGCCCAGGATGGTAACCATGCTTCATCATCATGCGGGCTACCTTTGTGTTTTTGGGAAGTCTTTCTATACTGGTAATTTCGAGCGCTTGAAAAGATGTTTCAAGGGCCTCTTCCGCTGCATCCACATAAGGTTGGGTGGACGGTCCACTGATCAAGATATCATCTTCTGCCTAGACCGTGACCAATTTGTCATCCACTATGAACTTGACTTTCTGGTGGAGCGTCGAAGGTACTGCCTTAGCGTCATGAATCCAAGGCCTGTCGAGGAGACAACTATATGCTGGAGTAATATCCATTACATGGAAATCGACGTTGAAGATAGTGGGTCCAACTTGGATTGGCAAATTAACTTCTCCCCCTACTTCTCGCTTTGATCCGTCGAAGGCTCGAACGATAGTGCTTCTTGGGCGCAGACGGGTCCCTTGGATAGTCAACTTGTCTAGTGTGCACTTGGGCATCACGTTCAAGGATGACCCGTTATCTACAAGAACTTTGGCGATGAGGTACTCCTTGCACTTGATTGAGATGTGCAAGGGCTTGTTGTGGTTTGACCCCTCGAGGGGTAGTTCTTCCTCTGTGAAGGTGAGGTGATCGCTTGCCATAATGTGACCGACGATCCTCTCAACCTTTTCTTGTGATATAGTGTGAGGTACATGCGCTTCGCTCAAGACCTTCAGCAGGGCGTTTCTGTGCGGTTCCGAGCTCATCATTAGAGATAACAATGTTATCTTTGCAGGTGTGTGATTGAGCTGGTCTATAATGGAATACTCGCTTTGCCTTATAAAGTGGAGTAATTCTTCTGTCTCCTCCTTGGATTCCTTATTTTCTTTTTCCTCTTCGGTCTTTTTATTTTTTCCTTTATTTTTGGGGATATCTTCTTCTGAGTCCTTGGGGGAGTAGACTCTTCCGCTTCTAGTCATGCCCCCAATGCCGGCTATGTTTGTGATATCCTCTTTTATTGGTGAAGATTCCCCGTATTTCCACGGTATAGA
Source organism: Sphenostylis stenocarpa (assembly GCA_963425845.1). Taxonomy (NCBI): domain Eukaryota; kingdom Viridiplantae; phylum Streptophyta; class Magnoliopsida; order Fabales; family Fabaceae; genus Sphenostylis; species Sphenostylis stenocarpa. The sequence goes on from OY731401.1 coordinate 33,987,301, forward strand.
TTTATTTGACTCGTAGGGGAAAGGACGTGGCATAAATAGTCGCACTGGTGTCCTTGCCCCCTCTTCCTTATTTTTGAGGACCAACGGTCGAGACTTATTTTCCTCTTGTGATGAGTCAACCGTTGGGGACAACTTGATTAGGAGTGGCTTTCTCTCCATTCTTCTGATTTGGAAGATGTGTCAGTTAATCCTTCCTTTTTATTATCTTATTTATTAAGCGTGAAAGGAGGGGAAATTAAATATGCAGATGAATGATATGCATGCAAGTAGACAATTGTTGAATAAAGGAAAATTTTCATTTATCTGTTGGAAGGTGTACATTCTCCTATTCCATACTACGAAGCAACTTTTGGCAAAAACGGAAAAGCCTAAAGAAACCCACAGGCGGGTCTTGATCTCTATGTAATTCCCTTTCGGCTTCCCAAACGTGACGAGCGAGTGCTTCGCTTTGCTTTTGGACTGCCTGGCTCATATCTTCGTTGTACTTTTGAGCCTCTTTGATCTTCGCCTCTTGATGGACGACCAAGGCTTGTAGTTCATCGAGTTTTGCAAGGGCTCGGTCCTTTTCTTGTAGTACTTGGTCGTACTGAGCTAGCCCGTCTCTTTCTTTGCAGCGTAGCTCAGTGAGACTTTTGTTGAGTCTCCGATTGGCCTCTGCTCTTGGTGTATTTCTGACCGAGTCTTGGTGAGGTCTTGCAACAAATCCTTGATCGTCTAAGCCTGGTTTGCTGATTCGGGCTCAAGGCGTGTTGATTTGGCAGTTATTTCCTGAAGTTGGCTATCCGAGCTGGTTCTGGCAGTTTTGGATGCTCAGATAGTTTGCTCATTAGAGTCAGCACACTGGTCCTTGAGGCGCTCTATCTCATGATCCTTTTTTCTTGCATTGCCTTTGCAGACCATCAATGGTGAGGATAGATTCTTGTTCTCTTTCTTCAAGGGCCCTCATCTGGGCTCCCATGATTTCTATCCTCTGGGTCAAGGCATCGACTTGAGCATGCAACTCTTCACTATTGGCGCTTGTAATGAGTGAGGTGGATGGTTGAGACATCCCTCTTCTTTTTCTCCACACCTCATAGTCACTGGAGACGGCTACTCGAGCTTTTCCTAGCTCTCTATCTCCCATAAAGACTGGTTTCTCCCATGCTTTTCTCACGGCTAGTGAGTTGGCAATTGTGCATGGGTCTCCGAAGAAACATAGTCCTTCGAGTTCCCCTCGAGAAATTGTAGTTTGGGTCCTCATGAGCTACCTCATAGCTACTCTAGGTGAGTAGGCTATGCAACCCCTGAGTCCTATCAAGGGTACGTTCGAATAATCTCCACATCTGATGAGGACTGGACCGGGTCGGAACCAAGGGCAGACCCAGGATAAATTGTTGGCGTCCGAGTGTTCCAACTCGTCCTTCCATTCTGAAGTTAAGCGTCGTTGGAGAGGGATTTTGGAGAAGCTCCTCAAAGGATCTGGGAACATCCCCATGTGACTAGAGGCATAAAAATGCGTAATGCCCCACACAAAGAGCAGTGAAGAGCAGCAACGAAGTGTTTTTCCTTGCTTCTGGTGGCAGAATTCCACCGAGAGCAAGGTGTCGGCAAGAATTGCAGGCAAGGGACTCTTCGAGTTCACGTCCCAGGCGAAGAAGGCGTCCATGACGGCTTGATCTATTGTGTCGAGGTGGAAGGGAAACAAGATTGTTCCGAATATGATTAAGGCCAGGGTTTTGTTAAAAGCGACCCATTCTGTCCTTTCAGCCAAATCGGACAGATGGTCTTTTAACATTGAGACTTTCCAACCCTGGATGTTCCCTTTTCCTATCAGGGTGGTCTGTCGGAATGGTAGTTGAATGATGGCAGCGACTTGTGCTGCAGGAGTATATGCCCCGTGGCGTATATGGACCCCGGCTGATTTGGGTCATTTCAACATGATTTCGTACTCCTCCAAGGTGGGCACCATATCAAACTGCAGAAATTCGAAGCAGCGCAGACTGGAGTTCCAAAAGTGGACTAATACCTTGATGAAAACTTGATCGACACAGATCTTCAGCAGGTCGAGAATCCGTCCATATGATTTTTCAAAGTCGGAGCGGACCTCTGGTGGCATTACCGCGCAAAGTTCTTCCAATTTTTCAGCATGGTATCGGGGAATGTCCACCTTCTTCAATTGTCTACTAGTCCCCTCCATTTTCTAAAACCAAAATGCATGTTTTATGAAAATGATGCTTATTGAAGGAATGCGAGTGTTTATTTTTTATTTATCATGTTTTGTATGATATTTGCGTTTTTTTTTTTTGAAAAATAAACTACCTATATGAGGGTAATATTTTTGAACCAGGTCTCATTTATTGTTTTAAACTGAATTTTTATTTTTATTTTTATTTTATAGCCTTTTATCTCTTCTGTCGGACTGTGTGGCTACTTAGCTTACAAAGAACCTGAAACCAGGCTAGCTAAAAGGTAGACTGTCTGAGATAAAAATGGTTTTATGTGAAAGAATAGTTTACGTTCCTTATCTCTTCTGTCGGACTGCGTGGCTACTTAGCTTACAAAGAACCTGAAATCAGGCTAGCTAAAAGGCAGATTGTTCGAGATAAGGGTGTTTATTGCAAAAGAATTTATTTTTTTTGTGATTTTTCCGTTGTTTGGTTATGTTATGCAACAAACAAATGCAACAAATAGATGCACACGCAATTCGATCATCCACGAACAGGCGAGAAGTCGTTTTAATCACGAGGTAGGGTTTTCCTGCAGAAAAGTGCATTGGCGAAGGTAGGTTCTAACTGTCCTCACCAAGGCTAAGGCCCCCAAGGTTCCCCCATTATAGGGTCTCCACTCTCCAGCCTTCCGACCATGCTTAGCACTAAGGCCATAGTCAGTCTTTGTGCCAAAAGAGGAAGGTTATCACCTTGAGTGGTGGTTTCCGATCACACTGGTGGGCACAAGGCCATCACTACAGCGAACCGTACCTGCCACCCAATCCCTATGGATTTCTCACTTGCCCCCGGGTAAAGAGGGAACTGTTGTGTGCAAGGGTTTGTGTATAGTTTGTATTTCAAACAATTGCATAAGTATAAACAAACAACAGTTATTAAAGCCAAGCATTAAAACATGTTATTATACAAGGTAGGGTAAAAGCGTAATTTTCTTGGTTTTTTACTTTTAAGCTGGTCCATCACTAAATGGGATCAACTCTCTAGGCGTCCCCAGCGGAGTCGCCATCTGTCGCCGCCATCAAAACGAGGCGGTCGGAGCGACGCGATGGTTCCGACTTTCCAATTTTCGCGTTTTTATTGGTGTGGTTACAATGCCTTTAGGTTGTTCGATAACCGGGCTAAACCTAGGGGCGAGGTTTTTGAAAGGGCGCTCTTGGATTGTCCAATAACCGGGCTAAATCAAGAACTAGTTTTTGCAGGGTTCTTTTGGAGTCGCCACCGATGTTTTTATCGGAAACACCGGAAAAGGAGTAAAAAGGCGTTGGTTTTCGAAAAACCAACTTTGGTCATTAGAACCAGAGTTGGGTAAGGGAGTTAGTTACGTGTAAGGGAAGTGTTAGTTCCCTTACGACGCTCCTTTCGGGTTCCCTATGATAGGCCAGCTACTTTAAATAAATAAACCGATGAAAATACGTTTTTACCCTTTTATTTGCGGAATTTAAGATTATGACTACATGGCCCTAATATCTATTGCATAATTAAAATTAAAGTGGTAAAGTAGAGAGAGAGAGAGTATAGAAACCTCTGAAGCAAGCTTTCTATTAATTCTTTGAAATTATGGTGCTTTTTGGCAGCCCTTCACTCTTTACAGCGCCGGAATCTCCCAAAAAGGCTATAAAACACTCTAGAAAGCTCTCAGAAACTCCGGAAATGCTTCGGAGGGGTTCTAGAAAGAGAATTTGAAGAATTGTCTAGAGAGAGAATGGAAGAACTGTGTGAAATGAGGGGCATGGTGCGACTATTTATAGGGATTCGCGCCTGTCAGGTCGAAACGGCCATCTCATCTGACAAGGTTGAGACGACCGTCTCATCTGACAAGGTTGAGACGACCGTCTCGCCATTCGAGACGGCGGTCTCGCCACTTGTGCAAGGCAAGACGGCGGTCTCGATTCCGAGACGGCGGTCTCGACCTTAAAAGGCGAAAATACTTATTTTTGTGCCAAAAATCCCTCCTATCCTAGTATGAGGCCTAATAGTCTCTCCTAGTGGCTTCTTAGGCTTCATCCATCTTCGAATATAAGGTCTTCTGGTCTTTATTATGAGGCCGGGCAAGATTTGGGGTCTACACTCAGCAATCCTTCTCTAGTGGATGTAGTTGTGGAGGAGATATCCCTGATTGATCTCACTTACCTTCCACCATTACTTAGGGAGTTCTCTTTTTCCTTCTCTTTACTTTTATTGCACTTGTCCAATTGGTGATTTGATTGCTTGACTTGATGTTATGCTACATTGGGACAATTTGTAGTTTAAGTGTGGGGGAGACTGTTCTTTGTTTAGGATTTTTAGTTTTCTTTGTATTTCAGGTTCGTGTTTTGTGTACAGTTTGCATGTTTCTTTTGGATCATTGGGTTTTGTTTAGGTTTCGGGCACTTTCTTCACTCTTGGGATAGGAGTTGCTTTATGCTTTTTGGATTGAAATCCCCATTTTTCTCTGCTTGTCAAGTTGGTTACGATGTTTGAGAAGTTGAATTGAAGGCGACAATCTTACCCTTTGTGAGGAAATGAGCCACTACCTGTTCTTTCTTAAGTGTTATGCCTCTTGATTGCTTGCGCAGTAGCCTTGACTTGACTCTGATTGATCCTTCTTGATTCACATGCATGTTTGGAGATGATTAAGGCATTTTTGTTCTGATTAGCCTCTAGCCAAATGAGCCTACCTTGAATTAATTCCTTTGATAGCCCCTTTGAGCCTATGTTTCCCTTTATTTCTTTTGAAGCTCATTAAAAGCCTTAAGTGAAAAACCATGATTACCTTAACCTTAGGAATTTTTGGAGCTTTGGAATTGTTTTGGGAATAAGTTATTGAATAAGTGTAGGGGTGCATTTTGTATTTCATTGGATGATGTACTGGCTAGTTGGTTATCTCTCGTATGCAGTTTTTATGTTTTCCTTTCAGTGTATTTCATGTAGTTTAAATATATATATATATATATATATATATATATATATATATATATAAAAAAAAAGGAAAGTTGTGGTTGAGGTAAAGGCAGTAGTGGAGGTTTGATATTAGAGGTTTTTGGGCATGCATCTTGTGCTTATTTTTGACTTATTCCTCATTGCTCCTCTAGTTCCTCTGGTTCACAGCTACTTATCCCATATGATATCCTCTACCTTGTCCCTACCCCCATTACAACCTGAAAAGACCTTTTGATCTTTTTGTGCATGTGTGTTGGGTGTTGAGTTTAGAGGCTTGCCAAGTCTGTCTGTTGTTTGCTTTTCTTGAGTATTTTGAGAGTATACAGTAGCCTAGACACATGAGAGATACAGTGCATCTTGTGAGGTTTTGTCACTTTGATTCACCTTTTGACCTGATTGACCTCTTGCCAGGTTTTGAAATGCTTGGATGATTTCCATGAGTATCTGGTTTCTCTGACTCTTTCTGTGTTGGATGTTGTCTACTCCTTTTTTTCCCAGGATTCATTAAGGATTGTGTAAATTTGTTTGTGTTTTGTGTGTCTTCTTGTTCTTGCTCCTTTTTGTTGTGTCACTCTCTTCGATGTCTTTGGAATTGCTCCTTGCTTTGCTTCTTGATTTTGCCCGAGAGTGCAAAAGGCTAAGTGTGGGGGAATTTGATGAGCCATTATTTTCCCGCATTTTCTTATCTTTATGTACTTATCTTAATTGGTGCATTGTGTTTAATTGTCTATTATTAGTGCATTTTCATTAATTGGGCTTCATTGGGCCATTATTCCAAATTTTGCTTAATTTAGCATTAATTGGTCTAATTTTTGTTTCTAATTATTTTTAGGTATTTTTGGTGAAACAATTTTGAAGTATGGACATTAATATTGAGATGAAGAGAGTTTCCACATCACTGCCATGTCACTGTCACGTCACCTGCCATGTCAGTTGCTATTTCCACATCATATTAATGATTGCCACGTCAGCTAGGGTTTGTTTGATGTGTAATCCCGTGTAGGCCAGCTTGGGCCCATTCCTAGGGGACTTTAAGGTTAGGGTAGGCTGGTATTTTTAGAGGAGCAATAGGAGGAGGAGAGAGGCAGCCATTGTAGTTCTGTTTCACATTTGTTTTCATGCTGGTTTTCTCTGCATTTTAATTTGGACTGCTCAAGGCTCATTAAGAGTTTGGTTCAATTTCGTTTTCTGCTGCCATGAAACCACCACACAACCGCCTTTCATCTTCTGCAATTTATATTCAAGTTTGTTTACTCTTCTGTCATTATTTTTAAATTCTTGTTTCGATTTTAATTATGTTTCTTCTATTGCGTTTTCAACTTTCCATGGATAGCTAAAGCTTTGTATTGATTTTCTGAGAAGAATGCAAGTAGATCTTTCAGGTTTTGTTCTTCAATTTCATTTTGTTTGTTCTCTTAACTCTTCATCTTCTAATCTCAGTGTTGAATTATAATCTGTTTATGCTTAATAAACCGAAACTAATATCACAGTTTGCTTAATTCTGTGCTAGAGATGAGATTATGTGATGTATGCAATGCTTAATTGTATAAGGATAATTTGGGGTTAATCTTCGCTTAGTTGGTTAATTTCATGTTAGAATAAGGGTTAAGGAAAATTTGGGATTAATCTTCGCTTAGTTGGTTAATTTCGAATTGGAACAAGGGTTAAAGCTAATTTGAGATTAATCTTCGCTTAGTTGATTAATTTCGAATTAGAATATAATTTGGGATTTATCTTCGCTTAGTTAGTTAATTTCAAATTAATTTCGTAATCTAGGATAAGTGACACTGCATTAGAATCAGGAAATCAATTGCATTTTAATCTGTTTTTAATCCGCATTTTTATAATCTGCTTTTGTTCTGTTTCATCTAATATTTTAATTTTGAAAAACTCCCTTTTTTTTTGTTACTGTTCTAATTTTAAAAATTGATAAGCTTGGATAGAAATTCGTGGTCTTTGGGAGATGACTTAGGAAAGCTTCCTAGTACTACGTTTATCTGTTTTAATTATTTGACCGAGTACGACATCGATCAAATTTGGCGCCGTTGCTCGGGACCAAGATTTTTGTCTAGGTTTTCAATTTTTATTTTCTCGTTTCGTTTTCGATTTTTTTTGTTTTTATTTTATTTTATTTAAATATTTTATTTCATTTTCAGTTATTTGAATATTTTATTTGATTTGCTCGTTATTTGGATATTTTATTTGATTGTCGGTTATTTAAATATTTTATTTGATTTTCATTTATTTGAATATTTTATTTTATTGTTAGTTATTTGAATATTTTAATTTGGATATTTTATTTGATTTTTAGTTATTTAAATATTTTATTTGATTTTCAGTTATTTGAATATTTTATTTGATTTTCTATTTAATTTAACATTCTTACTTCTCTTAATACTATTTTGATAGCCCACTGTTGTTCTAAAACTCTTTTCGGTTAAAAAAAAGAAAATAAATAAATAAAAAATAAATATAAATAATAATTCAAAAAACAATTTCATCTCTAATTTGTTTTTCTAGCTTTATTTAAAAAAATTATAATTTCCATTATCATAGGAAACTCTGGATATAGCTAGGTAGTGTGAGAGTGTATGTCTAGGAGGGTTCCGGCTAGGAAAGACTTGGTACTTAAGTGTGTTCATTAGTGACCCACCTCTCTTTCCTGAGAACCTACCTGGTGTACTTGTTCATGGTCTACCGTTGTCATTCCAGTAAACAACTGATTTTTTTAGGAATTTTTTTGTTAACTCTTGGGAAATACATTAATTGTTGAATATAGTGCATGACTAGAAGCAATCCTGACCTTTTACAACCCTTTGATCCTGAAATAGATAAGACCTTTCATAGACTAGTTAGGCATTCTAGGAACGTGTCTTTAGATGATGTTCATTTAGATAGCATTAGTTTAAGTAGTTCTGACCATTTTTCTGCATCTAACCATTTTGCTGCATCTGAACATAATCTTGATTTTGATAACATGGGTGAGCAAAACAATTTTGGACCTCGTGAGAGGACTCTCAGGGAGATGGCTGCACCTTATTTCACTTATGCAAATTTATGTATCCAATACCCTGAAGAGGATGTACCATTTGTGCTTAAAACTGGACTACTCCATTTGTTGCCCAAGTTTCATGGTGTGAGGATCCACACAAGCATCTCAAGGAATTCCACATAGTCTACTCCACCATGAAGCCACAAAATGTTCCTGAAGATCACATATACCTAAAGGCTTTTCCTTTCTCTTTGGAGGATCTTGCCAAAGACTGGTTGTACTACTTAGCTCCTGGTTCCATAACGAGCTGGGATGATCTCGAAGAGAGTCTTTCTAGAGAAATTTTTCCCCGCTTCCAGGACCACCGCCATCGGGAAGGATATATCGTGTATCGAGCAACGGATGGGAGAGAGCTTATATGAGTATTGGGAGAGGTTCAAGAGACTTTGTGCAAGTTGCCCTCACCACCAAATATCAGAACAGCTACTGCTACAGTACTTTTATGAGGGGATGAACACAATGGATAGGAGTATGATAGATGCAGCTAGTGGAGGAGCTTTAGGAGACATGCCACCTGCTGCTGCTAGAGGTTTAATTGAAAAGATGACATCCAATTCCCAGCAATTTAACATGAGGAGTGATGCCATAGTCCTTAGAGGTGTACATGATGTGGGTTCATCAGATTTAGTGGAGAAGAAGCTAGAAAGTAAGATTGATGCCCTCACCACCCTAGTCTCCCAACTTGCTGCAAATCGGAGACCTGCACCACCCGCAAGGGTTTGTGGCATTTGTACTTCAATTGAGCATCCCACCGATTGCCGCCAATTATTGCATGAGTCTAAGGTTCGGAGCTCCACAAGCTTATGCAAGCAAACATTTTCAATAATAGGGCTCCGAACCAACAACATAATTCTGACCTCTCAAGCAATAGATACAATCCAGGGTGGAGGAATCACCCAAATCCGAGATGGTCCAATCAGCAAGCACCAACAAGCAGCAGAATCCTTTGCCACCACCACCATTTCAGAATTTTGCTAGTCCAAGCAGACCTTATGTGCCTCCACCAATGCAACAACAATATCAGAGGCAGCAAAATGAAGCACCAACTCCTCAACCTTCTTCACCTTCATTAGAGGAATTGGTCAAACAAATGGCCGAGATGAACATACAAGTACCAATAGAAAAATGATGCCTCCATTCGAGTTTAACCAACCAGATTGGTCAACTAGCTACCGTCGTGAATCAATTGCAAAATCAAAATTCGGACAAGCTCCCCGCACAGACCGTGGTTAATCCTAAGAATGTGAGTGCCATCACATTGAGGTCGTGGAAACAAATTGACATACCCACCGCAACACCTCCACCCTCATCTCGTAGCCGCCTCGGCTCCGCACCCGAGCAACCAGTTGGTAGCCGAAAATAGCATATAGATGGACCTTCTTCCAGCCCCAGCTTCGACTCCGCAACAGCCTCATATCCCTCTTCCATTCCCTCCCAAAGAAATTCCAAGAAAAAAGATGGAAGAGGTCGATAAAGAGATTCTAGAGACCTTCAGGAAAGTTGAGGTGAACATACCTCTGCTTGATGTCATCAAGCAAATTCCCAGATATGCTAAATTCCAGAAGGAGCTGTGCACCCACAAGAGGAAGATGAAGGGCAGTGAGACAATCAGCATGGGCAGAAATGTGTTTGCTTTGATAGGTAAATTTGTTCCTTACATTCCTGAAAAATGTGAGGACCTAGGTACATTCTACATACCTTGTATTATTGGCAATAATAAATTTGAGAATGCCATGCTTGATTTGGGTGCTTCAATTAATGTTATGCCTTTGTCCATTTTTAATTCTTTATCTCTTGGACCTCTGCAACCTACGGGTGTGGTGATACAACTGGCAAATAGGAGTGTAGCCCACCCTTCAAGTTTCATTGAGGATGTCTTAGTTCGGGTTGGTGAACTCATTTTTCCTGCTGATTTCTATGTGCTTGATATGGAGGAGGGATTCTCCCATGGATCTGTCCCAATCATTTTAGGCAGACCATTTTTGAAAACAACCCGAACCAAGATTGATGTGTATGATGGTACATTGTCCATGGAATTTGGTGATATTATTGTCCATTTCAATATTCTGGATGCCATGAAACATCCATCTGAGTGTTATTCTGTTTTTTGTGTTGAGATCATTGATGATGTTATTGATGAGTATGTTTCTGATTTTCATTCCTTACATGCTAGGAAACATTGTTTTCTTTTTTATCTGTACACTTCTTTTGCATGCACCGAATTCGAATCGATTTTGATATTGACATTGATCTTCATTCTAATCCCGAGTTATATTCTCGAATTTAAATCTGATCATATGTCCGATGTTTTGGGTGTTGTACCTCCTATGGATATAAGTTCTTTGAGTCGAATGCACTAACCATGTTGCAGGAAGTATACATGAATCTGACTTGCAGGTTGAGGTACAAGTCGTGGAACCCATTCTTCTTCCCTCTCTCGGTTCCTTTTGTTCAGCCAACGACCCACTCCGTAACTAAAGACTTTACCGTAAAACCTCAAGTATGCTTATTTGGAGGATGATGAGAAGTTTCCAGTGATCATTTCCACCTCCCTTGATGTTGTTCAAGAGGAGAAACTCGTTGCATGTTCCGAAAAGGCATAAGAAAGCCATCGACTGGACCTCGGCGGACATTCCCGGTATCAGCCCATCCACATGCATGCATAGGATATTATTGGAGGATGGAGCCAAACCAAGTGAGACAACCACATAGACGACTCAACCCCATGATTTTGGATGTTGTGAAGAAGGAGGTGACCAAGCTTCTTCAGGCCGGGATCATCTATCCTATATCGATAGTCGGTGGGTGAGTCCAGTCCGTGTGGTCCCCAAGAAGACAGGCCTCACCGTTGTGAAGAATGAAAGGGATGAGCTCATTCCCACCGAATACAAAACAGCTTGGAGGGTCTCAGTATCGACTCACCGAAGGCTTAATCGAGCAACACGGAAGGATCATTTTTCATCGCCTTTCATTGACCGGATGCTTGAGCGTCCTGGCAGGTAAATCTCGTTACTACTTTCTCGGATGGTTTCTCCGGTTATTTTCGGATCCATATTGCTCCTAAGGATCGGAGAAAACCACATTCACCTGCCCCTTTGGCACTTTTTCCTATAGGAGAATGCCTTTTGGCCTATGCAATGCCCCTGGTACCTTCCAGCGATGTATGCATAGTATCTTTTCAGATTTCCTTGAAAATTGTATAGAGGTGTTTATGGATGATTTCACTATGTATGGATCCTCGTTTGATGCATGCTTAGATAATTTGGATAGAGTGCTTAATAGATGCATTGAAACTAATCTTGTTCTGAATTTTGAAAAATGTCACTTCATGGTAGAACAGGGTATAGTTTTTGGGCATATAATTTCTAGTAAGGGCATAGAAGTGAATCCTGCAAAAATATCTATCATTTCACAATTGCCTTACCCCTCTTGTGTGCGAGAGGTTCGATCTTTTCTTGGCCATGCAGGTTTCTACAGGAGGTTCATTAGAGACTTCAGTAAGAAGACCCTTCCACTATCCAATCTGCTTCAGAAAGATATTGAATTTGATTTTGATGACAGGTGCAAAAAGGCATTTGACTGCCTCAAGGAAGCATTGACCACCACTCCTATCATCCAGACACCTGACTGGACAGTCCCATTTGAGTTGATGTGTGATGCATCTAATTATGCATTGGGGGTTGTCCTAGCACAGAGAGTTGATAACCTGCCTCGGGTAATATATTATGCTTCCAGGACTTTAGATGCTGCCCAAGCAAACTATACCACCACTGAGAAAGAGCTTCTTGCCATTGTGTTTGCTCTTGATAAATTTAGATCATATTTGCTTGGTTCTCGTGTTATTGTATTCACTGACCATGCAGCTTTGAAGTACCTACTAAAGAAGGCTGAGTCAAAGCCTCGATTGATTAGGTGGATGCTCTGGCTCCAAGAATTTGATTTGGAGATTCGTGATAGGAGTGGAGCACAAAATTTGGTTGTAGACCATTTGAGCAGAATAGAGAGGTGTGCTGATGATGCTTCACCAATCCGGGATGACTTTCTCGAAGAGGGTTTGTTTGCACTTTCTGCTTCTTTTCCAACACCTTGGTTTGCAAACATTGTTAATTATCTTGTAGCTTCTATTTTTCCTCCCTTAGCATCCAGATCTCAATGTGATAAACTTAAGAGCGACGCTAAGTATTATATTTGGGATGACCCGTATTTGTGGAAGTTGTGCAGTGATCAGGTTACCAGGAGATGCATTCCGGACCATGAGATTGACTCGGTCCCGCAATTTTGTCATTCTTCCGCAACCGGTGGTCATCTTGGCATTCAGAGGACAGCTCGCAAGGTGCTTGACCGTGGTTTCTATTGGCCCACCATCTTCAAGGATGCGTTGAGAATTTGCAAGCACTTGTGAGCAAGTGTCGAGAGCAGGAGGGTCCCTTACATGGAGATAGCAGATGCCCCAACAACCCATGTTGTTTTGTGAGGTGTTTGATGTCTGGGGTATCGATTTCATGGGTCCCTTCCCTGTTTCTTTTGGTTTTTATTATATTCTCCTTGCTGTTGATTATGTTTCAAAATGGGTGGAAGCCAAAGCCACCAGGACTAATGATGCTCGGGTTGTTGTGGATTTTATCAGATCTAACATCTTTTGCAGATTTGGAGTACCTAGAGCCATTGTTAGTGATCAAGGCACACATTTCTGTAACAGGTCCATGCAAGCCTTGCTCAAGAAGTATGGGGTTGTTCACAAAGTCTCTACACCTTACCACCCCCAAACTAATGGGCAGGCTGAAATCTCAAATAGGGAGATAAAGAGGATTTTAGAGAAGATTGTCCAGCCTAACAGAAAGGATTGGAGAAACAGACTGGAGGATGCTCTTTGGGCGCATAGGACTGCTTACAAGGCACCTATAGGGATGTCTCCCTATCGAGTTGTCTTTGGTAAGCCATGCCACCTACCGGTGGAGATAGAGCACCGAGCATATTGGGCTGTGAAATCATGCAACTTCTCACTTGATGAAGCTGGAGAGGAGAAGAAGCGACAAATTAATGAATTGGATGAGATCCGTTTGGAAGCTTATGAGAACTCCATGTTCTACAAAGAGAAAACTAAGAGATTTCATGATAGCTCCATAGCTAGGAAGGAGTTCTTTGTTGGTCAGCAAGTGCTATTGTACAATTCCAGATTGGGTCTCATGGGTGGTAAGTTGCGTTCAAAGTGGATTGGACCTTTTATTGTTACTAATGTTTATTCTTATGGTGCAGTTGAAATTAAAAGTGAATCCACAGAAAAGAGCTTCAAGGTTAATGGTCATCGACTAAAACCATTCCTCAGCAATCCTTCTCTAGTGGATGTAGTTGTGGAGGAGATATCCCTGATTGATCCCACTTACCTTCCACCATGACTTAGGGAGTTCTCTTTTTCCTTCTCTATACTTTTATTGCACTTGTCCAATTGGTGATTTGATTGCTTGACTTGATGTTATGCTACATTGGGACAATTTGTAGTTTAAGTGTGGGGGAGATTGTTCTTTGTTTAGGATTTTTAGTTTTCTTTGTATTTCAGGTTCGTGTTTTTGTGTACAGTTTGCATGTTTCTTTTGGATCTTTGGGTTTTGTTTAGGTTTCGGGCACTTTCTTCACTCTTGGGATAGGAGTTGCTTTATGCTTTTTGGATTGAAATCCTTGTTTTTTTCTGCTTGTCAAGTTGGTTATGATGTTTGAGAGGTTGAATTGAAGGCGACAATCTTACCCTTTGTGAGGAATTGAGCCACTACATGTTCTTTCTTAAGTGTTATGCCTCTTGATTGCTTGCGCAGTAGCCTTGACTTGACTCTGATTGATCCTTCTTGATTCACATGCATGTTTGGAGATGATTAAGGCATTTTTGTTCTGATTAGCCTCTAGCCAAATGAGCCTACCTTGAATTAATTCCTTTGATAGCCCCTTTGAGCCTATGTTTCCCTTTATTTCTTTTGAAGCTCATTAAAAGCCTTAAGTGAAAAACCATGATTACCTTAACCTTAGGAATTTTTGGAGCTTTGGAATTGTTTTGGGAATAAGTTATTGAATAAGTGTGGGGGTGCATTTTGTATTTCATTGGATGATGTACTGGCTAGTTGGTTATCTCTGTTGTACAGTTTTTGTGTTTTCCTTTCAAGTGTATTTCATGTAGTTTAAATATATATATATATATATATATATATATATATATATATATATATTAAAAAAAAAGGAAAGTTGTGGTTGAGGTAAAGGCAGTAGTGGAGGTTTGATATTAGAGGTTTTTGGGCATGCATCTTGTGCTTATTTTTTACTTATTCCTCATTGCTCCTCTAGTTCCTCTGATTCACAGGTACTTATCCCATATGATATCCTCTACCTTGTCCCTACCCCCATTATAACCTGAAAAGACCTTTTGATCTTTTTGTGCATGTGTATTGGGTGTTGAGTTTAGAGGCTTGCCAAGTCTATCTGTTGTTTGCTTTTCTTGAGTATTTTGAGAGTATACAGTAGCCTAGACACATGAGAGATACAGTGCATCTTGTGAGGTTTTGTCACTTTGATTCACCTTTTGACCTGATTGACCTCTTTCCAGGTTTTGAAATGCTTGGATGATTTCCATGAGTATCTAATTTCTCTGACTCTTTGTGTGTTGGATGTTGTATACTCCTTTCTTTTCCCAGGATTCATTAAGGATTGTGTAAATTTGTTTGTGTTTTGTGTGTCTTCTTGTTCTTGCTCCTTTTTGTTGTGTCACTCTCTTCGATGTCTTTGGAATTGCTCCTTGCTTTGCTTCTTGATTTTGCCCGGGAGTGCAAAAGGCTAAGTGTGGGGGAATTTGATGAGCCATTATTTTCCCGCATTTTCTTATCTTTATGTACTTATCTTAATTGGTGCATTGTGTTTAATTGTCTATTATTAGTGCATTTTCATTAATTGGGCTTCATTGGGCCATTATTCCAAATTTTGCTTAATTTAGCATTAATTGGTCTAATTTTTGTTTCTAATTATTTTTAGGTATTTTTGGTGAAACAATTTTGAAGTATGGACATTAATATTGAGATGAAAAGAGTTTCCACATCACTGTCATGTCACTGCCACGTCACCTGCCATGTCAGTTGCTATTTCCACATCATATTAATGATTGCCACGTCAACTAGGGTTTGTTTGATGTGTAATCCCGTGTGGGCCAGCTTGGGCCCATTCCTAGGGGACTCTAGGGTTAGGGTAGGCTGGTATTTTTAGAGGAGCAATAGGAGGAGGAGAGAGGCAGCCACTGTAGTTCTGTTTCACATTTGTTTTCATGCTGGTTTTCTCTGCATTTTAATTTGGACTGCTCAAGGCTCATTAAGAGTTTGGTTCAATTTCGTTTTTTGCTGCCATGAAACCACCACACAACCGCCTTTCATCTTCTGCAATTTATATTCAAGTTTGTTTACTCTTCTGTCATTATTTTTAAATTCTTGTTTCGATTTTAATTATGTTTCTTCTATTGCGTTTTCAACTTTCCATGGATAACTAAATCTTTGTATTGATTTTCTAAGAAGAATGCAAGTAGATCTTTGAGGTTTTGTTCTTCAATTTCATTTTGTTTGTTCTCTTAACTCTTCATCTTCTAATCTCAGTGTTGAATTATAATCTGTTTATGCTTAATAAACCGAAACTAATATCACAGTTTGCTTAATTCTGTGCTAGAGATGAGATTATGTGATGTATGCAATGCTTAATTGTATAAGGATAATTTAGGGTTAATCTTCGCTTAGTTGGTTAATTTCATGTTGGAATAAGGGTTAAGGAAAATTTGGATAAATCTTCGCTTAGTTGGTTAATTTCGAATTGGAACAAGGGTTAAAGCTAATTTGAGATTAATCTTCGCTTAGTTGATTAATTTCGAATTAGAATATAATTTGGGATTTATCTTCGCTTAGTTGGTTAATTTCGAATTAATTTCGTAATCTAGGATAAGTGACACTACATTAGAATCAGGAAATCAATTGCATTTTAATCTGTTTTTAATCCGCATTTTTATAATCTTTTTTTGTTCTATTTCATCTAATATTTTAATTTTGAAAAACTCCCTTTTTTTTGTTCTTGTTCTAATTTTAAAAATTGATAAGCTTTGATAGAAATTCGTGGTCTTTGGGAGACGACCTAGGAAAGCTTCCTAGTACTACATTTATCTATTTTAATTGTTTTAATTATTTGACCGAGTACGACATCGATCAACTAGTCCTACTCAAAATATTATTATAATATTATTATTTATTATTTTATTATTATTTATGATTGTTGAACGGTGTCAAAATATTAACACCTCTTGGATAAAGATTAATTCACAACCTACTTTTTAACATACATTCATCTAATAATTATATTTAATAATATAATAAAGTAATTTGTTGTTTTGGATTATATACTTCGGAATAATTGATGAATAATGTAATCCATGCAGGAATATAACTTGGATCTTGCTTTCAGCGACATGGCTAATGTTACAAAAGAAAACTTGAAGGGTCTTAGTGACACTGGAATAAATCTGTTAAAAGAAAAAGTTGTGAGGATGAATTTGGATACTTTTAATTTTGAAGACGCAGGGGAAGGAACAAATGCTGAGGCTCTTGACAGGTTGGCTGAGATTTTGTATGAAGAAAGACAGGATCGTCTGAAACGAAAATCTACTGAAAGAGGAGGAAGACCATTTGTTGAAGCTCTTGGGGTTCCTTCAGACAAAACCCTCTCTAATTGGGCATTTCTAAACAAAATATTTATATAATTATGTTGTGTGCTTTATCAAGGGTTGTTGTAGTATGTGTAGAATAAGGTTGAAGCAAGTGAGTTCTATGCAGCTCTTATAGCTTGGAAGAACCATGAATAATGTAGCAAGTACGAATATATGATATAAGATTCAACGCGTGAGAGTTCTATGCACCTCTTATTGCAAGAACTATGAATAATGTAACAACTATCACTGTGAGTTCTATGCACTTATTTGTGTCTTCTTTTGTGTTTTAAGACGAACACAATAACTTAACACAACTCATACACGAGATCACTCAGAAGCAGAACGCATTGGATATCAATGTTGTGTACTTCGTAATTCATTTTTTTATATTTTTCAAATTTAACTTTTCTACGCACAACTCTTAATGATTCATTAAAGTGCAATGAAAACTAAAAGGATTTGAATATCAACTTATTAAAATACAAATAATATAAAATCATGGAAAAATAGATCAATATCATTTTTTTCTCTATCCACCCATTCACATTACTAATAATAATTGATGAAGGGAAATATTTGTTACCAATAAATCCTAATTTTTATTATATATTTCTCAACTTTGTCAAAAACAGTGACAACTTAGGAGGAAACAAGACTAAAACAAATGACATCATAGCCAAAATTAACTAAAACGAAACTCAGGAGATCAATCTGTAAAATTCATAATCTATAAAATTAAAAATATTAGACCACACAAAATATCCTGTTTACTTTTAAACCAATAACTAGCAGATATACTCTAAGCAACTATACTTTCATCACACAAAGCCATCAAAACTAGTGCAGGGAGCAGATATGTTCAACACATTCAAAAACTAGCTTCATAAACACAACAAATCTTATATGTTTAGTAATCATTAGTGCAGAAAATACATTTTACAATAAAATATTATAATAATAATAATAATAATAATTATATTAAAATCGATATAATATATGACATATTATATTATACATATAATCGACCTAGTATTTCATATATTACATCAATTTCTCTTAACCTGATGTCATATTTCCTCTTAAATCCCTTAGTGAATTCTCAGTACAGAGAAAACTGTTTTTATTCTAAAAAAAATATTATAATTATTGGTATTCCAATTTATACATCTAATAATTTAAACTTTATATATTTTTGTATTTAAACTCCAACATCAATTAATTTATATCTCACTCTCTCTTTCTTCTGTTTACTTAAACATTTAACTTCTTCCACGAAGCCATCCCTATGTAATCAAACAATTTATTATGCATTTGATTTTCTTATAGTGAGATAAATATAAAGCCTTTATAAGATTCTTCAAAACTCAGGAATTTACCTTACTTTTAATGTGATTTATCTCCTATTCTAAATCTTTATACACCCAAAAGAAACACTTCTTAACACTTTCAATCTCTTGGCAAAAACTTAACATTATCACCACGCGTGTTATGCTTTAAACGCACGTGCTAATTTTTTAGAACTTTTAATCAAACAATTCTCATGGGCGTGCGTGTTGGGTCCTATATAAGTGTCGAGCAAGGTTGACGTGCATGGATTGGGGAATCTAAAAAGATAAGAA
This sequence comes from Sphenostylis stenocarpa, assembly GCA_963425845.1. Classification (NCBI taxonomy): domain Eukaryota; kingdom Viridiplantae; phylum Streptophyta; class Magnoliopsida; order Fabales; family Fabaceae; genus Sphenostylis; species Sphenostylis stenocarpa. The sequence continues at coordinate 34,005,811 of OY731401.1, forward strand.
CTTCCAAAATAATCATATGGTGGCACCAAGAACAGTTTGTTTAAAAATGGATAATCTGTTTGTTTAACTTAAAATAAGTGTTTTAGAAATAAAAAGTTTTTTTCTAATTAAACAATATTTTGTGCATAAAATTGAATAATTGATATACAAATTATAATATAAAATAAAGCTACAGAGTATTCTTTATACATGATGGATAGATTATATGGAAGATATTGGACTGATCAATATTTATTGAACTTAATGTTTTGTTTTAAAGAATCGCTTCAAAAAATAATTTCAGTTTTATGGTATTTTACTATCATATGTTCACCATTTATAACAAATTATAATAAAATAGATAAGAAATAAGTATTAAGAAAAAACAATTTAAGTTTAACCACATATTTATAAAACTATATATTACTTATTATTTAATTTTTTTAAAATGTTCAAAATGCCTATTAGTATAATATAAAATGTTATTATATTTTTATATATCTTTACAAAATATTTATCATTTGAACAAAACCAAATAATAATTATTAAATATATTTAAATTAGAAATTATGATTTGTTTTAAAATATAAATAAGTTCAACTATCAATTTTTCTTTTCTTATTTCACCCATAAACTACACCAAACTAAGCTAAGTGCCCGTTTTCACATTAATTTTTATACTTTTTAATTAACATTTATAATGGAAACAATGTTGGAAAAAAACATTTGAAAGGATAAAACTTATATGGTGCAGAATAATCTATGTAAATATATAACGAATCTTTTATATATGAAATTATGTTGAAATATTTAATATTTTAATAAAATAGTAAATATGTATACAACATATTATTATTTTAAATTATCATTATTATTTCTTAATATGGTATATGTGTGAGAATAATTAATATCAAAAACATTTTTTTTGAAATAAAATTAAAAATAAAATGTAAATAATATTAAAATTTTAGAATTATTTATTATGAGATAGGTAACATAAAAAAATGTTTACATCACTAGTGCAAAAAGGGCTTCTACGTCACCCAATTATCGTCGCATATAAAAATATTTGATATAAATAAAACGCGGTGGCAATTTTATAAATAAGAGGCAAAACTTTTACGTTGCACACCCCAGCACGCGACGTAAAAACTGCCTTTAATTCTCTTCCAGACCCGCTCCTTCGTCTCGTGCAGCAAGGGTTTTTTAGAACGACGACGACAGCTACCTTTGCACACTATTTTCGATCATTTTGACAGTGAAAAACATCAACATTGTGTCTCGTTTTATGAACTGGACATTTCTCTCCAATTGGATTCAAGTTTGAAATCATTTTCGTGTACACTCGAGATTAGTGTTCTATGTCTTCTGATATATGTTTAAATTGAATCTGTGATTGTTTTTGGGGATCTCAATCACGTTATTGTATGAATGTCTTCACTGGATTGTTATTGGAATGTAATTATTTGTTTATTTGTTTGAGTGCATTTTCGATTTACACACTCCATTTACGTGCTTTGTTGTTTGTATATTAATTTCTTTTTACATATAAATTTTAAATCTCTAGGAGTGACGAAACTTTATAACATAATATGAATCAAAGTTGGATGAATGCACGTCGATTAGTGAAGAGTACGAAAAGGGAGTTGAGGAATTTTTGAAATTTGCTAGTGAAAATGGAAAAGCTATGAAAGGGACCTATTATTGTCCATGTGTTCGTTGTTTGAATCAAATTCGTCATAAACTTGAGGATATACGTGATCACTTGTTTGTTTATGGTATTATTAAGAGTTATACAATATGGACATGGCATGGAGAAATATTAGACATCCCAACTATGTCAAATACAGACAATTTTGACGAAGGGATGGATGATAATCTAGAGAATATGATACGTGATATTGGTGAAGAAAATTTTATGAAAGCAAATCTATATGATTCTTTGAAATCTGATTTTGCGCAACAATTGTACATAGGATGTAGTTTTACAAGATTATCAGCAACTTTAAAATTGTTTACTTTAAAAGCAAGAAATGGATAGACTGATAAAAGTTTCACCGAATTATTAGAGTTGTTGAAGGAGATGCTTCCTAAAGATAATACATTACCTATTCATAACTATGAGGCAAAGAAGATATTATGTCCAATAGGTTTAGAGTACAAGAAGATACATGCATGTCCTAATGATTGTATATTATACATAAATGATTTTGCTAAATTAAAGATGTGTCCGACATGTGGTTTGTCGAGGTTCAAAAACAAAGTTGAGAAAAGTAGTGGTGAGGAAGAACTAGATGGTCCCCCTGCTAAGGTGTTATGGTATTTGCCAATTATACCTAGGTTTAAAAGATTATTTGCCATAAAAGAAGATGCAAGAAACTTGACATGGCATGCAAATGGTAGAAAATGTGACAATCTTCTTCGACATCCAGCTGATTCTCCACAATGGAAAAGGATTGATGAAACCTTCCCATAATTTGGTGCAGAGCCAAGAAACTTGGGAATTGGATTAGCTACAGATGGGATGAATCCTTATGGAAATTTAAGTAGTAAACATAGTTCATGGCCAGTTTTGTTGATCATTTACAATTTTCCTCCTTGGTTATGCATGAAGAGAAAATATATTATGTTATCTATGATGATTTCAGGACCTCGACAACCAGGAAATGACATAGATGTATATCTTAGTCCTTTAATTGATGATTTGAAGATGTTGTGGGAAACAGGAGTGGAGGTATTTGATTCATATCACAAAGTGAATTTCAGGTTGCGTGCAATGTTATTTTGTACTATAAATGATTTTCCATCATATGGTAATTTGAGCGGTTATAGTGTGAAAGGTCATTTAGCGTTCCCTTTATTTCAAGAAGACACAAGTTATATCTAATTGAAACATGGTCAAAAAACTGCGTACAATAGGCATAGAAAGTTTCTAGTTGCTAACCATCCATATCGTAAAATGAAGAAAGCATTTAATGGATGTCAGGAGAATGCAGTTGCATCAGTACCATGCAATGGTGAACAAGTATATGAGCAAGTAAAAAATATTAATATTGTGTTTGGAAAGACCCAAAAGAAATCTAATGAGAAAAACATTTGGAAGAAACAGTCTGTATTCTTCAATCTTCCTTATTGGTGTAAGTTGGAAGTTAGACATTGTATAGATGTGATGCATGTTGAAAAAAATATTTGTGATAGTATAATTGGGACATTGTTTAAGATAAAAGGAAAGACAAAAGATGGAATAAAAGCACGACAAGATTTGGCAGACATGGGTATGCGTTCTGAATTACATCCACAATTAGTTGGAAAACGCACTTACTTACCTCCAGCTTGTCATACTCTATCAAAGAAAGAAAAGAGAAGTTTTTGTGAGTGTTTACGTGTGGTCAAAGTTCCACAAGGATACTCCTCAAATGTTAAGAGTCTTGTGTCTATGCAAGAGTTGAAATTAGTTGGTTTAAAGTCTCATGATTGTCATGTGTTGATGCAACAACTTTTACCAGTGACTATTCGAAACATCTTACCAACTTCTGTTAGAGTTGCTATTACTCGGTTATGTTTATTTTTCAACGCCATTTGTAAAAAGGTAATTGATCCAAAAAAGTTAGATGAATTAAAAAATGAAGCAATTGTAATAGTGTGCCAGTTAGAAATATATATTCCCCCTTCATTTTTTAATATCATGGTGCATTTGATAGTCCATTTGGTAAGGGAAATTCGTTTATGTGGTCCAATTTTTCTTAGATGGATGTATCCTATTAAGAGATACATGAAGATCTTAAAAGGATATGTGAAGAATCAGTACAAGCCAAAAAGCTTCTATTGTGGAAAGGTACATTACAGAAGAAGCCATTGAGTTTTGTTTAGGATACATGTCAAAATCAGAACCAATAGGTATTCCTAAGATGAGACATGATGGAAGATGTGAAGGTAAGGGTACTCGAAATTTAAAGATTAAAAGTGTTAGTCAGAAAGAAGTTGACCAAGCATATTTATACATATTGAACAACACTGATGAAGTAATCCCTTACATATCGCAACACATAACTGAAATAAAGGCAACACATCCACGAATGAATGAAAAATGGGTATTGAATGAACATAACAAAAGTTTCCTTTCTTGGTTTAAAAAAAGGGGTATATGTTGAGATTAATGTTTCAGAAACATTTTTTTAACTTTCTCGTGAGCCTAATAGTGATGTCATTACATTTGGTGGGTATGACATTAATAATTATTGTTTCTACTCAAAAATAGAACATGAAAAAAGTAGAGTACAAAATAGTGGGGTCACAATTCAAGCTGAATCTATGCACTTTTCTAGTTCTAAAGACAAAAATCCTATCACAGCTTCTATGAGTTATTTTGGGGTCATACAAGAGATATGGGAAATTGATTATGTTACTTTTAGGGTTCCTGTATTCAAGTGTAAATGGGTTGAAGGGAATACGGGTGTGCGAACAGATGACCTAGGGTTTACTTTGGTTGATTTGAGTAAAGTTGGGTATAAGGATGAACCTTTTATTATGGCATATCAAGCGAGACAAATATTTTATGTCAAGGATCCATGTAATGAGAGATGGTCAATTGTCCTTGAAGGAAGAAGCATGCACGGAATTCATGAAGATGAGTCTCTAGATATACATGAAACACCTTCATTTTCAAGTAGACCATTTGATGACATAGTTGACAATGAAGTTGATGACATACATGCAATTCAAAGTGATCATGATGAAGGGATATGGGAAAACATACCAACATAATAGGTGTTTATCTTCACATTTTCTAGTTCTTTTTATTCAAACATATAAAGTATGTTGACTTCATATTGTTTTGTTTTTCAGGATATGTCGGATTCCACATCTGGTACTGGTAGTGGCAGTGGCAGGAGCGGAGGTGGAGGTAGAGGTAGATCTGTCACCCGGTTAAAGGGGTTGACAGCAAGGAGGGTAGCTAGAGAGAAAACTCAAGTTGAAGTTGATCAACGTTCGGAAAGGCATCCGGCCCAAATGCTTGCTAAGTTTAAGAGCTATTTGGGACCACTAGCTTGACACCATGTTCCGATTACTACTCCATCTTGGGATGATGTAGAGGAAACCAAGAAGAACCTCATGTGGCAGGATGTTCATGTATTTCTATATTTGTTGAATACTTTATATATCATTAATTGAATTTAACATTTATTGGTCATTTCACAGCAAAATTTTGATGTTCCTAACACTGAGGTGATGAAGAAGAAGATTTTATCCTCCATTGCCATTAGATGGAGAGACTTTAAGACTTTCTTGACACGGGAGTATGTATTTGGAAAGTTTCAAGATGAATCTCCCTGTCTAAAGTATCAAATTAGTGAGGAGGATTGGTTACAGTTTTGTGCCAGCCGAATGGACCCCTCTTGGCAGGATAAAAGACGTGCTGCCCAACAACGTCAGAGGTTGAATGATGCACCCCATGTATTATCACGAGGAAGGTATGAATTATTGGAGCAACGTCTCATGAAAGCCAGAGAAGAGTCAGCAGGAGTTGAGTCTACTAACCTTGCATCTCCACCCCCTCGCTATGAGATGTGGAAGGCAGCCCGGACAAAATCTGATGGACAAATGACTTCTGAGTCTGCACGAATCATTGCTTAAAAAATCATAAGTTATAATATCAATTTGAATTGATTCTGATGTGAAAGTTAGTGTATGACTTAGTTATTGTTAATGTGTTGTAGGATGATTTAGTTGAGCAGACCACCCAAGGATCATTTATTCCTCATGGTCGACAAGATATATTGGCGACAACCATAGGAAAACCAGATTACTCAGGACGTGTGCGTGGTACTGGTGGATCCTGGGGCCTTCGTGATTACTTTGATCCAACATCACGAAGGACCATTGCTGACTCTTGCAGCCAGGCCTTGCATAAAATGGAGATGCAATTTGAAGAAAAGTTAAATCAAATATGGCAGTCCTTGCAGCAAGAGTTTGATGAGAAACTTGAATCTCTTGCCCGCTCTCAGCAACAGACTCAAGGAACACCTCAAACAATTGAACATGATGTTGTTCGAGTCAGCATTAAAGGGAGTTGTGTTGCTACTGTTGCTGATCCTTCAGGAGAATATACTCAGACTGATGCACCACACCAGTGTGAGTTATATGTTGAAGATGACCCCCCGCGTCTAGTGGCTATTGGTCGAGTTTTTTAGGGTGGCTTAACCATCCATGGTGTCCCTCTATAGGCAGACTGGACACGAGTAGTAGTTGATGAAGTTCATGATGCTAATGCTCCAGTGCCTTTTCCTAATGAAGAGATTCAATTAGTGGGGCAGGCAAGCGGGACATTCTTGGCTTGGCCAAGACGTTTGGTTATGTCACTATCAGACGACTAGGTAATACATATATATATATGTATGTATATATATATATATATATATATATATATATATATATATATATATATAGTCTATTTTCTCTTTTCTAGTATTATAATTATATAAATGTTTAATTAATTGTTATTGTTAGATATTGTTTAGATATTATTTAATATTGTTAAGATATTGTTAGATATTAACCATAATATCAAACAATATCTTCTGTTTATTTTGTTACTTTCAGTTACTCTTTTAGTTGTATCTCTCTACTATAAATAGACTACCCTATGTGTGATTTATACACAAGGGAGATTAATCTCAAACTCTATTTCTTCTATATTCAACATGGTATCTAGAGCTTAAGGTTATTTTGAATTATTTTCTTTTTCGCCTTTGACCACTATTGAAGCTGCCACCACCGCCGCTATCGTTGTCGGTTATTTGGTAGTGTGAAAGTGCATGTCTAGGAAAGTTCTGACAAGGAAAGACTTGGTATTTAAGCGTGTCCATTAGTGACCCACCTCTCTTTCCTGGGAACTTACCTGGTGTACTGGTTCACGTCACTGTCACTATTGCCTCTGCCCTTTATGAGTTCTTCCGCTCCTTTTAGTACTTCCAATTTTGTCAGTATTGCGTCTGATCCTTCCATCTACACTAACTATGTTAATGTGCACTTATCCATTAACAAGTTAATTGGCCCTAATTATGCCACATGGTCATCAGACGTCAGATTATGGCTTAAGAGTCAGAAGTATCTTGATCATCTTGCCTCGAAAGCACCTACTCTCACTCCTGGTGAGGAAGACCGTTGGGACACCAATGATGCTCAATTATGCGTGTTCTCAAGGGTACTCTTGATCCTTCGTTAAAACAAATTTTTCGTTCCTACGAAACATGTGCCAAAATCTGGGAACATGACAAGTTATTATACACCAATGATACTCAACGTCTCTATGATGTCTATTCTAAATTTGTAGATGTTATTGCCTCTAAACATCAAGATTCTATGACTGATTATATGGGGAAAATTCATGCTCTTTTTCATGAGTTCAATGAGTTATTGTCTCCTTCCCCCGATCCTGCCACCGAGATAGGACAACGATCAAAGTTCTTCATGCTAGGGGCATTACACGGACTTGCTGATCAATATTCACATATTCGTGATCAGATTTTCGGTTCTTCGGTTGTCCCCACTTTAACATTGACCTGCTCCACTCCTTTGCGTATACCAGTAAAACCCAACCCTGACACACCTGCTTCTGTTAATGATTCTTCTGCATTGGTATCTCACCGTGATGATCGAACTCGCCCTCGCAAACAGGGAAAAGGGCGTCCTAAGTGTGAACATTGTGGCAAGCTAGGTCACAAGATTGACCAATGTTATGCATTACATGAGTGTAAACATTGTGGCAAACTAGGTCACAAGATTGATAAGTGTTATGCATTACATGGTCGTCCTACTCGATCTACTGCAGTTGCTCAGACTGATCTTTCCCCACCTTTATCTGCTAAGGATCCTCCTTCTTCTATTTCATCAGACACACCTACTATGTTCAACAAATTTCTCAAATGGTATAAGGATCAACAGTCTTCTAGTTCCACTGTGTCTGTCGCACACACAGGTACATCTTTTGTTGGACTGACCCAATCTTCTTCTAGTCCTTGGGTTTTTGATTCAGGAGCCACTGATCATATTATTGGTAACAAATCTTTGTTCTCCTCTTTATCCTCTCCTGATCCTTTACCTTTTGTTACACTAGCTTATGGCTCTAGAGTATCATCTCATGGTGTTGGAACTGTTAAACTTTTCCCTTCTTTAACCATTGATAATATTCTTTATGTCCCTGGGTCTCCTTTTAACCTGTTATCCATCAGTCGTCTAACTCGTTCTCTTGATTGTGTTGTTTCTTTTACCAACAATTCTGTGTGTTTACAGGACCGAAGTTCGAAACAGGTGATTGGCACAGGATGTGAGTCTCATGGTCTTTATCATCTTCGTCCCTTTACACATGTTGGTGCAGTTATAGAGTCTCCCTCTCTTCTCCATGCTCAGTTAGGTCATAAGTCTTGCCAAGTTACAGCAACGTGTCTCTGCCTTATCTAAATTGTCTAGTTTGGCATGTGAGTCGTATCAATTAGGCAAGCATAGTCGTACTTCCTTTCCTCGTAGTGTCACACGTGGTGCTTCGTCCCCTTTTGTCGTGGTTCACTCTGACATTTGGGGACCTAGCCGCGTTAAGTCTACTTTAGGTTTTCAATACTTTGTTACTTTCATTGATGATTATTCCAGATGCACGTGGTTATTTTTGATGAAAAATCGTTCTGAATTATTTCATATCTTTCAAACTTTTTTCAATGAAATTCAAACTCAGTTCGGTGTTTCTATTAGAGTTTTGCGCAGTGATAATGGTCGTGAATATCTTTCTCATTCTTTTAAACAATTCATGGCTTCTCATGGTATTTTGCATCAAACTTCTTGTGCTTATACACCTCAACAAAATGGTGTAGCTGAACGTAAAAATAAACATCTTATTGAAACAACTCGCACTCTTTTAATTCATGGAGAGGTTCCTCAGCATTTTTGGGGTGATGCTCTTCTTACTGCATGTTATCTTGTTAATTGCATGACATCTTCAGTTCTAGATAATAAAATACCTCATTCCATTTTATTCCCTCATGAACCACTTCATCCCTTACCTCTAAAAGTTTTCGGGTCTACATGTTTTGTTCATAATTTTAGTTCTAGTCTCGACAAGCTTTCTCCTAGATCACATAAATGTGTTTTCTTAGGGTTTACAAGATCACAAAAAGGATACAAATGTTTTTCTCCTTCTCTTAACCATTATTTTGTGTTTGCAGATGTCACCTTTGATGAGTTCTCTTTTTATTTTAAAAGTCGATCTTCACCTTTGTCTCCATCCAATCTTGTCAACACTCCTAGTACATTTAATGTTCCTGTTGTTTGTGACCATCTAACTGTGTCTTCTTCACCATTAGATTCTACTCCACAGTCAGCTTCTTCTTCACTGCCTCTTCAGGTTTATAGTTGCTAAAACCAATCACAACCACCACCATGTGACTGTACTCAAGTGTCAACTACTCTGTCTCCTCCGGATGTGACACCTGAGTCTGACCTTCCCATTGCCCTCCGAAAAGGTACCCATTCTACACGTAATCCCTCTCCTCATTATATTGGTTTGAGTTATCATCGACTGTCATTACCTTTTTATACATGTCTTTCCTCTCTTTCTTCTGTGGCCATTCCAAAAACTGTCCGTGAAGCTTTAGCCCATCCTGGTTGGCGTCAGGCCATGTTAGATGAACTAAGTGCTCTTCATAATAGTGGAACTTGGGAATTGGTCTCGTTACCATCTGGGAAATCTGTTGTTGGTTGCAGGTGGGTGTTTGCTATCAAAGTTGGACCTGATGGTACTATTGATCGCCTCAAAGCTCGTCTTGTGGCCAAAGGTTATACTCAAATTTTTGGGTTGGACTATGGAGATACCTTTTCCCCTGTGGCAAAGATGACTTCTGTACGTTTATTTATCGCCATGGCCGCTCTTCAACAATGGCCTCTTTATCAACTAGATGTTAAAAATGCTTTCCTCAATGGTGATTTGCAAGAAGAAATCTATATGGAGCAACCTCCTGGGTTTGTTGCTCAGGGGGAGTCTTCTGGGATGGTATGTCGTCTTCGCAAATCCCTATATGGCCTAAAACAGTCTCCTAGGGCCTGGTTTGGAAAGTTTAGCAAGGTTGTTCAACAATTTGGTATGACTCGGTGTGAAGCAGATCACTCTGTCTTTTATCGACACTTAAGTGTTGGATGTGTTTACTTGATAGTATATGTTGATGACATCGTTCTTACAGGTAGTGACAACCATGGCATCTCTCAGTTGAAACAACATCTCTGTCACCATTTTCAGACCAAAGATCTTGGCAAACTTAGATATTTCTTGGGTATTGAGGTGGCACAGTCCAATGATGGTATTGTTATATCTCGGAGGAAGTATGCCATGGATATTTTAGAGGAAACTGGGTTGATGAATTCAAAGTCTCGTTGATACGCCCATGGATCCCAATACTAAACTTTTACCAAATCGAGGGGAGCTTATACCTGATCCTGAGCAGTATAGAAGATTGATTGGAAAATTGAATTATCTTACAGTTACTCGTCCTGACATTTCCTTTGCGGTCAGTGTCGTAAGCCAATTTCTTAATTCCCCATGTGAAGATCATTGGAATGCAGTCATTCATATCTTAAAGTATATTAAACGATCTCCTGGAAAAGGATTGTTATATGATTCTAATAACCATACAAGAGTTGTTTGCTACTCAGATGCTAATTGGGCAGGATCTCCTTCGGATAGAAGATCTACATCTAGATATTTTGTCTCCATTGGTGGTAACTTGGTCTCATGGAAAAGTAAGAAACAAAGTGTTGTGGCAAGATCTAGTGCAGAAGCAGAATATAGAGTTATGACCTCAGCTGCTTGTGAACTTGTTTGGCTCAAGCAATTGCTTAGAGAGTTACAATTTGGAGATGTCACTCAAATGTCACTTGTGTGTGATAATCAGGTTGCTCTTCATATTAGTTCTAATCTTGTCTTTCATGAGAGGACCAAACACATTGAGATTGACTGTCATTTCATTCGAGAAAAGATTATGTCTGGAGACATCAAGACTGAGTTTGTTAACTCAAGTGATCAGTTAGCATATATTTTTACTAAATCTTTACGGGGTCCTAGAATTGATTATATTTGTAACAAGCTTGGCACATACGATTTGTATGCTCCAGCTTGAGGGGGAGTGTTAGATATTGTTTAGATATTATTTAATATTGTTAAGATATTGTTAGATATTAACCATAATATCAAACAATATCTTCTCGTTTATTCTGTTACTTTCAGCTTACTCTTTTAGTTGTATCTCTCTACTATAAATAGACTACCCTATGTGTGATTTATACACAAGGGAGATTAATCCCAAACTCTATTTCTTCTATATTCAACAGTTATAATTTGTTTAGGAGGACTTGCGTCGTGCTAAACATAAAAAATAACCTATTATTGATGAGGAGATGACAGAATGTGACAATGATCACATATCCATGTTGTTGACCATATTACCACGGTTGAGGAAGAGACTGTGTCAGATACAATGGGAGGTTAGAGTGTTTGGAATTGACAATTCCAGTGTTCCACTATACATCTCCTTGCCCGATGCATTAGAAATTGCTGGGGGAAATCGCATGTTAAACATTTCCATCATACAATTGTGGGCAATGTAAGTCATTTTCATTTATGTTTCTAAGATTATAATAATTATATTCAACTTATAATTAATTGTTTTAGGTACATTGACAAATTGAGTGTGGAACAAGAAAAATCGAAGTATATGGATTTATTCAGACCTCAATCCATCCAAAAATCTGGAAATACAAAGGTTGGAATCCAACAATATATGCAAACATGGATGAGTGACTCAAAAAGACATATATATTTGGCTCCATACATTGAAGGGTTAGTATTTTAATTAGTATTTTAATTTATATTTTTATAACTAATTTTTATGTCATATAATGTAGGTCCCATTGGCAGTTAATTGTAATCATGTCCCGGGATTACACTCGTGGTGTGGTTTTGTTCATTACATCTGAAACCGAGTCAAGAAATGAAAAGCTTATTACAAGGATAACTTTATCTTTTATTCATTAATTATGTTTTTAAATTGTAAATACATATTGAATAATATGACTTTTTTTCACTTAGAATCGATGTCCGGAACTAATGTTCTAAGTGGAAAACCCGTAACAAAGACTTTGCAGTTTATTTATCCTAAGGTTAGAAACTTATTTATATAAATGAATACCATAATTATTGTTTGTATTTAAATTTTGAAAATAACATTATGTTTTATTCATCATTTCAGTGTAATAAGCAAATAGACTCATTTGAATGTGGTTACTATGTTATGTATTGGATGAGAGCCATAGTTTGTGCGGGTATAATTGATTCTTGGACGGAGGTAATTGCTAAGTTTATTTAACTATATGCATGTTGCATGTTTACAAGAGTCAAATTAATGTTTCAGGTATTTCAAAATCCATCTCCATTGCCAGAATATGATATTACACAAATTAGAGAACAATGGGCAAGATTTTTCGTTCAACAATTCTAGTACTTAATTTTTTAGGTATTGTTCATATTATATTGTGTGTATTATGTAGTTTAGGTAGCTTAGTTTGTACTAACTTTTAGTTTGTAATAAATTTTAGTTTGTATGTTTGTATTATATTGTTTTATTATGTAGTTTGAATTATATATAATATTATATTTTTAATTTACTAGCTAAAGAAACTTGAACCTCTAGACTGTCTAGTTGTAATATATATTTGCAGATTTTAGTTGTAAAACAAAATAAACCAATTTTTTTAAAAAAGGAGCAAATTTACGTCGTGTATACCAAATACGCGACGTAAATTTGCTTTTTTTTTATTATTATTTTGGAAACTTTTGACGTCTGTTTAGTAGTATATGCAACGTAAATTCACGTCGGGTCTTGATAGCGGACGTAAATTTACGTCGGCTAAGGGGTCCGACGTAAATTTACATCTCCCGTTTTAACGTCGATCGTAAATACGACGTAAAAAGCCCAAAATACCCGACGTAAAAGCCCATTTTTGCACTAGTGCATTCAAGAATATAAAACTAAAAATTATATTTATCTAAGTATAAATATTATAATAAATAAAACAATATCCCTTAAACTCAACCCCAAATTTTATATTCATCAAAAATAAACTTTTATGTAGAAAAACTGAGTTGAAAATAAAAGTGCTTTTATGAAGACTCGTTTTAAACTAGAAATTAAGTTTAAATTTGAAATAATGATAAATTAATTTAAAACTAGTAAACCTGTACATTGTGCATAAAAAATTATTTTTAAAATAAAATGAAAGATTTTATTATTTTAAGGGTAATATTAAATTTTAATTTTGAAATGAAAAAAATGATAAAAGACAATTTTTTTATGCTATAGCCATGAACATATATCTTTACTATTTTTAAGTATAATTATATGCATATTAAAAAAAAAACACATCTATATATAAAAGGGAAAAATTAAAAACAAATTATGAGGAAATTAGACCAGAACTCATGAAAATAACAAGAGATTAAACAAAGCGAAATTTTGGAAGAACATTCCTATTTCTAACAAAGGCATAACCTATAAAACTAAGAAAATAGCTCAATCAGACAGGCTCAATCAGTGTTGCATTTGATAAAATAAAGAATAAGAGGGAACCAATTTACCTCAATAATCTTAGGAACAGGGTAAGTGACAAATATCAATGGAAAAATATTTTAAAATTTGAAATTATTTCGTATTTTCAATTTTTGACATAATAACAAGTTCAAACAGGAAACTGCAACCTCGTATTTAATGTCAGAGAGAATATTGCCAATTGACATATTCTTGTTTTTCCAAATTCTCCAAGTGGAGTAATATGTTTAGTATTAATAGAAGAAATGTTATTAAAAATACTCTCAGTATGTACTGTCAACATCTTTGGAACAACCAAAAATGTCCTTCAACCATATGCGTTTGCTCACAGGACACTGAAAAAATTGAATGCTAGTTTCAGAATTCTTACCGCAGATGCTGCAAATAGAGACCAACCAGATACCTTTTTGGCTTCCTTAAATAAACTTAAATTTCAATTAATAGGTTTAAATATCAATTTTAATATTTTGATTGAGTAGATATTTTGTAAAAGATAAAAATAAGTAATTACATTTATAGGAAGATAATAGCATTTAAGATTAGAAAAACAGAAAGTCAAATTTTAGTATTTAAGATGTATTATTTAATATTAGTATGAGAGGTAATAATATACAGAATATAGTAATTCTTTAAATTTGAGTGTTTGAATGTGTGAGAGCTTAAAGAAAATGATGATCAGTCTAATAATGTGTCTTATCCTGGTTGACAAATTCAGTTAACTATGATAATTGGAATATCTAAATGAAGGTTCTTCTTGTATTCCAAGATAATTGGAAGGTGGTGGAGAATGATTATAAAGAACCAACAAGCACTACGGGCAATATGAAAACCCAAAATAAAGTGTCAAAAGAGAAGGATAAGGCAAGTTTGCACATGTTGTAAGGAGCTCATAATAAATCTAGTTTTGAGAAGATAGTGAGTATTAAAACATCAAAAGAAGCATTGGAGATTTTGGAGAAATTATACAAGAGCGATAATTGGGTAAAACAAGTTCGGCTACAAACACTTCATGGCAAACTTGAAAGCATGAGATTGAAGAAGTTAAAAGAAGTTTTCGAGTACATCACGTGTGTTGAGACTATCGTGAACTAGCTTAATTGGAATGGAGAAACGTGTTGAGTAATTTAAGTGTGAGTTAAGTCCCACATTGAGTAAGAATGAGAAAGTTGAACAACATATAAGGATGTATGACCCATTACCTAATGTCTCAGGTCTCATTGGTTGTGTTTCTCCCCTGTGAATCTCCCCTCGAAAGACCCAACAAGTGGTATCAGAACCGAATGTTGATTGATAGTGGGTGTTTAAGAGCGGTATTTGTGTCGAAAGTTCTTCCTGACAAGGGTTTCAGGTACAAGAGTAAGGATCATAATTCTCAAGTTAATTGAAGAAAAATTGGAAAAAGGGAAAAAGATTTTCAGCCTAAGATTCACTCGAGCGAGGTAGACGTTCGCTTGAGCAAAAATACGTTAAAACTCTTTGGAAGTCATTTGCTCAAGCGAGACAGACGCTCTTTGAATTGTTATTTAACCACTTAAATTATGTTGATTCTAATCTATTCTTCTCCCAATGTAATATGAATTTGAAGAATACCTGGGTACAAGAGCAAGGATCATAATTCTCAAGTTAATTGAAGAAAAATTGGAAAAAGGGAAGAAGATTTTTAGCCTAAGATTCGCTCGAGCGAGGTAGATGCTCGCTTGAGCAAAAATATGTTAAAACTCTCTGGAAGTCATTTGCTCAAGCGAGACGGACGCTTGCTTGAGCGAAAATACGTTAAAGCTCTAGGGAATTCAATTGCTCAAGTGAACAATTCTCGCTTGAGCAAAAATCACCATTACTCGCTTGAGCGAATGATGCGAAATTTTTCTATAAATAGATAAGATGCATTTTGAGAAAGGAGTTCGAGATTTTGAGAAGAGAGACGACATCTACTCCAGTTTTCCTCCAATCTTCAATTCTTTTTTAATTCTACTTCATTGGATCATTGTAATGACCATCATGAGTGTCTAACTTCATTATCTTAGGATTGGGTGCACTTCCTTTGAACTCTTTTGTATCTTGGTGATATTTTGAGATATTAATTTATGTTCTTGATATTGATATTCTTATTATTTGTGCTCTTTAAGGTTTATCTTTGATGTTTGGGATGTATTAGAAAATATATCTTGAAACCCTAGATCAGTTAAGAATATTTTCTACGTTAATTGCTAGGAATAGAATGAGCGTATCAATTGCTTAACACCCAGACCTAATGCTGGAAAATCTCTTAAATGTATGAGGAATCGACGTTTACTAGGTTTTCATATAAATTTCATGTGTGAGGAATCAATGTGAATGATTTAAGTAGGTGGCATTAACATTGATAGGTTAATTGATGTTCTTAATTTGACCTAGTCATTATACAAAAGAGAGAAAAGGACTTAAGTCAATCCTAAGTTCTTTTATTTGATCTTTTCTAAAATTACTTTACAATTCTTTGTCATTTATTTTCAACCCAAATCTTTATGAAAAACCAGTTTTGTGTTAATCCACTTAGTAAGCTTATGATTTGGAATTTCCAGTAAAACCGTTCCTTGTGGGATCGACTTTTATTTAATCGAAATATTATACTGCGATTGATAATATTGGTACACTTCCCAATTATTCAACAACAACGATACTTGGAAGGGCCACTGGTGTGCTTGAGGGGATGTACCAATATGGAGGGACTCACACTTGAGGGGGAGATTGTTGGGTAATCCAAGTGTGAGTTAAGTCCCACATTGAGTAAGAATGAGAAAGTTGAGCAACATATAAGGATGTATGACCCATTACCTAATGCCTTAAGGTTTTGGGTTGAGAGTGGTGTCAATCCCTTATGTGGGTTGGGGCTCAGGTCTCATTGGTTGTGTTTCTCCCCTGTGAATCTCCCCTCGAAAGACCCAACAAAACGCTCTCTAATGGTCGACTTGTAAAAAAGAGTTTGAGGTCATTAATTGACGACTTTGAAAATATTATGTGGCCGATAGAAGAATCAAAAGACCTATCTGAGATCACGTACAGGAGCTGGTTGGTTCTCTTGAGACCATGAGTTTCGAAAGAAGAAAAAGAAGAAGAAGGTAAAACTACAAATGCTCTAAAGTGAAACATTTATTAAAAAAGAAATAACTCTTTATTCTCAAAACATTTGTGGTAGAGAACAAGGACATGGAGGTCGAGGTGGTAGAGGTTATCGACAAAACAATGAGAAAAAAGACTCAAACCAACAAAATTGACGTGGTAGAGGACACGATCAATGAGGAGCTTGGTGACCAACCTATAATGTTGAATGTTATAAGTGTGACAAATAATGGTCATAACGAGAAGAATTGTAACTCGGACAAATATTACAATTTTGAAAATGTGAGGCTTTTTGTTAAAGAATGTCGAATTGAGAAAAAAGTGGTAGAAACATATCTCATATAGAAGATAGAACCGATAGTTTTGATGGTCAATCATAACTTGATAAACAATATATAGTGGAGTGGATTACAGGTTGAAAAGATATGAATATCCCAATTATAACTTGGTATGGTATCTAGACACTGGTGCAAGTAATCACATGTGTTTGGGAATAGAGTTGTCAAAACAGGCGACCCGATCCAACTTGGTTTATATTTTAAAATAGACCATAATTTTTAGTTTAATCTGCCCTTATGTTATTAGGTCAATGGGCTAATAGACCAAATTTGGCTTGATTTAAAATTAAAGAAACAATTATTAATGTGTTTATACTAAAATAATTAATTAATATTTTAAATAAAAATAAAATATCATATTTTTAAATTTTAAATTATATTAATAAAATTAATTTTTATTTAAGATATAATGATTTAATGTATAAATTATAAGAGAACGAATTCATTTAATCTTAGAATAGGAGTTAAAACTTACTCTTCATTATCATCATTCTTATTTTACAATTTTATTTTATGTAAAGTAGTAATTAATCTTAATCATTATATCTTGTAAAAACGTATTCTCATATTTACTCTTAGAATTAATACATAAATTCCTTGTCAAATTAATTTATAATATATATATATATATATATATATATATATATATATATATATATATATATATATATATATATATATATATTTTACTCTTAGAATACGTGAATTTTTTTAATTTAATTTATAATATATATATATATATATATATATATTAATAAAATAATATTATTTTTATTTAAACACTATTATTATTATTCTATAAAATGGGTTGATCCATAAGCTTACGGTTTAGTCTAACCTAAGTTCATATATGTCATAGCCTAAACGAGGCTAAACCAAGATAGGTCTGATTTAATTTAAGTCATAATTATTTTGGACAAGCATGACCTATTTTTAGGGGTTTTTGGATCAGTCCATCAGGCTAACTTATTTTGACACACCTAGTGGGGATGAACACTTGTTCAAAGAATTAAAGAAAATTGATGTTGGATATGTGTCATTCGGAGATGCTTCAAAGGTCTCGGTAAAAGGTCAAGGTACAATCTTGTTACTTGTAGAAGGATTATTGATAACAACATATTGGTCGTACAAAATAATGATTAAAAATAATAAACAAGATGTTAAATTAATGTAGTATAACTAATCCGTGTCAAATATTAGAAGGACACAATTATAGGAATATACTCATTGTCACATTTCATTTCTCTAAAATAGTAAATAAGGAATGAAGGACAGAGTAAAAATAAATTGATGCAAAATAATAAAAATTAAAATCAAATTGCTAAATAATATTAACAGCAATTAAAATTAAATGGAAGTAGAATTTAAATAACGAAAATTTATAAAATTAAAATAAAGTATTTCTAATTAAAAGTGCAAGAATCAAGATTTGCTTTAAAGTGAAATAGTGTAGTAATTAAATTTAATTTTTGGTAGCAATAACTCTAAAACTAAATTAATAATTAAAATTTGAAAAGAGATGAATTGAAAATGACAATTAAACAATACTTGAAATAAAAATTCTAAACTATTAAATAACAGAAATTAAAATAAGCATTAAATGAATAAAATAAATAGAATAATATAAATTAAAAAATTCAATAGAAATTACAAATTAAATAAAAGAGAACAAATCATAAGTGCATTAACAGTAAATGAGCTTAATAACTAAAAACGAAACTAAAAATTGAGAGTAAAAGAAGAAAATGGGGATGAGACAAAATAATAGTTCTTAACCTGGGGCTAGGAGATTATGATCGTGTTGTTGTTATAAGACTTTTATTTATAAGGGATTAAATAAGAGAAATTAAACCTAAAATTAATTACAATAAAATCAAATGTTTCCTAAATAAAATTTACAAAATCGGATTGTTGTGAAGAGAAATTTCTGAAACTGACTTGGAGAAAATAATATTCTTCCTTCCTATTTTGAGTGATCCATCATTGATTTGTATTTAATTCTTGATTCTTGCTGACCTTTAATTCAATTTTTGTTAATGATTTTTCAAGAAAAATATGAGTTTATTTTCTGAGAGAGAAATCTAAGGAGTTTGAGGTGTTTAAGAAGTTTAATGTGATGGTAGAAAATATAACTATGAGACATATCAAGTCAATTTGATCCTATAGAGATGGAGAGTTTACATCAGTGACCATCATGAAATAATATGAATATGAAGGTATAAGAAGACTTTTGTCAGCTACATACTCACCATAATAAAATGGTGTGACTGAGTGAAAGAATCAAACTGGTCTTGACATGATTTGGTCAATGTTGAGGACCAAAAACATGCCAAAGAAGTTTTGGACAGAAGTAGTGCATTGTACCATTTATGTGCAAAATAGGTGTCCTCATGTAAAGTTGGATGATCTAATGCCACAAGAGACATGAAGTGTAAAAAATTGACGGTGTCTTATCGCAAAGTGTATGACTGTTTCTTATGGACATGTACCTTCTAAACAGAGGACAAATGGGGTATATGTGTTAGAATTAATTTAATTAATTCATTCCAATATGTGACTTATGTAAAATATAATGATGGACCCAAATGTGATTTAATAAAATATAAGGATCTATTAGTTATTATGTGAAGTCGAAATAAAATAAAGATAAAATAAAATAAAAACTTACGGTAGCCAACTTGATGGACGTGGGTTAATGAAAGATGATTGAGGTTTTGTCTCTGGCCATAAGGTTTTTTTACGGTAAACCATCAAGAAAGAGTGAGAAGAGAAAGAAAGACAAAGAGATAGATTGTGAAAAGGATATTGGAGAACGAAAAGATTAAAGAATAAATTCTCATGGATCAAGGTTAGTCTTCTTACTATGATTCATGTATTGATGTATGTTATATTGTGAAAATCAATAATCTAAAGATCATGTAGAGTAGTTTTCTATAATGAATTAAGAGCGTAGAAAAACTACAAATTAACTTACATGTGGTATCAGATAATCTAAATATCTTGTAGAGTAGTTTTCTATAATGAATTAAGAGAGTAGAAAAACTACAAATTAACTTACATGTGGTATCAGAGTACAGGTTATTAGATTTATGATTTTCCTTTTATGAAAATTTTTCCCAAATTATGTTTTTTTCCAAATTAAGATAAACTTTAATTATGAATTTAGGGATTTCTCCGTCAGATCAGTATGAACCTAATTTATTCTCAATCACTATTTTTTTTCCCAAAATTAAATAAAAAGATAAGCCCTAATTTATGAATGAAGTGACACTCAATTTCAAATTGAAACTGTATACCCCTCTACATTATCGATCGGGAGCCTCACTAGTACAAAAATCACTTTTAACATCGGGCTTTCCACATCGGTTCTTTAAGAACCGATGTAGAAAGTGAATTCAAGACTTTCAACATCGGTTCCCAGATGAACCGATGTAGAAAACACTTTCTACATCGGTTCCCAGATGAACCGATGTAAAAAACACTTTCTACATCGGTTCCCAGATGAACCGATGTAGAAAGTCTTTTTATAAAATTAAGAGAATTGTTACTGGCAGGATTCGAACCCAATACCTTGAAGTCGAAGGCGATACTCCAACCACTAAGCTACCAAGATTTTCTCGATAATAACTTATACATAAATTATATTTATATACAAATAAAAATGTATATCCATGTAAATATATAAATATAAAATATATAAATACAAATACAAATATATTTATATGTTGGATGTGAGAGCGCGCTCGAGAGTAAAAGTGTGTGTCAAGTGGGTTTTCAAAATTTGGTGTCAAATTTGTGAGTAAGTTTCTTTATATGAATTTGTAATTTAATGATAGAATATAATCTTTATAATTTATTTATAATAATATAGAATATAATCTTTATAATTAATTTATATAATGATATAAAATAAAGAAAAAAATTATTTTATATCATTATATAAATAAATTATAAAGATTATATTTTGTCATTAAGTTATAATCCATATAAAGAGACCCGCTCACAAATTTGACATCAAATTTTAAAAATTCACTCGACACACACTTTCATCCTCGAGCGCGTCCTCACATCCAACATATAAATATATAAATATATTTGTATTTGTATTTATATATTTTATATTTATATATTTACATGGATATACATTTTTATTTGTATATAAATATAATTTATGTATAAGTTATTATCGAAAAATCCTGGTAGCTTAGTGGTTGGAGTATCGACCTCCGACTCTAAGGTACTCGGGTTCGAATCTTGCTAGTGACAATTCTCTTAATCTGATAATAATTCAAATTCCTAAAAAATATAAATAATAAAAATATAATATAAAAGGGTTATAAAAGGGAGAGAATAGTCTAGGAAACTCTAGATCAATATATAGGGTAATTAGAGATGTGTTATGAATAAATAAAATAAAAAAATATTAGACTTTCTACATCGGTTCCTTACAACCGATGTGGAAAGTCACACTTTCTACATCGGTTCTAGAACCGATGTTAAAAGTCCCTGGGAACCGATGTTAAAAGCCTATTTTGTACTAGTGCCTCTACGTTACCGATTGACAAATTTTCCTGATTCCCAACGAATGTGCCTCCTTATGTGTTAATTTCATGGTTTGTTTTCCGTGTAAAAATGCTCAAATTGGATCAAGCACGATTGGAGAGTTTTTTTGGGCCTGTTGTTTCTCAATTCATAAACTGTAAAGAGTTTTATGTAATTGTTTGAATCTAATTGAAAGTATCCTTCGTTCAATTCTGAAGGCTCCATGAAATCGTACACGTATTGAACATTAATAGTTTTTATTTTATAATGTTCATATTTTATTATATGAATGTGAATGTTATTGTGGAGTGCAAATTGGAATACGGGAATGGCTGCTGCAATTGATTTAAAATGCAATTGAATTATAAATGTAAAATGTGAATGTTACCGTGTACGTGAATGGCCTTTTTTTTTTTAATTTCAACAAGTGATTGAGAAATTTAATAACTTTTATTTTATTATATGAAGAATGAATTTTGATTTGCAATAATAATGTTATGTTTTGTTATTGCTAAATGAAAAATTAATGGAAAATGCTATGAATGGTTAATAGCAATTAAAGAGATTATTTATTTGAAATTAAGTATAATAAATTTTGTTAGTCACCAAAGTGACCAAAATTTTAAGGTTATTTTGATTTCAAATTATTAATAATTTTATTTCAATTACCCATAGTATGAATGTTAAACTTATGAATAATTGATTTATGGGTTAATTAAAGTTCATTATTATAAGGCATTTCAGGATCATCCAAAGGTTGATTAGTTGTTTTTATAATTAATGAACATGAAAGTAGATAATTTTGTGTGTGTCACTAGTTTTATTTAAATACCCAAAGGTGTTAGGTGATTCTAGTTGATGCATATTTTAATTATCATTAATGTTATTGTTAAGTGGTAAAAAGTTGAAATAATTATGCTTTAATTGTATGAAATCACTTAACTTGTATCAATTCTAATCTATTTTTCTCCCAATGTAGGATGAATTCGAGAATACCTTAATACAAAAGTAAGGAGCATAATTGTCAACATAATTGGAGCAAAACTAAAAGGAGGAAGAAGATTTTCAGCATGGAAGTCGCTCGAGCAAGATACACTCTCGCTTGAGCGAATATTAGTTAAAACTCTATGGAAGTCAGTCGTTCAAGCGTCATTAATTTCGCTTGAGCGAAAATTAGTTATTCTTCTCTGGAACTCACTCGCTCAAGCGAGTACTTTGTCGCTTGAGCGAAAATAGGGAACTTTCGTTTAAGCGAGAGTTTTCGCTTGAGCAAAAGACACAAGGCCCAATTTTTCCTATAAAAATATAAGATGTGTTTTGAGAAAAGTAAGCGATGTTGGGGAGAAGAGGCGCGGCTACTGCTAGTGTTTTGTCCAATCTTCATCAATTCTTTACTTCTTCCACATTTGGAGCATTGTAATGGCCACCATGAGTGGCTAACTTCATTTTCTTGGGATTTGGTGCACTTCCTTTGAACTCTTTTGTATCATGGTGATATTTTGAGATATTAATCTATGTTTTGATGTTGTTATTCTTATCTTTTGTGCTTTCAAATGATTTATTCTTGATGTTTGGGGAATGATTGAAAAATATATCTCGAACCCTAGATCACAATAAGAATATTTGTTACGTTAAGTGTCAGGAATGAAATGAATGTATCAATTGCTTAACACCTTAAACCTAATGCTGGAAAATCTCTTAATTGTGTGTGAAATAAACATTTATTAGGTTTTCTTATGAATTTCATGTGTGAGAAATCAACATGGATGATTTGAGTAGGTGGCATCAACATTGTTAGGTTAATTGATGTTCTTAATTGACATAGTCATTGCAAAAGAGGGATAAGGAAGGAAGTCAATCCTAAGTATCTTTAATTGATCTTTTCTAAACAATTTACAGTTCTTTATCATTTAATTTCAACTCAACTCTTTATGCAAAACCCACTTTGTTTTAATCTACTTAGTAAGCATATAATTGGGAATTTCCATTGAAACCGTTTCTCGTGGGATCGACTTTTATTTAATCAAAATATTATACTATGATTGATAATTTTGGTACACTTGCCAATAATTCAACAAGTATTTCTGACGTTGTTGCCGGGGAACGGTGTTCCTTAGGAATTCTTTGTTTAGCTTATTAAGTATTTTATTTTTATTTCTGTTTTGTTTTTTAGTTTTTTAGTTTTATATTGCTTAATTATTGTCTTGTGCTAATCTTTGCTTGAGTTACTCCTTGATTTATGCGTTTAAGAGGACAGGTATCTTCAGAGTAGTTAGAATTTAATCCAGAAATTGAAAAGGCAGCTCTGAGGAACCGTGGTAGAAGAAGGAGGGCAACTCAAGAACAAGCCATAGGAGAATTAGTTAACTCTTCTTCCACACTCAATTTACCAGACCCAATCATAGAAGACATGGAGGGTGAAGGAGCAAACCAAAAACCAGAATCAAACCCAAATCCCACCTAGAAGAACACTTGGAGACTATGTTATGCAACAAGGTCCGAGACACTTCTCTAGCATTGCAGTACCAGCCAACCAAGCATTAGAGATGAAGCCAGCTTTCTTAAGTTTGATCAGTGCTCATCAATTCACTGGAATGGATCATGAAGACCCTTATATTCACTTTTCTACTTTTTATGAGTTGATTGGTACCATGGGATTTAGAGCAGCAGATATTGAATCTGCATACTTGAGATTATTTTCTTTTTCTTTGGCAGGTAAGGCAAAGTAGTGGTTAAAAGCACATCCTAATCAAAGTTTAACCAACTGGGGTATTGTAGAAGATAAGTTCCTGAACATATTTTTTCCACCATCCCGCTATATCAAGGCAAAATCTGACATCTCTACTTTTAGACAAGGAGCAGATGGATCCTTTTGTGAAGCATGGGAGAGATTCAAATCACTATTATACTAGCCTGAGACCTGATACAAAGATGCTCTTAGATACTGTAGCAGGAGGAACTATGATGACTGTGGATGTTGAACATGCCACAAGAATTCTTGATGTATTGACATCTACATACCAACAGGCCCAACATGATAAACATCTAGTTCAAAAGAAAGGAATGCTCGAGCTTAACACTTCAGATGCTATGTTAGCTCAGAATAAAATTCTGACTGAACAGATGGAAGCATTGACTCAACAAATAGCAAAGCTACCTCAACAAATACATGTTATCCAAACTTATCTTGGTCAACAATTCATGAAATGTGACTTGTGTGGAGGTGATCATCCAAATGAACACTGCTCTTACCAAGGCAACCTACAATAAGAAGAAGCTAATTATATGGGGGCTCAAGGTAGTAGTCAAGGAAGACAAGGTAATTTTACTAGTTCCAACAACTATCAGAATAATTTTTCACAAGGATGGAAAGAGAATCAAAATCAAAATCAGAACTTTGGGTGGCAACAAGGTGCTAGTTCATCTACTAGACAACCTCTATTTCAACAACAGTCATATAAGCAACTTCCATATCAACAACAGCAACATTATCCTCTAGTGCATGACAGAATAAGCAAATTGGAGGACACTTTAGAAAAATTCATGCAAGCTACTTTGTCTAGTCAGAAAAATACTGATGCTTCATTCAGAAATCTAGAGACCCAGATGGGCCAATTGGCTAAACAGTTATCTGAGTAGCAAGGAGGACAGTTTTCAGCTAACACACAAACAAATCTAAAGGAGCATTGTAAGTCAATAACTACAAGGAGTGGTAAGGTCATAGGAAAAGGTATTGGAGACAATTTGACTGTAGAGAAGGAAGTCTTACAAGAAAAAGAGGATCAAGAAGAAAAAAATGAGTGTGAAAGATAGAAAGAGAAAAATAAAAGAGAGTTCAAAAAAAGAAAAAGAGAAAAAAAGTAACAATAGTGAGAAAAGGAGGGAGAAAGTTGAGAATCAAATACTTCAACTAAAGGATTTTACCATATCCTCGTCATCCTTCCAAGAAAGATAAAGAAAGACAGTTTGCAATATTCATGGATATTTTCAAGCAATTACAAATTAATATTTCATTTGTAGAAGCTATGGAACAAATGTCAACTTATGCAAAATTCATGAAAGAGTTTTTAACCGAGAAAAGGAGATTTACTGCAGAAACAGTGGAATTAGAAGCAGGATGCAGCGTTATATTTCAGAAATCATTACCTCAAAAGTCCAAGGATCCTGGTAGTTTCACTATACCAGTCACAATTGGAACATTGCAAGTAGGTAAGGCATTACTTGATTTTGGTGCTAGCATAAATCTAATGTCTTTATCTATGCTTAAAAGAATAGGAGACTTGGAAGTAAAACCTACAAGAATGACACTTCAGCTAGCTCATAGGGCTCTAAAATTCCCTTATGGTGTGGCGGAGGACGTTTTGGTTAGAGTTGATAAATTTTTGTTTCTAGTTGATTTTGTTGTGATGGATATGGAGGAAGATACTGAAGTAACTCTTATACTGGGAAGACCTTTCATGAAGACCGCTAAAGTCATTATTGATGTGGATGATGGTAAATTAAAGGTCAGAGTAGAAGATGAGGAAGTTAATTTTAATGTATTTGAAGCATTGCGGCATCCCACAGATAAACAACATTGTCTTAGGATGGATGTGGTAGATGATATCGTTCAAGCAACAAGAAAGCAACTAACGAAAGCAAGCCCGTTAAAAAAAGCTTTGATAGGCGTTAGTGATGAAATTGATGAAAAAGATGAAGAAGTTGAGAAATATCTGAAACATCTTGATTCAACATAAGAGGTTACTTCAAAAGAAATACAATCTGAGAAACTGCAGCAAGAACATGAAACTGAGAGTCAGAAGCTAGAGTTAAAGGTATTACCCCCTCACTTAAAATATGTTTTTCTTGCAGATAGAGGCAACAAACTACAAGAAATATTAAAATTACCGACGGTCAAAATCCGTCGGTAATAACAAAAATCCGTCGATAAATGAATATTATCGACAACTGAATTTTCAACGGAGTCAAAAATCCGTCGGTAATAATTTTATTATCTATAGCATATTTTTTTTATAGAACCCCCTCCCCTTTATATTCTTATTATTTATTATTTCTTCATATTATATTATTATAGTTTTGAATTATTATCAGATTAAGAGAAATGTCATTGGCAAGATTTGAACCCGAGTACCTTAGGGTCGGAAGCTAATACTCTAACCACTAAGCTACTATATTTTCTTGATAACAATTTACAAATAAATTATATTTATATACAAATATATGAATATATTTATATATATTTTTATATTTTTATATTTTTATATTTTTATATTTTTATATTTTTATATATTTATATATATATATATATATATTTATATATAATTAAATATTTATTTTTTAAAATTATTTAATTTAATAAATTATTATAAATTAATCTAATTATGATTAAATTAAATTATTAAATAAAAAATATTTTATTTTTTAATTGGGTGAATAATTAAATTATATTATATAATTTTATCGACGGATATATCCGTCGGTGAATAATTGTTAATTTACCGACGGAAATATCTGTCGGTAATTAATTTACAGATGAATTTACCGACGGATATATCCGTCGGTAAATTCATCTATAAATTACCGACGGATTTATCGACGAATATATCTGTCGGTAACTAATTATTATTTTACCAACGGATATATCCATCGGTAACATCAAATTCCACAAATATTTTATATTCATCGGTAATTTCCGTCGGTAATGATTATTTTCCGACGGCTACAAATCTGTCGGTAAATATTCGTTAGTAATACGCGATTTTCTTGTAGTGTAGTAGTGATTAGTAATGCCTTAACAAAGTTTGAAGAAGAAAAGTTGATCTCAATTCTTAAAGATATGAGAAGGCCATAGGGTGGACTTTATCTGATCTCAAAGGAAACAGTCCATCTTATTGCATGCACAAAATTCACATGGAGAATGATTTCAAGCCTGTTGCACAACCTCAAAGACGTCTTAATCCAACCATGAAAGAGGTGGTAAAGAAAGAAGTACTGAAATTGTTGGATGCTGGTATGATCTATCTTATCTCTAATAGTGTTTGGGTCAGCCCAGTTCAGGTAGTCCCGAAAAAAGGAGGTATGACTGTAATTTAAAATGATAAAAATGAATTAATACCTACTAGGACTGTCACAGGTTGGAGAATGTGTATAGATTATAGGAAATTGAATCAGACAACTAGAAAATATCATTTTCCTTTACCTTTCATGGATCAAATGTTAGAAAGGTTAGCAAGACAAGAATTTTATTATTTTCTAGATGGTTATTCAGGGTATAATCAAATAGCAGTAGATCCAGAGGATAAAAAAAAACTGTTTTTACTTATCCTTTTGGTGTGTTTGCTTACAGAAAAATGTCATTCGGATTGTGCAATGCCCCAACAACCTTTCAAAGATGCATGCTAGCAATCTTCTCAGATTTGGTGGAACAATGCATAAAAGTTTTCATGGATGATTTCTCAATATTTGGTGCATCATTTGACCAATGCTTGAGGAACTTGAATATTGTACTGAAGCGGTGTGTTGATACCAATTTAGTTTTAAATTGGGAAAAATTCCATTTTATGGTAATTGAAGGCGTGGTGTTAGGCGATAAGATTTCTGCAAGAGGTATTGAAGTTGATAAAGAAAAAGTAGAAATCATTGAGAAATTGCCATCACCAACAAATGTGAAGGGCATCCGAAGTTTTCTAGGACATTTTGGATTCTATAGAAGAATTGTAAAAGACTTCTCAAAGATTGCAAAGTCACTCAGCAACTTGCTCAATAAGGATATTTTTTTTAATTTTAATGTTGAATGTTTGCACGCTTTTGCACTGTTAAAACAAAAATTAATTTCAGCCCCTGTGATAATTGCGCCTGATTGGAATTTAGATTTTGAATTAATGTGTGATGCAAGTGATTATGCTATAGGAGTAGTATTAGGCCAAAGAAAATCTAAGATCTTTCATGTTATACATTATGCTAGCAAAGTTCTTAATGCAGCCCAAATTAATTATGCAACTACTGAAAAGGAATTATTAGCTATAGTATATGCTTTGGAAAAATTTAGAGCATATTTGATTGGTTCATCTGTTACTGTATATATTGATCATGCAGCAATCAAATATTTGTTGGCCAAATTAGATTCTAAACCCAGACTAATTAGATGGATTCTATTGTTGCAAGAATTTAATTTGGTGATCAAGGACAAAAAGGGCTGTGAAAATTTGGTAGTTGATCATTTGTCCAGATTAGTCAATACTGAAGTGACTAATAACTAATTAGAAGTACAGGAGGAATTTCCAAATGAAAAAATGATGATGGTACAAGAAAGACCCTAGTTTGCTGACATGGCAAATTTCCAAGCTGCAAAAGTTATCCTAGAAGATTATACTTGGCACCAAAGGAAGAATTTCTTTAAAGATGCACATTATTTTGTATGGGATTATCCCTATCTTTTCAAAATAGGAAGTGATAACTTGCTAAGAAGATGTGTGACAAGCAAAGAAGCCAAAAGTATTCTCTAGCATTGTCATAGTTCTCCTTATGGTGGAAATTTTAATGGAGTAAGGACTGCTGCAATAGTTCTCCAATCTGATTTTTTCTGGCCTACTTTGTTTAAAGATGTGCACAACTTTGCACAACAATGTAGTAATTGTCAAAAGACAGGGGAAATATCAAGAAGACAAGAAATGCCCCTGAATATCATGTTAGAAGTAGAAATATTTGACTATTGGGGAATTGATTTTGCAGGACCTTTCCCATCCTCATTCTCTAAAAAATACATCTTGGTAGCAGTTGATTATGTGTCAAAGTGGGTGGAAGCAGTGGCTACTGTAAAAGCTGATGCCAAAATGGTAATAAAGTTTTTAAAGAAGAATATATTTTGTAGATTTGGCACTCCCAGAGTCCTAATTAGTGATGGAGGGTCACATTTCTGTAATATTCAACTTCAAAAATGTTTGGAGCATTATAGAGTCAAACATAAAGTCGCATCACCTTATCACCCACAAACTAATGGACAAGCAGAAGTTTCAAACAGAGAAATCAAAAGAATATTAGAAAAGACCGTTTCATCTTCAAGAAAAGATTGGTCAATGAAGCTAGATGATGTGTTTTGGGCTTATAGGACTGCATATAAATCTCCCACTAGGTTATCTCCCTTTCAACTTGTCTATGGTAAGTCATGTCATCTCCCAGTGGAAATGGAGCATAAAGCGTATTGGGCTTTAAAATTTCTAAATTTTGATCCAAAAGCTTCACCAGAGAAAAGAAAATTTCAGATACATGAATTAAAAGAAATGAGACTTAATGCATATGAATCGTCCAATTTATTCAAGGAGAAAGTTAAGACATATCATGATAAGAAAATTTTGAAAAGATAATTTCATCCAGGCTAGTCTATGCTGTTGTTTAATTCAAGATTAAGACATTTCCCTGGGAAACTAAAATCCAAATGGTCAGGGCCATTCGTGATAAAATCTGTTAAACCTTATGGTGATGTGGAATTAGAAGATCCAGCAACAGGAAGCACATGGATAGTTAATGGGAAAAGAATTAAAGCATATTTAGGAGATGCAGTGGACCAGCTTCACTTCATCACGTACTTGGATGAACCATAAAGTAAACAGGCGTCGAACTGAAGACGTTAAACAAGTGCTCCTGGGAGGCAACCCAGTCTTTTACATTTTTTTTTTCTTTTTGCATTATAATTTGAGTATGAACAAATTTGAACAATGTTGAACTAGATTTATGTGAAAACTTTTTGGGTTGTTAATTTATCATTGAATTGCATTTGAGTATCATGTTAACAACCAAAATTCACTCAAATTTGATCAAGCGACAGACTATTCGCTCAAGCGAATTTACGTTGTTTCTCTCTGTTTCTCTTTGCTCAAACGAAAAATTTCGCACAGATATTTTTGCTCAAGCGACAGATTATTCGCTCAAGCGAAAGTACATTATTTCTCTCTATCTTTGGGTCACTCAAGTGAATCTTAAGTGAACTGATTTTCTCTTGAGCGAAAGTACCCAGATTTGGTATTTTAAAAACGCAAACTGGGTCAGTTTTCAGTATTTCCCAAACCCTATTTTGAGAACCCACTTCTCTCCAACTAATCTCTTCTCTAAATCAAGCATAAATACTTCAAATTTCTGCTCCCAATTCACCATTCCAAGTATTCTAGGGTGTTTTAACAACATTTCACCGATTGAAATCCAACAATTTCCATCTTTTCTCCGTTCACCCTCTCTAAATTGTGTTTAAGAAAATTTTCTGCAATTGAGGTAACATGTTAAGTTATTTTTGGTGCTTTGTGCCTACTATTGATTGGATTTGTGTTTGTGGCTAGATTGAATGGCTAGATTGCGCATATTTAGGGGTTACAATTTATGTTGCATGCCAACTGTTCGATAAAATGCCTCAAAGTGATTCATTTGGTTTTTATGTGATATAAAGCTTATATTTGCTCATGCTTTGCTTAAATGTTTAATTGGGAAAGGATACACGCTAGAAATTTGAGTCATAGGAGTTCCAAAATTAGGTGCATACCAACTGTTTGATGAAATGTCTAAGTATGAATCATAGTTGTGTTATTGCAATTGAACCTCTGAAATAAACTATAATGCAGTATTAAGACCTAAAGTAGCATTGTATTCATGATGGGATCAATATATTTGACTAACTGTTAATTATGTTTGATTATCATGATGTTTTCAGATGGGTCCAAGAAGAGAATCGCATGGTGCTTCATCATCCAGAGATGTTGGGAAGAGACCCAGAAATGAGCCTGAAGGTATCTAGGTAGATAGAAGCAGATTTAGGGATGTTGAGAGGCAGGCAAGATTTGAAAGAATTAGAAATTGTACCTTCATTCTGAAAAGGAGAGTGGAGTTGAATGAAGGAGAATTTCCAAAGTTTAACAATGAGATAACATGCAGGAATTTGAGGCAATTGGCACTCCCAATGCCAAAGTACGATCCTGAAATAGTCAAGGAGTTCTACGCCAATGCTTCGGTGGTAGAAGGAGAGTCATTCTAGTCTCGCTCAAAAGTAAGGGGTCGTTGGGTTCCTTATGATCAAGATGCGATCAACAATCTGCTGGGCAATCCTCTCTTTCTGGAAGAAGATCACATTTGCGATTACCAAACCATCCGAAACAACAGGCGGTTAAGTGCAATGTATTTTAGAGATGTTGACACAGCCAGGGCCCTATGCTTACCTAGGAGAACCTTTGAAGCAAATCATGTTGGAAAAGCATTCAGAATATTGAGGGCCAACATGACTACCCTGACTCAGATCTGGACTTCATTCCTGCTGGCTAACATAGTCTCCATCAAGCACAATTCAAATCTAAACATGCCAAGATGCCACATTATCAAGTGCATTCTTGATGAAACAATGATAGATATCGCCGCAATCATCTCCGAGGAGATTTATCAGTTTGTAGTGCTAGAAAGCGGCCGACGAGCAGAGCAAGCCAAGGCTCTTGGATTTTCGGCCCTCATCATAGTTTTATGTGCAGCTCACGGTGTGGATGTAAACCCGTCAGTGAACATTCGGCCACCCATCAACAGAAGATTCATAGAGCGAAATTGTGTAAATCCTACAGAAGGGGCACCACCACCACTGGCACAAGAACCACACCAACCACGACGAGCCCGGCAACCACCTCCACCACCTCAGCAGCTAGATTTTCAAAGAATGATGCAGTATATGGAGCATTTATCATTGTAATAGTCAGTGACCCATAGAGGTCAATGCAGTATTAACACAAATTTTTATAATCTATCTTTGCAAATTGATCCATGTATGCAGTGGACGTCTCCATTGGAATTTGATGTCTTACTTCAATGTCCTGGGGACAGTCCAAATTTTCAGGGAGGGGGTGAAGTTGCAATTGAAGCACAACAAGAGGATGGGGAAACTTCAGAAGAAGAAGAAGCAGAAAGTGAAGAAGAATAAGAGGGAGGAAATTTTTAATTTAAGTTAAAAAAAAAATATTTTGATATGTTTAAGTTAGTCTTGTTAATTTGATGTTTTGAAGTTCTTTGTTTTTAATTTGTTTGGTTTTAATGTTTGGAATTGACATCTGAAACTTAATGTGGTTAATGTTTTAAATTGATGTGATTAAATTTAATTGTTTTCCCATACAGTTTGGATTAGAGCCATTTATGAAATTATTGTTTATTGTCTAATTCAAATCTGGAACTTGAAGAAAACCATTTTGATTGTTTCCAATAGCAAGTGATTTTGGGATGTTGAGTATGATAGTGAAAAAGGAATTGACGGGAAGAACTAGGAATTAATTGAATTGGAGAAGCTAGCCAAAATCCAAGCGAGGAGTGAACCAAAAATAGATAAATTGAGTGTTAACGTTTTATGATGATAACTGGTATTGATTGATTCTTTGATGTGATTGCATGTTAGTGAGACTTGAAAATGATAAAGACATTTTTTTTCTTTTGAAGTAGATATAACCCAGAGCTAAATAACCAACCCTGCATTAATTATAGGACATCCATTTGAACCCCATTTGAGCCAAAACAAAACCCTGGAGCCTAAACAATATTTATCCACCTTCCTATATTTGAGAAATGAAAGGATTATGAATGTTATCATTTTTCCTAAGTGTATTGTTGGGTATTGTTATTGTCATCCTAATTTAAAAAAAAAGGTGTTAAGAAAAAAGAAAATAAAAGCATAAATATTGTGGCTAAGCCGAAATGATAAATGCAAAGCATGAGAAAAGGAAAAAGAAATTCAAGGGGGGGGGGTGAATGATAACTTGTGAGATTGTTAACTCACTATCATTGTGTTGGAGCAAAAGCATGAAGTTGAGACTCGACTTGAGGAAATATTAAACAAGAATCATTCATATGAATTGAATTTCTCAAATACTTTTAAATATCTCAGAAAAACCAATTATTTTTCTTAGCCCAGCCCCATTACAATCCTTAAAAGACCTTTTGATTTAAGTCTTGTTTAACAAATGTTGATTACTTGAAGATGACTATCAATATTGAATTGTTTAAATAAAGTGATTGAATGAGATAAACACTTACCCTTGAGAGTTAGAGATGACTATATATCACTCTATATGAGAGATCATGCTTCTCTGAGGATAGTTGATGATTAATTTTACTTTGTTAGTTTATGTAACTTGAAAGCTTATATATTCTATTTTCATTTGGAGTTGTGAGCATCGTATCTGGAAGAAACTTTATTTTTATGTTGTGGTTCTGGAAGAGAAAGTGATAATAGGTGATGATTTTGTTTTGGAAAATACTTTGCTTGGGACAACCAAGATTCTAGGTTGAGGGGAGTTGTTAAGTGGTAAAAAGTTGATATAATTATGCTTTTAATTATATGAAATCACTTAACTTGTGTCAATTCTAATCTATTTTTCTCCTAATGTAGGATGAATTTGAGAATACCTTGATACAAGAGTAAGGAGCATAATTGTCAACATAATTGGAGCAAAACTGAAAGGAGGAAGAAGATTTTCAGCATGGAAGTCGCTCGAGCAAGATAGACTCTTGTTTGAGCAAATATTAGTTAAAACTCTCTAGAAGTTAGTCGCTCAAGCGCCATTAATTTCGCTTGAGCAAAAATTAGTTATTCTTCTCTGAAACTCACTCGCTCAAGCAAGTACTTTGTCGCTTGAGCAAAAATAGGGAACTTTCACTTGAGCGAGTGTTGTCGCTTGAGCGAAAGACGCGAGGCCCAATTTTTCCTATAAAAATATAATATGTATTTTGAGAAAAATAAGCGATTTTGGGGAGAAGAGGTGCAACTACTGCTAGGGTTTCGTCCAATCTTCATCAATTTTTCACTTCTTCCACATTTGGAACATTGTAATGGCCACCATGAGTGGCTAACTTCATTCTCTTGAGATTTGGTGCACTTCCTTTGAACTCTTTTGTATCATGGTGATATTTTGAGATATTAATTTATGTTTTGATGTTGTTATTCTTATCTTTTTGTGCTTTGGAATGATTTATTCTTGATTTTTAGGGTATGATTGAAAAATATATCTCGAACCCTAGATCACGATAAGAATATTTGTTACGTTAATTGTCAGGAATGGAATGAATGTATCAATTGCTTAACACCCTAAACCTACTGCTGGAAAATCTCTTAATTATGTGCGAAATCAACATTTATTAGGTTTTCTTATGAATTTCATGTGTGAGAAATCAACATGGATGATTTGAGTAGGTGGCATCAACATTGTTAGGTTAATTGATGTTCTTAATTGACATAGTCATTGCTTAAGAGGGATAAGGAAGGAAGTCAATCCTAAGTATCTTTAATTGATCTTTTCTAAATAATTTACAGCTCTTTATCGTTTAATTTCAATTCAACTCTTTATGAAAAATTCACTTTGTTTTAATCTACTTAGTAAGCATATAATTGGGAATTTTCATTGAAATCGTTCTTCGTGGGATCGACTTTTATTTAATCGAAATACTATACTACGATTGATAATTTTGGTACGCTTGCCAATAATTCAACAAAATGATTAGCGTAATTATGTTTTTGTATTGGTTGATCTCCCAAAGGAGAACATTAGTATGCATAGAATGGTGATTTATGGTTGAATCTGTATTTATGTTTAATTTTATAACTCAAAGCATTAATGTTAGGCATGTGTTTATTGCAGTATCTGTTCCTGTAGCTCTACATTCACTTTCTTCATCTGTTCCAGTCTTTAATGGATTAAATTTCTCTTACTGGAGTGAACAAGTCCAATTTCACTTAGGTGTGTTGGATTTTGATTTGGCTTTCCAAGTGGAAAAACGGTTGCTATCATTGATGCTAGTAACAATGAAGAGAAAACTTATTATAGAGCTTGGGAAAGATCAAACAGACTTAGTCTTATGTTTATGCAAATGAGTATAGCAAGCAATATTAAGTCTGCTCTTCCTAAATCTGAGGATGAGAAAGAGTTTATGAAATTTGTGGAAGAGCACTCTCAAACTGTTGACAAATCTCTCACTGGGACGTTGATGAGTACGTTGACCATCATGAAGTTTGATGGTTCTCGTAGTATGCATGAACACGTAATCAAAATGATAAATATCGCAGCAAGACTCAAGTCTCTTGGAATGGCAGTGGAAGAAAATTTTCTTGTGCAGTTCATTTTGAACTCGTTACCGTCGGAGTATGGTCCGTTCCATATGAATTATAACACCATGAAAGACAAATGGATTGTGCATGAATTGCACAGTATGTTAGTCCAGGAGGAGACCAGACTCAAGAACCTAGGAAGTCACTCTATTCATTACGTGAAAAATCAAGGAGTTAAAAAGAAAGTTGTTAAGAAACATGGAAAGGGTAAAGGACCATTAAAGATTAACGAGTCCTCTACTAACATTCAGAAGAAAAATGACAAATGTCATTTCTGTGGAAAGTCTAAACATTTCCAGAATGACTGCTTAAAGCGTAAAGTTTGGTTCGAAAAGAAAGGGGGGCATAATGCTTACGTATGTTTTAAATCAAACTTAACTGAAGTTCCCCATAATACTTGGTGGATTGATTCTGGATGTACGACTCATGTTTCTAATGTGATGCAGGAATTCCTTTCAACCTGAACCATAAACTCAAATGAGAAGTTTGTCTTCATGGGAATAAAGTCAAGGTTCCAGTGGAAGCTGTTGGGACTTATCGTTTGATCCTTAACACTGGATATCACTTAGACCTTATGGATACTTTTTATATACCTAGTATCACTAGAAATTTAGTTTCTTTGTCTAAGCTTGATGTTGCTGGATACTCTTTTAAGTTTGGGAATAGTTGTTTCAGTTTATTTAAGCGTACTTGTATGATTGGAACTGGTACACTTGATGATGGTTTATATAAATTGAATTTGGATAATTTATATGTTGAAACTCTCATGATCTTGCATCATAATGTTGGCACTAAACGTAGTTTGGTGGATGAAAGATTTGCTTACTTGTGGCATAAGCGTTTGGGACATATTTCCAAATAAAGAATGCAAAGATTAGTAAAGAATGAAATCCTTCCGAATTTAGATTTTATTGATCTGAATATATGTGTGGATTGTATTAAAGGCAAACAAACAAAACACACAAAGAAAGGAGCCACAAGAAGCACTCAACTTCTTGAAATCATACACACTGATATATGTGGTCCATTTAACGTAAATTCTTTTAATAAAAAGAAGTATTTCATCATCTTCATTGACAATTTCTCGCATTATTGACATGTCTATTTACTACATGAGAAATCTCAAGCAGTAAATGCCTTGGAATGTTATATAAATGAAGTGGAGAGGCAATTAGACAGAAAGGTGAAAATTGTCAGGTTAGATAGAGGTGGTGAGTATTATGGAAGATATGATGAAAGTGGACAACACCCTAGTCTGTTTGCTAAGTTCCTTGAGAAGCGTGGTATTTGTGCTCAATACATAATGCCAGGCACACCGTAGCAAAATGGTGTGTCTGAAAGGCGTAATCGAACCTTAATGGATATGGTTAGGAGCATGTTAAGTAATTCATGTTTACCTGTATCATTGTGGATATATGCTTTGAAGACTACCACTTATTTGTTGAACAGGGTTCCTAGTAAAGCGGTTCAAAAGACTCCTTTTGAATTATGGACAAGTAGGAAACCTAGTTTGAGACACTTACATGTTTGGGGTTGTCAGGCAGAAGTAAGAATTTATAATCCTCAAGAAAAGAAACTGGATGCAAGAACAATTAGTGGATATTTCATTGGTTATCCAAAAAAATCAAAAGAGTATATGTTTTATTGTCCTACTCATAGTACAAGAATTATTGAAACTGGAAATGCTCGATTCATTGAAAATGGTGAAACCAGTGGGAGTGAAGCTTCACAAAATGTGGAGATTAAGGAAGTTAGAGTACAAGTTTCTGTAACTAGTGCATCTTCTTCAAGAATTGTTGTTCCACATGTTGTAGAACTACACGATAATCAAGAAGAATAACAAATTAATGATCTTGAAATTAACAATGAGCTGATAATAAAACAACCACAAGAAATATTATTAAGAAGAACTCACAGAGAAAGAAAGTTTGCTATTTCGAATGATTGCGTGGTTTATTTAGAAGAGTCAGAAAATGACCTAAGTATTGATAATGACCCAGTTTCATTTTCAGAAGCCATTAATTGTGATAATTCTGACAAATGGTTAGATGCTATGAAAGATGAGATTAAATCAATGTCACATAATGGTGTATGAGATCTTGTGAAATTTCCAGAATGATGCAAGAGTGTTGGGTGTAAATGGGTCTTTAAGACTAAGCGTGACTCTCATGGCAATATCAAACGTTATAAGGCCCGACTTGTTGTCAAAGGTTTTACTCAGAAAGATGACATTGATTATAAGGAAACATTTCCACCTGTTTCTAAGATAAATTCTTTTAGAATTATCATGGCATTAGTAGCTCATTATAATCTTGAGTTGCATCAAATGGATGTTAAAACTGCCTTTCTAAATGGAGATTTAGAGGAGGATGTTTATATGGATCAACCGGTGGGGTTTATTGAAGAAGGAAGAGAGCACATGGTGTGTAAACTTAAGAAATCAATATATGGACTTAAACAAGCTTCTCGACAATGGTATCTTAAGTTCAATTATACTATTTTGTCCTTTGGATTTAAGGAAAACACTATTGATCAGTGTATATATCTGAAGGTCAGTGGGAGCAAGTTTATATTTTCGATTCTATATGTTAATGATATCTTGCTTGCGACTAATGATCTTGGTCTATTAAGTGAGACTAAGAAATTTCTCTCTAACAACTTTGAAATGAAAGATATGGGTAAGGCATACTATGTAATAGATATAGAAATATTCTGTGATAGATCACAAGGACTGTTAGGTTTGTCTCAAAAAGCATATATTAATAGAATTTTAGACAGATTCAGAATGTAGAAGTGTTCAGCATCTCCCGTTCCAATACAGAAAGGAGACAAATTTAGTCTCATGCAATGTCCAAAGAATGACTTGGAATAGAAACAGATGGAAAATATCCCTTATGCATCTATTGTTGGGAGTTTGATGTATGCTCAAACATGTACGAGGTCAGATATTAGCTTTGCAGTTGGTATGTTGGGTAGATACCAGAGTAATCCTGGATTGGATCATTGGAAGGTTGCAAAGAAAGTCTTAAGATACTTACAAGGAACAAAGAATCACATGCTTACTTATAGGAAAGCTAATCATCTTGAGGTGATTGGATATACAAATTCAGATTTTGCTGATTGTATGAATACACAAAAGTCTACATTTGGTTATGTGTATTATTTAGCCGGAGGAGCGATTTCATGGAAAAGTGCGAAGCAGTCTATTATTGTTGCATCCACCATGGAAGCTGAATTTGTGGCATCCTTTGAGGTCATAGTTCAAGCTAATTGGTTATGAAATTTTATTTTAGGACTTGGCGTAGTTGACAACATTGTCAAGCCACTGAAAATTTATTGTGATAATTCCACAATAATCTTCTTTTCTAAGAACAACAAGTATTCCAAAGGTGCTAAGCATATGTAATTGAAATACTTTGTCGTTAAAGAAGAAGTTCAGAAACATAGAGTGTCAATAGAACATATTAGCACTAATCTTATGATTGCTGATCCTTTAACAAAAGGATTACTGCCCAAATTATTTGTTGGCCATATAATGAATGTGGGCATTATGTTTACTAATGAATGTTAATGTTATTATTAATGCTTATGTGACACTTTGAGATCTTTAATATATAAGTTTCTGAAATTTGTGTTTTCTTCTTTATTTATCTGCATGCAAATTATGATGAAGAAAACAAATTATGTTATTATTATTAAGATGATATTATGTTTGAACCTATTATGAATTTCTCATTATAAAGTCATATTAAGGAGAAAGAGATAATATAGTGGTACATGGAAGGGAGCATATCGATTGAATGATATGTAACCGTCATGACTCTTGTTATAGCTGCATTTTTAATTACGAATAATGATAGAACCAATTTATGTAAGGTCCTTTAATGGGCATTATGACTTAAGTATTAAATCACAAAATTGTATGACATCACATGAGTCAAGTGGGAGAATGTTAGAATTAATTTAATTAATTCATTCCATTATGTGACTTATGTGAAATATAATGATAGAGCCAAATATGATTTAATAAAATATAAGGATTTATTGGTTATTATGTGAAGTCAGAATAAAATAAAAATAAAATAAAATAAAAATTTACGGTAACCAACTTGATGGACGTAGGTTAATGAAAGATGATTGAGATTCTGTCTCTGGCCATAAGGTTTTTTCACGGTAAACCATCAAGAAAGCGTGAGAAGAGAAAGAAAGACAAAGAGATAGATTGGGAAAAGGAGATTGGAGAACGAAAAGATTAAAGAATAGATTGTCATAAATCAAGGTTAGTTTTCTTACTATGATTCATGCATTGATGTATGTTATATTGTAAAAATCAATAATCTAAAGATCCTGTAGAGAAGTTTTCTATAATGAATTAAGAGCGTAGAAAAACTACAAATTAACTTACATGTGGTATCAGATAATCTAAAGATTCTGTAGAATAGTTTTCTATAATGAATTAAGAGCGTAGAAAAACTACAAATTAACTTACAATATGTTGTGTGTCTTTTAGTAGATTTCGATGACATAAGGTTTGACGAGACAATTAATACGTGATAAGAAGTGTTAAACTACTAAGGATAATGAGATATGAACTATAGAATGCAATGACACGTAGGAGTGTCAAAATAGGTTTAGTCTAATAGATTGACCGACTTGAAAGATCCAAGAAATAGGTCAGATTAGACCCAAAAAAATTGTAGCCTAAATTGAATCAAACATATTTTTGCCTGATTTATTGAAAAAACTGGGTCCAAAAATCTAAGTGTCAAAAGTCTCATATTGGATAGAAATAGTGAAATTAAATAATATATAACAGAAAAACAAATTTACAAATTTATTGTGTTAAAAATTTTTATTAAGAGTGAA
This sequence comes from Sphenostylis stenocarpa, assembly GCA_963425845.1. Classification (NCBI taxonomy): domain Eukaryota; kingdom Viridiplantae; phylum Streptophyta; class Magnoliopsida; order Fabales; family Fabaceae; genus Sphenostylis; species Sphenostylis stenocarpa. The sequence continues at coordinate 34,046,388 of OY731401.1, forward strand.
ATCATATTCTCATAAATATGATTATCTTGTGTCTCTTTATTAAATTAAACTCAATGTGTTATCCTCTTTAAAAATAAAAAATGCTATCATGTTGAAGAAAAAAAGTTTCCAAAATGAATATTAATACCTTTGTCCCGGTTACACTTGCGCCCAAACAAATCAACAAGCCCTTGACAGGTGTGTACGAAACAAATGTTATTATGATTTTGTGATGTTAAAATTATGCTTATTACATGCAGAGAGATTTTTTGACGGTATATTTTTCTAAAATTGTGGTGAAGGTGGCTGAGAAATTATATGCAGAGAGGCAGTTGCGTCTGAAAAGGAAATCTATGGAAAAAGAAGGAAGCCCTTTTGTTGAAGCTGTCCAAGTCCCTTCTACATATTATGAATAAAAATGTCATGTTTTCTATTATATGTTGTGTTTATCCATGTTTGTTGTAATGTATGTGTGTTATGTTGTAATAAGGTTCAATGCTTTGGGGTTCTATGAAACTCCCAACGGCAATTGCAACGGTCATGGGCAGTGGCAGATTTTCTTGGGAGCTAAGGAGGGTCGTGGCCCCCTAAAGTTTTGTAACTCCCATATAATTTATGATTTTGGCCCCCCAAACTCAATGAACATTTAATATATTTACTTGTATATTTACAATTTTATCCTCTTAGTCCCCTCCTCAATTTTATAATTCTTATATAATTTATGATTTTGTCCCCCTCAAACTTAATGATCATTTAATATATTTAAGTATATATCTACAATTTTATCTTTTCACCCTTTCATCTTCTTTTTTCCTTTTATATTTATTTATTATTTATTAATAATATATTATTTAGCCCCCTCAAGATCAATGGTCAAGATCTATCACTGACCATAGATCATGTAATAAGGTTCAGATCAAGTTTTAGGGTTCTATATGTAACTCCTAAGTGCGAGGACTGTTGAATTATTGACAAGCGTACCAAAATTATCAATCGCAGTATAGTATTTCGATAAAATAAAAGTCGATCCCACGAGGAATAGTTTCAATGAAAATTCCCAATTATGCTTACTAAGTATATTAAACAGATTGGGTTTTGCAAATAAGAGTTGAGTTGAATTTAAATGACAAAAAAATTTGAAGAGAAAATATCAATTAAAGGTACTTAGGATTGGCTTCCTTCCTTATCCCTCTTTTGTAATGGCTAAATCAATTAAGAACGTCAATTAACCTAACAATGTTGATGCCACCTACTCAAATCATCCATGTTGATTCCTCACACATGAAATTCATAAGAAAACCTAATAAATGTTGATTCCTCACACAATTAAGAGATTTTCCAGCATTAGGGTTAGGGTGTTTAAGCACTTGATACATTCATTCCATTCCTGGCAATTAACGTAACAAATATTCTTACCGTAATCTAGAGTTCAAGATATATTCTCCAATCATGCCTCAAACAATCAAGAATAAATCATTCTAAAGCATAAAGGATAAGAATAACAACATCAAAACATAGATTAATATATCAAAATATCACCATGATACAAAAGAGTTCAAAGGAAGTGCACCGAATCCTAAGAGAATGAAGTTAGCCACTCATGTTGGTCATTACAATGCTCCAATTGATGAAGAAGTGAAGAATTGATGAAGATTGAACAAAACCCTAACAGTAGTCGTGTCTCCTCTCCTTCAAGACTACTTCCTTTTCTCAAAACACAACTTATCTTTTTATAAGAGAATTTGGGTCGGGCCTCGCATCATTTATTCGCTTAAGCGCTCTTCTTTCTTTCAATTTTACTCCAATTATGCTGACAATTATGCTCCTTACTCTTGTATCAAGGTATTCTCAAATTCATCCTATTTTGGGAGAAAAATATATTAGAATTTGAAAGTGATGAAGATCTTAGTGAAATACTTTGGCAAAGATCTCATTGATTTGATGAAGTCAAAGATGGAGTTTAAAGTCAACATTGCAACGGTCAACAAGTCACTCAGATAATAGAGTTAGAAGATTTAGTGTGTCTACAGAAGGCTTAGGTAAAACCACTTTATCTTTTCTGCTGCATGAAGTTTCTTCTCTTAAAAGATTTTGTGAAATGCCTCTAAAATCATTTTAAACAATTAAAAACAAAGCATTTTGACAAAAGCTTTCTTAAAACATGTTTTTAACTGATAAAGTTTTGAAAGAACCGATTAAAATCACTTAGAATGTTCAAAGAAATGTTTTTACAGTATTTTAATCGATACAAATTACTTTTAATCGATTAAAACCCTTTAGAAACCATTATGACCGATCAGATTTTAAATATGAGCGATCAGAACTTATTTCAATCGATTAAAATCACTTAAAGGGTCATAATGATCGATCAGAATGCAGTTATGACCGATCAGAGTTGGTTATGATCGATCAGAATTGAATTATAACCGATCATATCTGTTTCAATCGATTAAAACGCATTTCAATCGATTAAAATAACTTGGAAATTTTTTGTACAGAGTTTCAATCGATTAAAACGCATTTCAACCGATTAAAACAACTTGGAAAAATTTTGTACAGAGTTTTAATCGATTAAAACTTCTTTTTATCAGTTAAAATAACTTGAAAAGTTTTATAAGAAAGTTTTGCAGTATATCAATCGATTAAAACATGAAACAATCGATTGAATCAAACTTAGAAAAGTTTTGTAAAGTGTTTTAATTGATATAACCGGTGCAGTATCAACTAAAACAATTCTGTTAAAGAAACAAGAACGCATTAATGGATTGAAAGGACTTTTAACAGATTGAAACGGTTATTTCAACATATTAAAACAAACTTTCAACAGATTAATTAATGCAGCAGTTTTTGAAATTACTCTTTAAAAACAGTTTTGCTTGAACTTTTTAAACATACATTGAATATCAGTTTTTACACATCCTTAAGCAATCATTCAAGCAAACCTTAGCACTTTTTCAAGAAGGATTCGCAACAATTTTTTGAAGTTCTTTAGAAAATCTTTCTTGAGGCAACTTGCATTCTTTTGAAGAAGAAACTCTCTGCAGATTTGGATAAACTGGTTTGAGCTTTCTAGTTTCTTCTTTGTAAATTCTTTTTCATTCTTTTGTATTGTGTTGTGCACTGGAATTTGGGCACAAGTTTCTCTCAGTTGGAAGTTGGTTGTGGAGGTTATCAAGAACTGGAATTTGGTTCTTGGTGAAAGGTTTGGTGCTTGGAATTTGGGCACTTGGTTTCTCTGCAACTGGAATTTGGTTGTAGAGGTTATCAAGAGCTGGAATTTGGTTCTTGGTGGAGAGGTTGAGTACACGAACTGGAATTTGGTTCTTGTACTGTGTGGTGCCTGAAATTTGGGTACTGGTTTCTCTGCAGCTGGAATTTGGTTGCAGAGGTTATCAAGAGCTGGAATTTGGTTCTTGGTGGAGAGGTTAAGTGCAGGAACTGGAATTTGGTTCTTGTGTTAGATTAGGTGTAAGATTGTTGAATCTGTAAAACATTTAATCTAGTGGAACCCAGTTGGAATTTGGCTGGAGACTGGACGTAGCCCTGGTATTGGGTGAACCAGTATAAAATTCCGGTGATATCTTCCTTAACCTTTCTCTCATTTAAATTTAGTTGTTGCGCTTATTTTAATTGATTGCTTTGAGATTCAAGAATAGATTAGTAAACTTAATTTTCGAATTAGATAATCTGTGAATTGCGAAAAACTTTCAAAGATCAATTCACCCCCCCTCTTGATCTAAAACTACTTTTCTAACAGAATTAACATAAGTTAGTGATTTCATAACAATTCAAGACATAATTATATCAACTTTTTACCACTTAACAAGGACCACGATAGATATTAAATATCAATGTGTCCACTTTCCTTATGGTTTAAAGATCTCTTTCCTTTTACCACTTTTCCATTCTTAACGTTATTATTACGTAGTCTCGAGTTAAGAAAGTAAATTAGATCACAAAAGCAACCATATCATGATATAAAGTTCTATAGACTTCTGCATACTTCAAAACACTTGTGAGCATGGAAAATACTGTTTGATATGGAGTTAAATAGAATTCAAAATTAGAGATTGAAAATAAAATGGAGCAAACTTGAATAAAGAAAGCCATGATAGATAAAGTTTAATAAACTTAAAAATGATTGTCACGATAATTAATAAATTCTTGATAACATCGTAGATGAAAAAAAATTTAGAAAAAAAATATTTTTACTCTAACAAAAATATATATTATTTTTGTCTGAAATCAATCATCTTAAATATAAATGTAGGGTCTGTTTGTAATTGAATAAAAGAAAAAGAAAACCAAAAACAATTATCATTAAAGTTAATTTGTCTCAAATAATAAATTAATTAAATATTAAATTATTAATTTTGAGTTCAAATTCCAATTTCATCAAAAAGATTAAAATATTTTTATTTTAACTTTCTAAGTTTAACCAACTTAACCTCTTAATGTCTTAAGTCTTTAAAAATTATAATAATTTATCCAATTAAATCTTGAATTATATTTTTTATTTTTATTTATCTTAGACCACATCACTCTTGTTGCTACAATCTCATAGCATTTTTATGCATCTCATCTTTACTACAAAAACACAATATTATTTTTGTATGATTCATGACAATATGAAAAAAATATTTCGAGAGGTTTTGGATTAATGGATTCCAAAATTTCTAAATTGATGAATTTGAAATATGTATTTTTTTTAAAATTATAGATTAAAACATTCAAAATATATAAATAATTTTTGGTTTTTCAAGTTTGGTGGATGAAGCCAAAAATCTTCATATTTCATATGTTTGATGAAAATATTTCAGATTAACAAATCTAGAAATTTACAGATAAAACCTTTATACGTAATTCATCATCATCATCAACTAATCTAGAATACTCTAAAATATTTTTTCAAATTAATAATTTCATGAAAATACAGAAATAAACTATGGGAGCGCAAGGTTTATAAGTAAAAAATATAATATTATAAGTAAAACATCGTAACTACATTTTATAGGCAATAGTTGTTGTTTTTTTAAAATAATATGTATGAAACGGAAAAAAAAATACTGTTAAAAAATAGCTATAGATTATAATTTATATATTCATAAAAACAGTTTATTTATTAGGAAAAAGCTTTTTATGATTAAATTTTAAATTTTATCTCAAAAAGACTTAAAATATCTTAAAAATATTTTTTTGTTTTTTTCTTGTAACCATTGAATCTTAAAATCTCATCCATGCTAAACAAACTCCAAATAATAGATGAGGAAGGTTGTGATTTTTCAAGTTCAAACATTAAATGGGCTTGAAACTGTGATACTACAAAAGCCCACATAGGAGGAATCGTACCTTTTCTGTTTCATCATTAGCCATATAAAGTAACCTGAATAATAATTGAAATTTCAAGCATCTAACTATCGAGATAACTTATTTTTTCATCAAAAACATATAAAAAATAACATAAAAGAAAACCTTTATATAAATTAGGATTATAATTTGTTTACTTGTCCTTTTCAAAAGTTCATCTATTAACTTACAAGAATCCAATTAATATCTACAAAAAATTAAATAAAATTCTTTTTGTTAACATAAATTGAAATAAATTATACATCTATAAATTTCCTTTCACATAATATATTAATAAATTCATTACAAATGAAACAAAAATCATTATTGTATGAATTATAATATATATATATATATATATATATATATAACAATCTTAAAAAATATTTTTTTAACAAAATTATTTTAATTAAAAAATATTTAAATAGACTAATTGATTAAAATATTTAAAAATTTAGGGTTTAGGGAGTTTATTCCATATTTTTGGTAACAAGTTACCCAACCCATATACTAAATTACTTAAAAAGTCTTTCCTAAACCTTTTTTAGAAAAGTCTTGACATAATAAAAACTTGGTAATTGAAAAACTTACATGAAAAAATAAAATTTAATCCATATTATGACTTTTAGGATTAAAGTAATTAAGTTACAATTTGTTGGTGGAGGAGTTGTACTTCTCTTTAAACAAATTAAGTATGTTTGATTGGAGTTTACAATTGACTTTGTGCGCATTTCCCCAGTTAGAAACTTCAAGTCCACACTCTTTTTCTATTGTTTCTTTGGAGTTTACTTCAAATCCAGTTGTCTCAAAACATTTTAAATTTTGAAACTGTCTTTATATATACATAACCCCAAAGAATAAAGGCACTGCTACCAAGCGTATAATACTCTCTTTCCAGTTTGGAGTTTCATTTATATGATGTCATATATTTTATAAAGTTATTTATCATATAAATTATGAAATGATAATTTTAATTTGATTAAAAAACAATTAATAAATTATATATATATATATATATATATATATATATATATAATAACTAAATATGTATCAAGTTTTATTTTAAATAATATATGAAACTTATTTTCGTAGATGTTATTGAAAGACACTTAAATCTACATATATAAATATAATTTTTTTCTTAATGGCATAAAACTAACCACTTTTGTAGAAGTGATAATTATAAATTTAATAAAATAATTAATAATATATAAAAATTAATTAAATTATTTTAATTTCACTAGATACAATTTTATTATAATTATTATTGTTATGGTATGTTAATGACCTATCGTTTAGAAATCTATATCAACAATAATTTATTTATTTTTCTCAACTTATTAATATCATATTATAATTCTAAAACAAACAATACGTAAAAATAAGATTCTAACAATAATGGACATGTATTTTCTCGTATTCCTAGACAAAATAATTATATAAAAAAATATATTTAACCTTTTTATATTTTTTTAAATCCAAATAATAAAGAACAACATGTATGACATGAATATGTTCGAATTCTATGCAAACACTTCTATAAATGTTTTTGAAGTATAGAAACGTGTCATAGACGAATGATGCATTTTTAGAATCCAACTCATTCATCTATTATTGAATGAAATATTTAAGGATTTTATTTGTAGTTAATTTTTGTCAAAATATTTGATTAACTAATTTTAGTGAGATATTATTTTCTCAGTCGAATATTCTTATTAAAATATATATATAAGTCTACCTACTTCATGGTCATCAATAGAATATTATTACAACAAGCTTTTAGCAAATAAACAATCTGATGAAAGAATAATGATCAACAAATGAGACTTCAACATGGAGGCAATAATTTAAAGTGATAAGCACGTGTAATGGTGGTGGTGGTTGGCCCTATCTTTATGTAGCAATTATTAATGATTTGATGCCAGTTGTATTCTTAATTGTCAACATGATGTAGGTGATTATTTCGTCACATAATAAGTTGATATAGTTTTAATTTTGAGGAAAAAATTCAAACAAAATAAGAAATCAAAAGTGTATTTTAGTGAAAATAATTAAATTTTTTATTGATGAGAGAAAATACTTTTTATTTTTAAAAGTTATTTTTCCTTTATACTTTCTTTAAATATGCCTTCTTCCTATGAAAAAGACCACAATTTAGCAAGTGAAGTGGAATCTTTAGGGTTGAATAATTGCTAACAGAATGATAGCAAAACAAAGAAGAAACTAGATACATGTAATGTCACCATCATGGTAGGTATAAGAAGAAAGTGGGAAAAATAGTTTTTTTTTCTTTTTAATTTAACTATTTATTTGTGATATTATTTATTTGGGGATGATGGAAAATCTTTATTTTTTGTAATTATAATATTTGCTATTTTAATAATTATTATAAAAGTGGATGATTGTATAAAATCATATATGAAAATGCATGAAAAATAAAATCAGAAAAGAAACATTTAAAGAAATGTGTGTGTTGATAGACATGAAAATGTGGTAAACATCTGAATTAAATGAAAAGTCACAGCAACCCATGAACAAAACAAAGAACATATTGATAAAGGTGAATCAAGCACTGTCTCTTCCCTAGCCCATGAAAGCAAGCACAAGTGCTGAAGCAGCCACCAGAAGACCAATGCCACTGGAAGCCCCAACTGCTCCATTAGGTTTTGGTGATGGTGAGGTGGTGTTGGAGGTTGGAGGGGAGCCTGACCCAGAGGGAGGAGAAGAAGGGGTTGATGGGGTGGTGGTGGTTGGAGGGGTGGTGCCACTTGAAGGGGTGGTGGTGCTGGCAGCCACCACATTGATCTGCAACTTCATGCCTCCAGCACAGTGCCCTGTCCTGGGGCACAGGAAGAACCTTTTCCCGGTTGCAGTCAATGCAACTTTGCTGTTTCCATCATTGTAATTCTTGATGGTGTTGCTTGAACTGCAGCTGTTGTAGCTACTCTCATCAACCTCATCCACTTCATGGCTCGAGTCATACTTGAACACTTTTTTTTTTAACACGAGACATCACAAATTTGTTAGCTTCTGCATGAAATTCTTCAGTTCATATAAAAGTATACATCTTTCACAAACAGATATCAAAATCTTGATAGCATGTAACCATAGTTTAAGACATTGGAGAAAAGAAGAATCCACTAAATTCAATCATTTTCTTTCATTATAAAGCCAAGTTAATCTTCATGAGAGAACATCATACACTATAAACATGGCTTCCAAATGAAATTTTGCTTCTTGAGTTCTTGTGCTAATTTTTTCCTTTTCAAATCTCTAGAGACTTACCCAAATTGTCACCAACTCTGAAAGTTTTCCCAGAGGCCCAGTTGTCGTAATTAAACTGTGTAATCCATCCACTGCTGTCACCAACATCATAGTCAACTCCAAATACAGTGGGAAAAGCCAACATCAGAACCAAGAAAGAAGCTGCAACTGGTTTAGTCATGTCTATAGTCTCTCTCTCTCTCTCTCTCTCTCTACTTTCTCAGAAAATGTATACAAGAAAGGTTCAAGGCTGTGAGTGGATGAAGTTGTGCCAATGAAAAACGTTGTGCCAGAAGGGTTATATATAATACCAACTCCATTTACTGTGTCACCAACTTCATAACTATATGTGGATAAAATAGTGAGTGGTTATTGACCTTGTCAGTCTCCTCTCCAGCCTTGCCTCTACCTAATGCATTGAGATTCTTTTCCCATAATTTCTACATGGAAGCTACCTTATAAATCACAGGTTAAAAAAAAAAAAAAAAAAAAAAGCCATTTTTGCTAGTCAATGCTTTATGAAGAAACATGGTGAATATTAAGAATTAAGTGTGACACATAAACATTGTTAATTAATATATTAGTTTAGTATGGTATAAGGTAACATAAAATATAGATTTCAAAGTAGACCCAAATAGTGGCGCGTTTGGAACATGTCAGCTAATCACCTAATTAATACTCACATCCATTTTTCATTTTCAAGAAAGAACATGTTTTCAATAGTTTCTGGGTTTTCACGTTTTTAACGTAAGTTTTGAGCTTTGTTGTTACATAGAACCAGACTCATGGTATAGTGATATTTCAAAAGTTAACATTAGTCATAAATATTATTATTATTATTATTTATTTATTTGTTAAATTATTCTCATCTATATTGGTATAAAAAAAACTGAAATAAAATTAAAAAGAAAACGTATACTAGCCTTAATAAATATCAATAAGATATTGATAAAATATGTTTTTGATATCATTTTAAAGAGGATGCATATACTACAATTTATTCTATAAAAACAAGATTTTTATTTTATTCATATACTATAATTGTCTATGCTAAGGTTGAATATTCTAAAAAGCAGGAATTATTAGAGGCATGCATTAAAGAAGTTAGAAATTGTTAATAATGGTAGTTAAACATCATGGCATAGTAATGCCAATTCTTTATACATCAACTTTTAAATTGTGGTCACCTTTCAACTTTTAGATTGCAGTCACCATCTTTACCTACTTTAAATTATGCTAAACTATTTGTTTTCCTTAATTCACTTACTACTTAATAATTTATCAAAAGAATAACTTTGAATTTCAATGAAAATTTTATGGTATATTTGGCTGGAAAGACATGAAAATGGTAAAAAATTGATAAAAAAATAATGTAGGTTATTTTAATAGGAAAAAGTTAGTAAAATTCATTATATATTTTTTACTTATTTTTTACTCTCCTTTTTTTTTGTTTCTTTTCATTTTTTTTCTTAAATAGACAACTTTAATTTTAATTTTCATTTACTTTAACTTATCCTTTTTATTTCCAACCAGCTTATCAAACAAAAACTTCAAAGAAAATTTTTGGTTATATTCTTTTGGAGAGAAAGGTAATCAATATATATTCTTTTAACATGATTTTTATTATTACTTAAAATTCATTAAAATTCATTAAAATTATGTAATTTTGTAAATCTCACGTTACATTTTAAAATCTTAACATTTTATAATTTCAAATAAAAGTAGAGTGTACCAAAAGAAATGTAACATGAATCGGTCTTTAATAAATAAGCTCAAAGATTTGATTTTTTTTTTTTTTTTCTTAATGTGTACAAGACTTTTGTAGGGTTCCAACTACATGCATAACATAAACTTGTATTGTTTCTGGAGAAGGGAATAACGGGGAGAAGCAAAGAATTGTCAACATGTTTCTATTTTCTTTTCCCAAATTTTTCATTTTTTTTTAATTTTCTTGTTTTCCAAGCCTCAAATTGCAAAGCTTTTAGAACATTTTTGTGTGATGACGAAGATGACTAAACTTAGTCAAAGGAATGTGGCCAAAAGTAGGTCAGATGAGGTGTGCTGCAAATTATTATAATCTTGGCATGTGGAAGCTTCCTCGTGGATATGCATTATCTTATTCTTAAGCATAAAGGTTCAATTTTTATTTTATTTTTCTCAACCCATTTAACATATTTTAATTCTCCATGGGAAATAGAGTCGGGTGTACAAGTTCATCGTTCATGAACATTTTCAAATTTCACCTATTCATTAATTAAAAGGTAAATGACCTTAGTTGTTAAATTCATAGGAATTTATCTTATTATTCAATTTTAACTTGGATTAAAAATTATCAATTTCACACTAAATTAAAAATATTTTATCGTGAAACTTGTGACTAATTCTTTTTCTTTTCTTTCCTTTTACCCATATGTTGGAACTAAATTAAGAATATTTCACACATTTATGAATCTAATTGTCCATTTACCTTCATTAAATAACTAAATATATGTATTATTAATATTACATAAATTAGTTTTTCCTTTTTTTTCTTTGTATTTTTTCTCTTTTAATTGTAAGTAATAACATTTTAGAAGTTAAATAAAAATTATGAAAAGAACTTTGTTTTTAGGGAAAACATGTAAAAATTACTTCTTCAATTTTATTTATTAGTGATTGAAAAAAAATTTCAAAATAAATTGCTTATTTTAGGAAAGTCAAGTTCATAATATATGAGCAAGTTAGGAATATAATTAATTTTTTTCATTATTTATTCAAGCTGAACACAATAAGTTACCAAACATGTGCACCTACATAAAACGATGAATATAAGTGAACTAATTAATACACCTAAACCACCATTATTTAACATTATTATCTTCTAATTAATTAATTCTTGGTAACTATTGCCACCTAATACTCAGATACTTTACATCATGTTATGGAGATTAGTTTGGAATGACGACAAAACATCATATTTTAAGAATAAACATAATTAAAATTTATTTATATACTTTTTGAAAAGAAAAAAAAGAAGAAGTAACATAACAAGTTTTTTATATAAATGAAGTCAATTTTGAAATCAAAAGTAGAAAGCAAGTAGGATTAGGTTAAGAAATTGACAGCTCTCAGGGAATGATGAAGCCACCATTGTAGGGACACTACACAGTTCTATGAATAAACATTTTATGTGTGGGGTTGTGAAAATAGGTGGCAACCCTTTCAAAGAAAAGAATAATTAATGCATGCACGAAAATACAATCATAATCAATCAATGGTTTATTCTTATTAGAATATATTTAAATTTTTTATGTTATTATAATAAAAATAAATACATTTTATTAGTTAAATTTTTTAAATTTGACATAACTATTCTCATAATCATCGTACATTGATGTAAGGGTTTTATTATATTTTTATTTAATTTTAAAAAAGACTAATGAAACTGTTTATACTCAAATTACTTCTTCTTCCATTAAATTTTAAAAATCCTTCACCTCGCGGGTGTGGCACATGTAGAAAGTCTTCATCGTTGACCAAGTTTAAGACATTTTAAGGTGTTCTTAATTAAAGCAAATATTTTTTATTATTGACACTTGTGAAAGAGAAAATAGTATAAATCGTGTCAATGTCATATATTATAAATTTAATAATTTTTACAATAATTATCTTCAAACACACATTAAGGTGATTTCAGATTAGTTGATAGAGTAGAAGTTTTAATGCTATCTAGCATAATCATTAAACTCTTGTAAAAAACCTATACTTTTGCTACTCTTTGATTAATTTTTCTCCAAATAATTTATGAGTGAAAGAATAATTTAAATTATAGAATTTAATTAAAATCTTCATGAATTTATGAGAGTTGAAATTAATAATTAATAAAATTTAGGTGGAATAAATTTTTTATTAGTATATGTGAGCATACAGTTAAATATATTATAAAAATTAATGTGATTAATTATTATTATCCATAATTTATCATATGTGAAATTTTGAGTAAATTTTGACTTGCCAGATTAAAATATTATTATTTATCCTTATCATATTTTGTAACGATTTGTAATTGTAGAAAAAGAAAAATTCCTAGAACCATTACCATAGTAATGAATGAATAATTTATCAAAATCTTATCTTGTAAATAATACAAAACTTGTGCGAAAATATTTAGGTAAAATGACTTAGTCATAGTAAAAATCTTTCGTCTTTCCTCTAATTCGAAACTTTTCAAATTGAAGCATCTTTATTGCTTTCCCATGTTTGCAAAAGTTTGCAAGAGTTAAAAGATTTTTAAATTTTGGGTAAAAATCGGTTCAACCCTATTTTAACCAAATACCATTTGTTTTGAAATTATATTTATAAATACAAAACAAACACTTAAAAGAACATGGAGCAAGCCATAAGCTCTCTGGTCTTTGTCAAGCCATAGCTGGAAATACAGTGCATCTTATTGCTTAGAAGATGTAGCATGTCTATTTATTACACTTAAATTTTGATTACTTGAAGTTTGTTTCGTGAATGTAAGTTACTTCGAACACACATTAAATGAAAAAAGGTAAAACATGTAAGTCAGAGGATAACATTGAATAAAACTGTGAATAACATAATAACACCAGCAATGAATTGGGCACAGATATTTAGAATCCATTAATTTTGTAGTGATCTTCCATTTATTTTAGAATGAACTTTCCTGAATATATAAATATATTTCAAAAAATTTAATTCCAAAATAAATTTCATATGACTTGAGAAATTTGTATAGTTACAGGAAAAAACACCACTAAAACTTTTATCCAAGTTTCTGCATTTTATAAATATCTTTATCTGTCTCTTTTCATTTTATTTTGAAATGGATATTCCAAAACGTAAATATTCTGGAATAAAAAGAAGTGGATGAAGATATGTGTACAGCACAGAAAATGTATACAGAGAGAACTCTTTTCTGGTTTATGACCTGCAACTCTCATTCGGATCTAAAATATCCAAGTTGTTCTAAACCCTAAATCAACCAATTTTACCCTTGTTTTCAACCATTATGAAGTTGAAAAACTCACCCTGCTTCTTCTGAACCACAAATCAACCAATTTTACCCGTTTTCTGACCATAAAGTTACAAAAACTCGTCATTGCTGCGTGATTTCTTTTCCACCTTTATTTGTTGGGTTCACTTTATGATTCTCTGCTCCCCTTTTGTGCCTGCCTTTTGCTGGCTTCTAGGTTTCTCCATTCTCTTCTGTTTTTGCATTTGACTTGTGAGTGTAGGGAAAGCCAAGTTATCCTCTTTGCCTCAGTGTCTCTAAGGAGGAGCTGCTAAACTAAACTGAAAATGTCTTCGAACCCAAACCCAAATTCAGTTGAATTTTAATGCTATAAATGTATCACTATTAAGAACTTGGTTCTTGGTATTTTCTTATGCTTGAATGGTTATTTGCAGCTTACGAGTTGTTAATGACCTTTTTATGGATTTTGAGATTTTAAGTTTTAATCAAGTGTTTATATTTCATTGAAAGAGTTTCTTTTGGCTTATCTATGCTACTTTATATGGATATGTATGAATTTTGTAGGATCTTACTATCCCCTGATTTACTATCTTAAAGAACCTCCAAATCCTAAATTAAATCTCGATTTGACTACCTTGTTCCTGATTGCATAAATGATTAGAACACGACTACTGCATATTCAAGCAAAAGTCCACCAGTGCTAATCTATTTGGTACCATTGAAATTGCACTCACATTATCTGTTGGTTCAATATAAATCTTGAATTTCCATATACCAAAGTAGCTCAATTGACCAATCCATTACTTAATCAACTAGCCCACTACAAGGTAGATATCGCAGACCCTTCACAAGTTCATTTTCATCCACATCATCATACAATTGATTTAAAGGTCCACATAGACATCATTAGAGAAAGAAAACTAATTAATGGATAAATTAGTTTAAGCCTTCCATCGTCAAAGATAGAAATCATGGAACTGAATCACTAATACACTGTCACCTAAAAATCTACAGTCACAAAACAAAATAAAATAACAATGAAATAAAAAGTCAAACTAAAACCTAGAATATCATTGAAGTTGAACATGGCAGCAAGTTATCAACCTTGACCACCCGCCACACCACCAATAACAGGATATCACTGAAAATAAATAACCATGTTCACACCCTTTCAGGAACTCGTCTCACCAATATACAATCACCAACAGAGGCAGAACAAATATTTGAAAAAAGCAGAAGCAAGGGAAGGACTAGGAAAACATGTACATGTACTACTTATCAATACACTATCAATGACTTAATGTATCAGTAGCCTTTAATATATTAAAAAAAAAATTACTAGGAAGAGGAACTACATGCATAAGAATTTATTCAAAACAATTGACTTATCCATCAATATGCATTTGCACAAAACAATCTATCAGCACAAAAACTATTCAAAACAATTGATTATAAATAGGGCAAAAGCAAATATCCTTACATGTTACCATTACCAGGATTAAGGAAGGATCCTACGAGATGGAGAGGAAAGAGAAACATATAAATTGGTACAAATAAGATTTCAGACCTTCCATCCCCCGTATCAGAAATTTCCTCTATAAAATGGCACAAAGAAGACTTTAAATCTTCAATTCACCACATCACTATCCTCTGTATCAGGTCCTGTATCCCAAATATAACGCAAATAAGGTCAGAAACCTTTCAATCAGACACATCACTAGCTCTTCCGCAAATATTATAACATAAAGTAGATCCTAGGTTGTATAATAAATGTGCAGTGAAACGTGTACAAACATCCTGAAGACTGAACAATTCACAAACTGGAAATTAAGAGACCTAAAACACATTTTACCCTATAATTTATAACAGCAACCATTTAACTTCTTCACAATTCACTAACAGAAGAAATGCAACTACGACAAAAGTTTAAAATTTAAAAAACAGTCCTCAACTACAATAAGAATTGCAGCATCAAGATTTATGGGGTCTCCACAACAACTATTGCAACACTTCAGTCCCACTTGTCCAAAATTTTCCATGATATCAAAAATCACAACAAAGCTGCAACCTTGACCACAATTTAGAACCTTATCTACAACTGTGGTTGCAATGTAGTTGCATAAACCTTAAAAATTGCAACAGTTGCAGTTGCAAACCGCAATTCTAAACTATCATAGGAAACCGAAACCAACTATGGAATTGCAATCCAGTCAAATAACGACAACTTCATTAGCATTCCTTATAATCAAGGTATCAAAAAACAGTCCACAGCGTAATGTCAAGGTTTTTGGACACTCCACGACCTTAACACAATCACTGTGACTACATTTGTCTATAATTTTTTTCACAATGTCAAATACCATGATGAAATCACAGGGTCAACGATAATCTAAAATTTTGATTATTATAATTTATGACACCAACAACCATTACCTTCTTCCACTATAATCTGTTTAAAGTATAAGAACTAAGGGCCTGCATAATTTTTTCTGAAAAGAAGCTCTTAGCAGAAGAAATAAAAAGAACCTCTCCACAGGTTAAAAGTTACTTATATGTAAATTTAGGACATGTTTGGACAAACTTCTCTATAAACAATTATAGAAGAGAAAAATATAAAAGAATAAAATAATTAATTATAATTTGTTTTCCCTAAGCTCTAATGGACTTATGTCACAGTTAAAAAGTTTCATAAGATTTTAGAGAAACTACATAAGATAACTTTTATAAGACAGATTATGCATAAGCTAATGAAGAAGTTATTTCCATTTTTTCTTCTTATTTGACCAAACATACCCTTAATCTTTTGAAAAACCAAATACAAGAGAGTTTCATCACTTAAGCATAAGTTAATTCTAACTATATATGAAAATTTGCATTGTTTTTCCTTCCTATTTTCTTCTCGGGTTGATTCCTGAAGACTTATCCACACAGACCTAGCCCTTAAGACTAGTTTTAACCAAAAATTTGGACAACTATAACAATTTTACCCTCTAATGATGATAGTTTATAACACCAACGATTTACCTTCACCACCCACTGCACCTTCTTCCTCATCCTCATAATCATCTTCTTCATCCTCATCATCACTCCCCAAGTAATCAACCCCATACCTCTGATTCAAATAATCCACCGCGCCCTGCGTGAGCACGAGCTTTTCCGCGTCGAGAATGTCGTACAAATTCAGCGTCCTCGGCGTGTGCATCTTCAGCGTCCCAATGTTCCTGCTCGACAGCCTCACATTCTCCGGCACCTCCGTCATCAGGAACATCGCCTTCTCCTTCGGGTCCAGCCCCCACCGCTTCATCGCCGCAATGAACTCCCTCGTCCTCGGCTTCTCCGCGAACTCCGCCGCGAAGTCCTCCACCACGATGGCGCTCGCGGCGGCACTGGCCACTGCAGTGGAGATCGCGAGCCGCTTTTCCTTGCGATTGATCTTCACGCTCCAGTCGCGCGGCTTGGGCCCGAAGATGACACCTCCGCCGGGCCGGAGCGGCGTCCGGTTGGAGCCTCGACGCGCGCGGCCGGTCTTCTTCTGCGGGAAGGGCTTCCGGCCACCTCCCCGGACCTCGCCGCGAGTGAGCGTGGAGGCTGTGCCGCGGCGCTTGTTCTGGAGGTCGGTGATGACGGCGCGGTGGACCACAGCGCGAGCGGTGGAGGGAGGGGCGGAACGGAGGTCGAGGAAGGACTCGCCGACCTTCTCGCCGGAGAAGTTGAGGACGGGAATGGGAGAAGCAGTGCAGGAGATTGAAAAGGAGGTGTTATTGTTGTTGTTGTTGTTGAGGGGTAGAATGGGAAACTTGAATTTGTGGGTGTGGAATTGGTGTGAAGAGATGAAAATGGAGGATGAGGTGAAGGAAAGAGAGGTTGGGGTTGTGGGTGTGGAGAGGAAGAGTGAAGCCATTTTCCAGGAGAGTGTGAGAGTGTTTGCAGAATACAGGGAGTGAGAGCTTTGCTAGTCCTATCCTATCCGTTAAAACTACAAGATTTTGTGGTGTATCACTGGGGAAGGAACTAATTTCACCAGCACCCCTTTTTTTTCTGGATTAAAAATGTTTAATATTTTTTAATCATGTTTTAGTTAATAAGTATATAAAGTTTAAGAAGTTATTCCATTCAATTTTTATATATAAAAAACTCTTATTAAGAAAATGTTATAATAACTTTTCAATACCAAAGACTCCATTTTTCAAAGATTTGGAGATTTTAGATGTATATTGTTATTGGATGCATGCATGAGATTGTAGTTAAAGTCATATCAACTAGATAAAAATGTTTGTTTTTTTTAGTGATTGATGAAAAGGAAAACATTTTTTTCGGAGGGAGGAATATTTGCATAGTATTTTAAGTTTCAATGTATCTAATTTATAAATTTAAGATAAATAAGAGTTATGTTAATTTAAGATATATAAGAGTTTATATTAAGAAAATTATTTTTAACTTTTTTTTTTATTATATTGGTTGATGATCTAAGTAAATTGATGAGAATGACAAGTGTGAAGAAAATGTTTGCCAAATTATTTAGTTGATAAAAAATTGTTTGTTATACGAGGAAGAAGTCAAATTAGATAAAAAAATTTATATATATATATATATATATATATATATATATATAATATAATATAATATAAAACATATTAAATTGTTAATTTTTTTTTCCGTATGTTAAGTCAGGCCGAATTGGGTCATTTTTTAACAATCCTACATGAAGTGTACATCCTAAGTAGAGTCAAGAAAGATTTAAAGTCCTTAACTCTATAAACATGTCAATCATAATTAAGTATGCCTTGTAAATCCTACTAAAAGACTAAAAATCGCTACAAAGCTTCGAAAGTGTAGGAATTTAAAAATGAAAAGATCTAGGGCCATGACACCCGCCCCAAACCAACTTTATATATATATATATATATATATATATATATATATATATATATATATATATATATATATATATATATATATATATATATATATAATTTAAAAAATAGAAATTATCTAAAAATATGAAAAAAAAATAGTTTGAATTTTATGAATATCTAAAAATAAAATTATAAACTCATTTAAAAAAAAGAGAAAAAATGAAATAAACTTTTATTTTCTAAAATTTAAATTTAATTAATAATATTAAATATATAATATATTTATTTTTTATGATAATTAGTTTTTACATGTTGACCCCCTGTTTAAAATTCCTTGTGTTTATCTCCGAGAAGACTCGTGTAATGATAGAACACTCGTGATCAAGAAGTTCAATAGGTTTTGCATCTTGAGATCTCAATTTGAATTTTTTTATAATTCAAATTAATAATCGATTGAATATATATTTAATAATTAGATACTGGATTAGATTGAATGATATTGAAATTTAATTTGTATAATCGGTTTAATTGATTAATTGAATTGATTAATTGTTCAAATTTGGATTAATATCTTTATAGAACATGATAAGAGGATTGTTTGATTGAGAATTTGTGGATTGATCTATTTTCTTTTTTTGATTTTGATTTTGATTTCTACCTTTTTGTTTTTAATTTTGCTTTACAATTCTTATTTTACATTTTCAAACCCCCAAATTCAACTTTTACGAAAAGAATATTAAGAATTGAATACATTTTAATATGTGTCATTGAGAAAAATGATATAAGTTTACACTTTATATTGCAAAATCTTTAGAGTAAACTTTGTATCTTTGATTTCATGAACGACAGTGAAAATCACATCTCATTGATGTTGTTTGTCTTTATCAAATAAGGGGAGATTGAAGAGCATGAAGAACTCTACATGTTATACATGTTCGATTTAATGAAGTCAAGTTTTGATTAAAAAAGTGTTGATTGCTGCAGTTGTGTCTTGTTATTGGTATGTATGTTTTAATCCATTCTTTAATTAATCATACTCTAAGTTAGTATGACTGCCTTAATTTTAAATGAATCTTGGTATAGAATTATTTTATTATGTTAAAATTGGTTTTAGTATGTTAAAATGCTCTTAGGTTGCTTCTTAATTGATAAAAATTTGAAATAATTAATTAATTTCACTTAATCACCATTATGTTTTGGAGTTTTAATCGATTAAACTATCTTTTTTTATCAGTTAAAATATTCTTCGTCATATTTTTGGAAAATGTGGTTCATTGTTTCATAGATTAAAATCACCTTACTATCAGCTAAAATATACTTGTATGTTGAGTGAGATTTTGTACTTCACTGTTTTAATAGATTATTTGGAGGTGTTATTGATTAAAATTGACCACTAGAGCATGGCAGATTTATGTCTCACTGTTTCAATTGATTAGTTTTGTTATTCATTAGTTAAAATGTCTTTCTATACTTAGAGCAATTTTCACTTGCTTTGATTTAGATGATTAAATATGTTATTATCAATTAAAACAATTTATTGAAATTTTTATAAGGTTATACTTCTCTATTTTAATCGATTAAAACTACAAAATAATCAATTAATTGGTCATTTTAGTGAAAATAATAAATTAAATGCACGATTAATCGTTTAAAATTGACAATATTTTCTATATAAACATCTTTTCTCTCTCTTTTTAAATATACGATTTATGCAAATTTTTGAGCAATCTTTTGAGAGATTTCTGAGGGACTTACGTGCACTTTTCACTGTGGATTAATTCAAAATATCATTAAGACATTTCTTTTAATTTCTTATAGAGATTAAGATTATGCATTTAGGGTGTTGTTCTGGATAATATTTTCAAGTGATTTCTATCATTGTATTATATTGTCCCAGTGTGTTGGTGGTACCTAGTGTTGGCTATTGCTTATTGTTTGTAATTGTTGAATATAGAAGAAATAGAGTTTGAGATTAATCTCCCTTGTGTATAAATCACACATAGGGTAGTCTATTTATAATAGAGAGATATAACTAAAAGAGTAACTGAAAGTAACAGAATAAACAGAAGATATTGTTTGATATTGTGGTTAACAATATCTAACAATATCTTAACAATATCAAATAATATCTAAACAATATCTAACATTCCCCCTCAAGCTGGAGTATACAAATCGTATGTGCCAAGCTTGTTACAAATATAATCAATTCTAGGACCCCGTAAAGATTTAGTAAAAATATCTGCTAAGTGATCATTTGAGTTAACAAACTCAGTCTTGATGTCTCCAGACATAATCTTTTCTCGAATGAAATGAAAGTCAATCTCAATGTGTTTGGTCCTCTCATGAAAGACAAGATTAGAACTAATATGAAGAGCAGCCTGATTGTCACACACAAGTGATATTTGAGTGACATCTCTAAATTGTAACTCTCTAAGCAATTGCTTGAGCCAAACAAGTTCACAAGCAGCTGAGGTCATAGCTCTATATTCTGCTTATGCACTAGATCTTGCCACAACACTTTGTTTCTTACTTTTCCATGAGACCAAGTTACCACCAATGGAGACACAATATCCAGATGTAGATCTTCTATCCGAAGGATATCCTGCCCAATCAGCATTTGAGTAGCAAACAACTCTTGTATGGTTATTAGAATCATATAACAATCCTTTTCCAGGAGATCCTTTAATATACTTTAAGATACGAATGACTGCATTCCAATGATCTTCACATGGGGAATTAAGAAATTGACTTACCACACTGACTGCAAAGGAAATGTCAGGATGAGTAACTGTAAGATAATTCAATTTTCCAACCAATCTTCTATACTGCTCAGGATTAGGTATAAGCTCCCCCTGATTTGGTAGAAGTTTAGTATTGGGATCCATGGGCGTATCAACAGACTTTGAATTCATCAACCCAGTTTCCTCCAAAATATCCATGGCATACTTCCTCTGAGATATAATAATACCATCATTGGACTGTGCCACCTCAATACCCAAGAAATATCTAAGTTTGCCAAGATCTTTGGTCTGAAAATGGTGACAGAGATGTTGTTTCAACTGAGAGATGTCATTGTTGTCACTACTTGTAAGAACGATGTCATCAACATATACTATCAAGTAAATACATCCAGCACTTGAGTGTCGATAAAAGACAGAGTGATCTGCTTCACACCGAGTCATACCAAATTGTTGAACAACCTTGCTAAACTTTCCAAACTAGGCCCTAGGAGACTGTTTTAGGCCATATAGGAATTTGCGAAGACGACATACCATCCCAGAAGACTCCCTCTGAGCAACAAACCCAGGAGGTTGCTCCATATAGATTTCTTCTTGCAAATCACCATTGAGGAAAGCATTTTTAACATCTAGTTGATAAAGAGGTCATTGTTGAAGAGCGGTCATGACGATAAATAAACGAACAGAAGTCATCTTTGCCACAGGGGAAAATGTATCTCCATAATCCAACCCAAAAATTTGAGTATAACCTTTGGCCACAAGACGAGCTTTGAGGCGATCAATAGTACCATCAGGTCCAACTTTGATAGCAAACACCCACCTGTAACCAACAACAGATTTCCCAGACGGTAACGAGACCAATTCCCAAGTTCCACTATTATGAAGAGCACTTAGTTCATCTAACATGGCCTGACGCCAACCAGGATGAGCTAAAGCTTCACGGACAGTTTTTGGAATGGTCACAGAAGAAAGAGAGGAGAGACATGTATAAAAAGGTAATGACAGTCGATGATAAGTCAAACCAATATAATGGGGAGAGGGATTACGTGTAGAACGGATACCTTTTCGGAGGGCAATGGGAAGGTCAGACTCAGGTATCACATCCGGAGGAGACAGAGTAGCTGACACTTGAGTAGAGTCACATGGTGATGGTTGTGATTGGTTTCGGCAACTATAAACCTGAAGAGGCAATGAAGAAGAAGCTGACTGCGGAGTAGAAACTAATGGTGAAGAAGACACAGTTAGAGGGTCACAAACAACAGGAACATTAAATGTACTAGGAGTGTTGATAAGATTGGATGGAGAAAGAGGTGAAGATTGACTTTTAAAATAAAAAGAGAACTCATCAAAGGTGACATCTGCAGACACAAAATAACGGTTAAGAGAAGGAGAAAAACATTTGTATCCTTTTTGTGATCTTGTAAATCCTAAGAAAACACATTTATGTGATCTAGGAAAAAGTTTGTCAAGACCAGAATTGAAATTATGAACAAAACATGTAGACCCGAAAACTTTTAGAGGTAAGGGATGAAGTGGTTCACAAGGGAATAAAGTGGAATGAGATATTTTATTATCCAAAACCGAAGATGACATGCGATTAACAAGATAACATGCAGTAAGAAGAGTATCACCCAAAAAAATGTTGAGGAACCTCTCCATGAATTAAAAGAGTGTGAGTTGTTTCAATAAGATGTCTATTTTTACATTCAGCTACACCATTTTGTTGAGGTGTATAAGCACAAGAAGTTTGATGCAAAATACCATGAGAAGCCATGAATTGTTTAAAAGAATGAGAAAGATATTCACGACCATTATCACTGCACAAAACTCTAATAGAAACACCGAACTGAGTTTGAATTTCATTGAAAAAAGTTTGAAAGATATGAAATAATTCAGAACGATTTTTCATCAAAAATAATCAAGTGCATCTGAAATAATCATCAATTAAAGTAACAAAGTATTGAAAACCTAAAGTAGACTTAACGCGGCTAGGTCCCCAAATGTCAGAGTGAACCACGACAAAAGGGGACGAAGCACCACGTGTGACACTACGAGGAAAGAAAATACGACTATGCTTGCCTAATTGACACGACTCACATGCCAAACTAGACAATTTAGATAAGGCAGGGACAAGCTGTTGTAACTTGACAAGACTTAGATGACCTAACCACTACAAGAAAAATTCATTTTAGCGACCGAAAAAATCGATCGCTAATGTCAAAAAATCGGTCGCTAATCAGTTAGCGATCGAAATTAGCGACTGAAAAGCGTCGTCGCAAAAAGTCAAGTCGCTAATGTGTTAGCGACCGATTTTATTTCGGTCGCAAAATAGCGACCGAAATTAATATATCCAATTGGTTGCTAAATCGGTGACAAAGTTAAAAAAATAGCGACCGATTTAGATCGATCGTTAAATCAATGACAAAGTTAAAAAAATAGTGACCGATTTAAATCGATCGCTAAATCAAGTAACAAAGTTAAAAAATTACGATCGATTTAAATCGGTCGCTAAATCAATAACAAAATTAATTATTTTTATTTATTTCCCTACCTCTTTTTATATTATATTATTATATTTTTTACTTATTTAAGTATTATATTTATATTTATTTCCAGGTAACTCTTAATTATATTATATTTTTTAGAAGTTTAACTTATTACTATATTTATTGTCATTGTCAGAATTCGAACCCTGCATCTACTGAAACTCCAACCACTGAGCTACTAGAATTTTTTAATAATAACTTACAAATAAATTATATTTATATACAAATAAATGTATATCCGTATAAATATATAAATATAAAATGTATAAATAAAAATATATTTATATATTTTAATATATATTTAAATATTAATATATTTATACATTGATATATTTAAATATTGATATATTTATATATTGATATATTTATATCTTTATATTTTTACATATATTTATATCTTTCCATATTTATATATTTATATATAAAGATATTAGTTTTGTATACAAATAATATTATAATATAGTATATTATACTATTAGTATAGTATACAAATTATATATTAGTATAGTATAGTATACAAATTATTAATTTTGTAATTTATATACAATGAAAATAATATAATGGTATATTAGTATAGTATATTTGTATTCTAATTTTTAATTAAATTAAAATTATGCTAATAATGTATAATAATATATGAGGGGATAATAAATTTAATCCAATTACTTTTATAAATATATAAATATAAAATCTATAAAATATTAAAAATGATATTATATTTTTAAAAATAAATATTAGAAAAAGGTTTAAAAACATATATAAATTATATTTATATGTCCATAATATTAAAGATATCCACATTTAAAAAAATACTAAAAAATATTAAAAATTATACTTTAAATTGATGAAAATATTTTAAAAAAGTTATATTTATTAAAGTATTAAAAAATATTTTGTAATATATAAATTAAAAAAATTATCATTAAATTTTTTAAAAATTATTAGTTTTGTAATTTATAGACAATAAAAATAAATTACAAATATTATAACTTAATGGTATATTAATATAATATAATATATTTGTATTTTAATTTTTAATTAAACTAAAATTACGCTAATAATGTATAATAATATATGAGGGGATAATATTGATATATTTATATATATATATATATATATATATTTATTTATTTATATATTTATATATTTATATATTAGTATATTTATATATTAATATATTTATATATTTAAATATTTATATTTTGATATATTTATATATTTATATATTTATTTATATCCTTATACATTTATATCTTTATATATTTATATATTTGAAAAAAAAATAAAAATTTAAATATTAAATTTTAAAAATAATATTATATTTTTAAAAATAAATATTAGAAAAAGATTTAAAAATATATATAAATTATATTTACATGTACAAAATAATAAATATATATATTTATATCTTTACATATTTATATATTTATATATTTATATTTTATATCTTTATATCTTTACATATATTTATATCTTTATATCTTTCCATATATTTATATCTTTATATCTTTATATATTTATATCTTTATATATTTATAAAACCTATAAATACAAATATATTTATATATTTAAATATTGATATATTGATATATTGACATATTTATATATTTATATATTTACATATTTATATATTTATATATTTACATATTTATATATTTATATATTTATATATTTATATATTTACATATTTATATATTTATATATTTATATATTTATTTATAACTTTATATATTTATATATTTATATATTTAAGAAAAAATTAAAAATTTAAATATTAAATTTTAAAATAATATTTTATTTTTAAAAAATAATATTAGAAAAAGGTTTAAAAATATATATAAATTATATTTACATATACAAAATATTAAAGATATATATTAATATCTTTACATATTTATATATTTATATCTTTATATTTTTACATATATTTCAATCTTTATATATTTAAATCTTTATATTTTTACATATATTTATATCTTTCCATATTCATATATTTATATATAAAGATATAAAGATATTAATTTTGTATACAAATAATATTATAATATAGTATATTATACTATTAATATAGTATACAAATAATATATTAGTATAGTATAGTATACAAATTATTAATTTTGTAATTTATATACAATGAAAATAATATAATGGTATATTAGTCTAGTATAGTATATTTGTATTCTAATTTTTAATTAAACTAAAATTACGCTAATAATGTATAATAATATATGAGTGGATAATAAATTTAATCCAATTAATTTTATAAATATATAAATATAAAATCTATAAAATGCTAAAAATAATATTATATTTTTAAAAACAAATATTAGAAAAAGGATTAAAACATATATAAATTATATTTATATGTCCAAAATATTAAAGATATCCACATTTAAATAAATAAATAAAATATTAAAAAATATATTTTAAATTGATGAAAATATTTTTAAAAAATTATATTTATTAAAGTATTAAAAAATATTCTGTAATATATAAGTTAAAAAAACTTATCATTAAATTTTTTAAAAATTATTAGTTCTATAATTTATACACAATAAAAATAAATTACAAATATTATAATATAATGGTATATTAATATAATATAATATATTTTTATTCTAATTTTTAATTAAACTAAAATTATGCTAATAATATATAATAATATATGAGAGGATAATATTGATATATTGATATATTAATATATTTATATATTAATATATTTATATTTTGATATATTTATATATTTATATTTTGATATATTTATATATTTATATTTTGATATATTGATATATTTATATATTTATATATTGATATATTTATATATTTATATATTTATATATTTATATATTTATATATTTATTTATATCCTTATACATTTATATATTTAAAAAAAATAAAAATTTAAATATTAAATTTTAAAAATAATATTATATTTTTAAAAATAAATATTAGAAAAAGATTTAAAAATATATATATAAATTATATTTACATGTACAAAATATTAAAAATATATATTTACATATTTATATATTTATATATTTATATGTTATATCTTTATATCTTTACATATATTTATATCTTTATATCTTTACATATGTTTATATATTTATATCTTTATATATATATATATATATATATATATATATTTATATCTTTATATATTTATAAAATCTATAAATATAAATATATTTATATATTTTAATATATTTAAATATTGATATATTGATATATTGATATATTTATATATTTACATATTTATATATTTACATATTTATATATTTATATATTTATATATTTATATATTTATAAAATCTATAAATATAAATATATTTATATATTTTAATATATTTAAATATTGATATATTGATATATTGATATATTTATATATTTACATATTTATATATTTACATATTTATATATTTATATATTTATATATTTATATATTAATATATTGATATATTTATATATTTACATATTTATATATTAATATATTTGTATATATTTTTACATATTTATATCTTTATATATTTATATATTTATAAATTTAATAAAAAATTAAAAATTTAAATATAAAATTTTAAAATAATATTTTATTTATAAAAACAAATATTAGAAAAAGGTTTAAAAATATATAAAAATTATATTTACATGTACAAAATATTAAAGATATATATTTATATCTTTACATATTTATATATTTGTATCTTTATATATTTATATCTTTATATTTTTATATATATTTATATCTTTATATTTTTACATATATTTATATCTTTCCATATTTATATATTTATTTATAAAGATATAAAGATTTTAATTTTGTATACAAATAATATTATAATATAGTATATTATACTATTAGTATAGTATACAAATAATATATTAGTATAGTATAGTTTACAAATTATTAATTTTGTAATTTATATACAATGAAAATAATATAATGGTATATTAGTATAGTATAGTATATTTGTATTCTAATTTTTAATTAAACGAAAATTACGCTAATAATGTATAATAATATATGAGGGGATAATAAATTTAATCCAATTACTTTTATAAATATATAAATATAAAATCTATAAAATATTAAGAATGATATTATATTTTTAAAAACAAATATTAGAAAAAGGTTTAAAAATATGTTTAAATTATATTTATATGTCCAAAATATTAAAGATATCCACATTTACAAAAATACTAAAAAATATTAAAAGTTATACTTTAAATTAATGAAAATATTTAATAAAAGTTATATTTATTAAAGTATTAAAAAATATTTTGTAATATATAAGTTAAAAAAATTATCATTAAATTTTTTAAAAATTATTAGTTTTTTACTTTATACACAATAAAAATAAATTACAAATATTATAATATAATGGTATATTAATATAATATAATATATTTGTATTCTAATTTTTAATTACACTAAAATTACATTAATAATGTATAATAATATATGAGGGGATAATATTTATATATTGATATATTTATATATTAATATATTTATATATTTATATTTTGATATATTTGTATATTTATATTTTGATATATTTATATATTTATATTTTGATATATTTATATTTTGATATATTTATATTTTGATATATTTATATATTGATATATTTATATATTTATATATTTATTTATATCCTTATACATTTATATATTTAAAAAAAATAAAAATTTAAATATTAAATTTTAAAAATAATATTATATTTTTAAAAATAAATATTAGAAAAAGATTTAAAAATATATATAAATTATATTTACATTTACAAAATATTAAAGATATATATTTATATCTTTACATATTTATATATTTATATATTTATATTTTATATCTTTATATCTTTACATATATTTATATCTTTATATCTTTACATATGTTTATATATTTATATATATATATATATATGTTTATATCTTTATATATTTATAAAATCTATAAATACAAATATATTTATATATTTTAATATATATTTAAATATTTACATATTTATATATTTATATATTTACATATTTATATATTTACATATTTATATATTTATATATTAATATATTAATATATTGATATATTTATATATTTATATATTTACATATTTATATATTTATATATTAATATATTAATATATTTATTTATATTTTTACATATTTATATCTTTATATATTTAAGAAAAAATTAAAAATTTAAATATTAAATTTTAAAATAATATTTTATTTTTAAAAACAAATATTAGAAAAGGTTTAAAAATATATATAAATTATATTTACATGTACAAAATATTAAAGATATATATTTATATCTTTACATATTTATATATTTGTATCTTTATATTTTTACATATATTTATATCTTTATATTTTTACATATATTTATATCTTTCCATATATATATATATATATTTATATATAAAGATATTAGTTTTGTATACAAATAATATTATAATATAGTATATTATATTATTAGTATAACATAGTATACAAATTATTAATTTTATAATTTATATACAATGAAAATAATATAATGGTATATTAGTATAGTATATTTGTATTCTAATTTTTAATTAAACTAAAATTACGCTAATAATGTATAATAATATATGAGGAGATAATAAATTTAATCCAATTACTTTTATAAATATATAAATATAAAATATTAAGAATGATATTATATTTTTAAAAACAAATATTAGAAAAAGGTTTAAAAACATGTATAAATTATATTTATATGTCCAAAATATTAAAGATATCCACATTTAAAAAAAATACTAAAAAATATTAAAAGTTATACTTTAAATTAATGAAAATATTTTAAAAAAGTTATATTTATTAAAGTATTAAAAAATATTTTGTAATATATAAGTTAAAAAAATTATCATTAAAATTTTTAAAAATTATTAGTTTTGTAATTTATATACAATGAGAATAATATAATGGTATATTAGTATAGTATAGTATATTTGTATTCTAAATTTTAATTAAACTAAAATTACGCTAATAATATATAATAATATATGAGGGGATAATAAATTTAATCCAATTACATTTATATATATATATATATATATATATATATATATATATATATATATATCCTTTTTTAACTTTTTTTTCTTTTTAAACTTCTCACATTCTACATTGTTTTTAAACTCTATCATTTTTACTATATTATAATAATACATAAAATTTAAAAACTAAACTAAAAAAATTAAGTTTAAATTTATAAAAAAATACATTACTAAAAGTATCATATTATATTCAGATTTTCATTATTTTCTTTAATTATAAATTTAAATGTGTTTCATAAATAAAATTATAAATTTAAATGTATTTCCACTTTTGATCCATCATAAATAAAAATAAATAGTCTCTTATAAATGTTGTTCTATTTTAATCCATCATTAAATTTGTTTTATATACGAATTTGATGACTTATCATATTATTAAAATTTTGGATGAAATAATTATGTATAATACTTTTTTAGCATATTATATTTTTAAATTTGTTAATAGAGAAAAAGTTTCAGAATTCAAAATGTTAAATACTTTTAAATATTAAAATTGACTTTATAAAAAATTAGGAAAAAAATAATTAATCCAAAAATATAATAATGATAAAAATATTATAAAAAAGAGTTCAAAAATGTATTATAATATTTTCAATTTTAGTTTAATTATATTTTTAATTCTCAAAGTAGAAAAATATATTGTAATTATTTTAATTTAATAAAATATAATTTAGATTTTTAATACTAAAATTAAAATATTAAATAATAATAAAGTTAATTCTTTAAATTTAGTATTTAAAAACTAAAATTATAGTTTCTCTCTTTTAAAAAATTAAAATAAATATTTAAAAATAAAAATAAAAACTAGTATTATCTTAAATTTATTAAAAGTATAATTAAATCTCTATTTGTTGAACATTCAAGGACTTGATGTTGAACTTGCTAGACATGAAGCTTGTTGATTTTGATGATGATTCAAGAACACAAGACTTAGAATGTTGAAGACTTGTTTTATAATGTAATAACTCTGTTTTGATTAGATTGAGTCTGTAATATTAGAGTTTGAGATAGCCGGTACATAGTCTGCACCTTAGAAGCTTCAAAAAGCTCAAATTTATCAAAGAGACTCGGCTTTAATCGATTAATTGGTGAAATAATCGATTAAAACAGTGAGAAAAACCATTTTCTGTAACTGCTCACTGGTTTAATCGATTAACACCCCTGTTAATCGATTAACAGGCCTGTTAATTGATTAACAGGTCTTTTAATCGATTAAAACAGAGAGTTTTGGGGTTCTGTTGATTTTGGCTCTGTAATAATCGATTAACACTTCATTTAATCGATTATTTCAGTCAGATTTTGATTTTTAACTTCAAATCAACCCTATTTTCGAAAACCCTATTTCCAAGAACCCTAATTTCGAAAATCCCAATTCCCAAACCCTAATTTCTCTACTTAAGCTTCTCTATGACACTCAGAAATTGAGAACAACATTTTTCATACAAAAGTTAAGTGTTGTGAGTGCCAGAGAACTGTTTGTTGCAAGAAAAAGGGGCTTTTGGAACCTGGTGTGGGCTAGAAGTGATAAGAATCACTAAGTGGAGTTCTTAGTGGATTGTGTGTTGTGTCGTCTCTAGGGAAAGTTGTTCTTCATCTCTTGTGGATTTCAAGAGAGGTGTTTTCTTTACTTTATCTTTTCCATTGTAATTTGTTTGTAACAAACTTTGATTATAGTGACAGCGTTAATCCTCTGTTTGAGTGATTAGTAACTGGACGTAGGGTCTTTTGATCCGAACCAGTATAAATCTCCTGTGTAAGATTCTATCTCTTCTCTATTTACATTTACACAGTTTTTAATCGGTAAAATTTGGGAAAATTTTGAAAACCTAATTTTTGTTAAGAAACCAATTCACCCCCTTCTTGGTTTTTGTCCGACCACGCGAACATTCCGCCGCACGATTATAACACTATTTTCTTATGCAATTTTAGAATTTTTTTAATGAAAATCCAATATATGAAAAAGTTAAAATTTTTAAAAGACACAACCTTAATTTATATTAACTATTTTTAATATAAATTTAAATATATGTTGAATATAAATTTTAAAAAGGCACAACCTTACCTATGTTGAATATAAATTTAAATATATTTTTCATTTATTTAAATATGGTTTATTTTTAGTATTTATAAAATATATTAATTTTTAATTTTTAATCTTTTTTATTAATTATGTTAAAAATGAAAAATATTAATTAGTATACTTAAACTAAAAAATATTTTAACTAAAGATAAATATATTTCTATAAATAGTTTAATTAAATAATATATTTATTATCTAATGTATATTGATATAATTTTTTTTGGTATATCAATTATATGACAACAACCATGATTAAGTAATTAATAATAATAAAGCAATAAATTTAAAAATTAGATTAAAAATAAAGTATTATAAAATAAAATTGTAATAATTTGATTAAAATTGTAATTTTTTAATTAATTAAGTTAATGAGGAATTAAAATGTGATAATTTGATATGTTTAATTTTTTTAATATAAATTTTTAAAATATAATTTAATTTCAATTGAAGTTTTCAATTGAAAAATAAATTAAAGAATATTTTTATTAAACTTTTCTTAAACAATGTATTGAATAGTTAATATCACTCTAGTATTAATTTATTTCAATTTAAATTTTTAATAAATTTGATTTATTTTTAATAATATTTTTATTTTAGTAATTTAAAATTAAAGTTAATCTTCATTTTGTTAATATTGAGACCAAAGTTTATTTTTAAAATATATTTTAAAAATTAAATTATTTTAAAAAATAAATTACTTTTAAAAAATAAATTACTTTTAAAAAATAAATTGTAAAAAATATACTAAAATAATTAAAGTATATTTATAAAAAAATAATTTTAAATATAATAAAAAAAATATTCATTAGCGACCGATTTCAATTCAGTCGCTATTTTCTCATTATCGATTGATTTTAATTTCGTCACTATTTCAATTTGTGATTCGGTCACTAAATCAGTTACTAAATGTTTTTTTTATTTTAGTATGGAATAACCACCGATATTTTGCGACGCAAACTATTGGTCGCTATTTCGGTCGCTAAATAAAAAAGTGAAACCAAATCATATTTTGGTGAATAAATCGGTCGCTAAATTGCGACTGAATTAACTTGGTCGCTAAATCGGTCGCTAATTGCGACCGAATTAAAGTGGTCGCCAAATTGGTTGCTAATTGCGACCGAATTAAATCGGTCGCTAATTGCGACCAAAATTAAATCGGTCGCTAAATCGGTGGCTAATTGCGACCGAAAAAATTCGGTCGCTAATTTCGGTGGCTAAATGTGTTTTTTCTTGTAGTGAACTGAGCATGGAGAAGAGAGGGAGACTCTATAACTGCACCAACATGTGTAAAGGGACGAAAATGATAAAGACCATGAGACTCACATCCTGTGCTAATCACCTGTTTCGAACTCCGGTCCTGTAAACACACATAATTGTTGGTAAAAGAAACAACACAATCAAGAGAACAAGTTAGACGACTAATGGATAACAGGTTAAAAGGAGACCCAGGGACATAAAGAACATTATCAATGGTTAAAGAAGGGAAAAGTTTAACAGTTCCAACACCATGAGATGATACTTTAGAGCCATCAGCCAGTGTAACAAAAGGTAAATGATCAGGAGAGGATAAAGAGGAGAACAAAGATTTGTTACCAATAATATGATCAGTGGCTCCTGAATCAAAAACCCAAGGACCAGAAGAAGATTGGGTCAGACCAGCAAAAGATGTACCTACGTGTGCGACAGACACAGTGGAACTAGAAGATTGTTGATCCTTATACCATTTGAGAAATTTGTTGAACATAACAGGTGTGTCTGATGAAATAGAAGAAGGAGGATCCTTAGCAGATAAAGGTGGGGAAAGATCAGTCTGAGCAACTGCAGCAGATCGAGGAGGACGACCATGTAATGCATAACACTTGTCAATCTTGTGACCTAGTTTGCCACAATGTTCACACTCATGTAATGCATAACACTGGTCAATCTTGTGACCTAGCTTGCCACAATGTTCACACTTAGGACGCCCTTTTCCCTGTTTGCGCGGGCGAGTTCGGTCATCACGGTGAGATACCAATGCAGAAGCAGGTGTGTCAAGGTTGGGTTTTGCTGGTATACGCAAAAGAGTTGAGCAGGTCGATGTCAAGGTGGGGGCAACCGGAGAACCCAAAATCTGATCACAAATATGTGAATATTGATCAGCAAGTCCGTGTAATGCCCCTAGCATGAAGAACTTTGATCGTTGTCGTATCTCGTTGGCAGGGTCGGGGGATGGAGGCAATAACTCATTGAACACATGAAAAAGAGCATGAATTTTGCCCATATAATCAGTCATAGAATCTTGATGTTTAGAGGCAATAACATCTACAAATTTAGAACAGACATCATAGAGACGTTGAGTATCATTGGTGTATAATAACTTGGCATGTTCCCAGATTTTGGCACATGTTTCGTAGGAACGAAAATTTTGTTTTAACGAAGGATCAAGAGTACCCTTGAGAACCACACATAATTGAGCATCAATGGTGTCCCAATGGTCTTCCTCACCAGGAGTAAGAGTAGGTGCTTTCGGGGCAAGATGATCAAGATATTTCTGACTCTTAAGCCATAATCTGACGTCTGATGACCATGTGGCATAATTAGGGTCAGTTAACTTGTCAATGGATAAGTGCACATTAACATAATTAGTGTAGATGGAAGGATCAGACGCAATACTGACAGAATTGGAAGTACTAAAAGGAGCGGAAGAAGTCATAAAGGGTGAAGGTGATAGTGACAGCGGCGTGAACCAGTACACTAGGTAAGTTCCTAGGAAAGAGAGGTGGGTCACTAATGGACACGCTTAAATACCAAGTATTTCCTTGTCAGAACTTTCCTAGACATGCACTTTCACACTACCAAATAACCGACAGCGATAGCGGCAGTAGCGGCAGTGGCGGCGGCGGCTTCAATAGTGGTCAAAGGCGGAAATTTTTTTTCAAAATAACCTTAAGCTCTAGATATCATGTTGAATGTAGAAGAAATAGAGTTTGAGATTAATCTCCCTTGTGTATAAATCACACATAGGGTAGTCTATTTATAGTAGAGAGATATAACTAAAAGAGTAACTGAAAGTAACAAAATAAACAGAAGATATTGTTTGATATTATGGTTAACAATATCTAATAATATATTAACAATATCAAATAATATCTAGACAATATCTAACAGTAATTGAATATTGTTCTTAGCGGAACTCAGTGATTTATGCTAAGAACTAGATGTAGTTTGGGTGGTTAGGTGAACCAGTATAAAATCTTGGGCCTTGTATCTCTTTATCTCTTAATTTTTGCATTACATTTTGTTTCTTGTTTTACTAAATCCATTAATTCTTGAAAAGATTGATTATGTTCTTTGAGAATTGGCTTAATTCAAAAAAAGTTTTAAAAAGGATTTTTGAGATCAATTTACACCTCTCTTCATCTTGGCCATTGTTCTTAACAATAGGATAGGTTCTTTAAGGATTGATGATATTTTTTGTGGGATTGGATTGTATTTGAGTGAAGTTCATAAGATGTTAGTTCTTGGATGAATCTTGGATTATAGGAAGCTTGAGGTTTGAACAGAAGGTTGGTCACTTGAAGAATAACTTGGTCAGGATATTAGTTGATGAATGATAGTTCTTGGAACTAGAAAGGTAGGAAAGCTTGCACTGAGAATGACCAAGAGAAGAAGCAAACCAAGAGAATATTATAGGCTAAGAAAGAGAGTATTAGGATTAGGAGGATACCTTGGGAAGGAAAACATGTATCACTTAGAAGATTATACTTATAAAGTTTGATCTAAACTTTATATGTTACTCTCTCTAAATATAGTCAAAGGAAGAAAATTTGTCACTTTAGAACTCTAAAAAAAAAAAAAATAAGAATCATACTCTTCTAAAATGAACTCAATTTCAATTTCAAAGTTATGGATAAGCTCTCATAAAATGTAGTCAAACAAGCTCCTTCCCACTTTAAAACCTAAGGATAGTTAAGTTGTCTATACAACAAAGCAAATAGGTTTATATGTGTTTAGTAAAAAAAATTATTAATTGTTGATAATATATGTTTTATTTTCGTTTTTAAATTAAGTATTAAGATATTTTTATTGTGTTTTAGAATAAGAGAAAAAATATTATAATATTATTTTTATTTAGATAGTTATGATTG
Organism: Sphenostylis stenocarpa; assembly: GCA_963425845.1. NCBI lineage: Eukaryota > Viridiplantae > Streptophyta > Magnoliopsida > Fabales > Fabaceae > Sphenostylis > Sphenostylis stenocarpa. The sequence continues at coordinate 34,082,376 of OY731401.1, forward strand.
AAATATTGTTAATATTCGATATATTGCTACGATAATTGAGATATATATAGTGCATAAATAAAATATTAGTGTGAAACTCCACCATATCGTATACCTCTTATATCAAAACAATACATATGCAGAACCCTAAAATCCAAATCATGGTATTAAGAGTTTTGATTCTCATTGGACCTATAGAATGGAAGGAGAAAGAATTTTCTCATAAATAGTTATTCCACTTTTTGATGACGAAGTTATAATCTATGGGTTGTGAGAATGTAATCATATCTTGAAGGAATAAATTTATGAGAAGTTGTGGAAGAGGATTATATCATTGATTTACTACTTGAAAATTCAACCATAACCCAAATTATAATGTAGAAATAAAGAAAATTTAAGAAAGCAAAACAAAGTCATGCTTGTTTGCTAGTGTTTCACAAATAATCTTCATTAGAATCATGATCCTAAAGTTATTCAAAGATATTTGAGATTATTTGAAAGAAGAATATGAAGTACTCATTGATCGATGTCGCACTCGATCAAATAATTATAACAGATAAATGTAGTACTAGGAAGTTTTCCTAGGTCGTCTCCCAAAGACCACGAATTTCTATAGAAGCTTATCAACTTTTAAAATTAGAACAGTAACAAAAAAAAGGAGTTTTTCAAAATTAAAATATTAGATGAAACAGAACAAAAGCAGATTATAAAAATGCGGATTAAAAACAGATTAAAATGCAATTGATTCCTGATTCTAATGCAGTGTCACTTATCCTAGATTACAAAATTAATTCGAAATTAATCAACTAAGCGAAGATTAATCTCAAATTAGCTTTAACCCTTGTTCCAATATGAAATTAACCAACTAAGCGAAGATTAATCCCAAAATTTCCTTAACCCTTATTCCAACATGAAATTAACCAACTAAGCGAAGATTAACCCCAAATTATCCTTATACAATCAATCATTGCATACATCACATAATCTCATCTCTAACACAGAATTAAGCAAATTGTGATATTAGTTTCGGTTTATTAAGCATAAACAAATTATAATTCAACACTGAGATTAGAAGATGAAGAGTGAAGAGAACAAACGAAATGAAATTGAATAACAAAACCTCAAAGATCTACTTGCATTCTTCTCAGAAAATCAATACAAAGATTTAGTATCCATGGAAAGTTGAAAAATGCAATAGAAGAAACATAATTAAAATCGAAACAAGAATTTAAAAATAATGACAGAAGAGTAAACAAACTTGAATATAAATTGCAGAAGATGAAAGGCGGAAGTGTGGTGGTTGCGTAGTCCTTGTGTGATGTGTGTTCCTAATGTGTGATGTGCCTCTCTTATCTAAATAACCCTAACCCTAATCTTAATCGAGGTTTGGGCCTAACTGATCCACAAAACACATCACAAGTTGGTTTCAGTCAGGTCCGTGAACTTCAAACACGTGCAGTATTTGTAATACTTATCCAAATTAAGCGATTTTGGTCTCCTTTGAAAGCCTTTTGAGGTAGCTTTAAAACGCCACTATTTTTACTATTTTCGGAGGTCTAATGAATTTAGGAGACTTAAATTACTGAAGCATGTCCATTGGGCCGGCCTAGTGTGCTTGACCCATTTTGGAAAATTTATGTAAAATCCAATTTAGCTTCGAATTGAATGATTTTGGACCGTATGGAAGGCTGAATGTGTCCAATTTATAATGCTTTTAGAATCATGATTTTTGGATATCTGTAGAAAAAAATGATAAATAAAACAGTGAACTAATGTTAGTACTCATATTGAATAAAATATGACATTTGACCCAATTTTTCAAGCCCAAAATTGTTTTAAACTGTAATATGGCATCTGGCCCAATCTTCTAGGTCCAAAATTGCTTTAATAGTCCTAAAATTAATAATGAGCAAAAATTAGATCAAATAGATTCAAATTAATTAAAATCTGAATTATTGGCCCGATGAAGCCCAATTAGTAAAAATTCACTAATAATAGAAAGTTAAGCCCAAAACACTAATTAAGATAAGTACATAAAGATAAGAAAATGCGGAAAAATAATGGCTCATCAAATTCTCCCACACTTAGCCTTTTGCACTCCCGGGCAAAATCAAGAAGCAAAGCAAGGAGCAATTCCAAAGACATCGAAGAGAGTGACACAACAAAAAGGAGCAAGAACAAGAAGACACACAAAACACAAACAAATTTACACAATCCTTAATGAATCCTGGGAAAAGAAAGGAGTAGACAACATCCAACACACAAAGAGTCAGAGAAACCAGATACTCATGGTAATCATCCAAGCATTTCAAAACCTGGCAAGAGGTCAATCAGGTCAAAAGGTGAATCAAAGTGACAAAACCTCACAAGATGCACTGTATCTCTCATGTGTCTAGGCTACTGTATACTCTCAAAATACTCAAGAAAAGTAAACAACAGATAGACTTGGCAAGCCTCTAAACTCAACACCCAACGTACATGCACAAAAAGATCAAAAGGTCTTCTCAGGTTATAATGGGGGTAGGGACAAGGTAGAGGATATCATATGGGATAAATAGCTGTGAACCAGAGGAACTAGAGGAGCAATGGGGAATAAGTCAAAAATAAGCACAAGATGCATGCCCAAAAACCTCTAATATCAAACCTCCACTACTGCCTTTACCTCAACCACAACTTTCCTTTCTTCTTTATTTCTCTCTTTTTTTTTATTATATCTTTTTTTTTAACTACATGAAATACACTGAAAGGAAAACACAAAAACTGTACAGCAGAGATAACCAACTAGCCAGTACATCATCCAATGAAATACAAAATGCACCCCCACACTTATTCAATAACTTATTCCCAAAACAATTCCAAAGCTCCAAAAATTCCTCAGGTTAAGGTAATCATGGTTTTTCACTTAAGGCTTTTAATGAGCTTCAAAAGAAATAAAGGGAAACATAGGCTCAAAGGGGCTATCAAAGGAATTAATTCAAGGTAGGCTCATTAGGCTAGAGGCTAATCAGAACAAAAATGCCTTAATCATCTCCAAACATGCATGTGAATCAAGAAGGATCAATCAGAGTCAAGCCAAGGCTACTGCGCAAGCAATCAAGAGGCATAACACTCAAGAAAGAACAGGTAGTGGCTCAATTCCTCACAAAGGGTAAGATTGTCGCCTTCAATTCAACCTCTCAAACATCGTAACCAATTTGACAAGCAGAGAAAAACAGGGATTTCAATCCAAAAAGCATAAAGCAACTCCTATCCCAAGAGTGAAGAAAGTGCCCGAAACCTAAACAAAACCCAGAGATCCAAAAGAAACATGCAAAATGTACACAAAACACGAACCTGAAATACAAAGAAAACTAAAAATCCTAAACAAAGAACTGTCTCCCCCACACTTAAACTACAAATTGTCCCAATGTAGCATAACATCAAGTCAAGCAATCAAATCACCAATTGGACAAGTGCAATAAAAGTAAAGAGAAGGAAAAAGAGAACTCCCTAAGTCATGGTGGAAGGTAAGTGGGATCAATCAGGGATATCTCCTCCACAACTACATCCACTAGAGAAGGATTGCTGAGGAATGGTTTCAGTCGATGGCCATTAACCTTGAAGCTCTTTTCTGTGGATTCACTTTTAATTTCAACTGCACCATAAGGATAAACATTAGTAACAATAAAAGGTCCAATCCACTTTGAACGCAACTTACCACCCATGAGACCCAATCTGGAATTGTACAATAGCACTTGTTGACCAACAAAGAACTTCTTCCTAGCTATGGAGCTATCATGAAATCTCTTAGTTTTCTCTTTGTAGAACATGGAGTTCTCATAAGCTTCCAAACAGATCTCATCCAATTCATTTATCTGTAGCTTCCTCTCCTCTCCAGCTTCATCAAGTGAGAAGTTGCATGATTTCACAGCCCAATATGCTCGATGCTCTATCTCCACTGGTAGGTGGCATGGCTTACCAAAGACAACTCGATAGGGAGACATCCCTATAGGTGCCTTGTAAGCAGTCCTATGCGCCCAAAGAGCATCCTCCAGTCTGTTGCTACAATCCTTTCTGTTAGGCTAGACAATCTTCTCTAAAATCCTCTTTATCTCCCTATTTGAGATTTCAGCCTGCCCATTAGTTTGGGTGTGGTAAGGTGTAGAGACTTTGTGAACAACCCCATACTTCTTGAGCAAGGCCTGCATGGACCTGTTACAGAAATGGGTGCCTTGATCACTAACAATGGCTCTGGGTACTCCAAATCTGCAAAAGATGTTAGATCTAACAAAATCCATAACAACCCGAGCATCATTAGTCTTGGTGGCTTTGGCTTTCACCCATTTTGAAACATAATCAACAAGAAGAAGAATATAATAAAAACCAAAAGAAACAGGGAAGGGACCCATGAAATCGATACCCCAGACATCAAACACCTCACAAAACAACATGGGTTGTTGGGGCATCTGCTGTCTCCATGTAAGGGACCCTCCTGCTATCTGACACTGCTCACAAGTGCTGCAAATTCTCAACGCATCCTTGAAGATGGTGGGCCAATAGAAACCACAGTCAAGCACCTTGCGAGGTGTCCTCTGAATGCCAAGATGACCACTGTCGCCGCCGTCAAAACGAGGGCGGTCGGAGCAACGCGATGGTTTCTGACTTTCCAATTTTCGCGTTTTTATTGGTGGTTACAACGCCTTTAGGTTGTCCGATAATCGGGCTGAACCTAGGGGCGAGGTTTTCAAAAGGGCGCTCTTGGATTGTTCGATAACCGGGTTAATCCAAGAGCTAGTTTTGAAGGGTTCTTTGGAGTCGCCACCGATGTTTTTACCGGAAACATAAAAAAAGGAGTTAAAAGGCGTTGGTTTTCGAAAAACCAACTTTGGTCATTAGAACCAGAGTTGGTTAAGGGAGTTAGTTACGCGTAAAAGAAGTGTTAGTTCCTTTACGACGCTCCTTTCGGGTTCCCTATGATAGGCTAGCTACTTTGGATAAATAAATAAACCGAAAAATACGCTTTTACCCTTTTATTGTGCGGAATTTAAATTATGACTACATGACCCTAATGTCTATTGCGTAATCTAAAATAAGGCAGTAAAAGATAGAGAGAGAAAGTATGAACCTCCGAAGCAAGCTTTTCTATTAATCTTTACAAAAAATAGGGTGCTTTGTGGCAGCCCTTCACTCTACACAGCGTTGGAAACCTCTCAAAACGCTCAAAAACACTCTTAGAAATGCTCAGAAACTCCGGAAATGCTTCGGAGGGGTTCTAGAGAGATAATTTTAAGAGATTTCTAGAGAGAAGGAGGAGGAACTGTTGGAAATGAAGGGAATGGGGCCCTATTTATAGGGATTCACGCCTGTCAGGTCGAGACGGGTCGTCTCGTCTGACAAGGTCGAGACGGCGGTCTCGCCAATCGAGATGGCGGTCTCGAATCCGAGACGGCGATCTCGACCTTAAAAGGCGAAAATCCTTATTTTTGGACCAAAAATCCCTCCTATCCTAGTATGGGGCCTAATAGTCTCTCCTAGTGGCTTCTTAGGCTTCATCCATCTTCGAATAGAAGGTCTTCTGATCTTTATTATGAGGTCGGGCAAGATTAGGGGTCTACAACCACCAGTTGCAGAAGAATGACAAAATTGCAGGACCGAGTCAATCTCATGGTCTAGAATGCATCTCCTGGTAACCTGATCACTACACAACTTCCACAAATACGGGTCATCCCAAATATAATACTTAGCATCGCTCTTAAGTTTATCACATTGAGCTCTGGATGATAAGGGAGGAAAAACAGAAGTTACAAGATAATTAACAATGTTTGCAAACCAAGGTGTTGGAAAAGAAGCAGAAAGTGCAAACAAACCCTCGTCGAGAAAGTCATCCCGGATTGGTGAAGCATCATCAGCACACCTCTCTATTCTGCTCAAATGGTCTGCAACCAAATTTTGTGCTCCACTCCTATCACGGATCTCCAAATCAAATTCTTAGAGCCAGAGCATCCACCTGATCAATCGAGGCTTTGACTTAGCCTTCTTTAGTAGGTACTTCAAAGCTGCATGGTCAGTGAACACAATAACACGAGAACCAAGCAAATATGATCTAAATTTATCAAGAGCAAACACAATGGCAAGAAGCTCTTTCTCAATGGTGGTATAGTTTGCTTGGGCAGCATCTAAAGTCCTGGAAGCATAATATATTATCCGAGGCAGCTTATCAACTCTCTGTGCTACGATAGCCCCCAATGCATAATTAGATGCATCACACATCAACTCAAATGGGACTGTCCAGTCAGGTGCCTGGATGATAGGAGTGGTGGTCAATGCTTCCTTGAGGCAATCAAATGCCTTTTTGCACCTGTCATCAAAATCAAATTCAATATCTTTCTGAAGCAGATTGGATAGTGGAAGGGTCTTCTTATTGAAGTCTCTAATGAACCGCCTGTAGAAACCTGCATGGCCAAGAAAAGATCGAACCTCTCGCACGCAAGAGGGGTAAGGCAATTGTGAAATGACAGAGATTTTTGCAGGATCCACTTCTATGCCCTTACTAGAAATAATATGCCCTAAAACTATACCCTGTTCTACCATGAAGTGACATTTTTCAAAATTCAGAACAAGATTAGTTTCAATGCATCTATTAAGCACTCTATCCAAATTATCTAAGCATGCATCAAACGAGGATCCATACACAGTTAAATCATCCATAAACACCTTTATACAATTTTCAAGGAAATCTGAAAAGATACTAAGCATACATCGCTGGAAGGTACTAGGGGCATTGCATAGGCCAAAAGGCATTCTCCTATAGGCAAAAGTGCCAAAGGGGCAGGTGAATGTGGTTTTATCCTGATCCTCAGGAGCAATATGGATCTGAAAATAACCAGAGAAACCATCCACAAAGTAGTAATGAGATTTACCTGCCAGACGCTCAAGCATCTGGTCAATGAAAGGCAGTGGAAAATGATCCTTCCGTGTTGCCTGATTGAGCCTTCGGTAGTCGATACAGACCCTCCAACTGTCTTGTATTCTGGTGGGAATGAGCTCATCCCTCTCATTCTTCACAACAGTGAGGCCTGTCTTCTTGGGGACCACCTAGACTGGACTCACCCACTGACTATCTGATATAGGATAGATGATCCCGGCCTGAAGAAGCTTGGTCACCTCCTTCTTCACAACATCCAAAATCACGGGGTTAAGTCGTCTATGTGGTCGTCTCACCGGTTTGGCTCCATCCTCCAATAATATCCTATGCATGCATGTGGATGAGCCGATACCAGGAATGTCCGCTGTGGTCCAGCTCGATGGCTTTCTTATGCCTTTTCGGAACATGCAACAGCTTTCTCCTCTTGAACAACATCAAGGGAGGTGGAAATGATCACTGGAAACTTCTCATCAACCTCCAAATAAGCGTACTTGAGGTTTTCTCGGTAAAGTCTTTAGTTCTGGAGTGGGTGCTCGGCTGAATGAAGGAACCAGAGAGGGAAGAAGAATGGGTTCCACAGCCTGTACCTCAACCCGCAAGTCGATTCATGTATACTTCCTGCAACATGGTTAGTGCATTCTGACTCTAAAGAACTTATATCCATAGGAGGTACAACACCCAAAACATCGGACATATGATCGATTTAAATTCAGAATATAACTTAGGATTAGAATGAAGATCAATGTCAATATCAAAATCAGATTCGGATTCTGTGCATGCAAAAGAAGTATACAGATCGAAAGAAAACAATGTTTCCTAGCATGTAAGGAATGAAAATCGAAACATACTCATCAATAACATCATCAATGATCTCAACACGAAAAATAGAATGACACTCAGATGGATGTTTCATGGCATCCAGAATATTGAAATGGACAATAATATCACCAAATTCCATGGACAATGTACCATCATACACATCAATCTTGGTTCGGGCTGTTTTTAAAAATGGTCTGCCTAAAATGATTGGGACAGATCCATGGGAGAATCCCTCCTCCATATCAAGCACATAGAAATCAACAGGAAAAATGAGTTCACCAACCCGAACTAAGACATCCTCAATGAAACCTGTGGGGTGGGCTACACTCCTATTTGCCAGTTGTATCACCACACCCGTAGGTTATAGAGGTCCAAGAGATAAAGAATTAAAAATGGACAAAGGCATAACATTAATTGAAGCACCCAAATCAAGCATGGCATTCTCAAATTTATTATTGCCAATAATACAAGGTATGCAAAATGTACCTGAGTCCTTACATTTCTCAGGAATGTAATGAACAGATTTACCTATCAAAGCAGACACATTTCTGCCCATGCTGATTGTCTCACTGCTCTTCATCTTCCTCTTGTGGATGCACAACTCCTTCAGGAATTTAGCATATCTGGGAATTTGCTTGATGACATCAAGCAAAGGTATGTTCACCTCAACTTTCCTGAAGGTCTCTAGAATCTCTTTATCGACCTCTTCCATCTTTTTGCTTGGAATTACTTTGGGAGGGAATGGAAGAGGGATAGGAGGTTGTTGCAGGTCAGAATTGGGGCTGGAAGAAGGTCCATCTATATGCAATTTTCAGCTACCAACTGGTTGCTCAGGTGCAGGAACTGAGGCAGCTACAGATGAGGGTGGAGGTGTTGCAGTGGGTATGTCAATCTGTTTCCTCGACCTCAATGTGATGACACTCACATTCTTAGGATTAACCACAATCAGTGCAGGGAGCTTGTCTAAATTTTGATTTTGCAATTGATTCACAGAGCAGAACTAGTTGACCAATCTGGTTGGTTAAACTCGAATGGAGGCATCATTTTTCCGTTGGTACCGTATGTTCATCTCAGCCATTTGTTTGACCAATTCCTCTAATGAAGGTGAAGAAGGTTGAGGAGCTGGTGCTTCATTTTGCTGCCTCGATATTGTTGTTGCATTGGTGGAGGCACATAAGGTCTGCTTGGACCAAGCATAATTTTGAAATGGTGGTGGTGGCAAAGGATTTTGCTACCGTTGGTGCTGCCGATTGGACCATCTCGCATTTGGGTGATTCCTCCACCCTGGATTGTATCTATTGCTTGAGAGGTCGAATTATGTTGTTGGTTCGGAGCCCTATTATTGAAAATGTTTGCTCGCATAAGCTTGTGGAGCTCCGAACCCGTAGACTCATGCAATAATTGGCAAGCAATCGCTGGGATGCTCAATTGAAGTACAAATGCCACAAACCCTTGCAAGTGGTGCAGGTCTCTGATTTGCAGCAAGTTGGGAGACTAGGGTGGTGAGGGCATCAATCTTACTTTCTAGCTTCTTCTCCACTAAATCTGATGAACACACATCATGTACACCTCTAAGGACTATGACATCACTCCTCATGTTAAATTGTTGGGAATTGGATGCCATCTTCTCAATTAAACCTCTAGCAGCAGCAGGTGTCATGTCTCCTAAAGCTCCTCCACTAGCTGCATCTATCATACTCCTATCCATTGTGTTCATCCCCTCATAAAAGTACTACAGCAGTAGCTGTTCTGATATTTGGTGGTGAGGGCAACTTGCACAAAGTCTCTTGAACTTCTCCTAATACTCGTATAAGCTCTCTCCCATCTGTTGCCTGATACCTGATATATCCTTCCTGATGGCAGTGGTCCTGGAAGCAGGGAAAAATTTCTCTAGAAAGACTCTCTTTAGATCATCCCAGCTCGTTATGGAACCAGGAGCTAAGTAGTACAACCAGCTCGTTATTGAAGCATGTCCATTAGACCGGCCTGGTGTGCTTGACCCGTTTTGGATAATTTATGTAAAATCCAATTTAGCTTCGAATTGAATGATTTTGGACCGTATGGAAGGCTGAATGTGTCCAATTTATAATGCTTTTAGAAGCATTATTTTTGGATATTTGTAGATTAAATGATAAATAAAACAGTGAACTAATGTTAGTACTCATATTGAATAAAATATGACATTTGACCCAATTTTTCAAGACCAAAATTGTTTTAAACTGTAATATGGCATCTGGCCTAATCTTCTAGGCCCAAAATTGCTTTAACAGTCCTAAAATTAATAATGAGCAAAAATTAGATCAAATAGATTCAAATTAATTAAAATCTAAATTATTGGCCCGATGAAGCCCAATTAGTAAAAATTCACTAATAATAGAAAGTTAAGCTCAAAACACTAATTAAGATAAGTACATAAAGATAAGAAAATACGGGAAAATAATGGCTCATCACTCATGAAGAGGGGGAGGGGTAGAAGAGCCCTGAAAGAGAAAATCATTCAACTAGCTAGGCCTACGTCATTTATGAGAAAAATTTCGATTCATCAACGACATTAATTTTACCCATGTCGAAACAAGACTCTAAGAAGTAAAAGACTCTAAGAAGTAACAATCATTCAAGAAAGAATTGCTAAAAATGCATGAAATGTTATAACAAATATGCTTTGAGAAGAAGAATTATGAAGTGTTCTTTAAGGCAAAAGACTATGCCACCATGAATTTACTTATATTGAAAGATAATAAAATAAAGAAGGACAAGAAGAAATGATGCTTTGAAAAGAAAAAAATCGTATCCATATTACATTTTGTGGATGAATAACCAATGGAATGAAATCAATAAAATGAGTTTAGAGACAAAATTTAAGAAATTTCTAACATGTTAGGCATTAAATGGAAGACTCGCCATGTAAAGAAGAAATATCACGTTTGAGAAATAAACTTATTTTAAAGTTATTAAAAATGAAATATGTGAGACAATGAAATTGAACGAAGATTTGATCTCATACAAGAAATAAACAATAAAAATTATAAGCAAAAGAAGAGAAAGAAAACAAGAATAAAAAAGAAAGAATATCAAATTTAAATAAACGATAGTAAAGCAAGGAGGATGTTGGAATATATATTTTATTATCTTTTATTTAAATTAGAGACTAGAGATTTTTATTATGTTTTAGAATAAGAAAAAAGATATTACAATATTATATTAATTTAGGTAGTTAGATTGAGATATTGTTAATATTTAATATTTTGATATATTTTTACTCTATAGAGAGAGAGACAAAGTACATGAATAAAATACATACATTAGAGAGAAACTTCACCTCATCATATATCAAAATTACACATATGCAAAAACCCTAAAATTTCTAACACAAATTAAGATATGATTAAAAGTCCTATTAATATTCTAGTCTTGTTTAGTTCTTCCTCAAATCCTCTAGTTTTGTTTCTAGTCAATATTTCTTAAAAAGCTATCTAATAAATTGGACTCTTGCTTCCCTTTCTCTTCTTTTGCTGTCCTTTTACTATTCACTTTTTTTTTTATCTTGGAGTTGGTTCTCTATCTCTCATGATCAGCATTAATAAGGTCGATCATTAAAAAAATTTCTTATGAACCATGAAGAGGAAGAGGACTCAACAAATATTGATTTTATCCTTTTAACACCGAGGATCAACTTAGAAAAATTGACTATAATGTTATGTTTGAATAAAATATTTTGTAATTTTTAGGAAATTCAAATAGACTAAATTTTAATTATTTCATTTAAAATGATTTAATTTTTTAAATGATTTGTTTGGATAAGACAACTCAATTTTATTAAAATTTAATTTTCTTATTTGGAAATCAAATATAAAATTTATTAAAATTATTATTATTATATTGTGAATTAGGTCGAACTCATAATACTATATCCTTGTTTACATGCGTAATGTTGGATTGAGATGAATCATGACATATTAGATTGAGTAAAGTAAAATCAAGATAAACCAAACTGGTCAAGTTGTGTGATCTAACACATCGTATCACCTAGATGGAATCAAATAATATTGCCAAAGTAATGTAGTGCTTTGTTTAGGGAATTAGGGGGGTTTTGGTGTTTAAGTGCAAGAAAAGTAAACAAAAGTAGTAAAAGTTGTGTTATATGGAAAATAGTAAACTATCCTATGAAAAGTAATAAATCAAAATCAAAACGTGTAAATGAAATTATTAAAGAAAACAATAAACCTAAACTATGAAAGCATCAAATAAAAGTTGTAAATTACATTAAATGTAAATCAAAATATATAAAACTAATCTACCAAAGTGAAAAAATGAAATGTGGTAAAGTTAAGAATTAAAAACTATGATTTATGAAGCATTTAAAAGACAAAAGATAATAGAGAAATCTGTTGCACAAAATTTAGGAGTAGAAACAAAATTGAAATATTTTATAATGGTGGTAGTATTCTTCTTTCACTACAATCTTCATTCTTACAACTATAATCACTACCACCCCTACCTTTGATTGTCTCCTTTCGGTGTCACCATTGTTGCCGTCATTGTCTACAATCATTAATGGGAATACAATAACATGTAAGAATTAGAATCTCCTTATTTTGAAAATTAATTTGATGAGTGGGCAGTGAGTTAAAGGTAGTGAGTTATCCTTAAGTTCTATAACCATGCCTTGAAATAAAATAAAATGTATAAAATTTGAAGTTAGATGCAATAGAAGATATGATGCAATTTTTTCCCCTTAATTATTTTCAAGTTAGATGTAGGTTTTTTTCCTAATTATTTTCAAGTTAGTTGTACTTTTTTTCCCCTAATTATTTTCAAAAGTTAGGTACAACGACAATTTTTTTCTCTAATTATTTTGTACTCGAAGTCTTTAATGATATGCTTATTCATGTTACTTTTCTTTATGTATTCTACATATCATTCTTATTATTATATAATACTTTTTCAAATAGAATTTATATTGGATTAGAATTGTTATTATATTGTGATAAACTTATTTTAAGTTCAATATATTATTATATTATTAAAATATATTATTTTATTAAACTTGGTTCTACTCCGATTTAATTCTTAGTTAAACCCCATTGAACCCTAAACTCATATGTTCACTAGTTTGATGACCAGTCCAATTTTAAGAACCATGATGAAAATTAATAAATCAAAACTTGTAAATGAAAGTATTAAAGAAAACAATAAACCTTAACTATGAAACCATTAAATGAAAGTTGTAAATTACATTAAATGTAAATCAAATTATGTAAAACTGGAAAAGATGAAAATGAAATGTTGTAAAGTTAAAGAATTAAAACTATGATCTATGAAGCATTTAAAAGACAAAAGACTATAGAGAAATATGTTGCACAAAATTTAAGAGTAGAAACAAAATTGAAATGGAAATAGTAAGCAAAACAATGGAGAATAATGTGGAAAACATAAGAAAACAAAGGATAAATATATGATTATAATAGATTTCTAGAAATTGTTTTGCAATAATAATAATAAAAAAAATATGCAGCTGTTCAAATAAATTATAATCCAATTAAACTAAAAAAACATAACTTAATCCCTAAATCAAACAATCACTTAAACCTAAAAATTGAATTGTAATGTAAATGAGTCCTTTAATCAAATAACCTCAATTATATTTATTGTAATAGATTATAATGGGTTAGTATAAATTACAGAAAACAAGTTTTAATTAGTGAATCAAGCACAAAAAAAATTAGAACATGATTAAAAATGGAAAAATAGTAAAATACATGAAAACAAATATGATCTATTTGAAAATCCACTTGAATTGACCAGAATTGATAAAAGACTAAGTAAAAAGAAATGAAACAAATCCAATTTAAAATATCTTGAATTGATAAACTCTAAGACCTTATTCGTAAGATCCACTTGAATCAAATTTGGAAGTTAAGTAACATAAAAGAGAGAAAACTAAACTCTAAGATGCAAAATTCAAAAAAATGCAACTTAACTTATCAATTTCAGTCTTCAAAAGCCTATTTATACAATAACAAACATGTTCAATACGCGCAAGGCTCATTCAGGCCCATAATTATCCAATTACATAATATAGAACTTGAATCGCACTTCTACATAATTAGAGTTCTGTGATAGATCTGTTGGGCGACTGTTTCTCTTGCTCAGCGAAATGAATAGTTAAGTTAATTGATGCAAAATAATACTCTCACATAGCGAAATACTTCATTTGTTCAACAACTCATTAAAAACTGGAATGAACTATTTAAGGGTGATATGATAAGTGAACTTCCTCTCTCGCTAAGTGAATTCTTCATAATAAAACTTTATATTTTTCTTTAATTTATCATTCTTGCAAAAATACATAATTAATTAGTTGAAATGTACAAATTAAGCAATAATTTAGATACAAAGATATTTATTTCTTTTTTATGAAAATTTTGTTAATAATTAATAATTAATTAAAGAAACATACTAATTATATATAAAATATATAAATTGTATTCATCATTGTCCTTGATCAAGACAAATTATATTGGTTCGAAAATGTTGGGTCACGTTGGGTTTGGTTGATAGGTGGAATAAGTTGGGTCATATTGAGTTATGTTGGGATGAATTAGACTAGGATAGGATAAATAGGACTATGTCAAGTAGAGTTAGGTCCATAAGGGTTAAGTCGAGTCGTTAATGAACATAATAAATGAATATTAGAGAGGTTGGGTTAGGCCATCGAAATCATTTGGGTTGGGGTGGGTCATACCTACTTTGTATAGTTAAGTCGAACTTGATCGGGAAGGTTGGATTCTTGTTGAATAATTGGCAAGCGCACCAATATTATCAATTGCAGTATAGTATTTCGAATAAATAAAAGTCGATCCCACGAGGAACGATTTCATTGGAAATTTCAAATCATATGCTTACTAAGTGGATTAAAGCAAATTGGGTTTTTCATAAAGATTTGGGTTGAAAATAAATGACAAAGAACTATAAAGTGCGTTTAGAAAATATCAAATAAAAGAACTTATGATTGATTTAATTCCTTCTCCCTCTTTTGTATAATGACTAGGTCAAATTAAGAATATCAATTAACCTATCAATGTTTATGCACCTACTCAAATCATTCACTTTGATTCCTCGCATGTGAAATTCATAAGAAAACCTGATAAACGTCGATTTCTCACACAGTTAACAGATTTCCTAGCATTAGGTTTAGGGTGTTAAGCACTTGATACATTCATTTCATTCCTGGTAATTAACGTAACAAATATTCTTACCTGATCTAGAGTTTCAAGATATATTTTTCAATCATATCCCAAACATCAAGAATAAATCATTCCAAGGCACAAAAGATAAAAATAACAACATCAAGAACATAGATTAATATCTCAAAATATCACAAAGATACAAAAGAGTTCAAAGGAAGTGCGTCTAATCCTAAGAGAATGAAGTTAGCTACTCATGGTAGCCATTACACTGCCTTAAATGAGGAAGAGTTGAAGAATCCTTGAAGAACAGAACAACAACCGCGTCTCTTCTCCAAAAAACCTAAAAATTCATCTCAAAACACGTCTTATCTTTTTATAAGAAAATTTGAGTCTGGTCTCACATCATTTACTCAAACGACCCATAATTCGCTTGAGCGAAAAATAGTAACTTTCGCTCAAGCAAGAAATGTTCGCTTGAGCGAGTATAAACCTAAGAGGTTTGTCGTATTTTCGCTCAAACGAGAGTAGATGTCGTTTGAGCGAGTGCGCACCCGAGAGGTTTGTCGTATTTTCGCTCAAGCAAGAATGGAAGACGCTTGAGTGAGTGAACTCCCGAGAGCTTTAACGTATATTCGCTCAAGTAAGTGTAGATGGCGCTTGAGCGAATTTCCAGTTGAAAATCTTCAATCTTTTCTTTCACTTTTTCTTCAATTATCTTCACAATTTATGATATTTGCTCTTGTATCAAGGTATTCTACCAATTCATTCTACATTGGGAGAAAAATAAATTAAAATCAATATAATTGAAGTGGTTACATAACAATTAAAAGCATAATTATATCAACTTTTGTCACTTAACAGTGGAATAAGTTGGGTCATATTGAGTTATGTTGGGATGAATCAGACTAGGATAGAATAAATAGGACTATGTCGAGTAGAGTTAGGTCCATAAGGGTTAAGTCAGGTCGTTAATGAACATAATAAATGAATATTAGAGAGGTTGGGTTAGACCATCGAAATCATTTGGGTTGGAGTGGGTCATACCTACTTTGGATAGTTGAGTCAAACTTGATCGGGAAGGTTGGATTAGGTTAAGACAAGTCACGTCTGGATGGATTGGATCATGTCAATATAGGTTGGATCAAGTCAATGCAGGAGGAAGAACCAGATCGAGTCAGGATGGTTCAATGATGGTCAAAATGTGTTGGGTTGATTCGAACCAAGTCTAAACAAGTCAGGTTAGGGCTAAGTCATGCTTATCTGAGTCGAGTTAGATTGACATGCATTGAAACGAATCAAAATAAGTTGAAAATATCTCAAATTTAAAAAAGGAAAAACGATAAAAATTTTCAAATTCTTACTTTTTAAGTGAAAATTGAAATTATATTATTTTAAATAATCAAAATACCCTTAGCAATTTTTAAAATTTTAATTATTTTTCAAATTCTCTATTCAAACAACCAATTTGATTATGAAACATTTTAAATACCATGCTAAAATAAATTATAAATTACCCATCCAAACACGAGATAAGGTTGATAAAGAAATATTTTTGGATACCCAAGTACATTTGAAGCATGTATATTTTTTTTAACATTAAAACTTTTTATAATTAAAGAATTGACAAATATTAGATTTAATGATAATATTTCACTACCATAAGAAACCATCGATTTTAAAAAGAATGAGTTTTAGATTGAAGAATCATTTAGAAGAAGAGGAGAGGGAGCTAAAAAAACAAGTGAGATTAGATGAATAAAATAAGAGTAGATGAAATGGCAGTAAACAAGCTCAAAATAGGCTAAGTAATATAAAATTAAATGAGAGTACGAAGAACATCCACCTATCATCCAATAAATTAAATTAGTGGAGATTAAACTCTTAGCGGAAAAACCAAATCTTCCTTGAGAGATAACTAAATTTATAGAAAAAAAATTGAAATTTGATATTTGATGCATTGTAAATTGAACTAAATTAATTCATAGGAAATTATGTTTGAAAATTATTATAGAAAAAAAAACATCATTGAAACTAAAGTTTTTTTTTTAAATATAATTATTTGAAAACTTATCATAAGACATGATTATTGTAGTGACATAATTTGAAAATATATTATTCAACAAGTAATTTTTCAACATAATTAATTAATAATTTTTTAAAATAATTATAATGCATATATGCAAATATTTACATTGTTACTTCACATTATTTACTATCAAAGGAAAATTGTAAATTTATAGTTGACTTCATCAATTTGTCATGGGAACATGATTTAATGTGAAGGACAAGACATTTTTTATTATCACGAATGAAGAGAAGAAAATATTTAATGTGGTGAAAAATGTCTTATTAATACAAAAGGAAAAATTTCAGCTAATTTTTTCTTTTTTTACAATATATTGAAGAAAATGTATCCTTAATGTTATTAATAAAATAAGAAATGTTGATATTTATTTAGATTATTAAATTATTGCATATTTTTTATTCTTTTAAAATAATTACAAATTTTACTCATTTTTCATTTCTTTTTATTTTTTTTTTAAATCCAATTAATCTTTTTTTTCTCTATATTTAAATAAATTGAGTTTTTTAAAAAAATTCTTTAAGATCTTATGTTTGAATATACTTTGTTGTTTTCCAAAATTACTAATGTAATAAATATTTAAAAGTGTTTAATATTAAATTCTGTATTTGTTACATAAGATGGTCACATATATATAAATTAAGCTACTATAGCACTAGTTAAACTTTTCAATAACATATATGTAAATAAAAATAAAATCATAATAGCTAATCAATGAATTATAAATAATCTTTTAGAGAAAATAGTACCAAATAATTTTTTATAAATTAGTTCCCTTATACACAAAATAATTTAAATAAAATAAAGAATTTCATTTTATTTTTATTTCTTAAAAATATTTATAAGAATAATTATCTAAACAAATATTAAATACATAAACAAATATGATTTTAAATAGATAAATGACTGTAACATGTACATATTGTCACGTATAATCGAATATTTAGTTTTTAATTAAAAATATATACATATAAAATTATATATAATAATTATGATGATAAATATATAACAAAATAAGTTTGCAAAGAGAATAATCATTCCATTCAAAATATATTACATCGTATGAACTAATATGAATTATAAAGGTTGAATTTTATATAAATTTATTTAGTTGATTTGAATTCAATTCAATTCCTGTACAAGAACTTAACTACAAATATGTTAAAACTAGTCTATACAAAAAACAAATCATTTTTATTATTGCAAAAATTTTCACATTAAATAAATATGTATATGTTAAATATTAGTATATAAAAATATAATATTTAATAAACTATTTATACACAATTACGATATAAAATACCAAATTCTGTGTAAAATACTTTTCAAGATAATTTTAAATATAAAAATTGATTTCTGACCTAATATATATATATATATATATATATATATATATATATATATTATTTTATCAGTATAATTAAAATTAAATATATTAATTGAATTTTAAAAATAATAAAAAAATAAGTCTAGAAAATATATATTAAATATTTATTCATAAAAAATGTAATATGTTAGATGTAAATAGTTCAATATTTTAAATTTTACAAGTTTATACAAATTAACTAAAATATGTAATAAATATTTTTAAAAATAGAAAAGAAAAAATAATTAATCAAAATTATGATTTATTTAGTTTAGTTTAATTGGATTTTTTTCAACTGAATATTGAATTGAATTACAAAAACTAGTAAATATATTATAAAAAAATGCAACATAAACTGTATTCATATGGTTGAATATTATATTATTTAATTTAATTTAATTTATTTAAATTTTTTTTTATATAAGTTTTATGGTCAACCATTGGCATGTGTGAATAGTCAAACTCATCCCTTAAATCAAAACCGAAACCCGAACAACAAATTCAGAAGACACTTTAATACGGCACCATATAACCTTCCTTCTTCTGCGGTCCACACGATTTTTGTTCAAAAGCACCCGAACTAAACCAAAAACTAAAAATTCCCTTTTTTCTCAATCTAAACCATTTTTTTTTTCATCCTTGGTGCCTTTCGTTGAGCACCGGAACCTCCCTCCTCTCTCCGCGGATAGCCTTCCGGCCACTTTAGTGCTTACCCGATATGAATCCTGAGTAGTATGTTCCCTTCTCCTTTCTGATCGCGCTAACAATTTGATCCATTTCTGCCTTTTTGTCTTTGTTTTTCAAAAGGGTGTTTGTGGATTTGTCCAATTTGTTTGAATGGGATGGTTTTGGAGTTTGAATTTTGTATGTTTATTAACCCTAGATTGGATCCATTTTTTGTTTTTCTGAAATATGATGTGACCGGATTAATTTTATTTATTTTTTAACAAATATTAGAAATACATGTATCTGCATGTGATTCAAATGAATTGAAACGAGTATCTGCATATGATTCAAATGGATTGAAACGTGGTGTGATTGATAGATAATTGTGTCTATGTGTGATCATGTGATCAAGGATATGATTTACTGCATGTCTATGGGAGCAGAAGAATATCTCTTAAGAGATATATCTTACGCTTGGAATTAGTCTTGGCCCTTGATCAGGGTACCTGGGCCATAAGAGTAAACTGAAAAAATAAAAATAAGGTGTTTGTATTTTCTATTGACGGGGATCCTATAAATTGGATTCATGGTTTGAGTAGTTTGGACTATAATTTTGATACGGGATCATCATTCTATAATTAATTTGAGAGGAGGACTATTGTTATTACTGGTTAACAATTGATGATGATCGACGATGATATTTTGTTCATAACCTGGTGTGCGAAATTTGAAATGTGAATGTAACAATTTTTATTTGTATTTATATATTTCTTTAACATTAATTTAGGGAAAGTGACCTATCATGATTTTAATGGATAAACTAAGATCTACGCGTTTACTGTTAACTTTGATGTCTTTGTTTATTATGATTTTTATGATTGTGTGTATGAAATGGTCTTAGTTTATCTTTTAAGGTGAGATTCTAAGGCTGATTCTCAGTCTATTTTAAATGAGAAACTTCATGTAATGCTGTTATTTTTGCAGTGACTATCTGTTCAAGCTCCTCCTAATTGGAGATTCTGGTGTTGGTAAATCATGCCTTCTTCTAAGATTTGCGGTAAGTTATCAACCTTTTGTTTTATTCTATATTTTAGTTTTATGTTGTTTCCTTATACTTGTTTACCCTGTTCTTCACCCCCTTATACATTTATTCTCTTATCCAAAAGATTTAATTGTTTTATGTAAACTGATTTGAAACGATACTTTTACATCTTACTTAAAAAATAGTTACTCACCTATTCTCTGATCTTGTTTTTTTGCCATGTTTCTTTATTGGGTGTGGGCATTACTTTCAGTTACCTTGTTGGGATCTTTTCTTTCGCTTTTCCCATTTGTCTCTGAGCGAAAATTTGATGTGCAGCAAAATGGTCTTGAGTGGTTATCTAAAGTAAAGTGTATAGTGTCATTATGTGTGGAAGATTGTAACCTAAATGC
Organism: Sphenostylis stenocarpa; assembly: GCA_963425845.1. Classification (NCBI taxonomy): domain Eukaryota; kingdom Viridiplantae; phylum Streptophyta; class Magnoliopsida; order Fabales; family Fabaceae; genus Sphenostylis; species Sphenostylis stenocarpa. The sequence continues at coordinate 34,102,817 of OY731401.1, forward strand.
CTTATTCTTCATGTTAATTTGACATGGAGATGGTACACAGATGCTCAATACTGTTATTTAAATTACTATCTTTATGATAGTTTCTATGTTGTGCTACAGGATGATTCATACATTGAGAGCTACATCAGCACTATCGGAGTTGATTTTGTGAGTACAATGTTACACCTTTTTAACTTACTCATGAGACTCTTGCTCAACTGATCATTACATTTTACTTGGTGCAGAAAATTCGCACTGTTGAACAGGATGGAAAGACAATTAAACTACAGATTGTATGCATCTGATTCGCTTGAGATTGTTTTTTTTTATTTGCTGATGTTATACTTTCAGTAAGCTTGTGATATATGTTTTAATATTTTGAGGTGTTTTGTTATTGTTCATTTCTATATTAATTTTGGAGATCTCTTTTTCTTTTTAAGCTATTGTATTCCTAGACAATATTAGATTCCACCTTCGTCATTTTTATTATACTGACAGATATTTTCTTACTTGGTTTACTACCTGTTCTTTGTAGTGGGATACTGCAGGGCAAGAACGATTCAGGACAATAACTAGTAGCTATTATCGTGGAGCACATGGAATCATTGTAGGTGTTGATTTTCTTAGCATAAGATTTTAAACGTGAAAGGTTCCCTACGTTTGTTGGGATTTTGTTGCATTCTCCACTAACTTGTTCCTTCCACAGATTGTTTATGATGTGACAGATGAAGATAGCTTCAATAATGTGAAGCAGTGGCTCAGTGAAATTGACCGCTATGCCAGTGATAATGTTAACAAACTTTTGGTTGGAAACAAGAGTGATCTGACAGCAAATAGAGTTGTCTCATATGACACAGCTAAAGTATAACCTTGACATATATCATTTTCTGTTTATAATTTTGTGGAATGGTAATGTTCATGTTCCTGAACCGGCACATTTCCCCACCTTTGTTCTTCTCCCATTACAGGAATTTGCAGATCAAATTGGAATACCTTTCATGGAAACAAGTGCAAAAGATGCTACAAATGTGGAAGATGCATTCATGGCCATGTCTGCTTCCATCAAGAATAGGTAACGCACCTGTTCCTATTTATTATTGAATAGATGAACAAAGGCATTAAAAAATATCACTTAAGCTTAGGGTGCACTTCTTTCAGATTTTAAATGTTTGTTTATGATATATTTTTTTACAGAAACTACTATTTTTAGCTATCGAGAGAAGCACTAAAACAATTGTTAGCCTAAACAATTTTGTAAAAAGTTACACAGCACAGGATGACTGTAATACAATGTATAAAATTGATAATAATGTGAATTAACATTATGCAACCTTAAATCAACAGAGAATTAATGTTTTCAAGATGATCACAAGTCCTTGTGGACTTTATAAAATAGTTGGATTTTATCTGTAATGATGTTTGTGATATTGACATCAAAGTTTAAAAACTAAGCATAATAATTATAAGAAGGAGCTAGGGTATTTGAAGTGTTCAACTGTGGTACGGCGGTTATTGCATGGTTCAATTCTCACAGTACCTACACACACTATCTTGCTTGGAATGAAAGCTCAGAGAAAAATTAGTTAAACTTCCAAATAGAATAATTAATTAAACTTAGCATCTAGAAATTCCATATAGCATCATTTTATGATGGCATTACCTGGTCAAGCAATTCAAGCACACAGAATTGTTAATCTGTTGTTGGTACCTACACATACACAAATAAAATAACTATGCATGAATTATAATCATTATGTCGCCTGTAGCGCTCCAAACAAAGTTCCATTTGAATTCTGAAATGTATGCTATGTCCTTCCTCTACCTCTAAGGCTGCCTTGATAATGAACAATTACTCTTGTTAAGTATAGATAACATTGAACATTTTATTTTCTTGTTCTTGCAACCATTTTCTGATGGTAACTTTACCCTTATGCAGAATGGCAAGTCAACCTTCTGCGAACAATGCAAGGCCTCCAACAGTGCAGATCAGAGGGCAACCTGTTGGGCAAAAAGGTGGTTGTTGCTCTTCCTAACTGGATGGTGTTGATATCCATTTTGCTTGATCTAAACTTACCTTTTGCATGTAAGGGGTATGTTATTTCTTCTAAATAGTGGACCATTGTCACATAATTCGTCCTGTGGTTTGGGAATTGTGGCCTAGGTGATCCCATTCTTTACATATGCTCGAATGCTATGCTTGTTCTTAGTACTTGTTAATGATACAACTTTATTCCTACTCTAGTCTATTTTTTCCATGGCAATACTAGTTTTATTTTTTACTTGTTTGCTTCGTAACATGTATTGTCTTTGTGGTTTATAACATGCATTAATGTCATAGAACATCATGACAGAACGTTATGATCAATGACTGGTTAACAGACACAATCATGCAGAGCAAAGGCATTGCATGGAGCATGCTTATTGTGCCTTTTGGCTTTGCAAACATATAAATAAATAAGTAGTTGAAGTATATATATATATATATATATATATATATATATATATATATATATATATATATATATATATATATATATATATATATATATATATATAAAGCCTTGTTAGATATGAAATAATGTTATTTCATTGCTTTTGTTTGGAGAAGGTAAAGTAAAATAGGAAAAAGTAGAATGACTTTTTTCAAGTAAAATAGAATAAACTTTTTTTTTTCCTATGATTTGGTAGAAAAAAAGTAAAGATAAAAAAAAGTTAACTTGTTTTATATATAGAAAATGAAAGCAGGGAAAAATTAGCATGTACCTAATTACATAATTACACTTGATCAAGTAATAAAATGTGAAAATCAATTTAAGGAAATATATATTTAGAGAGTTTTTTTATCCAGAAATTATATTTTTTTATATGTTTCCTTTATAATACAAAAATATATAATAATAACATAGTAAAAAATAAAATTGAGCAATCATTGTGCTATTTATTTCTCTCATTTATTTTTATAATAAGAAACTGAGTTATCAATTTTAATGAGGGAAAACTCTCACTTGACTATGGGTTAACTCAAATTTTAAATTCTTTCTACTTATTAAAATTTATGAAAGTGAATTTATCTTTGAAGGTTTGTATTTATAAAATCTTTTTTTTGTGCATATTATTATCATTAAATTATGTTATACTATATTTTAAGTTATAATAATTATTTCTGTAATTTAAAATATTGTATTAAGTATTATCGTTTGGAATATGCTACTTTCTTAAAATTTAAATTAAATTCTACTTATTTAAGTTCTAATAAATTTATTATATTTAAAATATTATTATAATATCGAAAACAGGTTAATATAATTAAAAAAAAAAAAAACTCCTTATCTTGATGGCATTCATTATTTGAATTGGATACCTAACAAACAATTGATGAAATTTGAAAATTTATTAGTAAGTTTGCATTAACAAAATGATAGCCTCTTTGCATGTGGTGATTGGTGAGCGCATGCATCATAATTTATGGATCGAACAAATAAAAAAATGATTAATTTCTCACTTTTTAATAAAATATTATTTTTTTCTAATATGTTTTTATATGAATTAATATATTTATAAAAAAAATGAGATTATGTCAGTAAAATTCTTTTAAAAATGAAAATACTTATTATTATTCGTTAATAATCTTTAAATTCCGTTATTCGTTAATAATCTTTAAACTCGGTAATAGAGATAGTATTATTTATATGAAATTGATAACTTTCTAAACGATCATATCAGAAAAAAATATACAAAAGAAAGAGTTTCATTCAACCGTTTTTTTTTTCTGCATCATTTATGGGATCATTTTTTGTTTGTGTTTTTGTAAAAATGAAATTAACAAAAAAAAAAAAAATACAAGCCAGAAAAAGAATTCATTTGACATTTACTAAACACAGAACTTGACATTTATGAAGCTTAAATTTCCAATAAAACTTGACATGTTACATAACCCTATCTTTCCAATAATTACATCTAAATTAGAATAAGATGTTAATCTACATTATTTTACAAGAAGTTACGTGAAAATAATTATTTAAGAGAGTAAATACGTAATTATTGGTATTTTTTTTAATGATTGTGACCTCTCTAAAATATTAGGTCTAGATTTTTATAAAATATTAAAAATTTAAAAGTTTAATTTTAGACGAAGATATAAAACAAATTTGATAAAATCACATTGCAATAAAATAATTTCTTTATTTTATTTTTATATTACTGCATTTATAAAAGACTAAAATTAGGTATTAATTCATTCCATCTGCATATATTCATTATTCACCAAGTCATAAAAGACATGGGAAATAATGGTTTTTTTGGGAATTATGTTCGTCAAATTATTTCTATCTTTATTTTCATCCTCTATTTTTTTCTTTTTCAACATTTTTTGAATTTTTATTTTAGAAGTAGGATACTAAATACATTGAGAATGTAAAAACGATAGAAGTATGATAAGCTTACAAGAAATCAGTACAAATTTTATTTTAACTCTGAATTAGTAAAAAATTACTTTATCTCAAAACTCACTGTCCCATGAAAATGTTTTTATAACAAATTTGACGAACATAATTCCCAGAAAACATTATTTTCCATGTCTTTTATGACTTGGTGAATAATGAATATAAGCAGATGGAATGAATTAATACCTAATTTTAGTCTTTTATAAATACAGTAATATAAAAAAATAAAAATAAATGTTAACTTGAAATTATGAAATTACTTTATTACACTGAAAGGGGAGGAAAGTGAGATGAAGAAGGTAGTGATAACAGAAAGAGCTAGTAAAAAAAGTAAAAATTGAGATAAATAAAATAAAAGAGAAAAGAATGCCTTAGAAGTATATATAATTGTATATAATTTTAGTTGGTTTGACATAATTATACGATATTGACTGTTGTGGTTTTTAATTTTAAACTTTTCTTTCATTAAAAATTGACGTATTTTTTACTTAATTAAGATTATAATTACATAAAATCTACCACAAAAAATACTAAATTTATTACCTGTTCACCTTTTTCCAAAATTATGTTTAATGTACATAACTTTTAGAAAGGAAATAACATGTAAAACCTTGATATAGTTGGACAAACATTTAATAACCAATTCACAACTTTGCTCCAAAACAAAAAAACACTTCAACCGGATCGCTCGATTAAAAACATACCTTTTTATTATCAGTTATCGACTTTTGCATTAGTTGTTTTAATCACCTTTTTCTTTCAGTATCTTCACCGGTTCATAAGAACATTTCGTGTATTCAGTCACCAATTTTCAGAATAATTAAAACTAAATATTTCCGTCTCCATTTGATTTGAGATAAGAACAGTAAAACAAATTGTACAAGCTAAAATAAAACCCAATTAAACAATAATTTTTATAGTAATATTGACATTAGTTACAAACAAAAAAAATTACCTAAGATAAAAATTATGCATCCAAATTTTAAATCAAAACTGAGAATTTAATATAAAACGAAACTCATCCACTTTATGCCTTATCGGCGTGTTGGGGGAATTTCAGTTTTTGATTCAAAATTTGGTAACACGACTTCTATCCTAATCGCAACAAGATGACTTAAGTAATTTTTTTGTTTTTTCTCATAATAAAACTATGGTAAAATGACAGAACACAATGAAAATCAATTTATAAATAAAAACGAAACTCAACCACTTTTATGTCTTATCCGCCACCTTGTAATTCAACCATTGTAAAATGGCAAAACATAAGAAGAAGGCTAAGGACTGCACGTATGAAGAACAACCTAAATTTACATTTTAAGGCATAGAAGTCAAATAACCATATCTAATTCAGGAAATCCAATTACCAAAGTTTTTTTCCTGCTCAAGTCCCAAATAAGAGAACCCAAAATTGACAAAAAAGAACAGGGAAATGTCAAAAGGGTTCTGGAAAACCTCACTTGCCACCCAAGGATGGAAATTGCCCAGGATCCTCAATTGACGGAGCTGCAACATTGTTGCCTGCATTTCCACTGTATCCTCCTCGGGAACCACGACCACGTCCCCGACCCCGTCCACTAGTGTTGTAGTACCTTTCCCCTTCAGCTGGCTTCAGAAACTCAGTGATGTTCACAGACTGAGAATAAAAGTCCAACCAAGGAAACAAAGTTAGGAGAGACAAACAAATTAGCAATTAAAATCAATAGATTGCATAATAGACCAAGACATGAATGAAGGGTGACAATTAAATTTCCTTCTAACACAAGTGCAATGAGAGAATGAACAATAAGGCACATGGAATCATCTAGTTATTGAATATAAACTTTTCATAACACTGACAATTTTAGTTCTGTTCTTTCATTTTAACTGTCCGAAAGTTAGGAGACAGGTCGAAAACAGTTTGAATTACAAAGAGAAAAAGATGCATTGCACATAGGTTCAGCAAATCTAAAAATGATTCATTTAAATCTACAAGGCAAAAATATATTTATCACTTGTTGAATTTTGTCATAATAAATAACAAAACAAATTAAAACAATTAAGACTAAAAATATTGTTCAACTGGATAATAGTCTCAAGGAAACCATCATCAACATACAATGATACAACGCATTTAGTTAAGAGCAGAAAACCAAAGAATCAAAATTAAAATAAACTCTAGATTATAGTGTTTGTAAAGGAACATAGTAAACAAATCATGTAGAACCTAAAACAATAATAGCAAAAGCAATTGTATAAATAAACAATACCCAACTATAAAACCAAACATGGTCCGATCATATCATTATAAACCTTGAATTTTAACACAATTGAATAGAAATATGATGTTGCATAATGACATATGAACCTCTTCAAACTGAACAAACAAACTGTCACTATAATTACAAGAAAAAACCATTAGCATAGATCAAAATGCCAATTAGGATAGATAAATATGCACGTGTCCAAGTAATAAAGTGTACACATAAAAAACTACTGGTTGCTTCCAGTGTAAAAAAGCTGTGATAAAACTTATTCCTTGCATTTTTTTCATAACTTACTCTACTGCTATCATTAAAAATTATGGCATCCTCAAAGTGGTTTTGAAATGTGCAAGTTAAAAAAATTAATCTAGTGTTCATTATGCTGCCAAATAGTAAGAAGTTATATTAGAAGCAAATTGGTCAAAAAATTCACCTTCTTGGATCTCTCCTCTTTCTCCAAAGCATCTTTACGTTTATCCTTGTCAGATCCCTAGAAATGTCAAACAATATCATTAGGCATCATTAATATCAAAATAATTATAAATTAAGGATAACATGGGGCCAAAAAATCTTACCAATTTAATAAATATCTCATCATTGTCTTTCTTGTTTGAAAGTGGCTGCATGGATGCAAACTCTTTGACATCCACCTTCCGGGTTTCAGTTTTGATTCCCTGCAGAGCCTTCCTTCTCTCTTCCAACACTTTCTCGTACTCTTCGAGAGTCATCTCCTACAAATTTCATTCAGCAATGGATGAACAAAAACCTACTAAAGCATATGCATGAGCAAGAAAAGAAAAGTGCAATCAAAACCCCAAGTTCCTACATTTTCTAAACTAAATCTTAATTTGAATGATCATTCATTCACAAGACATCTTCTGTTTGTCTCCTGACAATGTACTGCAGAAAATCTGGAATTTGCATTCAAAATAAATGGGCAACCAAAACTTTAATTGAATATTTACTTTGTCCTCAGGTTCCTTCTCTTCATTTTCATTAGCAGGACTCTCCTTGTTACCATCTGCAGCATCTTCCTCACCTGCTGGCTTCTCATCACCCAAACCCAAATTCTTTTCAGTTTGGTTTGCCACTTCCTCAGTCACCCTAGCATATTTAATATCCAAAGAAACAAATCATCAATAACTTCCAATGGACTAACTCATTTATAGAAATTGTGATCTGAACTTTGTTATTTATAAAAATTAAAAATTGCTTACTGAGCAATTTCATCGGATTGTGTACCCCAGTTTCCTCGTCCAGCACCATCTCGTTTGAATTCACTTCTGCAAACAGAACAGTTGATAACATTATTAGAGAGAAAAGAAACAGTACTAAAATAAAGAAATATTAGTCAGTAATGAATTATAGTGTTACCCTCGTCCAGTCCCACTGCGCCGTTCAAAAGCTCTTCTTGGGCGTCCATCTTCACCAACATCACCATTGCTAAAACCTCCACGTCGACCACGACCAATGCCACGATAGGGCCCACGTGGAGCACCATAACCTCGTCTTTCAGAGGGATTCCCAGCATCTTCAAAGGATCCTTGGTTAGCAGGGGCAGATGAGTTTTCATCACTGGGAAAATCACGCCCAAAGCCACTACCACCACCACGTCCTCGTCCATATCCTCGACCACCTCCTCGGCCACCTGCACGACCCCCATAAGAAGTCTCAGTTTTTGCCTCTCTCACTGTCAGGAAGAAAACCATTAGATGAGAAACACAGGGATATAATCCATGCAATGGCTGTTCAGGAAGCAAGGTAGCAACAAAAGCATGTTGAAATAAACTCATCTGAAAAGTCCAAATATACTAATGTAATACTTAATAAAGTAATTACAAAAAATAAAAACAGAGGATCAACAAGTTAATAAACATTTAAAGAGGATCAGGACCTTCCAACAAAGAAATCCAACATCTCAAAAACGTAAGATAAAATCTATCATGGTCATATCACACATGCCAAACAGATAGACAACAATCAAAACGTAACCAAAGCATGTTTAACCACAGCTATCATGGATATATCGCATACTCCAAACAGATAGACAACAACCAAAGCATGTTCTCAAGCACATCAACCACATCTATCATGGACATATCGATAGACAACAACCAAAGCATAGCATGTTCCCCCACACTTGTTACATAGGTTGAAAATATCATATTACTAATAACTTCCAAACGCTAAAGCCGATAAAACCACTGTCAAAAACAAAAAATTTCAAACTAAACTTCAACTGCATCAACAAAAAGCCACAATTTGCGCTCAATTGAAATAAACTTGACTTTTTAATTAATTATAAACAAAACACATTTCAATTACAAACAATTCAAAAATGTTCATTAGAGACAAAAAAACAAACCAAAATATAAAAAACCCAAACTAATTAATCAAAACTCGTTTCAATTGCAATACAAACTAAAATCTAAACTTTCTACATTTCATGACCCAATAAATATTATAAACAAAAACCAAAAAATGAAAAAAAAAATACGAACCAGTATAAATATTAAAAAAAAACAAAAAAAATTGAAAAAATAAATACAAAATAAAAACCGAAATGAGAGACTAACCAGCCTGAGAAGGAGGAAGCGGTTTGGAAGGCAATTGAGCCGGCTTGGCCGGTTGAGATGTCGCCGCGCCACTGCGGGTTCCAGGTTTGCCCTGTTCCTTCTTAGGAGTCACGGCTGCCTTCAAATGCTCAGCCGCGAGCAATTGCGACGGATCTTCAACGTCGTCACCCAACAAATCAAAGGGATTGGCAGTAGCCATTTCGAAACGCAACCCTTATCAGAAAAACTAAATAATATTTTTCTTAATCTCTCGGAAGGTGTAAAAGGATCAAAAGGAGGATTCCATAGTTAAATTGAGATAGGAATAGATAGGGAAAATGAGTAAAGAAGATGACGAGGGGAGAAAGAGAGTGAAGAACTAAACCCTAGCCGCAGAAAAAGAGGGTGAGGCGAGAGTGACACTACCCTAATCTCTATCTTCTCAATTTATTTATGCATTCTACCTTATTTTACCGTTTTACAAAATTTAATCTCCTCTGTAATTTTCATTTTTTTTTATTTTAGAATAATTTTTTAATTAATTATTAATTTTTATCTATAAAATAAAACACTTTATTAAACGTACTAGCTCAACTTAAAATTAAGAAATATGTTAATAAAATCAAGTTTCAGATGAAATTAATCTCATATACAAATAAATTTTAACAAAATTAAATAATAAATTTTATTAATTTTAAATTTTTCAATGACAAAAAATATCAAACACGCAAAATAAATTTGTTAAACAATAAAAAAGTTCATAAATATTAACTAACATTAAAGTGGTGAGATTTTGAAGTCTTAAACATTAAAAACGTTATGAAAAAAAGTATTGAACAAACTTACTAGTATTCACTCTAACAATTATATTAGGTTATTGTTTTAATTACCTAATGATTTTTACATGCATCCCTGATTTTTAATAAAATAATAAAACGGATAAATAATTATTCAATTGTATTTTATATGAACTTTAATGTTTTTGTAGAAAATGTGTAAAAAACAAATCATTTAAGTCAAATTTAAAGTCTAACTTTGAATTAAGACTGTAGAAATTACATGATGATTTTCAAAAATTTGACAAGAGTAGATGAGATAAACATAAATATTAAGACAGTAATGATAATTTTCAAGAATTTGATAAAAGTAAAAGAGATAAATATAAATATTAGAATATTAATTCATTTTAATATAATTCATTTTTTATAGTACATAAACCATAATATTAAATATTATTCTTAACATATTATACATATAATTTTTTATAAACTCCTTCATGTTTAACATAAATGAATATTTTTTTTATAGATTTATCCAAGTTTTATATATAAATATTTTTTCTATTAATGTAGTTTAATTTTTTTAAGTCGAATATGTTAGTAAATAATAAAAACGTATTTATAAAAAATAGTGCTCACGATATTATGAATAACAAATCTCATTATTCTAAGATATAGTTCTTTAAAAAATAGTGTTTGTAAGTAAACAAAATTATTATGATGTAAAAACTTAATTTTGTAAAAAGAAAATAGTCATTGTAAATTTTTGGTTTATATTTTCCCTAACTAAAAGAAGTATACTCCCCATAAACTTTATTTTACATAATATAGTACAATAGTAGTATATGTAATACCTCAACCACTATATATTTTATGAACGAATATACACATATATAAAAATATATATGAAAAGTTTTAAAAGAAACATAATAACTAAATTTTTTACTTGACTATTTATTAACACTCATTCTCAAGTCAAGAACGATAAATCAACAACACCAATTTGTTGGAAAATTAATAATAATAATAATAATAATCCTGATTTTGATTCTAACGATCAAACATAAACATAATCTCATACTCGATAAACATGTTGTAAACTGAATGCGAAAGCGTCACTGAATTAGCCATAATGATGATGTCTTTGTAGAAGCATCTGTATTGATCTTATGGTCTTCCACCTGAAGAGCACCTGTATTTCCCTCTTGATTTTCTCTCTTGATGGGGATAGAAAGAAAGGAACAAGAATGAAACTTATGTTCTGTCTATGTGCTCCCAGAAGGGGACCATGACCCTTTAGATAACCAAAATTAGGTTAATTACTTAAGTTTTAGTATTTCCAATTTGACCCCTCATCAAATTAGAAATTGCTCAATGGTTTCTACACAATTTTATTTTCATGACATATGCTTTTAGCCAAAACTTTAATTTAGTCAGCTCACTTTATTATTTGGCTTAATAAATAATGACCCTAACACATTTAAATTATGTATCATATATATACATGACCCAAATTTTGCCAACAATCTCCCACTGGTCACAAATATATATGTCCTTACAACCTTACAAATGTGTTAGACTTTATGAGCTCAAAATTGCCATTATATTCCTTTAGTATACTCCAAAAGCCCTGTCCATTAATCATATCAGGATATAAAACCAAACCAGCTTTTCATTGCATCATCGCAATTAAAACCAACAATGATTACTCATCCTAACATAACCAAATGACATGGATTCATCATGAAATGTGTAGCATGAAAAATTACGTAAAGGTGATCTGTACACGTCTATTTTCAACTGGTCCAAACTTTAACTTATCGAGATCGATATAATATCCTTAATGTACAAAGTGTAATGAATGAACGAAAAAACCGCATATCTATAGATAACCAAATATGTTCAAAAATCAATGTATACATATATGAAATTAAACATAGAACATAAAATATATGAAAGTGACTAACTCCCACTAAACCACAAATTCCTCAAACCGTAAAACACCCATGTGAGCAACATGCTCATGAAAGACCTTGGGCGAAGTCCTTTAGTTAGAGGATATGCTATCATGGAGTTTGTCCTTAAGTGTTCTATGGAAATCAGTCCACTTTGTACTTTTTCCTTAACAATACAGCTGATTTATTGTCACAATATAACTTAAGTGGTCTTTCAATGCCTTTCACAATTTGCGACCCTATGACAAAATTTCTCGACCATATTCCATGATTTGATGTCTCATAGCATGTTACAAATTCTTGACATCTTACAAAATCTGAGTCAGAAAACCCAGCGATCTCCAACTGGTCTGACCTCCTATATGTGAGCATATAATCTTTTGTTCTCTTTAAATATCTTATGACCCCTTTTGCTGCTTTTCAATGGTCTATTCCTGGATTGCTTAAATATCTGCCTAGAACCCCAACTATGTATATTATTTCTGAATGCGTACATACTTGGGCATAGATCAAACTCCCTACAACTGATGCATAGGGAATCTTTTGCATTTCCTCAAATTCTAAATTCTCCTTTGGGCACTGATTGAGACTAAACTTGTCTCCCTTTAAACTTGTGATACACACAATCATCAACAATATTCGTCTTGAAGCCAAATGAGTTTCATACCTTCTGGTAATGGGACAAGTTCCCAAACCTTATTGTCTTGCATGGACTTATATTTATCCTATTGCTTCAATCTAGTTTTGAGAGTTAGAACCTTGTATAGCTTGACGGAAGTTAACTGGGTCATCTTCCATTATATCATTATTTTCCTCATGTTCCTGAAGAAATACCATGTAATCATCCGAAATAGCACTTCTTCTTTCTCTAGTGGATCTCTGCAAAGTTATTAGCTCATGATGCACAGGTTCTTGAGGATCTTGAGTTTGTTCTTCATGAACAACCAATCATCTTGAGTAAGGGGTTCATCAACAATTCCTTGTGGAGGTTCCGAACTTACTTTATCAAAAGTAACTATTTGAATCGGTTCTAAAATTGTTACCGATTCTTCCTCCAAGATGAAGTTCTTAATCTTATTCTTCTCCCCAAACTCAATATCCTCAAAGAACGTAGCAGTTCCCGTCTCAAAAATTATCTTTAATGTGGGATCATAAAATTTATATCCCCTGGATCTTTCAGCATAACCAATAAAATAACTACTTATTGTTCGGGAGTCCAATTTCTTTTCATTTGGCTTATAAGGTCTTGCCTCAGCTGGACAATCCCACATATGGAAATGCTTCAGACTAAGTTGTCGCCCAATCCAAAGCTCATAAGGTGTTTTGGTAGCTGCTTTAGTTGGTACTCTGTTTAGAATATAAGCTGTCGTATTTAGTGTCTCTCTCCAAAGTGATTCCAGTAAGGTGGAATGACAAATCATACTCTCTACCATATCTTTAAGAGTGTAACACAAGCCCAAATGTCACGATTTGATTGTGACCTGAGCACTTGTGTCATAATGCACCTGAGTGAGTATTTTCAATTTTACGTTTAGTACCACGTGATTCTGTATTAAGGGTTTCATTATAGGTGGCCACAATATCAAGTAAATACTGATTATCATAAATCAAAAGTGAACCAGTTCCAACAATATCTAAATTAAAATACAAACTGAACTTATTGTTTCCAAATGAACACAAATTATCTAATTTTTCCAAATAAGAAACTGAAACCAAATTCCGTCTAAATGACGGCACAACAAAAGTGTCTTTCAAATCCAAATAAAAAACCAGTACTCAATAACAATTTAAAATGCCCTATAGCTTCCACCTCTACCGATTTGCCATCTCCAACATAAATCCATCTTTCAGAATCAATTGGCTTCCAGTAGTTTAGGCAACCCTTTCTTTTCACGCCAAACATGATATTTATCACATTTCTTCTTTATGTGTCCAGTCTTATTGCAAAAGAAATATTTGTTTTCTTGAGTTTGTTTCTTTTGTTCTGGACCCTTAGTAGCTTCTTTCTCGAGATCCTCTGATCTCTTTCTTTTGCCCTTAGCCTTGGAGGTGCTTGCAAAATGAGCACTTTCTGTCTTGTCTTGCTTTAGTCTTTCCTCTTCTTGTACGCAATGTGAAATGAGTTCATTAAGAGACCATTTATCCTTCTGACAGTTGTAAGATACCTTAAATTGATTAAACGTTGCAGGAAGAGAAATCAACACCAAATGAATGAGCAAGTCTTCTGAGAGTTCAAGCTTTAGTGCCTTGAGTTTAAAAACAATATTAGACATGCTCATAATGTACTCCCTGATATTTCCTTTGCCTTGATATTTCATGGAGATCAAGTTCTGAAGAAGAGTGCTTGCCTCCGCCTTATCGCTTTTTGCAAAGCGCTGCTCAATTTCAGTAAGAAATTCTTTGGCACTTGTGATATTTTCAAAAACAGTGTCCCTAAACACCTCCGGGATGCCACACTTAATGATCATTAGACTCATGCGATTTGAGCGATCCCACTTCTCATAATCTCTTTTCTGTTCAGAGGTACTTGAATCCGTAGGAGTAGGGGGTTGCTCAGTCCTTAACGCAAGATCCATATCCATGCAACCAAGAACAATATCAATGTTCTCTTTCCAGTCCTTAAAATTTGTTCCATTGAGGACCGAAACAAAATTTAAATTGGCAGATACAGAAGCAATTGTAGCTAAATTTAGATCTCGAGAAATAAACTAATTATGCTCACATTATATAAAAAATAAATAATATATATTCAAATAGTGGTTTAACCCATTTCAAGACACCCAATGCACCATCAATATCAAGTCTTTGGACAGTAATATTAACTGCTAGAGGTATCTTGTTGTAATAATCAAACATTGACAATAAAGCACGACCAACAACAAACCAGTCTTTGGATTGATTTATCATCGACAAAGCAAATCCTTATAATTATCACATGTTTATCATTACAAATGTGTATGCAATTCGACCAAATATTAATCTTCCTTTGGGTCGACTAATACTCGCATGAATATATACAAACACTAACATTCAATATTTTTCATGAATTGCCCAATTCAAGAGAAGTTACTTTGGTGACTTCTTGACTCAATTTGCTCACAAAAAATATTAAACTACCAAAAAATGAATATTTTATTTATATAATAAAACCAAATATTTAATATTTGCAAACTAATTCAAAAGAGAATCATCTCATTAGAATTCTACTAAGGATGAACATCTCCCTAAAATCTCATTAGAGATGAACACCTCATTTGAATAAATCAAAGGATGAAAAAAAGGCCTTATTTTCCACCAATACATAAAGGATGAACATCTCCCTAAAATCACACTAGGGAAGAAACAGAGATAGTTCTGAGTCTCTTTAGCATATTGCTCTAAACCCTAAAATGGAATTAAATAGTAATCACTCAAACCCTAATTTAACATCAAATTTTCCTTAAATTCCTAGGGGATAGAGGCAATAAAATAATAACAGCCACACATGTGGAAACATTCACCAGTTGCCTAAGATCCTCTATGTTGGGAACTCAACAAACACCACCCCCAATTCCAAACCCATAAAATTAAATAAAAACAAAAGATTCAAAAAAAGAACAAAGAACCCAATACAAGAAAGATTAAAATTTGAAACATTGTTTCTTTCTCAGTAAAACTTGAAACTTAAACCGAAATAAAAGGGAAAAACGAAGAAGAAGAATCCATAGCTTCCTCCACAGTTCCATCGAGCAGCGTAATCGGAGTGGGGATGTTACCCCCAAATTTAAATTTTAGGGTTCACAAAAATTGAAGATTATTCTCCACTTAGGGTTCATAAAATTGGGTAATTTGAATTGTTTAAAACAAAATTAATCCTAATTTTCATAATTAGGGTTCTATAAATTAAACAGACATGAATCAAATATGGACGGCTCTGATACCAATTGTTGGAAAATTAATAATAATAATAATAATAATCCTGATTTTGATTCTAACGATCAAACATAAACATAATCTCATACTGATAAACATGTTGTAAACTGAATGCGAAAGCGTATCTGAATTAGCCATAATGATGATGTCTTTGTAGAGCACTGTATTGATCTTATGGTCTTCCACCTGAAGAGCACCTGTATTTCCCTCTTGATTTTCTCTCTTGATGGGGATAGAAAGAAAGGAACAGGAATGAAACTTACATTCTGTCTATGTGCTCCCAGAAGGGGACCATGACCCTTTAGATAACCAGAATTAGGTTAATTACTTAAGTTTTAATATTTCCAATTTGGCCCCTCATCAAATTAGAAATTGCTCAATGGTCTCTACACAATTTTATTTTCATGACATATGCTTTTAGCCAAAACTTTAATTTAGTCAGATCACTTTATTATTTGGCTTAATAAATAATGGCCCTAACACATTTAAATTATGTATCATATATATACATGACCCAATTTTTGCCAACACAATTTTGTCAAGAAAATCATCAATTCACTTGTTCCATGCTGCAGTGTTTGCTTAAGCCCATATAAGACCTTGTTCAGCCTATACACTTTATGCTCAAGCCCCTTAAGTTGTTGCACATAAACCTCTTCTTCAAGAGGGTCATCAGAAAAGTTGATTTAACATCTGACTAGTGTAAGGACCAGTGAGCATTCATGGTAATAGCAACACCAATCTGATGGTTTCGATCCTAACAACAGGCACATAGACTTCATCATAGTTTATTCTAGCTTTCTACAAGAAGACTTTGGCTATAGGCTTTGTATCTTATAACCTCACCCTTTGGATTTACTTTAATCTTATAAACCCACTTGAGTGCAATTGGTTACAAGCCTTGTTTTCTATCTTATAACCTCCCCCTTTGAATTTACTTTAATCTTATAAACCCACTTGAGTATGATTGACTTCTTGTCTAGTGGTAACTTGATGGGGATATGAATATAAGCAAGGCCAATGATCCACTTGAAGGACTTGGAGGACCTATGATAAGGGCTAGAACAAGGGGAACAAAGGAAGTTATTCAACAAGTGTTGTTTATATTATTTGAATACAAACCTATATTTCAAGAAGAAAATACCAAAGTTGTAAATTGCATCATGCCCCAAATGGAGGAGGACTAATGCGTCACTTTATTTCAATCTTTAAGTTTGTTTAAATAATGACTCAATCTTTTGTAAAATTGGCTAACCAAATTATGTTTTGGGTTAATCAATTAATGGACTTTAGTTTGATTTTGTTTCAAGTTGTAATAAGGGCTCAATTGGAAACTTAGGCACTAACCTTTAGGAGATCAAGAAGGTGCATAACTGATCGACTTTTTGTTGCCATAATTTCGAGTTACAATCAACCATTAAGTAATTTTTAATTCCTAGGTTAATGGATAATTATTAACATTTATTTGCCTCCATTAAGTGGTTTTCAATTCCTAGGTGAATGAATATTATTAGCATTTATTTACCTCCATTAAGTAGTTTTCAATTCATAGATTAATGGATCATTATTAGCAATGGCGGATCTTGACCATTGATTTTGGGGGAGCCAAATAATATATTATTAATAAATAATAAATAAATATAAAATGGTGAAAGAAGATGAAAGGGTGAGCGGATAAAATTGTAAATGTATAAATAAATATATTAAATGATAATTAAGTTTGAGGGGACAAAATCATATACTATATAAGAGTTAGGAGTGATGAGAGGATAAAATTGTAAATATACAAGTAAATATATTAAATAATCATTAAGTTTGGGGGCCAAAATTATAAATTACATGGGAGTTACAAAAATTTGGGGCGACCACGACCCCCCTCGGCTTCCAAGAAGATCCGCCACTGATTATTAGCATTAATTTTCCTTTACTGAATCTTTGTAACTTTAATGACAAAACTTCTATATAAGATGAACCATTTTTATAAAAAATACAAGTTAAGTTTTATTTAGAAATACTAGAGTTTAGCTCTTTTATCTTGGTGAGAGTGATTCTCCTAAATTTTTGAGTGATTCAAGAACCTTTGGCTGCATCAAAAGACTTTCACATCCTTGGTGAGTTGTCTCCCTTGAGAAGAGTAATTTTTTCCTTCGACCTTTCACATTCACCTCTTTTTTCTTCACCAAAAACCTAATATTAATTTTGCTCAGATTTATTTTGTGGTCATAACTTTCTTTCTACTCGTCCAAATTGAGTATTTTTTAGCCTAAATTGAAATTCATAACAAGAACTTTCATCTCATTTTTGAATCACCTCAATGAAAGTTTTATAGCTCAAGATATCAACGTTTTTAAAATTCTGCCCAATCCTGAATCTTTCATCATTTTCTAATCCACTTTCTCACTAATTTCCTAAATTTTCTACAAGGTTTTAACCCTAAAGGTCCTAAGTCAGCCTTTATGCAAATGAGGTTCATATCATTTGGTATCAGAGGTCCGGTTTAAGGGTTTAAACGTTAAATTGGTAACATCTTTCCTTCATTCTCTTTTTACCAAGTGATTATCTTATTTTGTTCATATTATTTGTGATTGTGCTTAATCATTGCAAAAAAAAAAAAAATTAGGCCCTTGTGAAAATAAAAAATAAAAAATAAAGTTACAACCTTTTATAATTTGGTTAAAAGTGATAAAAAAAATTGGGCCGAATGTTTCATGCTTTTGAACAATTTGTTATAAGGTAATATATTAGTGATCTTGAAGAATTGTTGTTAATTTTCTTATTAATCAATTTTTCTTTTACCTATTTGTGTTTGTGATTTGTTAGCCTTTCTTGTCTACCTAGCCTTACCATGCACACATATTGGAGGGTTATTTTTTGTTGTGATCAAAATCTCTTGAATTGACTAAAAGTCTAAGGAGAATTTTAGTGGTAAAAGACAAAAATGTTTTCATTAGAGGAAAAGTCATAATTGTGTGATACACTTGAGTGTGGTGAGATTACAATATATTTTTTATTGTTACTTTTAATCTATTTGTTGTGATGACAGAGGAGGAAAATTACAATCAAGGAGCAGGACTTAGTCCTGTCCAAATGAGGATATTGATACAACATTTGGAAGGATTAATGATACAACATAATAATGAGCTCCATGAAAGATTGAATCGGTTGGAGAATAGAGGTCCAGAAGATGAAGAAGAAAGGATAAATAGGAGAAGGAATGATGGAGTAGCAAGACCAAATAGGTTTGAAGGAGTCAAGCTTAACATTCCTCCGTTCAAAGGAAAAAGTGATCCAGAGGCATACTTGGAGTGGGAGACGAAAATAGAGCATGTTTTCTCATGCAACAATTATGAAGAGACCCAAGAGGTGAGGCTTGCAGCTACAGAATTTTCCAACTATGCTGTTGTTTGGTGGAATAAAAGGAGAGAGCTAGAAATGAGGAGCCAATGGTTGCTACATGGATTGAGATGAAAAGGAATATGAGGAAGCAGTATGTGTCGGCTAGTTACTCAATGGACTTGAAATTCAAACTCCAAAAAGTTACTCAAGGCTATAAGGGGGTTGAGGAGTATTTCAAGGAAATCAATGTGCTCATGATTCAAGCAAAGATTGAAGAAGATGAAGAGGTAATTATGACCCAATTTATTGGTGGTTTGAATAATGATATACGTGATATTGTTGAATTGTAGGAGTTTGTTGAGATGGAGGATTTGCTTCAACTCAAAAGAAAAGGAGTGACCAAGAAGAGTTCTATCAACTTTGGATCTTCTAGTTGGAAGGAAAGAGGCAAGAAAGACGGGGTTGCTACTTCTAGTAGTTTCACACCTATTCCTACAAAGACTCCTTCAAAGTCCCAAGAACAATCCTTTAAAAGAAGTAGAGATGTGAAGTGTTTCAAGTATCAAGGCCTAGGACACTATGCTTATGAGTACCATAGCAAATGGTCCATGGTTCTTAGAGAGGGAGAATATATAAGTGAATCCGAGGTTGAAGAGGGAGAGGAGTGAGGACATTGAGGAGGAGGAGACTCTATAGGGAGATTAATTGATGATTAGGCGATTACTTGGTAGCCAATTGAAACTAATGGAAGAAAGCCAAAGAGAAAACATCTTCCACACTAGATGTTTAATAAATGAGAAGGTGTGCATGGTGATCATAGATGGAGGTTGTTGCACCAATGTGGCTAGTGCTAGATTAATGTCAAAGCTAAATTTAGCTACTAAACCACATCCTAGGCCTTATAAACTTCAATGACTTATTAAGGATGGAGAGGTGCAAGTAAGACAGCAAGTTGAAGTGGACATTTCCATTGGAAAATACAATAAGAAGGTGCTTTGTGATGTTGTTCCTATGGAGGCCAACCACTTACTTTTGGGGAGATCGTGACAATTTGATAAAATAGTCAATCATAATGGGTTCACCATCAAGGTATCTTTCATGCACTAAGACAAGAAGATTATGTTCAAACCTTTGAGTCCACAAGAAGTGTGTGAGGATCAAAAGAAAATGAGAGAAAAACTTCTTCAAGAAAAGAGAGAAAAAGAAAGTGTTAGTGAAACACTTGATAGGAAAAAGAGTAATCAAAAGAAGAGTGAAACACTTAAAGTGAGGAAGAGTTATTTAGCCACAAAAAGTGAGGTCAAGAGGTTAATTCTTGCTATACAACCCCTATACGTCTTGATTTGCAAAAACAAGATTTTAACCACTAATACATTTGATGATTTTGAATTTCCTTCTATTGTTAAATATCTTTTATAGGATTTCCAAGATGTGTTTCCAGTAAGTGTGTCAAGTGTACTACCACCTTTGAGGGGAATTGAGCATCAAATTGATCACATTCTGGGAGCTTCATTGTCCAATAGGCCAGTCTACAGAAGCAATCCACAAGAAACCAAAGTGATTCAAAGACAAGTGGATGGATTAATTAGCAAAGGTTGGGTAAGAGATAACATAGGTCCTTGTACTGTCTCAGTAATTTTGGTCCCTAAAAAAGATGGGACCTGACGCATGTGTTCCAATTGTAGAACCCTTAATAATATCACCATTAAATATAGGCATCCTATACCTAGGTGTCGCCACCGTCAGAAGAGGCGGTCGGAGCGACGTGATGGTTTTTATATGACTCGCGTTTTCTTTGAAAGAAACGGTTCAACACCTTTAGGCCATCCGATAACCGGGCTAGACCTAAAGGCGATGTTTTCGAATAGGTTCGAGGAGTCGCCATCCGTGTTTTAACCTTAAACACTGAAAAAGGTAAAAAAGAAAAAGGCAGTGGTTTTTAGAAAAAACCAACTTTGGCCATTACAACCAGAGTCGGGTAAGGGAGTTAGTTACATGTGGGGAAGGTGTTAGCACCCCCACAACGCCCACAACGCCACAAATTTATCTTCAAACCTGGTACATACAGCACATCATCAATGATGATTTTCCTACCATTATGATCCTTCAACACTACACATCCAATCCCTTCTGCATTGAGATTGCTATTGTCAGAAAATTTGATTTTGCCTTGAAACACATAATTAATCTTGATGAACCAATCTCTCCTCCTAGTCATATGCGTGGAGCACCCTGAATCAAGGTATCAAGAAGAGGTTTCTTCTGAATTTATATCACTGGTTTTAGCTATCAACATCACCACATCTGAATTTGAAGAAGTTTAATCTTAAGCTAAATTAGCTTGGTTCTTTGGTTTGTTCTTAGAACCTTCACTATCCCATCATTCACATGCAAAGTGTTCATAATTCTGACAGTTGTAACACTTCACATTCTTTTTGTCAAACTTTCATTCTTTATCATCATTAAAGGTGTTCTGCTGCTTTTTTTTTTTTTTTTTATCTTTCTTATTCTTGAAAATATACCTATTTTCTCATATTATTTTCTTCTTTTTGAAAATTTTCTTTTCTTTTGAGGTGTTATCTTTTCCCCTTTGGACTGTTCTAACTTAAAGATCCTGCTCTTAATTATATCTCCTCTCATTAATCCTAATCTCATGCACTTCAAGAGAATGCTACAAAGCTTCTACCTCCATCTCCTCTAAGTCTTTTGTTTTTTCAATTGTCACTACAACATGATCAAATCTCTATGACAATATTCTCAGAATCTTATCAACAACTTGCTAGTTAGTGATTATGTCTTTACAGGCCCTCATTGCATTCACATGTTCTTGAACTTTATCAAAGTAATCAACAATGGTTTCATTCTCATCCATGTTGAGAAACTCAATCTGCCTCCTCATGCATCTTGACCTTCTTGTTCTTGTCTCCATCTCCATAAGTCTTTAGCAAAATCTCCCAACACTCTTTCGTTGTTGCACCTTAGGAAATTTTATTGAAGATCTTCAGTCTAACACATTGGTAAATGAGAAATCTAGCCTTGTTGTCGAACTTTTGAAGATTCTTGAAGTACTTTTTGGCTTCTTCCGTAACATTGTCTCCAAAGTCTTCAAGCCCACTCATCACCACATCCATTACATCTTGAAACCCAAAGACAACTAACATCTTTATCTTCCAATCTTCGAATCCCTTTCCATCAAACATCAGTAGTGTACCTTGAATGATACTCACATTCCTAGCCATCTTGAATATATAAATCCAAGAGCTTCACTTATCTTGATACCTTCAATTCTTCTTTGATATTTTCAAGATTGTTCACCACTAAGGAGAATAATCATGCACTTCACACATTGAGGCTCTCCCAAACGCTAACAACAAAGATTAGAAAGTCTCACTTCACTCACAGGATAAACATTGCTCTTGATACCATGTGAATTTCAATGTAACAGTACATTGGTTTATCACACATAGATAAAAAAAATGAAGAACAGAGAAAAACAAGATGAGAAAACAGGTGATACTTTCAAGAATAAGAAATATCACAAGAAACAATAGAACACCTTTAATGATGATAAAGAATGGAAGTATGAAAAAAAGAAGGTGAAGTGTTACAATTGTTAGAAGTATGACCACTTTACACGTGAATGTGCTAAGAACAAGTCAAAGAACCAAGCTAATTTAGCTCAAGATGAAGCTTTTTCAAATTCTGATGTGGTGATACTGATGGCCAAAACCAGTGATATAAATCTAGAAGAAACCTCTTCTTGGTACCTTGATTCGTGGTGCTCCACGCTGTAGACCCCTAATTTTGCCCGGCCTCTCAAAATAAAGGCTAGGGAAACTTCACACGAAAATAAAGTTCACCCGGCTTCATATCAAAAACCGAGAAAGACCTCCCGCAACAAGACGGGGTTCACCCATCCACACAATAAAGACTAAGGAGACTTCCTACACGAAGATAAAGCTCGCTCAGAATCTTAATAAAGGCAAAGAAGACTACCTATATGAAGATAAAGCTTCAACGGACATCTATCGGCATCAATCTACGTCCGAAAAAGGAAAGGAAAACTTCCCAGGGGTCCCAGAACGCGAAAACAGGTCAAGACAGGTTGGGACAGCCGTCCCAAACATCAAAAGACAAGTGAGACGCACGTCTCACCTTTGGGACGCACGTCCCAAGCCCCAAAATTCAAGTGGGACGGCCGTCCCAACCCAAACTGGCCGTCCCACTCTCCCCCCAGCTTGGCCCAGTGCAAAACGCGCAGTTGGGACGACCGTCCCAACCCAGACGACCGTCCCAACCCAGACGACCGTCCCAGATTTCCAGGCAGCGAAATCTATAAATAGGAGCCTCATTTGTCATTCTCCACACCCCAGACAACTCCAAGACTTGTCTTCTTCTCTCTCTCCTTCGAATGATCTCTCTGATTTGTTGAACATTCAAGGACTTGATGTTGCAAATAATGATCATGAAGAATGTTGATTTTGATGATGATCCAAGAGCTTAAAGACTTAGAGTATTGAAGATTGAAGATTGATGATTTCTGTATTGTAATAACTCTGTTTTAGTTTGATTGAGTCTGTAATTATAGAATCTAAGATAGCCGGTACATAGTCTGTAACTTAGAAGCTTCAAAAAGCTCAAATTTATCATTCAGAGCTCGACTTTAATCGATTAAATAGGTAAATAATCGATTAAAACAGTGAGAAAACCATTTTCTCGTACAAACTCATTGCTTTAATCGATTAAACGACAAAATAATCGATTATTCGCATACGTTCAGTACGGATAATCGATTATTTCACCAAATAATCGATTAAACCAGAGAGTATTGGGTTCTGACGTATTTGGCTCTGTTTTAATCGATTATTACTCCAAATAATCGATTATTCCAGTCTGTTTCTGATTTTAAACTTCAAACAAACCCTATTTTCGAAAACACAATTACCAAGAACCCTAGTTTCGAAATCCCCAAATCCTAAACCCTAATTTCCCTACTTAAACTCTCCTTTGGCACTCAGAAACGAAGAACAACCTTTTCCATACAAAAGTTAAGTGCTGTGAGTGCTAGAGAACTGTTTGTTGCAAGGAAAGGGGGCTTTTGGAACCTGGTGTGGGCTAGAAGCGATAAGAATCACTAAGTGGAGTTCTTAGTGGATTGTGTGCTGTGCCGTCTCTGGGGAAAGTTGTTCTTCATCTCTTGTGGGTTTCAAGAGAGGTGTCATCTTTTACTTTATCTCTTCCATTGTAATTTGTATTGTAACAATTTGTTTATAGTGACAGCGTTAATCCTCTGTTGAGTGATTAGCAACTGGACGTAGGGTCTTTTGATCCGAACCAGTATAAATTTCCTGTGTAAGACTCTATCCCTTTCTCTATTTACATTTACACAATTTTTAATCGGTAAAATTTGGGGAAAATTTTGAAAACCTAATTTTTATTAAGAAACCAATTCACCCCCCCTCTTGGTTTTTGTCCGACCACGCGATCATTCCGCTGCGCGATTCTAACAAGTGGTATCAGAGCTTGCTTTGATAGTCATTCAAATTTTTGAAAATGGCCGGACAAAATCAAACTTTTGCCGAAGGTGCGTCTATCAACAGACCCCCACTTTTTGCGGGTCAAAATTATCCTTTCTGGAAAGTACGTATGCAAATTTTTCTAGAGTCTGTTGATAGAGGCATTTGGGACGCTATTTTAAACGGTCCTTTTATTCCTAAAGTTTTTGAAAATGGAGTAGAAGTACCAAAACAATTTTCTAGATGGTCGGATGAAGAAAATAGGAAAACCCAATATGATGTTAGGGCTAGAAATATAATTTCATCTGCTTTAACCCTTGATGAGTTTTACAGAATATCCACTTGTAAGAGTGCTCAAGAGATGTGGGCAAAACTAAGAGTAACTTATGAAGGAACCGATGATAGTGACTCAATTTCGGAATCAAGCGACTCAGAAATAGAAGCTAACATTTGCTTGTTGGCAAATGACATCATTTCTTCCGACTTTGAGGTTAGTGATTCCGACTCATCCTCAAGTGATGATGAAAATGATGTTGATGAATTATAAAATGCATATAATGAATTGTTTAGTGCTTTTAAGGACTTGAACAATAAATACAAAGCTGTGAAAAAGAGTTTAAGTAGTTCCAAAATGGAGGTAGAGTCCTTAAAAATGAAAATCACATGTTTAGAAGAAAAGGAGTCCTTAAAAACGAAAATTTCATGTTTAGAGGAAAAGGAAACCTTAGAAACGAAAATTGTATGCATAGATGAGAATGATGATAAGACTATAGCATGTGCATCATGTAAAGAGTATGAACATGATATTGATTTACTTAGACATTTGCTTGATAAAGCTAAAAAGGAATTAAGTGATAATTATAAGAATAAGGATAGTGTTCAAATTAAAGAAAATTGTCATGTTCCTTTGAAAAAGCCTAAAAGTAAAAATAGAAGAGTATGGGTTGAAAAAGGAACCAAAACTTCAATAGTTAGAAATGCATCATATTCAAAAGTTACATCAAATGCATGCTTTTATTGTATGAAACATGGTCATACTTCAAATAGGTGTAAAATTAAACATTTTGGTGTTCCTAAAGGCAAATATATTTGGGTTCCAATTGTTAAATAAATTTGTTTGTCTCTAACCCCAAGGACCCAAAAGTTATGGGGACCTAAGTTTACTATGTTCTTGTTTTGTAGGAAACTTCCAAATCAAAGAAGTCTATGTGGTATCTTGATAGTGGATGCTCAAAACATATGACTGGAGATAAAACGAAATTTGTAAGTTTCAAAGCCAAAGAACAAGGATATGTGACTTATGGGGATAACAACAAAGGAAAGATTCTCGGAATTGGAAACATAGGTGGTACAAACACATTGGAGATTAAAGATGTGCTTCTTGTTGATGGACTAAAGCATAACCTTCTTAGCATAAGCCAATCGTGTGACAAAGGATTCAAGGTAACTTTTGAAAGCAAATTTTGCACCATACATTTAATAGATTCCGAAAAAGTAGAATTAAAAGGCATTAGGCATAATAATATATATTTGATTGATTTGGATTGTTTACATGAGTCTAGTATAACATGTTTAGTTGCTAAGGAAGAAAACCCTTGGTTATGGCATAAAAGAGCGGCTCATATAAACATGCATCACTTGAATAAATTGATATCAAAAGACTTAGTTATTGGATTGCCTAAGTTAAAATTTGAAAAAGATAGATTGTGTGATGCATGCCAAAAAGGTAAACAAGTAAAATCATCATTTAAATCAAAGAATGTTATTTCCACTTCAAAACCCCTAGAATTATTACATTTAGACTTATTTGGACCTTCTAGGATAAAAAGCTTTGGTGGAAATTATTATGGACTTGTAATTGTTGATGATTACTCTAGATATACTTGGACATTTTTCCTAACTATGAAAAGTGAAGCTTTTAAGGTCTTTAGAAAGTTTGCTAAACAAATTCAAAATGAGAAAGA
This sequence comes from Sphenostylis stenocarpa, assembly GCA_963425845.1. Taxonomy (NCBI): domain Eukaryota; kingdom Viridiplantae; phylum Streptophyta; class Magnoliopsida; order Fabales; family Fabaceae; genus Sphenostylis; species Sphenostylis stenocarpa. The sequence goes on from OY731401.1 coordinate 34,129,495, forward strand.
CCTAAGAATTAAAGTTTTAAGAAGTGACCATGGTGGTGAGTTTCAAAATGAAAAGTTTGAGAATTATTGTGAAGAAAATGGAATATTACATAACTTTTCTGCTCCTAGGACTCCCCAACAAAATGGTGTAGTTGAAAGGAAAAATAGGTCATTAGAGGAACTTGCAAGAACTATGTTAAATGAATCTAATGTTCCTAAATATTTTTGGGCTGATGCGGTTAGTACGGCATGTTATGTTTTAAATAGAATGCTCATTAGGTCAATTATTAAATCTACTCCATATGAATTGTTTAATGGTAGAAAACCTAATGTTGCACATTTAAAGATTTTTGGATGTAAATGTTTTGTGCTAAATAATGGAAAGGACAATCTAGGAAAATTTGATTCAAAAGCTGATAAGGGCATTTTTCTAGGTTATTCTCTAACTAGCAAGGCATATAGAGTGTTTAATAGGAGAACTTTAAATATAGAAGAATCTATTCATGTTACCTTTGATGAGATTGTAGACCTTGGGGGAAATCCTCTTGAGTCAAATAAAAGACTTGCAGGTGATGATGAATATATAAGGGAGGCTCTTGATGAACTGTATTTAGAAGATAATGAGCCTTCTCAAACTCCTCAATCAGCAAAGGAAACTGCAAAATAGAGTATGTAGACACTAAACGTCAATTAGCAGATATATTTACTAAGCCTCTACCCAAGGATAGATTCTATGATCTTAGAAGAGACTTAGGGATATTAGAAATAGCTTAAAATCTGCTTAATTTGATTGTTTCTGGATGATTGTTATGTTAAAATTCGTGGTGTAGCATGTTCATAGGTTATTATGCATATAAATCTCAAAAACTTGATATAGCCTCTGGAATAATCGATTACTGGAAGTGATAATCGATTATTTTCCCTCAAAACGTCCAAAACAGGTATTCTCCTTTGGAATAATCGATTATTTCGTGAAATAATCGATTAAATGCCTCAGATAATCGATTATTTGCTAGAAATAATCGATTAAAGCTGTCTGATATAGAGATAATCGATTATTTTGAGATATAATCGATTAAATGCGACCAGTCTTGCCTCCTAGCCGTTACCAACAGATATTTTGCCATGGAATCTCTTCTATATGACCGTTGGAAGTATTTTCCCTATATATATAGAGACCTCTAGTTCAATTATACTCACTTCTAACTCTTGCAATCAAGTTTTTCTTGCAATCTATACTCTCTTTGCCTCATTATTCCCTCACTTGTCTCCAAATCTTCTTCATACTTCATCTATTCTTTCAAATGGCCTCATCCTCTCGCCCTAAGATTCCTACAAGAAGAAGATCTGCACCTTCTTCTCATTCCCGTCCTAATTCTGTTGAAGGATGGATTTCTGATACGGAAGGTCAACAGGAATTTCTGATGTACTGGAAGGAACGTGCCGTCATTTCTCCTAAATTCCTAATTGGTGAGCAATTCATTCATAGAGGATTTAACTTTCCTAATCTTCTTGAATTTCAAGGAGTTCTCCCATTTATCCAAATGCAAGGTACATACTATCCTGACTTAGTTAGGGTATTTTATTCTAGATTTAAGTTTAGGGATCAAATTGCTACATCCCGTGTAAAAGGGGTTACCATAATTCTAGATGATGATATTTGGGAAAACGTTGCCCACTTCCCCATTAGAGAAGATGCTATTAATGTTTATGGTGAGCTAGATGACTTTGATAGGTTCTTAGCTTATCGATCTTTTCTGCGGAATCCCTCTATGGAGATTGGGCGTATTCTTCATGCTGGACCTTTGAAGAAGGAAGAACGCATGATTCTTCATTTGCTTGTCTGGATTTTATGTCCCCGGGCCACAAATCATGCCCAATGCTCTTCTATTGATCTTCGCATTATTCATGCCATAATGAATAATGAACCTTTAGATTGGGGTGTTCTTGTCACAATGACAATGTTAAAGGCCAAACGTCATCCAACATTCAAAATTCCATATGCTCTTCTTGTATCCCGAATTCTTGAATATAAAGGAGTCAATGTCGAAGGTGAACAAGTTGTCCGAACTAATAACTTAAACCGCATGCTAGACAACACATTGATTCATCTCCAAATGGTGCAGGTAAATGACATCTATGTTCACAAAGATGACGTCCAAAATCAAGGTGATGCAATTGAAGACTCTGATGAAGATATGCCTCCAAGACTGAGTTTCCCTCTACCCAAATCCAAAGTGTTGGAACATCCTCTTCGCATCAAGAAACAAGACAATCTATGGAAGATATGTTATCCGACATGAATCAAAGAATGCAATCGTTCTTCACTCTTTCTGGTGTACTGCATGAGGAGTTAATTCGCCGTATATCTGATGTAGATGATAAAGTGTGTAGTTTAGAGAATAGATTTGATGCACACTTTAATGATCATGATAGTGAAGAATTTTAAATTCTGTTATGTATTTTCTTTTGTTATTGTCTTGATGTTGTAATGGATGAATGATTATGAAATAAAATATGATGCTTCTTTCATGCTATGATTAAGGGGGAGCTTTCTCTAAATTATGCATATTTTGAGGGGGAGATCTAATGTTTGTTCTTTCAGAGTTCTTTTTGATTATAATCAAAATAGGGGGAGAAAAATTTAAAGCCTATATTCAATTTTAAATTTTATCTGGTATGTTTAATGTGTTTGTTAGTATGACAGATAAAACAGGTTATTACAAGGGCTTTAAAAAGATAATTTTGATCATCATCAAAAAGGGGGAGATTGTTGAACATTCAAGGACTTGATGTTGCAAATAATGATCATGAAGAATGTTGATTTTGATGATGATCCAAGAGCTTAAAGACTTAGAGTATTGAAGATTGAAGATTGATGATTTCTGTATTGTAATAACTCTGTTTTAGTTTGATTGAGTCCGTAATTATAGAATCTAAGATAGCCGGTACATAGTCTGTAACTTAGAAGCTTCAAAAAGCTCAAATTTATCATTCAGGCTCGGCTTTAATCGATTAAATAGGTAAATAATCGATTAAAACAGTGAGAAAACCATTTTCTGTACAAACTCACTGCTTTAATCGATTAAACAGCAAAATAATCGATTATTCCGTATAGTTCCGTACAGATAATCGATTATTTCACCAAATAATCGATTAAACCAGAGAGTATTGGGTTCTGACGTATTTGGCTCTGTTTTAATCGATTATTACTCCAAATAATCGATTATTCCAGTCTGTTTCTGATTTTAAACTTCAAACAAACCCTATTTTCGAAAACCCAATTACCAAGAACCCTAGTTTCGAAATCCCCAAATCCTAAACCCTAATTTCCCTACTTAAACTCTCCTTTGGCACTCAGAAACGAAGAACAACCTTTTCCATACAAAAGTTAAGTGCTGTGAGTGCCAGAGAACTGTTTGTTGCAAGGAAAGGGGGCTTTTGGAACCTGGTGTGGGCTAGAAGCGATAAGAATCACTAAGTGGAGTTCTTAGTGGATTGTGTGCTGTGCCGTCTCTGGGGAAAGCTGTTCTTCATCTCTTGTGGGTTTCAAGAGAGGTGTCATCTTTTACTTTATCTCTTCCATTGTAATTTGTATTGTAACAATTTGTTTATAGTGACAGCGTTAATCCTCTGTTGAGTGATTAGCAACTGGACGTAGGGTCTTTTGATCCGAACCAGTATAAATTTCCTGTGTAAGACTCTATCCCTTTCTCTATTTACATTTATACAGTTTTTAATCGGTAAAATTTGGGGAAAATTTTGAAAACCTAATTTTTATTAAGAAACCAATTCACCCCCCCTCTTGGTTTTTGTCCGACCACGCGATCATTCCGCTGCGTGATTCTAACATGATTGCCTTTAATAGGTAACAATCAGTTAAGGAATTTGTATTCCGGCATTCGATTCTTCTAGAAAATTTTAGTCAAGTCAAGTTTATTCGAGAGGAGAGTCGTTGTAGAGTGAAGGATTGCCGCAAAGCGTCCTCTGTATAAAAGACTTATAATATAAAGCTTGCTTCGGAGGTTCTTCTCAATTCTCTTCCCTTTTATTGCTTTATTTACTGCTTTTTGTATGCAATGTAGATAAAACCATGTAGATAGCCATATTTAAATACTGTACGAATAAAATAGGGTAATAGCGTAATTTCTTGTAATCTTTACTTAAATGAATTAATCCGTCATAGGGAACCCGAAAGGGGCATTGTGGGGTGCTAATACCTTCCCCACACGTAACTAACTCCCTTACCCGACTCTGGTTATAATGGCCAAGTTTGGTTTTTATTAAAATCAATGCCTTTTTCTCCTTTTCCAATGTTTATGGTCAAAACATTGGTGGCGACTCCAAAAGAACCCTTTTCGAAAACCTTGCTTCTATTAGAGGATAGTTCAGCGTTGAGCGCCTTGGAAGCAATGAACATATTTTTAACAAAAAACGCGAGTCTCAACCATCTTTTCGCGACCGCTCGCATTAACGTTCGAGATGTCCCAGGACGTCGGAACGGACGGCGGCGATAGATGGCGACTCCACTAGGGAAGCTAGAGAGTTGATCCCATTTAGTGATGGATAAATTCAAACTAAGTAAAGATTTGAAATTACGCCTCTACCCTTTTCTGTATTTTTATTGTATGGCTTTAATAACTGCTGTATGATTACTTCTGCAAATTATCTGAAATATAAATTGCACACAAAAACCCTTGCACACAACAGTCCCTCTATACCCGGGGGCAAGAGTGAATACCTATAGGGAGTGGGTGGCAGATACGACCGGCTTGTTGGCACACGGGGCTACAACCGTTGTCGGAAACCACCAACTCAAGGTGATAACTCTCTTCTTTTGGTCTAAGGATGTCGACACGGAGTTCCGTGCATGACCCGAGGACTGAGAGATTGAGAGGTCCCTATAATGGGGGCACCTTGGGGACCTTTGGCCTTGGTGAGAACAGTTAGAACCGCCTAAACCAAGCACGTTTCTACAGGAAAACCCTACCTCGTGATTAAATAAGCGTGGCTCTGCTCGTGGATGTATGAATTGTGTGTGCATACGTTTGCTGCATTTGTATTGATGCATTAGCATAGGGTAATCATACAACAAACAAAAAAATGAAAAACCCTAAAAATCACAAAAAGTGATAAGATAAAAGACCTTTTATCTCGGACAGTCTTCAGTTAAGCTAGCCTGGTTTCAGGTTCTTTGTAAGCTAAGTAGCCACGTTGACCGACAGAAGAGATAAAGGGTCATAAAAAATATAAAAACAAATCAAAGCCATGAAAATACCTCTGGTACAAAATAAAAGTTTTTTAACAAAAGTCCTATAATTCATACCACTTGTTGCTCATAAAAATAAAAAGAGAAGAAAATAGGACTCTCTTCATTAAAATCCATAAACATTCATATAGATAAGCTTTCTTTTCAAGAAAAACCCAGTACTATCATGCATCATATTAGGAATAAAACATGATAATACTTAGAAAAATAAACACTTGCATACATGCATTTACAAAAAAATCATCCTCATATCATGCATTTTCACTTTTGCTAGATAATGGAGGGATCCGGTAATAGACAATTAAAGAAAGTGGAGATCCTTCTATGCTGTGTAGAGAAGTTAAGGCAGTTGTGTACATATATGCCGCCAGAGGTCTGTGCTAGTTTTGAGAAGTCTTATGGAAGAATTCTTGACCTCTTGAAGATCAGTATTGATCCGATATTTGTTAGAGCATTGGTCCACTTCGGAGTCCCAATCTACACTCGCTTTGAGTTCTCGCAGTTTGACTTGGTACCAACCTTAGAAGAATATGAACTCATGGTCAGATGGCCTCAGTCAGTTGGGGTCTATGTTTGCTCGGGAGTATACGTAGCCGTGAGTAAGGTTGCTACTATCATACGACTGCCTCCTCATCAATCCACCCTAGAGGGAAAAGGGAATATCAGAGGTTGGAAAATGGTTGTAATAGAAGACCACTTGACCTCTTTGGCTGAAAATAAAGATTGGTCTACATTCAACAAAACTCTAGCATTGGCAATGTTTGGAATCATATTATTCCCATTTCATGTGAACATTGTGGATCATGCTGCAATAAATGCATTTTTTGCCTGGGATGTGTACTCAAAGAGTCCTATACCTGCAATCCTCGCTGACACCCTGCTTTCCGTAGACTTCTGCCGACAGAAACAGGGGAAAACACTTAGATGTTGCACTTCATTGCTATACGTATGGGGCGTCACTCACTTCTACGCTTCAAGCCACATGGGCGTATTTCCTGATCCTCTAAGGAGTTTTTCAAAAATCCCTCTTCAACATCGTCAAGCCTTAGAGTGGAAGACCGAGTTAGAAAGCTGGAACATAGAGCACGTATCATGGGTTTGCCCTTGGTTCCAACCCGATTATATTCTCATACGATGTGGAGATTACCTGAGCATACCACTTCTAGGTCTCAGAGGTTGTATAGCCTACTCTCCTAAGATGGCTATGAGACAACTTATGAGAACCCAGACCGCGCCAACTCAGGAAGAGCTCAGAGGGCTGAGTCTATGCCATTACTCCCATAGCTTTGAAGAAGTATCCACTTTCCGGAAAGCATGGGAAAGACCAGTCTATATAGGGGATAAAGAACTTGGAAAGGTTAGGTATCTACATCCCATGAATATGAAGAATGAAGGAAAAATAGAGGGATACCCCAACCATTTGCTGCATTCACTACAACGTTAGTCAGTGAAGAGCTACAATTGCAGGTCAATTCCTTAAACAAGAGGGTTGAAGTCATGGAAGCTCAGCTAAGGGCTTTTGAAGAAAAAGAGCAAGAATCAACCCTTATAATAGATGGTCTAAAAAGGCAATGTAGAAAGAAGGACCACGAAATAGAGCATCTTAAGAATGATTGTGCTGATTATTAGGAAGAGACTAAACAAGCATTGAAGATTCCGAGACTTGAGCAAGATAGTCTGTTATGGGACATGAATGACGAAATAGCACATCTTGAGAGCACACTTGCAGAACAGGCAAGAACGATCAAGTTAATACAGGATGACCTAGCAAATACTCGGTCAGAAGCACAGAAGTGGTGGGAAACCGCTGAAAAATACAGAGTAGACCTAGAGGAGCTACATGAGAAAGAAAAAGATGGATTAGCTCAGTATGGTCAATTACTTCTTGAAAGAGACCGAATAATAAAGAGGTCTGATCAGCAGCATGCCTTGATCGTTCATCAGGAAGAGAAGATAAAAGAGGCTCGTCGATATAGTGAAGATATGAGCCGGGCGGTATCTGAGCAAATCAAGACGCTCAAAAATCACGTGATAACAGCTGAAGACGAATTACGAAGAAAGCCTAATTTACCTATAGGATTCTTCAAACTTTTTCGCTTTTGTCAACACTTGCTTCAAAGCATTGTATAAAAGGATATACACTTTCTAATAAAAGGATTTTTTTTCCTCCTTAAATTGTCTATTGCATTCATAAGTTGCATACATTCACATATCCCTCCTCGTTTTAATAATAAAAATAATAAAAAGAAAGGATTAACTGATGTACTTTCCACAAATCAGAAAAATGGAAAAGAAGCCTTTCGTCATCAAAATCTCTACGACGGTCGATAAACCCGAAGATAATAACAAACAAGCACCGTTAATCATTCCAATCGATAAAAGGGAAGAAGCAATAACACCTTTACGTTTATTCGTGCCGCGTCCTTTCCCTTATTCATCAAATAAAGCTGTACCTTGGAGATACTCAGAAGAATTGCCAGTTAATCAAGATATCTCCAATATAGCCGATATTGGGGGCATGACTCGAAGCGGAAGAATATACTCCCCCAAGGAATTACAAAAAAATACTCCTAAAGAAAAGGCGAAAAATAAGGCCGAAGAAGAAAGGGAATCCAAGGAGGAGACAGATGAGTTACTCCAATACATAAGACAAAGTGAGTACTCTATCATTGATCAACTCAATCGTACTCCAGCAAAGATAACTTTGTTATCACTCATCATGAGTTCGGAACCGCATCGAAACGCATTGTTAAAGGTTTTGAATGAATCATTCGTTCCGCATGCAATATCCCAAGACAAGTTTGAAGGAATTATTGGTAATATTACAACCAATAATCACCTTACCTTCACTAATGAAGAACTCCCTATTGAAGGGTCCAATCATAATAAGCCCTTGCATATTTCTGTCAAATACAAGGAATATCTCATTTCCAAAGTACTTGTGGATAATGGGTCATCCTTAAATGTTATGCCTAAAAGTACACTCGACAAGATAACAGTGCAAGGAACCCACATGCGCCCGAGTAATACAGTTGTTCGAGCCTTTGACGGATCAAGACGAGAAGTAGTAGGAGAGATCAGTCTACCAATCCAAATTGGCCCTACTATCTTCAACATAGACTTCCATGTGATGGATATCACGCCAGCATACAGTTGTCTCCTTGGTAGACCTTGGATTCATAGCGCTAAGGCAATACCTTCAACGCTCCACCAGAAAGTCAAGTTTGTGATAAATGATAAACTCGTCACAGTTCAAGCTGAAGAAGACTTTCTAATAAGCAAACCGTCTGTCCAACCATATGTGGATGCGGCTGAAGAGGCTCTTGAAACATCTTTTCAAGCGCTCGAAATTGCCAACATAGAAAGATTCCCTGCTAATATAAAGGTGGCCCATATGATGAAAAGATATGGATATCGCCCAGGACAGGGGCTCGGAAAGAATGCTCAAGGGATAAGAGAGCCACCAGATTTCAAGGATAACCCGCTAAAGTATGGTTTAGGGTACGACCCCACAAAAGATCAAACCATACAGAAAGTAGGGAAGTCTTACCCCTCGAAGACGATATTCCGAAAAGGAGGGGTATTAGTGCAAAGGGTAGCATTAGTCATTAGGTGTCCTTCTTCCGATTCTAAGGGATGTAAACCTAGTGACTATTAGAGATCACTCCTCGGGGTATGCCCGACCCCCGAGCATCTTTAGGGCACACATTTCCCTGAAATTACAAAAGAATGCTATTCTTACTATCTGCTTCTTTTCTTACTAAATGTATCTATACCCCATTATAATAAACAAGGTTTAGATAAAATGTTTTGTTCCAAATGCGTCCGAACAATTAAAGCGCCGTAAAGTAAAGTAAAAAATGATTGACTAACTAGAAACACAAATGAAATCTATCTTGACAAAATCAAGTTTCGACAATGTTGTGCAAAAAAAAAAAAAATATATGCATATAAAAGAAAAGCCCGTCGAGGCCAAAGGCCGAGACAAGAAAATAAAAGGGCAAAATACCCGGCAGGAAACCCACAAAGGGGGCTACACAAAAGTTAGGGTAAACCCGGCAGGAGACCCGAACAATAATAAAGGGTAGCCTGGGCAAAAGTTAGGGTTATTAAAAGTCCGCTAGGTATTCCTTAAAAATAAATACAAAAAAGGAAAACCTAGACAAAAGTCAGGACATAAGCACAACATCCTAGACTGAAAACCTGAAAGGGCGGCCTAGGGAAGTTAATCGATCGCAAAAAGGCGCCATAAATCAGTAAACAACGACGCCACATCATAAGAATGAAATGTTTATCTAAACTAGCCTAAACACCGACCAACCTTGGCTAGCCATTCTTACAAAAACCTCTATTATAAAAAATATCACTCTAAAACACAAGCCTTTGTTGTAAATCCTATTCTTTCTCTTCTCTTGACCATTTCACTATAAAGCATTCAAGTAATAAAGGGGAATGTGGTAACATAGTGATCAATAGGAAGGTCGAAATCCCTAAGGAAAGGAAGGAGGGCATTAATATGGCAGTTGCCCTACGAACAAAAGATAATTCTTCGGCCATAGCAAAGAAAATTCCAAGACGGTAAATCAATACAAGCTTAGCTTGTTGATCAAGAAACAAGGCACAACAGCGAGAATGCACCCAAAGTCAAAGCACATCAGTTAAAACTTTCGAAATATTAACTGAAATAGATCATAGGATGCATATCATGAAGCATTACATGCATTAAAGCATAAATGAAGGGAATCCTATCTTCAGTTTCATAAAAAAACACGAAAATTAACTCAAAAAAAACAAAAAATCAGCATAAGAAGCTTGAGACGGCCGTCCCAAAGTCCAGACGGCCGTCCCAAGTGCCCAAATTCAGTTGGGACGCACGTCTCAGGTGGGGGTTGGCCTGTGTGCAATTTTTTTCAGTTGAGACAGCCGTCCCAACCCAGACGGCCGTCCCAAACCTCCAAGCGCGACCTATATAGGTGGGGCGCGGGTTTTGGCTCCAGTACCTCAATCCAAGCTTCCTATCTTGCTTTTCCTCCTTCTCTATACACTTTTAGCATCCCTAAGAGAGTAGATCTCACAATGGAACATGGAGAAGCCTCATCCAGGAGAAAGCGCACCAGGACTCGCCGCCGAAGAACTCCTGTCACCAGCATGTTGCTAGCAGTAAGCACATCAACAACGACCGGCAAATATCCAACAATTTGCCTGGTATCCTATGCTGCGACTGGATTTTGAAATCTTAGCTACATTCGGCTGGGAGCAAGATGTCAGAAAGTTCATCCACAACATAGGATGGGACTTTCTGCTCCGTGAGCCACTTACTCGGATACACCGCACTGCCACAATGGAATTTCTTGCCTCTGTCAACATGATGGAAATGCCATCCGCAACTCCCGGAGTGCCACCAACTCAGGCCGTCTCCTACTAGATGGAGGGAGCCTACCGGACCACTGTTCTGGATGACTTTAATGTCATAATGGGTTTCTGCCAACGAGCGAGATACAAGAACACCAAAATACCGGTCCGCATATCCGGAAAAACCTCGCTGTTCTCACCACCACTAGCATGTGGAAAGAGATCACCGGAGCTCACAACCTCGCCAACTCACTTGAAAGGGGCATCCTTCTCTCCTCCGCTCCGCATATGCCATAAATCGCTCGCCGGACCATACACAGCTCGTAAGGAGAGCCGGGGAAGGTAACGCTGGCTGACCTTTTCATCGTCTACTGTATGCACCAGGGGCATAAGTGCAACCCGAGATACGCATTCCTGAAGGCCATGAGAGGAATGCGGTACTCGGGACCAGCAGGAGCTATCATGATAGCTCCCCTCCTTACCCCTTTGGCTGAGTATTGGGGATGCACTGATGGAGAAGATCTCCCAGCTGAACTTCAACCAGAACCGATCAACGGAGGAGTGCTGACGCACATGAACATCCTCAGCAGGCAAGGAACAGGGTTCATCTTAAACCCTATCATCTCGATTTCATGGGATATGTGCGACTTCGATACGCCGCAAGACATCCCTACTACCTCCGAATCCCAACAACAATCACGCGATCCAGACTTCCCTGGCCTGTACCGACGCCTGGACGAGGAGCATGCATACATGGAAGGAGAGTTCCAGTTCATACGCCAGCAGTTTAGTCAGCTGACTGTTAGGCAAGATAGGACGGACCGCCAGATAGAGAGCTTGGTTCAGACTCAGGCGAGGTTCCAGCGCCGCCTACTCCGCCGCTTCCCTTCGCCAGTACCATCCTCCCACTCCAGTCCAGAGGCAGATGATTAGGAGGAGTCTTTTTATAATTTTTAGTGTTTTGAAAAATGCTTGAATGTATCAAACAAAAAGCAGTAATAAATAAAGGTAGTTATTTCTGTTTCATATTTCAAAAGCCCATGTATACAAAAACTATAAAATAAAAGGCACACATGATATACTAAAAAGCCGGATTTCAAAAATTCGCGATAAAATTAAATCGCGATAGAAAAAGGCAAAATCAAAATTATCTTCAGCAGAATAAGGAGCTTCAAAGAAACTAGTTCCAATCATCAACCTTCTACACCAATAAAAGAAGGAGAAGAAAAGCCAATGGAAAAGGCTTGATCATCCTCAAGAGGATCCTTGCCTATTCAAAGGCAGAAAAATACTCCCTAACTCAACACCACCACATGAGTCGTCAAACATAAATCACTTGGAGCTGCAATCAGCATCCTTCCACTCAGAAAAGACATCAACAAATAAGAAAGGCCGACGGAAAGGCTCGACCATCCCCAAGAGGATCCTTGCCTACTCCAAAGGCAAAATGAAAAAGACTACTTCGTGACTCAGCTTCATTACCACATGAGTCATCAAGCACACTCATATAAGGATCTCTGCTTCATTACCCAACGGAGAACAAGGGTTACACAAGAGCCCATCATACGAAGTCAAGCTCTCTATATCACCAGGGGGCAACAAAAAGAAAAGAAAGAAAATTTTTCATCCGCAACAGAGGCCACTACAGAAAAAAGGCCAAATAAATGTCTCTAAACAGAGCATATCAAGAAAAATCTCCACAAAGAGGAAAAGAAGAAAAATCTTCACCCCGATCAATAAAAAGCTTCACAAAGCCAAGAGCCAAGACTCCATCATCAAAGTTGGATCCCCGAGAAATAAAGGAAAATTCCCCAGGGATCATAGAAAAGAAAAAAGAAAAAGATATCTTTTCATTCAAAGAAGAAGCCAATGTGCATAAAAAGAACACACATGCAAAAAACCAAATCGCAAAAAAAGAGAAATCGCGAGAAAAGGGTAAAAACCCATTCCCTAGCAAAATAAGAGCTTAGGCAAAACCAGCTCAAACAACAGCAGCCAATAAGGAGTCGAAAAACTCCATTTCTCCCTAGAGGGACAATTCAAGACAGATCTCCAGAATGAAATTAATTCCCCAGTGGATCATCAACAAGAAAACTACCCCAGTGAGCCTACGACAAAGGCAAACTACAAAATTATATCCACAGGGAGTTAATCGCTCATAACACCCAAAGACGGATATCCATAGTGAAGCACAAAGCCTTCACTTGCAACAAGCAAGCAAAAAACTAATATCCCCAAGAAATGGGAAATCAACCTATGCAAGAGGCAATCCAAACCCTCAAAGTCTTCACCACTATTGAAGCATTCGCCTAATCAAGAGGCACAACAAAATCCCCAAATGAATCTTCGCCTAATCAAGAGGCACAATCAAGAAGAGAATTCAGAATCCCCAGAGGATTCCCGCCTAAAAAGAGGCAATCAACAAGAATCCCCGGTCAAAGACCGGATGGCTAAAAGAAAAAGCCAAAAACAAAGAATCCCCGACAAAAACCGGATGACTAAAAAAAGTCAAAACAAATTATTCCCCATGGAATAGGCGCATAATCAGAAACAAGTAAGCCGCTAACACATCTCCAAAAACAGATAATCACAGGATTAACTACCAAAAAGTGCATCCTGAGAACCTTGCAGAACGGGGTTCGGACCGGGTGGGGGTAGGTACCCATCAGAACCTTGCAGAACGGGGTTCGGACCAGGTGGGGGTAGGTACCCATCAGAATCTTGCAGAACGAGATTCGGACCGGGTGGGGGTAGGTACCCATCAGAATCTTGCAGAACGAGATTCGGACCGGGTGGGGGTAGGTACCCATCGGAGCCTTGCAGAACGGGGTTCTGGACCGGGTGGGGTAGGTTCCCATCAGAATCTTGCGGAACGAGATTCGGACCAGGTGGGGGTAGGTACCCATCGAGCCTTGCGAACGGTTTCGGACCGGTGGGGGTAGATACCCATCGGAATCTTGCAGAACGAGATTCGGACCGGGTGGGGGTAGGTACCCATCGGAACCTTGCAGAACGGGGTTCAGACCGGATGAGGGTAAGTACTCATCGAATCTAGCAAAATGCAGATTCGTACCGGTGGGGGTAGATACCCACCAAAACCTTAAAAATAAGGTTCGTACCGGATGAGGGTAAGTACTCATCGAATCTAGCAAAAATGCAGATTCGTACCGGTGGGGGTAGGTACCCACCAAAACCTTAAAAATAAGGTCTATACCGGATGAGGGTAAGTACTCATCAGAATCTAGCAAAAATGCAGATTCGTACCGGGTGGGGGTAGGTACCCACCAGAACCTTAAAAATAAGGTTTTGTACCAGATGAGGGTAGATACTCATCAAAACTTAGCAAAATGCATCGGGTAGAGTAAAAATACTCACCAGAAGCATTTCTAAAAACGGGAACAAAGACTTGCTTCTATTAGAGGATAGTTCAGTGTTGAGCACTGTAGACCCCAAATCTTGCCCGGCCTCCAAATAAAGGACCAGAAGACCACTATTTGAAAGATGGAAGAAGCCTAACAAGCCATTAGGAGAGACTATTAGGCTCCCGTACTAGGATAGGAGGTGTTTTCTGCATAGAAATAAGTTTTCTCGCCTTTAAGGGTCGAGAACGCCGTCTGGGACGCCCAGAATGCCGTCTGACCTCGCGGAAAAGGCGAGAACGCCGTCTCGCCAAGCGAGACGGCGTTCTGGCCATCTGCGAAGGAGCAGACGGCGTTCCCGACTGTCCGGACGGCGTTTCGCCCTTTTCAGGCAAGCCCGAGACGGCGTTCCGGCCCTGTCGGACGAGAACGGCGTTCGGACCCCGCCGAGCCCGAAAACCTATAAATAGGGGCTCTCTCCCCTCATTTCCACACACCTCAAGCATTAGCTCTCCCTTCTCTCTAGATTTTCTCTCTCTAGAACCCCTCCGAGGCATTTCCGGAGTTTCGAGCGTCTTTAGTAGAATTCCGAGCGTTCTAAATCTTCTTTAGAATCCCTCCGAGGCATTTCCGGAGTTTCGAGATTTTGTAGAGTGAAGGGCTGCCAAAACGCACCCACTTTATTGAGAGTTAATACAAAAAGCTTGCTTCGAAGGTGCAAAATTCTCTCTTCTTACTTTTACCGCTTTAATTACAAATGCTGCAATAGAAATTAGGGCCATGTAGTCATATTTTTGAATACCGCAAAATAAAGGGCAAAAGCATTATTTTCTAGTTCATTTACCAATAAAATAAGCTGGCCTGTCATAGGGAACCCGAAAGGGCGTCGTAAAGGGGCTAATACCCCCTTTACACGTAACTAACTCCCTTACCCAACTCTGGTTTTAATGGACCAAAGTTGGTTTTCGAAAACCAACGCCTTTTTTACCCTTTTCCGATGTTTCCGTAAAAACATCGGTGGCGACTCCATAGAACCCATAAAAAGTCTTTAGGGTTAGCCCGGTTATCGGACAACCCAAAGACACATTTTCAAAAACCTCGCTTTAAGTTAGCCCGGTTATCGGACGACTAAAAGCGTTGTAACCAATAAAAAACGCGATTACGAAAGAAATAAAAGAGTCGCAAAACCATCGCGTCGCTCCGACCGCCATTCCCCCCTTTGCGGGACGACGGCGACAGATGGCGACTCCACTGGGGAAGCCTAGAGAGTTGATCCCATTTAGTGATGGGCCAACTTAAAATAAATAAATGAACCAAGAAAAATGCTTTTGCCCTTACAACATGCTTTATTTGAATGGCTTTAATAGCTGTTGTTTGTTTATTATGCAATTGTTTGAAATAAAAATTGCACACCAACCTTTGCACACAACAGTTCCCCCTATACCCGGGGGCAAGTGAGAAACCCATAGGGAGCGGGTGGCAGGTACGGTTCGCTGCGTGAGGGCCTTGCGCCCACCAGTGTGATCGGAAACCACCACTCAAGGTGATAACCTTCCTCCTTTGGCAATAAGACCGACTATGGCCCTAGTGCTAAGCATGGTCGGACGGCTGGGGAGTCGGGGACCCTATAATGGGGGCACCTTGGGGGCCTTTAGCCTGGTGAGAACAGTTAGAACCTAGCCTAGCGAATGCACTTTTCTGCAGGAAAACCCTACCTCGTGATAAACGACTTCTCGCCTGTTCGCGGATGAGTGAATTGTATGTGCATTTGTTTGTTGCATTTGATTGCATAGCATAACCAAACAATAGAAAAAAACTACAAAAAAAAATCACAAAAATATTTTTGCAATAAACACCCTTATCTCGGACAGTCTGCCTTTTAGCTAGCCTGGTTTCAGGTTCTTTGCAAGCTAAGTAGCCACGCAGTTCCGACAGAAGAGATAAGGGACGCTAAATATTCTTTCGCATAAAGCCATATTTTATCTCGAACAGTCTGCCTTTTAGCTAGCCTGGTTTCGAGTTCTTTGTAAGCTAAGTAGTCACGCAGTTCCGACAGTAAGAGATAAAAGGCTATAAAATAAAAAGCAATAAAAATAAAAATAAAATAATAATAACAAAATCAAAACATTTATAACAATAATTTTGACAAAGTCGTGTCATTCATATTGCATCATGTCATAAGTGGAAAAACCAAGAGAGAAAAATAAAAAGTGATAGCGCATTCAGCATCATTTAAACAAAATCTCTCATGCATAAGCATACTCGTTTTAGTTTAAACACTCAACATGCATTAAATAAAATCTTTTTGGGCATTCTAGAAAGTGGCTGGTCCTCTCCCTACTCGTACTCGTGCGCAAAAAGTGAAGGCAATGGAAAAATTAGAGGAGCAGAACCGAAAACTTTCTGCGGAAGTTGACATCCTTCGGGAGCAGGTAGCCCAACTGATGGAGGTCATACGCCAAGGCCAGAGCAAGGGCGGCGAGGGCCAAGCTGAGCATATCCCTCCTCATGAGGAGGAGGAGGAGGAGGAACACTTCTATGGCGATAAGGATGTTAAGACGGCTCGCGTCCTTACCCTAGAAATATCCAAACAACAACTCTCCGCCCTAGAGGAGAGGCTCAAGACGGTCGCAGGGCATAACTTCGACATCAAGGAGGCTGCGGATATGTGTCTGGTGAAGGACATCCACTTCCCTCCCAAATTCAAGGTCCCGGACTTCCCAAAGTACGCCGGGCTGACCTGCCCCAAGAACCATCTTACGATGTACTGCCGTAAGATGGTTGCCTACGCTGACAACGAGAAACTCCTGATTCACTGCTTTCAGGAGAGCCTGGCAGACGCGACCCTCAACTGGTATATGCAGTTGGAGAGAGGGCAGGTCCGAAGCTGGAAACAATTGGCTGATGCTTTCCTTCGTCGCTATCGGTACAACATTGATCCGACCCCCGATAGGTCGGATCTCGGATCCCCGAGCAAGAGGAACGACGAATCCTTCAAAGCATATGCCCGGAGATGGAGGGAATTGGCGGCCCGAGATAGAGCCTCCCTTGACAGACAAGGAGACAAGTGGCTATGTTTATCGACTCACCGACTCGGAGCGTACTACGACAAGGCTATAGCCAGTACCTCCAACCTTTTCTCAGACATAGTCACTGTGGGGGAAAGAGTAGAGCAAGGTCTGAGGAGCGGGAAGATAGCACAGTCTTCCCAGACTGCACCCTCATTCAGAAAGCCTACCGACAAGAAGAAGGACGAGTCTGTACATGCAATCAACTTCGCCACTCCTTCTTCTGCCCCATCAACGGCTAGGCAACCTCGCAAGAAGGAAAGGAAGTTCACTCCCATCACCACTTCCTATGGATTGCTGCTACCCCAGCTGTTGGAGGCTAAGCTCCTGACCTGCGCACCTCCCAAAAAACCATTGGAGCCTCCCTATCCTGAATGGTACAAGCCGAACGAGAAATGTGCTTACCATTCAAGGGCACCCGGGCACTCCACAGAGAACTACTTGACCCTTAAATATCGGGTTCAAGAGTTAATCGACGCCGGGTGGATAACTTTCGACGCTTCTGCTTCTGCCGCCGAAGCCAAACCTCTATCCAAGCCAGAGTAGCAGAGAAGGAGGACGGGGAGGATCAGCCCCTAGTTTTTTATGATTTTCTCTGTACTTCCTGCGATCCCCGCCCGTGGCCGCAGGAATCTTTGATTAAAGGGCTTGTACATACATTTTCATCTTTCATTAATACATGAGGCATTTTTTGGTCATATTCATTCTTTTCTCTCTTCTATTTATTATTCTTTCAAAAGTAAATCGAATAATAAAATCTATGACTAAAAACAGAACCTAAAACACGTCATGTCTGTAATTGATGAATCTCTGTGGACCCTGGAAACGGAAAGCGAATGGGTCGAGTCCGACAGTGAGCAGGAGACCATTTCTCCGGACGTGCAGAGAATGCTAGAAAAGGAAACACACATCATACGACCACATGAGGAAGAAATAGAAGCAG
Source organism: Sphenostylis stenocarpa (assembly GCA_963425845.1). Taxonomy (NCBI): domain Eukaryota; kingdom Viridiplantae; phylum Streptophyta; class Magnoliopsida; order Fabales; family Fabaceae; genus Sphenostylis; species Sphenostylis stenocarpa. The sequence goes on from OY731401.1 coordinate 34,147,465, forward strand.
TCAATTTGGGAAAAGGGGATGAGGAGAAAAAGGTGAACATTGGCACCCAAATGAAGAGCAATGTAAAGGAGGGATTGGTCCAACTTCTGAAAGAGTATATAGATGTGTTTGCTTGGTCTTATCACGACATGCCTGGGCTTGACACGAGTATAGTGGAGCATAGGTTGCCACTAAAAGAGGGGTTCCGGTCAGTAAAGCAGAAGCTTAGAAGAATTAAGCCTGACTGGTCTTTAATGATAAAGGAGGAGATACAAAGGCAACTGGATGCTAATTTCCTTGTGGTCTCCAAATACCCAGAATGGTTAGCCAACATAGTGCCCGTCATGAAAAAGACCGGGAAGGTCAGGGTTTGCGTGGACTATAGGGACCTCAATCGAGCAAGTCCTAAGGACGATTTTCCCCTACCACATATAGACACGCTGGTAGACCATACTGCTACCAATACGCTTTATTCCTTTATGGATGGGTATGCGGGGTACAACCAGATCAAGTTGGCCGTTGAGGATAGAGAAAAAACCTCCTTCATCACACCATGGGGCACCTTTTGTTACCGTGTGATGCCATTTGGGCTAAAAAATGCAGGGGCGACCTATCAAAGGGGTATGGTTACACTTTTTCATGACATGATCCACAAAGAAATAGAAGTATACGTGGATGACATGATAGCCAAGTCTAGGAATGAAATGGACCACATTCTTTACCTCAGAAAACTCTTTGATCGACTCTGAAGTATCAACTTAAACTAAACCCTGCAAAGTGCACTTTCGGAGTGCGATCAGGAAAGCTCTTAGGGTTCATTGTCAGCTGAAAGGGGAATTGAGGTGGACCCCGACAAAACCAAGGCGATTTTGGAAATGCCCCCACCAAGCACGTAAAAGGAGGTCAGAGGTTTTCTAGGCCGAATAAATTACATCGCCCGTTTCATCGCACAGCTAACAGTACAAATGTATACCCATCTTTAAACTGTTGCACAAAAATCAACCAACGGTGTGGAATGAAGAATGCCAACAGGCGTTTGACAAAATCAAAGCCTGTTTAACTAATCCACCGGTATTGGTGCCACCCGTTGAAGGGAGACCTCTAATACTATATTTGTCAGTTCTTGAAGAGTCAATGGGATGTGTGCTCGGCCAACACGATGAAACCGGAAAAAAGGAACGAGCCATTTACTATCTCAGTAAAAAATTCTCAGATTATGAAACCCGTTATACACCATTCGAAAAAACATGTTGCGCATTGGTGTGGGTCACTCAGCGTCTCAGACAGTACATGGCTCGACATACAACATGGTTGGTCTCTAAAATGGACCCAATCAAATACCTCTTCGAAAAGCCCATCTTGACTGGAAGAATAGCTAGGTGGCAAGTTCTCCTCTCAGAATTTGACATTATCCATGTCACCCAAAAAGCTATCAAAGGAAGTCCCCTAGCGGATTATCTAGCTCATGGATCCACAGACGAATACCAGTCCGTACAAGACGACTTCCCCGATGAGCACATCATGCACATCGAACACGAAGAGACCAAAGAAGAGATGTGGACCATGTTCTTCGATGGGGCTGCCAACATGCTTGGACACGGGGTAGGAGCTATTTTGATATCCCCTGAAAAGAAACACATCCCTGTAACGGCTAGGCTCAATTTCGATTGCACCAATAACATGGCCGAATACGAAGCATGTGCATTGGGAATCCGAGCGGCTTTAGATCATGGGGTCACTAAGCTCAAAATATTCGGTGACTCATCCCTCGTCATCTATCAACTTAAAGGTGAATGGGAAACCCAGAACTCCAAATTGATCCCATACCTAGAGTACATCCGTGAATTGGTCTCAAGAATGGAAAGCGTCACCTTCCAGTACATCCCAAGGGAGGACAATCAAATCGCAGACGCCCTTGCCACCCTATCATCCATGTTTGCCCTAGATCAAGAACATGAGATGCCGATTATTCAAGTGAAACTACATGATAAACAAGCCTTCTGCATGGCAGTAAATGGCGAGCGCGACCAAAACCCTTGGTATCATGATATCAAGCAATATCTCATGAGGGGCGAATATCCCGAGGGAATTAGCGACAATGATAAGCGGGCCATTCGAAAAAGGGCCGTGGGGTTCACGTTGATTGAAGGAACCCTCTACAAAAGAAGCCCCGACTCCACTCTATTAAGATGTGTAGATCAAGAAGAAGCCCAAAAACTGATAAAAGAAATCCACAAGGGAGCTTTTGGGACCCACGCACCTGGACATGTCATGGCCAAAAAGATTTTAATGGCAGGATATTTTTGGTCCACGATGGAAGCCGATTGCCACCAATATGCCAAGAAGTGTCACAAGTGCCAAATTTATGCTGACAACATTCATGTGCCGCTCGCACCTCTCAGTAACTTGGCTACACCATGGCCATTTTCTATGTGGGGCATGGATGTCATCTGACCCATCGAACCCAAAGCATCTAACGGCCATCGCTTCATCTTGGTAGCAATCGACTATTTCACCAAGTGGGTTGAGGCAGCGTCATACGCACATGTAACTCGAAAAGTAGCGACCACCTTCATCAAGAAAAACATCATATGTCTGGTACGGCATCCCTCATAGACTCATTACTGACAATGGAACCAATCTCAATAATAGAATGATGGAGGAGTTATGCCGAGATTTCAAAATACAACACCACAATTCCTCTCCGTACCGACCAAAGATGAATGGTGCAGGAGAGGCAGCCAATAAGAATATCAAAAGAATCATCCGAGAAAATGGTAGTGACCCATAAGGATTGGCATGAACTACTTCCCTTTGCTTTACATGGCTACCGAACATCGGTATCGAACCTCCACAGGGGCTACCCCGTTTTCTCTCGTGTACGGAATGGAGGTTGTGCTGCCAGGAGAAATCGAAATACCCTCCCTGCGAGTTGTCATGGAAGCAAAGTTGACTGAAGCTCGAATGGGTCCGAAACCGGTATGATCAGCTGAACCTAATTGAAGAGAAACGGCTGGACGCCATATGTCGAGGGCAGTGCTTATCAAAGGAAAATCAAGAAAGCCTATGACAAAAAGGTCAATCCTCGCACTTTCCAAGAGGGCGATCTCGGTGATAAAGAAGTCTGCTCCCAGCCCTAGAAAGACAAAATTAGGAAGTGGACACCAAACTACGAGGGACCCTTTGTGGTCAAAAGAGCTTTTTCAGGAGGAGCCCTCATCCTCACTAACATGGACGGAGAAGAGCTCCGATACCCTATCAACTCAGATGCGGTGAAAAAATATTACGCCTAAAAGACATTGCTCATGACCCGTCAGGACGAAAACTCGCAAAGAGCGTCCTGGGCAAAAGATAGGGTCTACATCCCTCGCTAGGATACGTCCTAGGCAAAAATTAGAGGTTCCCAAAAAAAAAAAAAAAAAAAAAAAATATATATATATAATAATAGAGCAATTATTACCTTAGCCGAAAACCGCAAAGGCGACTAAGGTGATACCCTCACCAAGCAAGCGGACTTCGCATAGTCTTCACTTCGGGCTCGAGCATCTCAATCGAAGTAACCAGGCAAAACAGGGAAACAGAGATCACAGACATGATCGTGACACCCTCATACAGTTTAGCCAACCTTGGCCAGCCTTGCATACAAATTCCTTTGTAAACCCCCATGTAAAAATAAACTAGTTGTTTATGCATCAATAAAAATTGTCTTTTCTCTCTTTACCTACTTGTGTGAATGCCTCTGTATTAACGAAATATGAACATGCATAAAACAAGCAATTCGAGAAAACATAAAAACAAGAACGAAAATTATCAACCAGGGTCGCCAAAAGTAAAAAGAGCAAAGATAGCCCGCTAGATCGAAAACCCGCAAAGGGCGGTCTAGGCAAAAAATAAGGCTTTCATAAAAAGAAAAAAGAAGAGCCCAAAAATAATATGAAAACCCACTAGATTGAAAACCCGAAAAGGGCGGTCTAGGCAAAAGATAGGGTTAAAACAAAAAGTACAAAAAACAAGCCACGAGAAAAAAAAAGGAGAAAGGAAGTACCGGTCACTTTCTAGATGCCTTCAAAAAAATTGCATCAACAGCATCCACACACAAATAGTCGCACGAATAGGACTTTGTCAGGATCAAAACAAACAAACATACTTCATAACATAAAGCATTCATCTTCATGTTTGCATCAAGATACCCCAGGTAAAACCTTGTCAAATGGTACATCCACCAAACTTCGACTACCAAACAGAAGTCGATCAAACAAACAAGATCCACCCGACTGATCAGCAAGGGTCAGGCAATTACCAAAAGAGTCAAAAACAAAGAATCCCCAGCGACCAACGAAGCTGGATGAAACAAAAAAAGTCCCCAACGCAACCTGGACGACCATCAGAAGTCCAAACTCATCTACCAAACAAAAGACACTCCAGGAGCCGGCGCATGAGCTACCCGAGCAATAAGCCGCCGCTACCACCGAGTCTACGCAGTGGACCGTACCAGCCGATAGGGGTTCATACCTATCAACCCACACATGCGAGCGCCTGGACCGCGCATGGGCCACCTGAACCGTAAGCCGCCACCACCGCGTCCTACACCGAGGACTGTACCGCCGATAGGGGGTTTATACCTATCAAACTACGCACACGATTGCACCTGGATCCCCAGTGAAGCTGCAGCTACCACCCTGATCGTACCCATCCAGTCCCAGGGGGTTCATACCCATCCGGTCCCCAGTGGAGTAACCAACGGACTGCACCGCTACCACCCCGATGGGGGTTCATACCCATCCAGTCCCACACAACGGACCGCACACTACCAGCCTCGATGGGGGGTTTATACCCATCAACCGAAGGATCGGCCACCGTCGAAGGGGTATCCAGAGGTTCTACCATGTGTTAACCAAAGGGATCGGCTACGTCGAAGTAGTATCCCGAAGGCGCACGACACAACATCTTTTCCCCGCAGGATCATCCGCCGCAAAGGGCGAACGATCTCGAAGGATCAACCGGCAAGAGGGTCAACTCCTTTACCTTCCTATCGATCCGTCTGGCACAACAGGCCAACAGCCGATTAGTCAGGTAAAGGGGGGCACTGTAGACCCCAAATCTTGCCCGGCCTCCAAATAAAGGACCAGAAGACCACTATTTGAAAGATGGAAGAAGCCTAACAAGCCATTAGGAGAGACTATTAGGCTCCCATACTAGGATAGGAGGTGTTTTCTGCATAGAAATAAGTTTTCTCGCCTTTAAGGGTCGAGAACGCCGTCCGGGACGCCCGGAACGCCGCTCGACCTCACGGAAAGGCGAGAACGCCGTCTCGCCAAGCGAGACGGCGTTTCGGCCATCTCGTGAAGGAGCAGACGGCGTTCCCGACCGATCCAGACGGCTGTTCCGCCTCTTTCAAGAAGCTCCAGACGGCGCTTCCGACCGTCCGGATGGCGTTCTAGCCCTGCTCGGACGAGAACGGCGTTCGGACCCCGCCAGTGCCCGAAAACCTATAAATACGGGCTCTCTCCCCTCATTTCCACACACCTCAAGCATTAGCTCTCCCTTCTCTCTAGATTTTCTCTCTAGAACCCTCTCGAGGCATTTCCGAGTTTCGAGCGTCTTTAGTAGAATTCCGAGCGTTCTAAATCTTCTTTAGAATCCCTCCGAGGCATTTCCGGAGTTTCGAGATTTTGTAGAGTGAAGGGCTGCCAAAACGCACCCACTTTATTGAGAGTTAATACAAAAAGCTTGCTTCGAAGGTGCAAAATTCTCTCTTCTTACTTTTACCGCTTTAATTACAAATGCTGCAATAGAAATTAGGGCCATGTAGTCATATTTTTGAATACCGCAAAATAAAGGGCAAAAGCATTATTTTCTAGTTCATTTACCAATAAAATAAGCTGGCCTGTCATAGGGAACCCGAAAGGGGCGTCGTAAAGGGGCTAATACCCCCTTTACACGTAACTAACTCCCTTACCCAACTCTGGTTTTAATGGACCAAAGTTGGTTTTCAAAAACCAACGCCTTTTTTTACCCCTTTTCCGATGTTTCCGGTAAAAACATCGGTGGCGACTCCATAGAACCCATAAAAAAGTCTTTAGGGTTAGCCCAGTTATCGGACAACCCAAAGACACATTTTCAAAAACCTCGCTTTAAGTTAGCCCGGTTATCGGATGACTAAAAGCGTTGTAACCAATAAAAAACGCGATTACGAAAGAAATAAAAGAGTCGGAAAACCATCGCGTCGCTCCGACCGCCATTCCCCCCTTTGCGGGACGGCGGCGACAAGCACCTCGGAAGAAAAGTACCCACAAGAGTTTAGCGAAATGTGAACTCATACCAGGTGAGGGTAGGTACTCACCAAAACCTTGTAAGAACAAGGTTCATACCTAGTGGGGGTAGGTACCCACAAAAGTCTAGTAAAATACAGACTTATACCGGGTGAGGGTAAGTACTCACCAGAGCTTTATAAAAGGAGGCTCAAACCAGATAGGGGTTGGTACCTATCAAAATATTTATCATCTGGAGGATCAGCAAAGAAGCAGCATCCGAAGGATAACCGGGCAAAAGGGTTAACTCCTTCCCCTGCTGAATAATTTTGTCGGTATATTAAAACCAACAAATTAATTAGGCAGGTGAAGGGGGGGCAGCTGTAGACCCCTAATTTTGCCCGGCCTCTCAAAATAAAGGCTAGGGAAACTTCACACGAAAATAAAGTTCACCCGGCTTCATATAAAAAACCAAGAAAGACCTCCCGCAACAAGACGGGGTTCACCCATCCACACAATAAAGACTAAGGAGACTTCCTACACGAAGATAAAGCTCGCTCGGAATCTTAATAAAGGCCAAGAAGACTACCTATATGAAGATAAAGCTTCAACGGACATCTATCGGCATCAATCTACGTCCGAAAAAGGAAAGGAAAGCTTCCCGGGGGTCCCAAAACGCAAAAACAGGCCAAGACAGGTTGGGACAACCGTCTCAAACTGGGACAGCCGTCCCAAACATCAAAAGACAAGTGATACGCACGTCTCACCTTTGGGACGCACGTCCCAAGCCCCAAAATTCAAGTGGGACGACCGTCCCAACCCAAACTGGCCGTCCCACTCTCCCCCCAGCTTGGCCCAGTGCAAAACACGCAGTTGGGACGACCGTCCCAACCCAGACGGCCGTCCCAGATTTCCAGGCAGCGAAATCTATAAATAGGAGCCTCATTTGTCATTCTCCACACCCCAGACAACTGCAAGACTTGTCTTCTTCTCTCTCTCCTTCGAATGATCTCTCTGATTGCCTTTAATAGGTAACAATCAATTAAGGAATTTGTATTCTGGCATTCGATTCTTCTAGAAAATTTTAGTCAAGTCAAGTTTATTCGAGAGGAGAGTCGTTGTAGAGTGAAGGATTGCCGCAAAGCGTCCTCTGTATAAAAGACTTATAATATAAAGCTTGCTTCGGAGGTTCTTCTCAATTCTCTTCCCTTTTATTGCTTTATTTACTGCTTTCTGTATGCAATGTAGATAAAACCATGTAGATAGCCATATTTAAATACTGTACGAATAAAATAGGGTAATAGCGTAATTTCTTGTAATCTTTACTTAAATGAATTAATCCGTCATAGGGAACCCGAAAGGGGCGTTGTGGGGTGCTAATACCTTCCCCACACGTAACTAACTCTCTTACTCGACTCTGGTTATAATGGCCAAGTTTGGTTTTTATTAAAATCAATGCCTTTTTCTCCTTTTCCAATGTTTATGGTCAAAACATTGGTGGCGACTCCAAAAGAACCCTTTTCAAAAACCTTGCTTCTATTAGAGGATAGTTCAGCGTTGAGCGCCTTGGAAGCAATGAACATATTTTTAACAAAAAACGCGAGTCTCAACCATCTTTTCGCGACCGCTCGCATTAACGTTCGAGATGTCCCAGGACGTCGGAACGGACGGCGGTGACACACGCATATGATTGGGAAGAGAGATTGTTTCATCAAGATTAATGATGCATCTCAAGGCAAAATTAGATTTGCTTACAATAGCAGTCTCAATGCAGAAGGAGTTGGATGTGTAATGTTAAAGGATCATAATGATAGGGAAATCATCATTGATGATGTGCTTTATGTTCCAGGTTTGAAGACAAACTTGATGAGTCTTGGACAACTTTTATAGAAAGGATTTGTCATGGAAATGAAGGAGAATGGTTTGAGTGTATATGACAAAAATCATAAATTGGTAGTTCATGCAAATCTTTCTAAAAACAAAACCTTCCGTGTTGGTAAGAATACAAGAAGGCATGAATGCTTGGCCATTGCAAATAATAGGAGTGAGTGGTTATAACATAATAGGTTTGACCATCAGAATTTTCAGCATTTGCACAATCTTAGTTACAAGAATCTGGTTACTAGACTCCCCTCAATTGTGATTCTAGAGGAAGTTTGTAGAGAAAGCATTCAATGCAAGCAAGCTAGACCAAAGTTCAAGAAATTTGTGGCTGGCAAAGTAACTAAGAAGCGCTTGATATGGTGTACTTTTATGTTTAGAGGACAATGCAGGTTGAAACATCTGGTGGAAATATGTATATTGTTACTTTTGTAGATAATCTCACAAAGAAATGTAGGTTTATTTTTTGAAAAGGAAAAATAAAGTGTAGTTTGTGTTAGAAAAATTTAAAAGAATGGTTGAAAAGCAAAGTGGAAGCAAGATAAAGGTATTATGGTTTGATGGTGGAGGTGAATATACCTCAGTCGAATTCAGTGTCTTTTATGAGAAAGAAGACATCATCCATGAGTTTACAACATCATGCACTCCTCAACACAAAGGTACAACTAAGCAAAGAAACAAAACTTTGCTGAATATAATCCGTTGCATGTTGAGAAACAAGTCTTTGTTATATTTTTGAGAAGTAGCTATCACAGTTGCACATGTGTTGAACATGTCTTCTACCAAGCGTTTAGAGATGATGACACCTAAAGAGGCTTCGACAAGTGTCAAGCCTAATGTGTCACAACTTAGGATATTCGGGTCAGTGTGTTATAAGCATGTGCCTATGCAGCTGAGAAAGAAGCTTGATGATAAAAGCACACCACAAATTCTAGTTGGTTATCATGTGACATGTGCATACAAACTATTTAACCCCATCTCACAAGTGTCAATTAGTGAGGATATATTTGTTGATGAGTCAACTAGCTAGACCTGGACAACCACTACAAAAAATTCAATTGCTTCCAAAGTGTTATTTGAATATGAGAATCTAGTGGGACAAAACAAACTTCTTGTTGATGGTGCGAGAAGATCATTGGGAGTTACATAACTCTCATCTCATCTTTGTGATCATGAAGTATTTAGTGACTCAACTGTGTTAGCAGTGTCAATGGAGATAATTAAGTAATCTACCAGTTTTGATTTCCAAATTATTTAGTCATCAAAACCAATTATAACTGTTATTCTCTTTTATTAGGATATATTGCAGTAGAATAATTATATTAATTGTATATATGGTTGTTAGCTACTTTAAAGGGAAAGAGGCAGAATATTAGTTTGTATTAAATATATATATATATATATATATGTATGTATATATATATGTATGTATATATATATATGTATGTATATATATATATATATATATATACATACATATATATATATATATATATATACATACATATATATATATACATACATATATATATATATATATATATATATATATATATATATATATATATATATATATATATATATATATATATATATATATATATATATATATATATATATATAAGAGAATTCTCCAAGGAGAGAACACACAGTTTTACCTACATATTTTCTATAGTTTAACATGGTATTAAACTGGATTACAATCCTCGTCTAATTCCATATCTGTTTCACGAACACTAGCTTTTTTGTTTAGGCCATCACCTTTCGTTTCTTGCCCTTCTCATTGTTTCAATTCTAATTGGTATCATGTCTTTTGAGAAATATGAAGTTTTGTTCATTCGTCTTAATGGCAAGAACTACTCCGCTTGGACATTTCAATTCGAGATCTTCGTCAAAGGAAAAAATCTTTGGGGTCATGTCGATGGGGGCACATTGGTTCCTAACAAAGAAACCGAGAAGTATGCCCATCGACTTTGTTGATTCTACCATTAATCTCAATCTCCAATCTTTCAAGATAACGACTAGCATGTGGGTCTATCTGAAGCAAATTTACCATCAGAACAACACCACTCGATGTTGCAGTTCTGCAACAAGATAATTGAAAGTTAAAGATTTTTTTTTGTCGCGGTTTCACCACTTTCAAATGAGTTCCCCTAAAACAGTAATAATATAGTACAATGGGAACCATAATATCAATCCATGGAAGTAATAAGAATATATGCTTGAGTTATGAATGATTCAATGAGGAACTAAACTAAAATGAAATACTAAAATGATAAACTGTACTAAAATGAGGTTTAATCCTAATATGAAGTGAATAAGAATGTTGCATGATACAAAAATGGCTAAAAATATGAAAGATCATAAATCTGACCCAAAATCACAAATCTGACTGTAATGAACAGTAAGCATGGTCAGTATCGCAAATCTGACCGATATGAACAGTAATCGCAGTCAGGAATCACGGTCAGAATTTTGTGCTCTCGGTCAACATGCAAATTTTAATGAAAATTCTCGGTCAAAAATTGAAAGTAGTGAACAAAATATGGTTGACCGAGAATAATGCTAACAGAAATGAAAATGATGCAAAAGAATGAAGTTAAACAAAATTCATAATTCTGACCGAGAATGAACAGTGACCACAGTCAGAAAAATATACTCTCGGTCAAAATGAAATGTAAAAACAATTGCTCGGTCAAGAATCAAATGTAAAGTGTAAAATATATGAATGACCAAGTGAAATGTAATTATTTTTGAGTTGTAAGATTTTAAAATGGGAAATGACCATAGTGAACAATACTGGTGGTCAGAAAATCAACAAAATGAGAAGGTCTCGGTCAAAATGAATATATGAAGAGATGTCTCGGTCAAGATTTAAATAAAGTGTATAAAATGTATGATTGATCGAGAGAAATGCAATTATTTTTGTATTTTGAGTTTTAAAAACGTGAGATGACCGAGTGAGAGTGTTTTGGTGCATGTGGCTGGAAACCTGACCAAGTGACAATGGTCAATTCGGTCAAAACGTTCAAAATAGTGGTAAATATGATTTGAAAGTATTGGAATGAGTGCAGTAATGTATATTTATGAGTTTTTCAATTTTTAAGGGGGATTTGCAGTGCAGAAAATTAAAATGAGAACTTAACTACACCTAACCTATTCTAAACTAAGCTAATTTATGACAGAACCTAAAACAATGCAGTAAAATCTATCTAAACCTAAAACTAAGCTTCTACAGAGATTAAAGCAAGTAATGAAAGCAATAAAACCTAGCTACCATGACTGTAAAACATTTAAAACATCAAAATAGTAAAGTCAAAGCAGTAAAATGTAGAAAATTAAAGAAAGCAAGAACAAGAACTATGAACATGATTCGGTGTAAGAAAGATTGCAAGACTACTGCATTTTTGACACTGTGAAAACCTAAATAATCAATTAAGCATTCACCATATAGTTCAACAAAGTGATTGCAAGCTTCAATCCTCAACCGAGAGACATCCACAAGCTAAACCAAGTCAAGAACACAAGTCTAGAACAATTTGTCACATGCGATTCATTCTCAACAATTTTGTTCGGTAAAAACCTAATAAAATTCATGAATTTAGTACAGAAAAGAAATTAAAGATGATAGAAGAAGGCAATCCAGATCCAATTCGTGAAGAACAATGAAGAAGAATGAACACATACATGGAAGATTGAGATGTAAGCAAGGAGAGAGAGCCATGGTGCGGTAGAGAGAACAATTGAGAGAATTCTGAGCAATTTGATTGAATCTGAACTTGAAAACTTCGACTATGTGTTATTAAATTAAGTTAATCTACTATATACTTTAACTAATGTACAACTACAAGTTACAAGGCCCATAACCGGAGATAATTCAATAACTTGAGAGAGATGTTGAAGACTCGCACTATCTTCGCTTCAGTGCAGTACCACATAATTCAAATGCTTGCATTTTCTTCAATACTTCTTCAAATTAAACACTTCTAGTATCATTAGAAATCTTGTTAAGTTAGATTTAAAACCACACCATTTTCATGATTTGTGGAGGTCATGCCCGTTGGACCGACTCTGTGCGTGTAACCTCTCTTTAATAATTTATATAAAATTCAATTTAGCTCCAAATTGAGTGGTTCTTGATCCTGTGGAAAGATGAATATGTCTAGTGTTCAATTATTTAAGAATCATGATTTTAGGAGCTCTGTAGAAAAAATGATAAATAAAACAGGGAACCAATGTCAATACCCATATACAATAAAATACAGCTAATTTATTGTTTTTATGCAGAATTTTATGTTAAGGCTTCTAAAGGCCTAGTAATACAAATTATGGTTAATTAAGCTACTTAAGATGTGCTGAAAATCAGTCACATCAAATACCCCATACTTAGCCCTTTGCACTCCTGGGCAAAGCTTAAGTTCTGCAGTTCCATGTTTTATAAATTAATTAAGTAAAGTGAGCATCTAAAAACTAACATCCAAGCCTCATGCATCTAAGTTACAACATCAAACACTTGACTCCTTAATTAATAGGCACTCATGAATAATTTAAACAAAAATCTATCCAACTTTACTTGAGAATTTCCTCACTAGGTCAAGTGTTTCACCCATCTCTCAACTGTTTAAATATAGGTGTTGTTTCAATCAAATATGCTCAATGCAAAACCATTATCATAGGCTTGAATAAATTCTAATTTCAATCATCATAATTACCATGCATCCAAAGAATCAAAAGGATTTTAATTAAGCTTATAACGTGGCCATGGGTTATAACTTTTAGGTATGGATAACAAAGGATGAAAGACTTTAAATAATGGAACCTTGGTAAAAGAAACATGGTTTTAAATACTACATAAGTGTGGCAGAAATATTTATACATAGTGCTTTTCAATGCCGTTGGCTTCATAACTTATCATTCTTTGTTTTTAATACAATCCAACTTTGCTGTTTTTAGCCTTTCAACTTTTTTTTTAAAACTTTACATAATTTAAACACCACCCCACACTTGAGCTTTGCTCAATCTATAATTTAAAACATCTTTCCTTGACCAAAGTGCAGGGTTAAAACTAATTTTTCTAGCTTCAGGCTTGTAATGTACAGGTTATAAACAAAGAAAAGATAAATCAGGCTCAAGGGGGCGACTAGGGTCAATAATATTTAAAGGTTGGCTTTATTTGGTCAGTGGCTGCAACAAAAATGGCCTTAATCATTTTCAACAGATGCATAGAACCAGATAATTTACTCAGAGAATAAAGTCAAGTTCTGCAATAGTCTAAACATCAAGAATAAATCACTCATAAATGAATGAAGGCTCAAATCTCATGGCTTTTAAAACTCAATTCAGCTGGAATCAATCCTGTTTTAACTTATCATGGCATCCACTAATTCAGTCATCAAAATGTCTAAATACCTTAAATAATCACAAAGCAATGAATAAATCAAGGTTATATCTCACATAATTTAGAAAATCATATTATATAAAACAGATTATATAAAACATAATACTGCATCAACTTGCTCAACTCAGAATTACAAAGCTCAAGTATGAATAACTCAAAGTCATAAATTAATTTAGAAACCTCCCTAAATACCCCACACTTGAAAGACACATTGTCCTCAATGTGAGTCAAATAAGTTTAGAAAATAATACCTGAAAAAGCTTTAATCCACATAATTTACTGTTGCACAACTGGGTTAGCTAAAGAAATAATATGATTATCCACATGTGAAACTGGTTGACTTTCATGAAATATCTTAAGTCTATGACCATTAACTGTAAATACATTACGTGTTTTTGGATCAGATATTTCAACAACTCCATGGGGAAATACTTTAGTAATAACATAAGGACCTTTTCATCTAGATTTTAATTTACCTGCAATAAGTTTAAGTCTAGATTAAATAAGAGTACCTTCTATCCTTCTTGAAAGTGCTTCCTACATAAGTTATCATCATGAAAACTCCTTGCTTTCTTTTTATATATTATGCTATTTGCATAAGCTTGGAGTCGTATCTCTTCTAACTCCTGGAGTTCCAATTTCATCTATTGTCCTGATTCCTCCATGGATAAATTACAAGCTTTCACTGCCCAATAAGATTTGTGCTCTATTTCCATGGGCAAGTGGCAAATCTACCATAAACAACTCGAAATGGGGACATGCCTAATTGTGTTCTGTAGGCGGTCCTTTGAGCCCATGATGCATCTTCTAAATGTTGGCTCCAATCTTTCCTATTTGGTTGTACAAGTTTCTGCAATAAATTCTTTACTTCTCTATTAAATACTTTTGCTTGGCCATTTATTTGTGGATGGTAGGTTGTGGATACTTTGTGTGTGACTCCATACTTAGTAAATAAGGCAGCCATGGTTTTATTATAGAAGTGGCTCCCTTGGTCACTAATGATGGCCTTAGGTACTCCAAACCTGCAAAATATGTTAGAATGAATAAACTTAACCATAGTCTTGGAATCATTATCCCTAAGTGCTTTAGCTTCCACCCACCTAGATACATAATCAACAACCAATAATACATAATTAAATCCATTAGAAATAGGAAAGGGACCAAAAAATCAATACCCCAAACATCAAATATTTCAAAGAATAAAATAGCTTGCTGTGGCATCTCATCTCTTTTAGAAATGGCATGCCCAGCTCTTTAGCATTGTTCATAATTTAACACATAATCATAGGAATCTTTAAATATAGTTGGCCAATAGAATCCACATTCCAGGACTCTTATAACTGTCCTTTTTGAACCAAGGTGTCCTCCAACTGGTGAGCTGTGACACAATTGTAAAATGTGAATACTATCTTCATAAGTTACACATCTGCGAATAATCTGATCAGTGCATAATTTCCATAAATAAGGTTCTTCCTAGAAATAATACTTAGCATCAAATTTCAATTGATTCAAATAATTCTTATCTACATTAACAGGTAAAACAAAAGAAGAAATATAATTAGCCAAGTCAGCAAACCAAGGAATAGATTTAACTTCATACAAATGCTCATCAGGAAATAACTCATTAATTTTATTAATGGGAACAACGGACTAGATTCTACTTAAATAATCAGCTACTTGGTTACCCAGTCCAACTCTGTCCTTAATAATCAAATCAAACTCTTGCAATAATAAAATCCATCTAATGAGTCTCGGTTTGGAGTCTTGCTTCTTCAATAAATACTTAAGAGTTGCATGGTCAATATAAACAACAATCCTTTAACCTAATATATAAGATCTGAACTTATTCAAAGCAAATACAATAGCTAATAACTCCTTCTCAGTGGTAGTATAATTAACCTGTGCAGAATCTAAAGTTATGGATGCATAAGAAATAACATAAGTTACTTTATCTTCCCTTTAAGATAACACAACCCCTAGAGCATTATCAGATGCATCACACATTAACTCAAATGGAAAACTCCAATAAGGGGGTTGCATAATAGGAGCAGAAATTAACTTATTTTTTAACTCATCAAATGAAAATTTACAATCATCATCAAATACATATTTCACATCTTTTTGCAATAATTTAGATAAAGGAGAAGCTAATTTACTAAAGTCCTTGATGAACCTTTTATAAAAACCTGCATGCCCAAGAAAAGATCTTACCTCCTTCACGGATTCTGGATAATTTAGGGCTGCAATTGCTTCTACCTTAATCTTGTCAACCTGTATACCTTTGGCTGAAATCAAATGGTCGAGGACTATGCCTTCTTGAACCATATAATGACATTTCTCATAATTTAACACCAAATTAGACTCTACACATCTATGCAATACTTTAGATAAATTATCAATACATAAATCAAAATTAGAACCAAATACAGTAAAATCATCCATATACACTTCCATACAATGCTCAATTAAATCACTAAATATACTCAACATACATCTCTGAAAAGTAGCGGAGGCATTACACAAACCAAATGACATCCTAGAATATGCAAAGGTACCAAAAGGACATGTGAATGTAGTTTTGTGCTGGTCCTCTGGTGCAATATGTATCTGCAAATAACCATAAAAACTATCCAAAAAGCAATAATGGGACTTACCTACAAGGCGCTCTAACATTTGATCAATAAAAGGAAAAGGGAAATGATATTTCCTGGTAGCCTGGTTAAGCTTTCTGTAATCAATACACACCCTTCATTTATTTACAATTTGTGCCTGCAACATCTCTTTATTTTTCCCTTCAATAACTATAGTTCCTGATTTCTTTGGTACAACATGGACAGGAGATACCCACTCACTATCTGAAATAGGATAAATTATGTTGGCCTTCAATAACTTAGCCACTTCTTTCTTCACTTCTTCAGCTATGGTTGGATTAACTTGCCTTTGATGTTGCCTGCAAGTCTTAATATTATCATCAAGCAAAATCCTATGCATACATACAATAGAACTTATCTCTAGTATATCCTCAAGGCTCCATCCAATAGCTTTTTCATTTTCCTTTAATACATTAATCAAAGTTGTTTCTTTTGCAACAGATAAATTATTAGCAATAATCATATGTTTAGTATTTAACTTACCCAAAAATGTGTATTTGAGATGAGCAGGCAGATGTTTAAGTTCATCTGTACTTTGTGGTTGCTTCTCACTTTCTTTTTCACCTTCTCTTTCTGTATTTTCTTCATTTTCTTCCTTTTTTTGTGAATTTTCAAGTGTTATACCTGCAGAAAACAAATCTAATGGAGTATTTACATCATGGTTAGTGTAAAACTTTGCAAACTGGCCAATGTGGCCGAACATTGCATGTGAGTGTATGTTGCTCAACTGTACACAGTCCAAAGCGTCATCTACATTTATACAGTCCAAAGTTTTATCTACATCTGTACAATCTACACTATTCAAAGCATCTAAAACAAACAAAGAATGATCATATATTACAGAGTGACCCTCTATAGGAAACTTCAATGCATCAAATATATTGAAGGTCACTTTTTATTCTCCAAATTCCTTAGTAAGTACACCAGCATACACATCAATCTTTGTCTTTACTGTCATAAAAAATGGTCTACCCAGAAAAATGGTGGACTGACCGGTCTTCCTCTCATCATCCATGTCAATTATGTAGAAGTTAGTAGGAAAAATCAAACTATTTACCTTAACAAGCACATCCTCAAGAAGACCAAGTGGCTGCATAGTGGTTTTATTAGCAAGCTGGATCACCACACTGATTTCTTTGAGTTCTCCTAACTGAAGCATCTTATACAAAGTTGTGGCCATGACATTTATACTTGCACCTAAATCAATTAAAGCATTTCCAAAAGTCAAATTTCCAATAGTGTAAGGGATAGAGAATGAACCAGGATCACCACACTTCTGAGGTAGTGGTAATTGTGATAGTGTAGAAACAACATCAATGTTAGCTCCTTTAAGTTTCCTCTTGTAAGTGCAGAGCTCTTTCAAAAATTTAGAATATTTAGAGACATGTCTGACAGCTTCTAATAGGGGCAAATTAATCTCCACCTTTTTAAATATCTCCATCAACTCTGGATCTACCTCCTTAGACTTTACAGCACAACTCTAGATGGAAAAGGAGGGGAAATCACAGGTTTAACACGCACTTGTTGTGGTGGGACATCTTCCTCTAGTGATTTGTCCTGGACAGTGGTAGGAATCTGAACTGGTATATCATTATCTTTCAACTACTTACCACTCCTCAGGGTAATGGTATTCAAATCTCCCCTAGGATTTATCTTAGGCTGTGATGGGAGTGCACTGGGGCCCTGTTGTTTTAATTGATTCAATTTGTTAGAATCGCGCAACGAAATGTTTGCGTGAACGAACAAAAGCCAAGAGGGGGGGTGAATTGGTTTCTTAACAAAAATTGAAGCACTTGGTGGATTTGATGAAGACATAGATATAGCTTAGGTTGTGGGTGTGTAGATGATTAGGTTTTAGTTTAAGCACTTAATCTCTTGATAGTCCATTATATTTTGTGATAAGCGCCTTATAATGTTGCATCCCATTGAAAATCATTTTTCTGAATGAAAAACTAACATCTAAGTATTAAAAGAACAAACTAAGTTTTTCAATCTGTTGAAAAGGATTTTCAATATGTTAAAATCACTCAACATAATAAGTGGTCATACATAGTCGTATTTTCAATTGATTGATTCGCGGAATCAACAAGTTAAAATAACTCAATGAATTTTTCAATATCAAAGTTTCGCATTTTCAATCTGTTGAAATGATTTTTAATCTGTTGAAACAGAAAGACTATTTTTTTTCAGTCTAAGAGTTTTTAGAAAATCAATCTGTTGAAATATTTTAATCTATTGAAACAGAAAGACTATTTTTTCAGTCTAAGAGTTTTTCAGAAAATCAATCTGTTGAAATAATTTTCAATCAATTGAAACAGAGAGCTGTCATTTTTCATAAAGCTGTTTCAATCCATTAAAAACTCGAATCAATCGATTGAATGGAGCTTTAAATGAAATCAATCGATTGAATCGATGTTTTAATCGATTGAAATGTATTCTGATTGATCATAGTTTCATTCTGATCGATCATAACTCGGTCTGATCGATCATACTTCAGTTCTAATCGATCAGAGTCTCTTCTAAACTGTTATACTCTCAAACTAATCGATCTTGTGACTCTCTGAAACAGTTTTTGACAGATGAAACGTTCTGATTCTATGTTTTACTCTATATATACAAAATTGATCTATCTTTTGAAAAACATACACAACACACTACTTGAGAAAACTTGTGAAATCAATCTGTGAAACTTTCATATACGTGACTTTCTCTGCATTCAAGAATCTTTTCATATCATAAGGTGCTGTGATCAGAATTGTGGTCAATCAAAGAGAGAAAGTGCTATTAGAATTTGTTCTGGACAATTAGAACTTCAAGTCCAGGTTTTTTCTTTCCATACTCTTTTGTAAAAGTGTGATTGTGCATGTTGGATTGTGATCTGCACTTGGTACAGTAACTGGATTTGGTTACTGGGTGGTTCTCAAGATTCTATCTTGTGGGTTTTCAAGATAGTTCTTGGGGTAGATTGGTGAGTATCTACTGGTTGTAATTTTCACTTGGTATTAGTGGAACTTGACTGGTTTGTCAAGAACTGGATGTAGCTCTGGATTAGAGTGAACCAGTATAAATTTGTGTGTTAAATTTCTTCTTTCATCTCTTTTATTTTCTGTCTATAAACTTGCTGTCTTTAAACCAAATTACCTTCGCAAAGATTGAATAAAGATAACTCATTCTTCCAAAAGAAAGTAAGTTTTGCGAAAAAGTTTTAAAGTTCAATTCACCCCCCCTCTTGAACTCAACCATTAATTCTTTCAAAAATTAGGTTTTAAAAATTTTCCCCAAATTTTACCGATTAAAATGTTGTGTAAACGTAAATAGAGTAAGGATAGAGTCTTACACAGAAGATTTATACTGGTTCGGATCAAAAGACCCTACGTCCAGTTGTTAATCACTCAAACAGAGGATTAACGCTGTCACTATAATCAAAGTTATACAAGCAGATTACAAATGAAAAGATAAGGTAACGAAAACACCTCTCTTGAGTCACACAAGAGATGAAGAACAACTTTCCCTAGAGACGGCACAACACACAATCCACCAAGAACTCCACTTAGTGATTCTTATTGCTTCTAGCCCACACAATGTTTCAAAAGCCCCTTTTTCCTCCAACAAACAGTTCTCTGGCAGTCACAACTCTCAACTTTTGTTTGAAAAAGGTTGTTCTTAATTTTCTGAGAGCCTTAGAGAACCTTAAGTAGATGAATTAGGATTTGGGAATTGGGGATTTTCGAAACTTGGTGTATTGGGACTAGGGTTTTCGAAAATAGGTTTAATTTGAAGTTCAAAATGCAAATCTGACTGAAATAATCGATTATCTCAAGTGTTAATCGATTATTACAGAGCCAAAATCAATAGGAACCCATAATGCACTGTTTTAATCGATTATTTGCCCTGTTAATCGATTAGTAAGAATGTTAATCGATTATTACAGAGAGCTGATACAAAAAATGGTTTTTCTCTCTGTAATAATCGATTATTTGGTCCTTTAATCGATTAAACCCGTGAGTTTTTGATAAAAATGAGTTTTTGAAGCTTCTAAAGATTAGACTATGTATTGGCTATCTTAGACTCTAATATTACAGACTCAAACTCATAAAAACAGAGTTATTACACAAGAATATAAGTCTTTAACTCTCTAAGTTCTTTGTTCTTGAATCATCATCAAAATCAACAAGCTTCATGTCCATGTATGTTCAACATCAAGTCCTTGTATGTTTCAACAATCTCCCCCTTTTTGATGATGATCAAAATTTTCTTTTAAAGCCTTGTAATAACCTATTTTATCTGTCACACTAACAACAACATTAAACATACCAGATAATATTTAAATTCAATCATAAGAGGCTTTAAATATTTCTCCCCCTATTTTGATTATGATAAAAAATTAAGAGCTCCCCCTCAAAATATGCATAACTTGGAAATAACTCCCCCTCAAACAAAGCATAAATACAAATTTTACAGAGAATACATCAAATTTTTGAGGTTTAGTCACATGATAATCTATTAATACCCTACATAATTGATTATAACATTTCAGTTATACAAAAAGCTATTTAATCATGCAAAATTTAAGCAATGTCTAATATTCCTAAGTCTCTTCTAAGATCATAGAATCTATCCTTGGGAAGAGGCTTAGTAAAAATATCCGCTAATTGATGCTTTGTATCAACATACTCAATTTTACAGTTTCCTTTACTTATATGATCTCTCAAGAAATGATGTCTAATTTCTATATGTTTAGTCCTAGAGTGCATTACTGGATTCTTAGTAAGATTGATTGCACTTGTATTATCACACATCAAAGGAATGCCACATAGAAAGATACTATAGTCTTCTAATTGTTGTTTTATCCACAAAATTTGTGCACAGCAATTACCAGCTGCAATATATTTAGCTTCAGTGGTGGATAAAGCAGCACATGCCTGTTTCTTAGAATGCCATGTAGACCCCAAATCTTGCCCGACCTCCAAATAAAGAGCAGAAGATCTCCTATTTGAAGATGGACGAAGCCTAACAAGCCATTAGGAGAGACTATTAGGCCCTATACTAGGATAGGAGGAAGTTTCTGTACAAAAAAATAAGTTTTCTCGCCTTGTTGGGACGAGACCGCCCTCTGGATTTCCCAGACCGCCGTCTCGCCTCATGCAAGTGGCGAGACCGCCATCTCGCCAAACGAGACGACGGTCTCGTTCGACGAGACGGCGGTCTCGACCCTGTCAGACGAGACCGGCGGTCTCGCCACCTGACAGTGCGAAAACCTATAAATAGGGGTCCTCTCCCCTCATTTCCACACACCACACAGCTTTTGCTCTCCCTTCTCTCTAAAACCTCTCTCTAGAATCCCTCCGACGCATTTCTGGAGCTTCTGAGTGCCTTTGTGAGCGTTTTTCGGCGTCTAGAAAAGTTTCCATCGTCGTGTAGAGTGAAGGGCTGCCAAAAAGCACCCATTTTCTTTAAAAGAAATAAAAAAAAAGCTTGCTTCGGAGGTTTAAATTCTCCCTCTTTACTTTTACTGCTTTAATTCTAAATTATGTAATAGATTAGGGCCATGTAGTCATAATTTTAAATTCTGCAAAATAAAAAGGGCAAAAGCCTAATTTTCATCGGTTTAAATATTTTTAAATAGCTGGCCTGTCATAGGGAACCCGAAAGGGGCGTCGTAAAGGGACTAATACTCCCTTTACACGTAACTAACTCCCTTACCCAACTCTGGTTCTAATGACCAAAGTTGGTTCTCGAAAACCAACGCCTTTTAAAAACCCCTTTTCCGATGTTTCTGGTAAAAACATCGGTGGCGACTCCGCAGAACCCCTCAAAATTAGTCCTTGGGTTAGCCCGGTTATCGGACAACCCAAGGACGACCTTTCGAAAACCTCGCCCCTAGGTTAGCCCGGTTATCGGATAACCTAAAGGCGTTGTAACCACACATAAAAAACGCGAAAATCAAAAGGGTCGAAACCATCGCGTCGCTCCGACCGCCTCTTTTTTAGACGGCGGCGACAGATGGCGACTCCGCTGGGGAAGCCTCGAGAGTTGATCCCATTTAGTGATGGGCCGGCTTAAAAATAAATAAACCAAGAAAATAACGCTTTCGCCCTTAACTTGTATTATAACATGTTTTACGATTTGGCTTTAATAACTGTTGCTTGTTTATACTTACGCAATTGTGTGAAATACAAACTGTACACAAACCCTTGCACACTACAGTTCCCTCTATACCCGGGGGCAAGTGAGAAAACCATAGGGAGTGGGTGGCAGGTACGGTTCGCTGTAGTGAGGGCCTTGAGCCCACCAGTGTGATCGGAAACCACCACTCAAGGTGACAACCTTCCTCTTTTGGCAACAAGACTGACTACGGCCTTTGTGCTAAAGCATAGTCGGACGGCTGGAGAGTGGGGACCCTATAATGGGGGCACCTTGGGGGCCTTAGCCTGGTGAGAACAGTTAGAACCAACCCTTGCCAATACACTTTTCTGCAGGAAAACCCTACCTCGTGATAAAAACGAATTCTCGCCTGTTCGTGGATGATCGAATTGTGTGTGCATATGTTTGTTGCATTTGTCTATTGCATAGCATAAACAACCAACAGAACAAAAAAAAAAATTCAAAAATATTTTCACAAATAAACACCCTTATCTCGGACAGTCTGCCTTTTAGCTAGCCTGGTTTCAGGTTCTTTGCAAGCTAAGTAGCCACGCAGTTCCGACAGAAGAGATAAGGGACGCTAATTATTTTTCGCATAAAGCCATTTTTTATCTCGGATAGTCTGCCTTTTAGCTAGCCTGGTTTCAGGTTCTTTGTAAGCTAAGTAGCCACGCAGTTCCGACAGAAGAGATAAAAGGCTAAAAAAAAAAATCCAAAATAAATAAAATAATAATAACAAAATCAAAACATTTATAAAAATAATTTTGACAAAGTCGTATCATTCATATTGCATCATCTCATAAGTGGAAAAACCAAGAGAAAAAAAATAAATGCATAAGGGAAGTATGCATATGCATCATTTTAATAAACCCCTAAAAAATGGGTCTTAGAGGCGTATTTTGGAAAAATTACTGGGCCAAATCCCCTTTGAATATGTGCATCTTGATTCTTCACCTCTTTCTCTTCGTTTTGATATGCTGTGCGTCCAAATCGGACATCCCAGTCAAAAGTTATCGCACTTTGAACATCTACTGCCCATTTGTACTGGTGCATGCATAAATACATTCATTCTAGGGAGCACTAGATATCCCTAAGACAATGGCGAAAGAGGCCCCGAGCACATTTGTGACCTTCGCGACAAGGAAGGGACAAGTGTACTAAGGTGTGATGGTGATTGCCATTATACTTGTCAAAATCTGTGATGGGGAAGGAACCATTACATCGAGGTGGGTATGATACCCCACAAAGCGTAAGCTTTAAGGAGGATACCTAAGCCATTGTCTTAAGGAATATCCATCTCATAAATAATTTTTTTTAAAACAATAAAAATCTCTTTGCATTCTAGAAAGCGGCTGGTATTCTTCATGCCCTCATCTGCATACAAAAAAAAAACACAAAATCCCAAAAACTATCATACATCATGTTAGAAAATAAAACATGATAATGTTTAGGGAAAAACAAACACTTGCATACATGCATCCACCAAACTTCATCCTCATAACATCATCTAGTAGTAGGCGGTTGAAGAAAGTGGACATTCCTCAATACCATGAGAAGAGGATTAGGGCATTCGCATGCCATGCACGGGAAGTCAAAAAGAAAATAAATAGAAATATTTACCCGCCTATGGGTTCATTTAGGCTTCTCCACTTTTAAAAAAAATGTACTTCGAAACATTGCATTGAGGAATGTACACCGTCTGGATGAAATAAATAAAATTGTTTGTTTTCATCATCTCTTCAAACGTCTATTGCATTCATAAATTGCATTCATTCTCACTTTAATAAGATAATAAAAAGAAAGGATTAGTCGATGTGCTTTCCACGAATCAGAATAAGATGAAGAGCAAACATTTTGTCATCCAACGATTGATCCGCCTAAGGAGGAGAATAAATCTCAACCGTTGGTCATCTGAGTAAATAAGGAAGAGGGGGCAAAGATGCCATTACATTTTGTTCACGCCTCGAACCAAATAAAGTTGTACCACTGAGATACGCAGAAACATCTTCCATCAATGAAGATATCTCCAGCATAGCCAACATTCGGGGGCAAAATTAGAAGTGAAACAATCTACACCCCCAGGAGCTATAAGACAATACTCCCAAGAATAAAGGAAAAATAATAAGACCGAAGAAAGACATAATCCAAAAAGGAAATTGAAGAGACTTTGGATTCACGACGCTGAGGCAATTCACGACGCTCCGCCAAAGAGACAAACTCAGGGTAGGCGACAAGCTAGTCATAGTTTGAGCTAGAGACGACATTCAGATCAGCAAGTCGTTTGCCCTACCTTGAATGGATGCGACTGAAAGGGACCTTTGAAATATCTTTTGCCAATATGAAAAGACTTCCCCAACAATATGAAGGTGACCCACATGATGAGAAAATATGGATATCGCCCAAACCAAGGGCTCATTAGAAACTCTCAAGGAATAAGGGAGCACCAGATTTTAAAGACAATCCTTTAAAGCATGGCCTAGGGCATGACCCTACAAAGGATCAAGCTACATGGAGAAAAGGGAAGTCTTCCGTCTACACCTTGAATAAGATTTTCCCATATAGAGGGGTTCAAGCGTCAAAAGCGACTTTAGTCATTAGGTGTTCTCCTTCTGATTCTTAGGGTTTGTAAATCCAATGACTATTAGAGATTATTCCTCGGGGCTAGCCCGACCCCCGAGCATTGTAGGGCACATATTTCCCTATTAATTACAAAGAATGCCATTCTTACTATCTGCTTCTCTTCTTGCTATTCATGTCTAAACCTCATTAATAGCCATGTTTAAGCAAACATTTTCAAAGTGCGTCAAAGTAATCAAAATGCGCCATTGACCAAAATAAAAGTCAAACCACTCATCACCACTGATTGACTAGAAACACAAAATAAAGTTTTACCTCGTCATAAATAACGCCGTGTTTCGCCAATGTTGTGCAAAAAGAAAAAAAAATCAAAAGAAGCCCATAAAAGCTAAAGGCCGAAAAGAGAGGGCAAGATACCTGATAGGAAACCCACCAAAGGGGGCTACGCAAAAGCTAGGGTAAACCCGCTAGGAAACCTGAACAACCATAAAGGGTATCCTAGACAAAAATTAGGGTTACAAAATAAAGTCCGCTAGGTTTTCCAAAGCAAGAAAAAAGAAACCTAGACAAAAGTTAGGACAAAACAAAACACAACATCCTAAGTTGAAAACCCAAAGGGCAGACTAGGGAAGTCAATCAGTCATAGCAAGCGCTATAGAATAAGACGTCACTCCATAAACAAAACGTTGTTTAAACTAGCCTAAACTCTCTAACCAACCTTGGCTAGTCGTGCTTACAAAAACCATTTTTTGTCAAAATAAAACAATTCTAAAACACAAGCCTTTGAATTAAATATCCTCTTCCTTCTTTTCTCTTGACCCTTACCACTACGACATTCTAGTAATTAGTAGGGAAATGTGGAGATAGTAATCAATAGGAGGATCGACATCCCCAAGGAAAGGGATGGGCGCACTAACATGGCAAGTCGCTCTACAATTAACACAATCATTCTTCAGTCATGAAAAAATCGAGACGGCAAAATGGGTACAACCTATCCCTGTCGACGAAAGCACATAACGTCAGAAGCTCATCAGAAGTAAAAGCACATTGGTTAATCCTTTTGAAAAATTAATTGAAATAGTGTTATAGGATGCGTATCTCCAACATTGCATGCATATGATAGGCTCCTATCTCTCAAAAAAAGAAGAGAAAGAAAAAATGAGAATAAAAAGAATAATGCCTGCTAGGAGATTCTTAGGCAAAAGTTAGGGTAGCCTGCTAGATCGAAAACCCGCAAAGGGCGGTCTAGGCAAAAGTTAGGGCATTCATAAAAAAGGAAAAAGCCCGCTAAGATATCCTAGGCAAAAATTAAGGCAGCCCGCTAGACCGAAAACCCCAAAAAGGGCGGTCTAGGAAAAAGATAGGGCTAAACCAAAAAATGAATAAAAGAGAAGGACCCTTCATCATAATCATAAAAAGTCCAGCAGGAGAATGCCAGTCACTTTTCCAGATGCATCAATCAAAAAGAATAGATTGCATTTAGGACATCCACACACAAATAGTCTCACAAAATGACTTTGTCAATGTCAAAAATGAAAAAAATAAAAATCACTTCAGATAAATAACAAAAAAACGAAAAGCATTCATGCATATAAGGAGACTAGCTCCGTGTTTGTGATTGAAAACAGGATCATTGAGACTGAGTCTCCAAATAATGCCCTCAAGAAAACAGAGCAAGTCGTCAATCAAGCGACTCAGCGGAATAAGAGCTTCTGAAAATCAAGAGCTCCAGCTACCATCCTTCTACCCAGAAAAGAAGGCACAAGAAAGTAATAAGTCTCCACACAGTGCTCTCCCTCAAGAAAGAAGAGTGAGTTGTCATAAGAAACTTCTAGAAGCCAAAGCTCCAATCATCACCCAATAAAAGAGGGCACAACCATCAGACATCATAAAAGAAAAGCCGACGGAAAGGCTTAGTTATCCCCAAGAGGATCCTTGCCTACTCCAGAGGCAACACAAAAACACTCCTCATGGCTCAGCATTACCACCACATGAGTCATCGAGCACACTCACCCAAAGTCTCCTCCACACTCCCCAACGGAGAATAAAGGCTCCAAGAGCCCATCATCATCATCATCATCAACAGTAAAAAGAGTCCAATTTCCATACCAACAAGGGCTCAACAAAAAGGAAAAAAAGAAGAAAACCCTTGCATCCCCAGCGGATATCCAAAAGAAAGGGTCGCAACAGAGAAGGTCGAATAAAAATCCCCAAGTGGATCTCCCTACAAAAAGGATGAATAAGGAAATCTCCATCCTCAGTAGAATAAGAGCTTCATAAGGTCAACTCGCATCAACATTAATCAAGGAGCCAGGACTCCATCCCAGAAAAATCGGATCCCCATGGAAGTTAATAATCCCTTGATGGATCACCTAAGAAAATTTTATCCCCTGCGGATCCCCAAAGAGAAGAAAAAGCCTGCATGCATAAAAAGAAACTAAAAAGTAACAAGGCGCATGCATTATCCCAATAAAAAAGCCAGATTTCAAAATCGCGATAAAAAAGAGATAAATCGTGGAAAAAGGCAAAATCAAATAAAAATCCTAACTTCCAGGAAATCAAATCCCTAAAGTGGATCACCGCAGAAAAAGGGAAAATCAACAAAAAAGAGGAATAAGAAATTCCACTCCCCCCAACAGAATAAGAGCATCACAAACGCCAGCTCACACCCACATCAATTAAGGAGTCAAAACTCCTTTCCCTCAGGCGGCAAATCAAAATTAGATCCCCGGGAAGACAATTAATTCCCCGGTGGATCACCAAAAAAAGAAAAATCATCCCCAGTGAGCCTACGACAAAGGCAAATTCCAGACTCACATCCTTAGAAGAGTCATTTGCCTAGGCGTAGGCAAGATCTGGCGAGCGAGAGCCAATTTCTCCAGAAAGGGACATCAACCTATTCGGAGGCAAGCAAGTATAAAGTCTTCACCACTAATGAAGCATCCGCCTACTCAGAGGCACAGTAAACAAAAAACAAAAAACTCCATTTCCCCAAAGGAATAAGAGCTTGAAGAAACCAGCTCTCATCAACACCAAACAAGGAGTCACAACTCCATTCCCCAAAAAGGCGACCAAAATTAGATCCCCAAGGAGTCAACCAACTCCCTAGTAGATCGCCAAAAAACTTACCCCCAGAGAGCCTATTGCAAAGGCAAAACTTCAAACGCATATCCTCAGAAAGTTACTTGCCTATATCACCTAACATGGATATCCCTAGTGGAACGCATAGGCAAAACCTTGCAAGCAAAAAAGCAACATTAGCCTATTCAGAGGCAAAGAAAAAAGCGAAACCAAAAGTCTTCACCTCCAAATGAAGCACTTGCCTACTCAGAGGCATTACCATAACCTCAACGGAATATCCGGCTACTCAAGAGGCATCATCAAAAACAAAGAATCCCCAGCAATCAACAAGCTGGACGAACACCAACAGAATCCCCGGCACAGACCGGGCGACAATTCCCAGAAAAGACAAAAAACAAAGAGAGAACACATCTCAACCTGGCGCATGAGCTAGAGCAGTAAGCCGCCACCATCGCCAAAGGGTCAGCCACCGCAAGAAGGGGCATCCAGAGGCACATAAACCAGACGAGGGTTCATACTCGTCAGCCAAGGGGTTAGCTACCGCGTCAAAGGAGCATCCCAAGGTTTCACATCGGCGCATGAGCCACCCGAGCAGTAAGCCGCCACTACCACCAGTCCTACGCAGCGGACTGTACCAGCCTGATAGGGGGTTTATACCTATCAACCTGCGCACGCGTTGCGCCTGATCTGCGCTCGAGCCGGATCAGTAAGTCGCACTACCACCCTGATGGGGGGTTCATACCCATCCGGTCCCACACAACGGACCGTACCAGCCTGATGGGGGGTTCATACCCATCCGGTCCCACACAACGGACCGTACCAGCCTGATGGGGGGTTCATACCCATCCAGTCCCACACAACGAACTACAACTACCAGCCTGATGGGGGGTTCATACCCATCAACTGAAGGATCGGCTACCGTCAGAAGGAGTATCCTGAGGTTTTACCACGTGTCCACCGAAGGGATCGGCTACCGTCAGAAGGAGTATCCCGGAAGTGCACGAATACACAATTTTCCCCAGAAGATCATCTGCCGCAAAGACGGAGCATCTGAAGGGCAACCGGGCAAGAGGGTCAACTCCTTTACCCTCCAGTCGATCACCTTGGCATAAAAGGCCGGCAGTCGACTGATCGGGTAAAGGGGGGACAACTGTAGACCCCAAATCTTGCCTGGCCTCCAAATAAAGAGCAGAAGACCTCCTATTTGAAGATGGACAAAGCCTAACAAGCCATTAGGAGAGACTATTAGGCCCTATACTAGGATAGGAGGAAGTTTCTGTACAAAAAAATAAGTTTTCTCGCCTTGTTGGGACGAGACCGCCCTCTGGATTTCCCAGACCGCCGTCTCGCCAAAGGAGACGGCGGTCTCGCCGCCTGCGAAGGGCGAGACAGCGGTCTCGCTTTCCCAGACGGCGGTCTCGCCATTTTGGCAGGGCGAGACGGCGGTCTCGTTCGATGAGACGACGGTCTCGACCCTGTCAGACGAGACCGGCGGTCTCGCCACCTGACAACGCGAAAACCTATAAATAGGGGTCCTCCCCCCCTCATTTCCACACACCACACATCTTTTGCTCTCCCTTCTCTCTAAAACCTCTCTCTAGAATCCCTCCGACGCATTTCCAGAGCTTCTGAGTGCCTTTGTGAGCGTTTTTCGGCGTCTAGAAAAGTTTCCAGCGTCGTGTAGAGTGAAGGGCTACCAAAAAGCACCCATTTTCTTTTAAAGAAATAAAAAGAAAGCTTGCTTCGGAGGTTTAAATTCTCCCTCTTTAGTTTTACTGCTTTAATTCTAAATTATGCAATAGATTAGGGCCATGTAGTCATAATTTTAAATTCTGCAAAATAAAAAGGGCAAAAATGTAATTTTCATCGGTTTAATATTTTTAAATAGCTGGCCTGTCATAGGGAACCCGAAAGGGGCGTCGTAAAGGGACTAATACTCCCTTTACATGTAACTAACTCCCTTACCCAACTCTGGTTCTAATGACCAAAGTTGGTTCTCGAAAACCAACGCCTTTTAAAAACCCCTTTTCCGATGTTTCCGGTAAAAGCATCGGTGGCGACTCCGCAGAACCCCTCAAAATTAGTCCTTGGGTTAGCCTGGTTATCGGACAACCCAAGGACGACCTTTTGAAAACCTCGCCCCTAGGTTAGCCCGGTTATCGGACAACCTAAAGGCGTTGTAACCACCCATAAAAAATGCGAAAATCAAAAGGGTCGAAACCATCGCGTCGCTCCAACCGCCTCTTTTTTAGACGGCGGCGACATGCCAAGATACTAAAGATGATCCTAACAAATGACATGTCCCACTAGTACTTTTCTATCTATTTTGCATCCACCATAATCAGTGTCAGAATAACCTATCAAGCTAACAGAAGCTTTAGATGGATACCATAAACCAAAACCAGTAGTTCCTTTTAAATATTTTAAAATACGTTTAACTGTAGTTAGGTGAGATTCTTTTGGACATGCTTGGCATTTAGCACACACACAAACAGAATGCATAATATCAGGCCTACTTGCAGTCAAGTACAATAGTGATCCTATCATACCTCTATACATGGATTGATTAATTTCCAAACCTGATTCATCCTTGTCTAAATAACATGAAGTTCCCATGGGTGTGTTAGCTTCCTTTGAAATGTCCATTCCAAACTTCTTGAGAATCTCTTTGCAGTATTTGGTTTGAGAGACAAAAATGCCATCTTTAAGTTTATTGATTTGAAGTCCAAGGAAGAACGTTAATTCTCCCATCATTGACATTTCAAATTCTCCCTGCATTATCTTCGCAAATTCTACACACAAAGAATTATTAGTTGATCCAAAAATGATATCATCAACATATACTTGAACCAATAAGATATGTTCTTTTACTTTCTTTATAAACAAAGTAGAATCAATTTTTCCTCTAGAAAAATTATTTGGTTAGAAAGCTACTTAATCGTTCATACCAAGACCTAGGAGCTTGTTTCAAACCATATAATGCTTTCTTCAATTTAAAAATATGATTAGGATAACTAAAATCCTCAAATCCAGGGGGTTGCTCCACATAAACTTCTTCTTTAATAAACCCATTCAAAAATGCACTTTTAACATCCATTTGATATAATTTAAATTTCATCAATGATGCATAAGCAAGAAGTAGGCGTATAACCTCTAACCTAGCAACAGGAGCATAAGTTTCATCATAATCAATACCTTCCTCCTAACAGTAACCTTTGGCAACAAGTCTGGCTTTATTCTTTGTTATATTTCCATCTTCATCAAGTTTGTTTCGAAATACTTATTTAGTTCCAATTACTTGATGTGATTCTTCTCCTGGGATTAATTCCCAGACTTGATTCCTTTCAAATTGATTGAGTTCCTCTTGCATAGCTATGCACCATTGGTCATCTTTAAGCGCTTCCTCAACATTTTTTGGTTCTATCTGTGACACAAAAGCTATAGACATGCAGAAATTAGTCATATTTCTAGTTCTTACCCCTTTTGAGATATCACCAATAATATTGTCCATTGAAAGTCCCCTTGGTGATTGCCATTCTTTAGCTAATTTTGTTGGTTGAGAAGGCTCATTTTCTTCCAAATACAATTCATCAAGAGCCTCTCTTATGTACTCATCATCACTTTCAAAGATTACCTTAAATGCTTTGTCACATAGTTGACTTATACTAAGGAGATTATGCTTTATCCCATCAACAAGAAGTACATCCTTAATCTCCAAAGTGTTTGCACCACCTATATTTCCAATTCCAAGAATCTTTCCTTTGTTGTTGTCCCCATAAGTTACATATCCTTGTTCTTTAGCTTTGAAACTCACAAATTTCGTTTTGTCTCCGGTCATATGTTTAGAGCATCCACTATCAAGATACCACATAGACTTCTTTGATTTGGAAGTTTCCTACAAAACAAGAACATAGTAAACTTAGGTCCCCATAACTTTTGGGTCCTTTGGGTTAGAGACAAACAAGTCATTTAACAATAGGAACCCAAATGTATTTTCCTTTAGGAACACCAAAATGTTTGATTTTACATCTATTTGAAGTATGACCTTGTTTCATACAATAAAAACATGCTTTAGATGTAGCTTTTGAATATGATGCATTTCTAACAATAGATGCTCTAGTTCCTTTTTCAACCTATACTCTTCTATTTTTCATTTTAGGCTTTTTCAAAGGAACTTGATGGTTTACTCTATTTTGAGCTATAACAACTTTATCCTTATTATTATTACTTAATTCCTTTTCGGCTTTATCAAGCAAATGATTAAGTATATCAATGTCATATTCATACTCTTTACAAGATGCACATACTATATTCTTATCATCATTCTCATCTATACATACAATTTTCGTTTCTATGGTTTCCTTTTCCTCTAAACATGCAATTTTCGTTTTTAAGGACTCTACCTCCTTTTCGGATCTACTTAAATGCTTTTTCACAGCTTTGTATTCATTTTTCAAGTCCTTAAAGGCTATTTTCATCATCACTTGAAGATGAGTCAAAATCACTTACCTCAAAATCGGAAGATATATTGTCATTTGCCATTAAGCAAATATTGGCTTCAATTTCTGAGTCACTTGATTCCGAACTTGAATCACTATTGTCCCAAGCGATGTAGGATTTCTTCTTGAAGAACTTTTTGCCTTTGTTTTCTTCATTTTTCTTGTTTGGACATTCGGTCTTCACATGTCCTGTTTCACCACAACCATAACATTTGATATTTACGGAAGCATTTTCTCTTACCTTTCCTGTACCTTTGAATGGATGTATTCCTTTGGCTTTCATGAATTTTGTAAACTTCTTTATCATAAGACTCAATTCTTCTTCTTCATTCTCCGAGTCTTCTTCTTCCTTTTTACTCTTACCTTTGGAAATTTCAGTTTTGAAGGCTAAGTTCCTCTTTTGATGTTGTCCTTCCTCATCAATTAGCCTTCCTAGCTCAAGCTCATGCTCTCTCAACTTTCCAAAGAGCGCTGCCATAGACATCGTGACAAGGTTTTGTGACTCCGAGATGGCCGTCACCTTAGGTTGCCATTTCCTATCCAAAGATTTCAAGATTTTAACATTTAATTCATCAACATCAAAAATTTTACCTAATCCAGTGAGATGGTTCACAATGTGTGTGAAACGCTTTTGAACGTCAAATATCGTTTCTCCTTGTTGCATTCGAAACATCTCATATTCTTGGATTAAAGAATTTTTCCGTGCTCTTTTAACGTCGCCGGTACCTTCGTGGGTTACTCTCAACATTTACCACATCTCTTGAGCACTTTTACAAATAGAGATCCTGTAAAACTCATCAAGGGTTAAAGCAGATGAAATAATATTTCTAGCCCTAACGTCAAATTGAGCTTTTATATTTTCCTTCGCTGTCCATCTAGAAAATGGTTTAGGAATGTCTACTCCATTTTCAGAAATTTTAGGAATATAGGGACCATTTAAAATAGTGTCCCAAACACCTCTATCAACAGACTTTAAAAAGATTTGCATTCTAACTTTCCAAAATGGATAATTTTGACTCGCAAAAAGTGGGGGTCTATTGATAGAAGCACCTTCGGCAAAAGTTTGATTTTGTCTGGCCATTTTCGAAAAATTTGAATGACTATCAAAGCAAGCTCTGATACCACTTGTTAGAATCATGCAGTGGAATGTTTGCGTGAACGGACAAAAACCAAGAGGGGGGAGGGGTGAATTGGTTTCTTAACAAAAATTAGGTTTTAAAAATTTTCCCCAAATTTTACCGATTAAAATGCTATGTAAACGTAAATAGAGTAAGGATAGAGTCTTACACAGAAGATTTATACTAGTTCGGATCAAAAGACCCTACGTCCAGTTGTTAATCACTCAAACAGAGGATTAACGCTGTCACTATAATCAAATTTATACAAGCATATTACAAATGAAAAGATAAGGTAACGAAAACACCTCTCTTGAGTCACACAAGAGATGAAAAACAGTTTTCCCTAGAGACGACACAACACACAATCCACCAAGAACTCCACTTAGTAATTCTTATCGCTTCTAGCCCACACTAGGTTCCAAAAGCCCCTTTTTCCTCCAACAAACAGTTTTCTGGCAGTCACAACTCTCAACTTTTGTTTGAAAAAGGTTGTTCTTAATTTTCTGAGAGCCTTAGAGAACCTTAAGTAGATGAATTAGGGTTTGAGAATTGGGGATTTTTGAAACTTGGTGTATTGGGACTAGGGTTTTCGAAAATAGGTTTAATTTGAAGTTCAAAATGCAAATCTGACTGAAATAATCGATTATCTCAAGTGTTAATCGATTATTACAGAGCCAAAATCAATAGGAACCCACAACGCACTGTTTTAATTGATTATTTGCCCTATTAATTGATTAACAGGCCTATTAATCGATTAACAGGAGTGTTAATCGATTATTACAGAGAGCTGATACACAAAATGGTTTTTCTCTCTGTAATAATCGATTATTTGGTCTTTTAATCGATTAAACCCGTGATTTTTTGATAAAAATGAGTTTTTGAAGCTTATAAAGAGTAGACTATGTACTGGCTATCTTAGACTCTAATATTACAGACTCAAACTCATCAAAACAAAGTTATTACAAAAGAATATTAGTCTTCAACTCTCTAAGTTCTTTGTTCTTGAATCATCATCAAAATCAACATGCTTCATGTCCATGTAAGTTCAACATCAAGTCCTTGTATGCTTCAACACAATTCAGTGGACAACTGTCCAATCTGGGTCTTCATGTCATTCATACCAACTACTATATTTTCCAGCAATTTACCCACATCTTGGTTGTTTTCCTAGTGCACCACTGGCTGCTGCAGAGGCTGCACATGCTGCTGCTGGTAGGGGTGTCAAAGTGAGCCAACCAGGCTCACACGGGTTGGCTCACCACGGGTTGAGCTGAAAATAGGTGAGCTCAACCCGATTCACTTTTTGGCGAGCCAGAAATTTTACAACCCGGCTCAACCCATCACGGGTTGGTGGGTTAGGTGGGTTGACTCACTAACTCATATTTTTAATTATATAGAAACTTCGGATGTAGAAACTTATGTTTTCTTCCTTTCTTTCTCAACATCAGTATCTTTGTTATTAACTGAAATTGACTCATTGGGTTTTTCATTAATAATAAAATCATCACCAATACAATTTACATTGACACTTTGATGTATTGTTTCAAATAGTTTAGGTTATGAAACAAATTTTTACCTTTGAAAGCAATACAATGGTTTAGGTTATGAAACAAATTCTTAGCTTTGAAAGCAATACAGTGGACATGGTGTAGTGGTGCGGTGGACAGATAATAAGACAAGTGATCAAAGTGCAGTGACAAACATAATGGTGCAACAAAACAACACAAGTGCAAAAATGCAAATGCAATGCAAACTAAACTATATGCAATGAAATGAATCAATCACAACTCCTACTTCTTAATGATCCTATTTCACAATGGCAACGACGCCAATTTGAAAGTTAAAGATTTTTTTGTCACGGTTTCACCACTTTCAAATGAGTTCCCCTAAAATAGTAATAATGTAGTACAATGGGAACCTGAATATCAATCTGTGGAAGTAATAAGAATATATGCTTGAGTTATGAATGATTCAATGGGGGAACTAAACTAAAATGAAATACTAAAATGATAAATTGTACTAAAATGAGGTTTAATCCTAATATGCAATGAATAAGAATGCTACAGAATAAAAAAATGGCTAAAAATATGCAAAATCACAAATCTGACCCAAAATCACAAATCTGACCGTGATGAACAGTAACACGATCAGTATCGTAAATCTGACCGATATGAATAGTAATTGCAATCAGGAATCACGGTCAGAATTTTGTGCTCTTGGTCAACATGCAAATTTTAATGAAACTTCTCAGTCAAAAATTGAAATTAGTGAACAAAATATATGGTTGACCGAGAATAATGCTAACATAAATGAAAAATGATGCAAAAGAATGAAGTTAAAAAAAATTCAAAATTCTGACCGAGAATGAACAGTGACCACAGTAAAAAAATAGACTCTCGGTCAAAATGAAATGTAAAAACAATTTCTCGGTCAAGAATCAAATGTAGAGTGTAAAATATATGAATGACCGAGTGAAATGTAATTATTTTTTAGTTTTAAGATTTTAAAATGGGAAATGATCGTAGTGAACAATATTGGTGGTCAGAAAATCAACAAAATGAGAAGGTCTCGGTCAAAATGAATATATGAAGAGATGTCTCGGTCAAGATTTGAATAAAGTGTATGAAATGTATGATTGACCGAGAGAAATGCAATTATTTTTGTATTTTGAGTTTTGAAAACATGAGATGACTAAGTGAGAGTGTTTTGGTGCGTGTGGCTGGAAACCTGACCAAGTGACAATGGTCAATTCGGTCAAAATGTTCAAAATAGTGATAAATATGATTTACAAGTATTGGAATGAGTGCAGTTATGTATATTTATGAGTTTTTCAATTTTTAAGGGGGATTTGCAATGCAAATAATTAAAACGAGAACTTAACTACACCTAACCTATTCTAAACTAAGCTAATCTATGACAGAACCTAAAATAGTGCAGTAAAATCTATCTAAACCTTCTACAGAGATTAAAGCAAGTAATCAAAGCAATAAAACCTAGCTACCGTGACTGTAAAACATTTAAAACATCAAAACAGTAAAGTCAAAGCAGTAAAATGCAGAAAATTAAAGAAAGCAAGAACAAGAACTATGAACATGACTCGGTGTAAGCAAGATTGCAAGACTACTGCATTTTTGACACTGTGAAAACCTAATTAATCAATTAAGCATTCACCATACAATTCAACAAAGTGATTGCAAGCTTCAATCTTCAACCGAGAGACATCCACAAGCTAAATCAAGTCAAGAACACAAGTTTAGAACAATTTGTCACATGCTATTCATTCTCAACAATTTTGTTTGGTGAAAACCTAATTTAATTCGTGAATTTAGTTCAGAAAAGCAATTAAAGATGATAGAAGAAGACAATCTAGATCCAATTCGTGAAGAACAATGAAGAAGAATGAACACATACATGGAAGATTGAGATGCAAGCAAGGAGAGAGAGCCATGGTGCGGTAGTGAGAACAATTGATAGAATCCTGAGCAATTTGATTGAATATGAACTTGAAAACTTTGACTATGTGTTATTACATTAAGTTAATCTACTATATACTTTAACTAATGTAAAATTACAAGTTACAAGGCCCATAACCAGAGATAATTCAATAACTTGAGAGAGATGTTGAAGAGTCGCGCTATCTTCGCTTCAGTGCAGTACCGTGTAATTCAAACGCTTGAAGTTTCTTCAATACTTATTAAAATTAAATGTTTCCAGTCTCATTAGAAAGCTTGTTAATTTATCTTTAAGACTCCACCTTTTTCATGATTTTTGGAGGTCTATCGAATTTAGGATAAGTATTTTACTGAGGCATGCCCGTTGGACTGACTCTGTGCGCGTAACCTCTCTTTAATAATTTATATAAAATTCAATTTAGCTCCAAATTGAGTGGTTCTTGATCCTTTGGAAAGATGAATTTGTCTAGTTATCAATGATATAAGAATCATGATTTTAGGAGCTGTGTAGAAAAAATGATAAATAAAACAGTGAAACAATGTCAGTACTCGTATACAATAAAATACAACTAATTTATTGTTTTTATGCAGAATTTTATGTTAAGGCTTCTAAAGGCCTAGTAATACAAATTATGGTTAATTAAGCTTTATTAACACATTATAAAAAATAACATAACATTATAAGCTACTTAAGATGTGCTGAAAATTAGTCACATCAATAATCTATCCATCTCAGAATTTTATTCTCAATTCATGAATATTTGGTCAGAATACACGGATATTATTTATGAAAAGTTGCCTTCTACTAGTCTTGATTCTGTTCAATTAGTTCATGAAACCACTAAAAGAGATCAATTTCTTATGAAATTGAGATCTGATTTTGAAGGTGTTCGTTCCAATCTCATGAATCGAGATCTGTTCCCCGGTTTGAATGCATGTCTTAATGAGCTGTTTCGTGAAGAACAACGCCTCCTCACACAATCAACCATGAAACAACAAAAATCCACAATTGTCCCTATGGCCTATGCAGCACAAGGAAAGCCACTAAATCGTGACTTGAGTGTTGTACAATGTTTCTGTTGCAAGAAATTTGGTCATTATGCTTCCAATTGTCTTCGCAAATTTTGCATTTATTGTAAAAAAGATGGACACCTTCTTAAAGATTGTCCCACGAGGCCACCAAGGAAATCTGTCACTGCTTTCATTGCTTCTGTTGGTTCTTCGGTTCTAAGTCCTTCTGCTACAACAACTTATGTTCAACAATATGCTCCTGCCTCTACTCAGACCTTGACCCTTGAGATGGTTCAGCAAATGATCATTTCCACATTTTCTGCTTTGGGCATCTCAGGTAAAAAACTTTCTATGTCTTCCCTCTGGTACTTTGATTCTGGTGCATCCAACCATATGACCAACAATTCCCAACTCCTTACTAATACCACCAAATATTCTAGAAATCTCACGATTCATACTGCCGATGGAAATCATTTGCCTATAACAGATATTGGTGATATTTCTTCTTCCCTCACTACTGTCTTGGTCTCTCCTGGCTAATCTCATTTCTATTGGTCAATTAGTTGATAATAATTGTCGTGTCGAATTCTTAAACTCTAGTTGTCTTGTGCAGGATCAACGATCATGGACGATAATTGCAAAGGGGCCTAAAGTTGGACGTCTTTTTCCACTTCATTTACCTTTGTCTTCCAATCTACCTTTTATTTCTTGTAATTCTGCTCATTTAGATTACCATATGTGGCATAAGCGTCTTGGACATCCAAATTCACATTTACTTCATGCTATGCTTAAATATGGTTTTCTTGGCAATAAAGATTCTCCACCATTTCATGTTGTTCAATTTGATTGCATTTCTTGTAAGCTTGGCAAAAGTAAAATTCTACCATTTCCAAAACATAAATCTATTGTCGGAAAACCTTTTGATATGATCCATAGTGATGTATGGGGGTTAAGCCCTATTCCTTCTCATGCTAAGTACAAATACTTTGTCACTTTTATTGATGATTATAGTTGTTTCACATGGTCTATTTCTTACGGTCTAAACATGAAGTATTCTCTACATTCAAATTTTTTCATGCTTATGTTCAAACCTAATTTTCTTCCAAAATTAAAATTCTGCGATTTGATAATGGGGTGAGTATACATCTCATTTATTTAAGAAATTTCTGCAATCTAATGGTATCTTATCTCAACGGTCTTTTCCTTCCACTCCCCAACAAAATGGGGTAGCTGAACGAAAAAATCGTCATTTACTAGATGTTGTTCGTACTCTTTTGTTGGAATCGTCTATGCCCTCCAGGTTTTGGTGTGAAGCTCTATCCACTGCGGTTCACCTTATCAATCATTTTCCAACCCCATCATTAAACAATGATTCTCCTTTCACTTGGCTATTTGGCCATCTACCTGATTATTCCACTCTTCGTACCTTTGGTTGTGTGTGTTATGTTCATATTCCTCCACATGAACGTAATAAACTCACTGCCCAATCTATTGAATGTGTTTTTCTTGGCTATTCTTCTCACCAAAAAGGTTTTCTATGTTTTGATCTACATCTTGGTAGGATTCATATCTCTAGAAATGTCATTTTCCAAGAAAATAAATATTATTTTGCCACTCACCATGACTCACCTCCTTCTCCAATTTTTGTTTTGCCAATGTTTTCTAATTCTCTTGCAGACAAACGTCTCCTGGTGTACTAAAGACAATGTAAGACCACTCACAATTAGTCTTCATAATATCTTGGGTCTCTTCAAGATCATTCCTTAGTAGCTGATTCAGTACCAGCAGTAGACCCAATACCTTACCCAAGTTTATAAGCCACCTGAAAAATATAGTTTATCCTTAGTAGAAACTTTATCCTCTATTTCTATTCCTTCATCTTATAAGCAGGCAATGGAGCATGAATGTTGGCAGAAGGCTATTGAAGCAGAACTCTTAACACTTGAAGAAAATCAAACATGGGATGTTGTGCCATGTCCTCCCTCTACTAAATCGTTGGGCAACAAATTTGTATTTTCCATTAAACTATGTTCGAATGGATCAATTGATTGTCACAAAGCTCGGTTGGTTGTAGTAGGCAATAAACAAGAGTATGGACTTGACTATGATGAAACCTTCGCATTGGTAGCCAAAATGACCATTGTTCGCACAATTCTAGCACTATCTGCGTCTCAATCTTGGCTTTTACATCAAATGGATGTCAAAAACATTTTTCTTCATGGAGACCTGAAAAAGGAAGTTTACATCAAACTTCCTATTGGTAAGCCTACACCATCTAATACTGTTTGTAGACTAAAACACTCTTTATATAGTTTGAAACAGGCACCACGAGTATGGTTTGAAAAGTTTCAATCCACACTACTTCGTTTCTCCTTCACCTAAAGTCAATATGATCCATCTCTTTTTCTACAAATGACTTCTAAAGGACTTGTCATACTTCATGCTTATGTGGATGACATTGTGGTGACTAGTTCTGATGAAGAGGCTATTTCTCAACTTCAAACATTGTTGCATTCCACTTTTCACATGAAAGACCTTGGCCGACTCAATTACTTCTTGGCTTTAGAGGTGCATTATGCACCTACTAGCATATTTGTAAATCAACACAAATATATTCAAGATTTGATTACGCTAGCAAGTCTCACTAATTCCACTCCTATTGACACCCCCATGGAACTTAATGTAAAATTTCGACGAGATGAAGGTAACCTTCTTGAAGATCCTACCTTTTATCACAAGTTGGTTGGTAGTCTTATATACCTCATCATCACTCGTCCAAATATCTCTTTTGTTGTCCACACAGTCAGTAAGTTCATGCAATCTTCTAGACATCTCCACCTTTCTGCAGTGCACCAAATTATTCGTTATCTCCTTAGCACTTCTCATCGTGGTTTATTTTTTCCAACTGGTTCACCCATTACTCTCCAAGCTTATAGTGATGTTGATTGGGCTGACTGTCCTAATATGAGGCGTTCTACTATTAGTTGGTGTATGGTTTTGGGTAGTGCTCCTATTTCATGGAAATGTAAGAAACAATATTTTGTCTCTAAGTCCTTTACTGAAGCTGAGTATCGTGCCATGTTTGTTGCATGCTCTGAGGATTGTGCCATGTCTGCATTTGAGGGGGGATGTCAACGGAGTTAATTACGTAATCTATCAATTTTGATTGCCAAATTATTTAGTCATCAAAACCAATTGTAACTGTTATTCTCTTTTATTAGGATATATTGTAGTAGAATAATTGTATATATGGCTATTAACTAATTTAAAGGGAAAGGGACAAAATACTAGTTTGTATTATATATATATATATATATATATATATATATATATATGAGAGAATTCTCCAAGGAGAGAACACACTTGTTTTACCCACACATTTTCTATAGTTTAACAAGTAGAGGAAAATCTAGAGCATTTTGCACTCATTGCAGAGTATGAGCCAATCATGTTCGAAGATGCAGCCAGAGAGGTCAATTGCTGTAAAACTATGTAGGAGGGGATTGATTCAATTAAAAGGAATCAGACCTGGGAGCTTGTTAAGTTGCCACTAGACAATAAGTCAATCACACTCAAGTGGGTTTATAAGATTAAAGTAAATCTAAATGATGAGGTTGTAAGATATAAAACAAGGCTTGTAACCAAAGGCTTCTTATAAAGAGTTGGAATAGACTATGGTGAAGTCTATGCGCCTGTTGCTAGGATTAAAACAATCAAATCGCTGGTTACTATTACCACGAATGCTAACTGGTTATTACACCAGTTAAATGTTAAATAAGCTTTTCCGAATGACCCTCTTGAAGAAGAGGTTTATGTGCCACAACCCAGGGGGTTTGAACATTAGTGTATAGGCTGAAAAAGGTCTTATACGGGCTTAAGCAAGCACTGAGAGCATTTGACAAGTGGATTGATGATTTTCTTTACAAAATTGGCTTTGTTAAGTGTATGTCCAAACATGGAGTCTATGTAAATTCTGGGAGAACAACAACAGAGTTGAAAAAATCATCATATGCTTAAATGTTGATGATCTTTTAATCACTGACAGCAATGAAGAGAACTTACTGCAAGAATGAACTTCTAAAGGAGTTTGAGATGAGTGACTTGAGAAATCTGAGTTGTTTCTTGGATATTGAGTTCAAGAAAACTCCATATGGGATGGTTAGGCATAAGAAAAAGTATGTTCATGATATGCTGAAGAAATTTGGAATGCAACAAAGTATTCCTACCAATACGCCTACAGAAGTAGGATTGAAGCTTGAGAAAAATCCTAATGAAGAAGAGGTGAATCCTACACATTACCGAAGCATTTTCGGAAGCCTAAAGTATCTGTATAACCATAGACCAGATTTGAATTTCAATGTTGGGTTGGTGAGTAGATATGTGTAAGAACCAAAAGTATCACACCTTCTTGTTGTGAAGTGTGTACTTAGATACCTACATGGAACTAAAAATATGGGAATTTTGCTATCAAAAGGGGATGATGAGTTGATGGGGTATTTTGATGCTGATTGGTGTGGTGACTGTTAGAATCGCGCAGTGGAATGTTTGCGTGGTCGGACAAAAACCAAGAGGGTGGGTGAATTGG
Source organism: Sphenostylis stenocarpa (assembly GCA_963425845.1). Taxonomy (NCBI): domain Eukaryota; kingdom Viridiplantae; phylum Streptophyta; class Magnoliopsida; order Fabales; family Fabaceae; genus Sphenostylis; species Sphenostylis stenocarpa. The sequence continues at coordinate 34,190,092 of OY731401.1, forward strand.
TTTCTTAACAAAAATTAGGTTTTAAAAATTTTCCCCAAATTTTACCGATTAAAATACTGTGTAAACGTAAATAGAATAGAGATAGAGTCTTACACAGGAGATTTATACTGATTCAGATCAAAAGACCCTACGTCCAGTTGCTAATCACTCAAACAGAGGATTAACGCTGTCACTATAATCAAAGTTGTTACAAACAGATAACAATTGAAAATACAAAGTAAAGAAAACACCTCTCTTGAAATCCACAAGAGATGAAGAACAACTTTCCCCAGAGATGGCACAACACACAATCCACTAAGAACTCCACTTAGTGATTCTTATCGCTTCTAGCCCACACCAGGTTCCAAAAGCCCCTTTTTCCTCCAACAAACAGTTCTCTGGCACTCACAGCACTTAACTTTTGTTTGAAAAAGGTTGTTCAATTTTCTGAGAGCCTTAGAGAACCTTAAGTAGAGAAATTAGGGTTTGAGAATTGGGATTTTCGGAACTAGAGAGTATTGGGATTAGGGTTTTCGAAAATAGGTTTAATTTGAAGTTGAAAATCAAAATCTAACTGAAATAATCGATTAAATGAAGTGTTAATCGATTATTACAGAGCCAAAATCAACAGAACCCCAAAACTCTTTGTTTTAATCGATTAAAAGCCCTGTTAATCGATTAAATGAAGTGTTAATCGATTATTACAGAGCCAAAATCAACAGAACCCTAAAACTCTTTGTTTTAATCGATTAAAAGCCCTGTTAATCGATTAACAGGCCTGTTAATCGATTAACAGGTGTGTTAACCGATTATTACAGTGAACAAATACAGAAAATGGTTTTTCTCACTGTAATAATCGATTATCTGACCATTTAATCGATTAAAGCCGAGGCAAACTGATAAATGTGAGTTTTTGAAGCTTCTAAAGTGCAGACTATGTACCGGCTATCTTAGACTCTAATATTACAGACTCAAACTAATCAAAACAGAGTTATTACACAATAAAACAAGTCTTCAACTCTCTAAGTTCTTTGTTCTTGAATCATCATCAAAATCAACAAGCTTCATGTCCATGTAAGTTTTGTTAGAAATGTAGGCTAAGATCAAGAGGGGGGGGTGAATTGATCTTTGAAAGATTTTCGCAATATACAAATTATCTATTTCAAAGATTAAGAATCCTAACCAGTTCTTGAATCACACACAACAAGCAATCAAAATAAATGCAGTCACAGAATTAAAGGAGAGAAAGGTTTAGAAAGATACAACCAAGATTTATACTAGTTCACCCAATCCCAGGGCTACGTCCAGTTTCCAGCCAAATTCCAGCTGGGTTCCACTAGATTGAATGTTTTACAGATTACAACTTTAATCTCACACTCAATCTACCACAAGAACCAAAATTCCAGTTCTTGAACAACCCTACAGCCAAATTCCAGCCACAGAAACCAGTGCCCACAATTCCAAGCACCCACAATACAGTAAAGAAAGTAAAGAAACAAATAGAAGAAACTAGAACGCTCAAACCAGATTTATGCAGCTCTGCAGTATGAGTTTCTTCTCCAAAAGAATGCAAATATTGCCTCAAGAAAGAACTTCTAACAGCTTCAAAAAACTAGCGCGATTCTCTCTTGAAAGTAGCACTTATGATTGCTTGATTGATTGCTAAAAGATGTGTTTTAAAAAGTTCAAGCAACTTTGTTTATATAGAACATTTTCAAAACTGCTGGTTTATTGAATCTGTTAAAATAATCTTTTAATCTATTAAAAGTCTTGTTTTAATCTGTTAAAACTTCTTTTAATCTATTAAAAGGTTCTTGATTATTTTCCAGATTTGTTTTAACTGATATGACACCGTTTATATCAATTAAAACTCTTTGTAAAAAATCTTCCAAACTGTTTTAATCGATTGTTTCGTCTTTCAATCGATTAAAATACTGCAAAACATTCTTATAAACTTTTCTAAGTGATTTTAACTGATAACAATCTGTTTTAATCGATTAAAACACTTTGAAAAAAAGTTCACTTAGTTATTTTAATCGATTGAAACGCATTTTAATCGATTATAATTCTGCCAAAAGGTTTCATAAAATTTTCTAAGTTATTTTAACTGATAGTAAGCATGTTTTAATCGATTAAAATATTCTGGAAAAACCTCTTAGTTGTTTTAATCGATTATTTCGCATTTGGATCGATTAAAATACTGACAGAACAACTTTCAAAACACTTTAAGTTGTTTCAATCGATTATTTCAAGTTTGTATCGATTAAAATTCTGCCAGAACACTTTTCAAAATATTCTAAGTCATTTTAATCGATTATATCAATTCTATATTAGTTAAAATATTGGCAGAAGGTTTTCAAAAATCCTTCTAATGAAAACAATCGATTATTTCGAAAACATATCAGTTAAAAACCTGTTACAAAAGTGTTAATAACATTTTAGTTGATAAAGCTTATATGCTATTAGTTAAAATAGCTAATTAAAAAACCTTTTATCAAAATACGTTGTTTTTAACCGTTGAAACATTTTTTAGAGGCATTTGCAAAATCTTTTAAATGAAGAAACCTCATGCAGCAGAGAGATAAAAATGATTATACCTAAGCAGAGATGCAGACTCACTAATCCCACTACTCTTTTATCTAAGTGACCTTTGACTGCCACAAAGTAGCCTTTGACTTCATTTTTTACTTCATCAAATCAACAAGATCTTTGCCAAAGTAATTCAATAAGATCTTCATCACTTTCAAGTTTAACATCAAGTTCTTGTATGTTCAACAATCTCCCCCTTTTTGATGATGATCAAAATTTTCTTTTAAAGCCTTGTAATAACCTGTTTTATCTGTCATACTAACAAACACATTAAACATACCAAATAATATTTAAATTCAATCATAAGAGGCTTTAAATATTTCTCCCCCTATTTTGATTATAATAAAAAATTAAGAGCTCCCCCTCAACATATGCATAACTTGGAGATAACTCCCCCTCAATCAAAGCAATAAAAGAATACCAAACTTTATTTCATAAGTGAAATTACATTACAACACAAAAGAAAATAAAAACAAATTTAAAATTCTTCACTATCATCACTATGAAAGTGTGCATCAAATATATTTTCTAAATGGCACACTTTATCATCTACATCAGATATACGGCGAATTATTTCCTCATGTCGTACTCCAGAAAGAGTGAAGAATGCCTGCATCCTCTGATTCATATCAGATAACATATCTTCCATAGATTGACGGGTTTCATGATGAGCAGAGGAAGTTCCAACACTTTGGATTTGATCAGAAGGAAAATCAGCAACAGGAGGCATATCTTCATCATAATCTTCATTATCGTCACCTTCATTTGGAACGTCATCCTTGTGAACATAAATATTGTTGACACGCACCATTTGGAGTTGGGTCAATGTGCTGTCCAGTATGCAGTTTAAGTTATTCGTTCTTACTGTTTGTTCACCTTCGACATTTACTCCTTTGTATTCAAGAATGCGAGAGACGAGGAGGGCATATGGAATTTTGAAGGTGGGATGGCGTTTGGCTTTTAACATAGTCATGGTGACAAGAATGCCCCAATCTAAAGGCTCATTATTCATTATGGCATGAATAATACGAAGATCAATTGAAGAACATTGAGCATGATTCATAGCCCGAGGACATAGGATCTAGACAAGTAAGTGCAAAATCATGCGTTCCTCCTTCTTCAAAGGTCCAGCTAGAAGGAGACGCCCTATTTCCATGGAAGGGTTTCGCAGAAAAGAGCGGTAAGCCATGATCCTGTCAAAATCATCTAACTCACCAAACACGTTAATAACATCTTCTCTTATAGGAAACTGGGCAACGTTCTCCCAAATATTATCATCAAGAATAATTGTTACCCCCTTTACACGAGAGGTAGCAATTTGATCTCTAAATTTGAACCTAGAGTAAAATGCCCTAACTAGGTCAGGATAATACGTACCTTGCATTTGGATGAAAGGGAGAACTCCTTGAATTTCAAGGAGATTAGGAAAGTTGAATCCCCTATTGATGAACTGATCACCAATAAGGAACTTAGGAGATATAATACCACGTTCCTTCCAATAAGACAGAAATTCTTGTCGGCCTTCTGCATCAGAGATCCATCCTTCTACAGAATTAGGACGGGGATGAGATGAGTGTGCAGATCTTTTTCTGGTGGGAATTTTAGCACGAGAAGATGAGGCCATTGTAGGATTAGAAGAGTAACAAGAAGATTTAGGAGGACAAGTGATGTTAAAAGAAGGCAAGAGTGATAAAATAAGGCAAGAAAGCTTGAATGCAAGAGATAGAAGTGAGTAGAAGTGAAATGGAGGTCCCTATTATAACCAAGCATCTCCAACGGTCATATGGAAGTGAATAAGGGTCAAGAGAGTCGTTGGCAATGGCTAGGAACCAAAACTTGCCAGGTTTAATCGATTAAAACTTGAATTAATCAATTAAACCAGTACCAGAACCATTTAATCGATTAATTTGAGCTGTTAATTGATTAACACTAAGTTTAATCGATTAATGGGCAAGTTAATCAATTAAACCAGAGAGAAATGTCATGTTTTAGGTGCAAATAATCGATTATAACTCCAATTAATCGATTATTCCAGAGAGTTCATCAAATTTTTGAGGTTTATACACATGATAATCTATGAACATCCTTCATAGTGAATTATAACATTACAACCATCCAAAAACTGTCTAATTAAGCAGAATTTAAGCTATTTCTAATATCCCTAAGTCTCTTCTAAGATCATAGAATCTATCCTTGGGAAAAGGCTTAGTAAAAATATCTGCTAATTGATGCTTTGTATCAACATACTCAATTTTACAGTTTCCTTTACTTATATGATCTCTCAAGAAATGATGTCTGATTTCTATATGTTTAGTCCTAGAGTGCATTACTAGATTCTTAGTAAGATTGATTGCACTTGTATTATCACACATCAAAGGAATGTTATTTAGAAATATACTATAATCTTCTAGTTGTTGTTTCATCCACAAAATTTGAGCACAATAATTACCAGCTGCAATATATTTAGCTTCAGTGGTGGATAAAGCAACACATGCTTGTTTCTTAGAATGCCAAGATACTAAAGAAGAACCTAACAAATGACATGTCCTACTAGTACTCTTTCTATCTATTTTGCATCAACCATAATCAGCATCAGAATAACCTATTAAACTAGTACAAGCTTCAGATGGATACCATAAACCAAAACCAGTAGTTCCTTTTAAATATTTTAAAATACGTTTTACTGCAGTTAGGTGAGATTCTTTTGGACATGCCTGAAATCTAGCACACACACAGACATAATGCATAATATCAGGTCTACTTGCAGTTAAGTATAACAGTGAACCTATCATACCTCTATACATAGATTGATTAATTTCCAAACCTGAATCATCCTTGTCTAAATAGCATGAAGTTCCCATGGGTGTGTTAGCTTCCTTTGAGGTGTCCATTCCAAACTTTTTGAGTATCTCTTTGCAGTATTTGGTTTGAGAGATGAAAATGCCATCTTTAAGTTGCTTGATTTGAAGTCCAAGGAAGAATGTCAATTCTCCCATCGTAGACATTTCAAACTCTCCCTGCATTATCTTAGCAAATTCTACACACAACAAATTATCAGTTGATCCAAAAATAATATCATCAACATATACCTGGACCAATAAGATATGTTCTTTTACTTTCTTTATAAACAGCGTAGAATCAATTTTTCCTCTAGAAAAATCATTTGAAGTTAGGAAACTACTTAGCCTTTCATACCAAGACCTAGGAGCTTGTTTCAACCCATATAATGCTTTCTTTAATTTAAAAATATGATTAGGATAACTAAAATCTTTAAATCCAGGGGGTTGCTCCACATAAACTTCTTCTTTAATAAAACCATTCAAAAATGCACTTTAACATCCATTTGATATAATTTAAATTTCATTAAAGATGCATAAGCAAGAAGTAGGCGTATAGCCTCTAACCTGGAAACAGGAGCATAAGTTTCATCATAATCAATACCTTCCTCCTGACAATAGCCTTTGGCAACAAGTCTGGCTTTATTCTTTGTTATGTTTCCATCTTCATCAAGTTTATTTCTAAACACCCATTTAGTTCCAATTACTTGATGTGACTCTTCTCTTGGGATTAATTCCCAGACTTGATTCCTTTCAAATTGGTTAAGTTCCTCTTGCATAGCTATGCACCATTGATCATCTTTAAGCGCTTCCTCAACATTTTTGGGTTCTATCTATGACACAAAAGCTACAGACATGCAGAAATTAGTCATATTTCTAGTTCTTACCCCTTTGGAGATATCACCAATGATATTGTCCATTGAGAGTCCTCTTGGTGATTGCCATTCTTTTGCTAATTCAGGTGTTTGAGAAGGCTTATTTTCTTCCAAATACAATTCATCAAGAGCCTCTCTTATATATTCATCATCACCTGCAAGTTCTTTATTTGACTCAAGAGGATTTCCCCCAAGGTTTACAATTTCATCAAAAGTAACATGAATAAATTCTTCAATATTTAAGGTTCTTCTATTAAACACCCTGTAAGTCTTGCTAGTTAATGAATGTAGACCCCAAATCTTGCCCCGCCTCCAAATAAAGCCAGAAAGCTTCCTATTTGAAGACGGCCGGAGCTTAACAAGCCACTAGGAGAGACTATTAGGCTCCCGTACCAAGATAGGAAGGTTTTTTGGCCCAAAAATAAAGTTTCTCGCCTTGAAGGGACGAGACCGCCGTCTGGGAATACCAGACCACCGTCTCGTTTCAGCGCCAGGACGAGACCGCCGTCTCGACTTTCCAGACGGCGGTCTCGACACTCACAAAAACGAGACGGCGGTCTGGATTTTCCAGACGGCGGTCTCGATTCTCGCCAAGTCGACGGTGGTCTGGATTTTCCAGACGGCGGTCTCGACCCCGTGACATGAGCGAGACGGCGGTCTTGAATTACGAGACGGCGGTCTCGACCCTGTCAGGCGAGAACGGCGGTCTGGACCCTGACAGCGCGAAAAACTATAAATAGGGGCTCTCCCCCCCTCATTTCCACACAGAAAAACCAAGAGCTCTTCCTTCTCTCTAGATTTTCTCTCTCTAAGAATCCCTCCGAGGCATTTCCGGAGTTTCTGAGCGTCTTTAGGCGTAGACTGAGCGTTCTAAATCTTCTTAAGAATCCCTCCGAGGCATTTCCGGAGTTTCTGAGAGTGTAGAGTGAAGGGTTGCCAAAACGCACCCTCTTTTTGAATATAAAGCTTGCTTTGGAGGTGCATATCCTCATTCTCTATTCTTTAAAATTACTGCTATTTAAATTATGCAATAGAAGCTAGGGCAATGTAGTCATAAATTTAAATACCGCATAATAAAAGGGTAAAAGCGCAATTTTCTAAGTTTAATTATTCACAAATAAAGCCGGCCTGTCATAGGGAACTCGAAAGGGCGTCGTAAAGGGACTAACACTCCCTTTACACGTAACTAACTCCCTTACCCCAACTCGGTTCTAATGACCAAAGTTGGTTTTCGAAAACCAACGCCTTTTCAAAACCCCTTTTCCGATGTTTATGGTAAAAATATCGGTGGCGACTCCATAGAACCCAAAATAAATAAGTCCTTGGGTTAGCCTGGTTGTCGGACAACTCAAGGACACTTTTCGAAAACCTCGTCTCCGGATTAGCCCGGTTATCGGACAGCTCGAAGACGTTGTAACCACCAATAAAAAACGTGAAAATCAAAGAAGAGGGTCGATAAAACCATCGCGTCGCTCCGACCGCGCCCCGCTTCGTGGAGGCGGCGACGATGGCGACTCCGCTGGGAAGCCTAGAGAGTTGATCCCATTTAGTGATGGACTGGCTTAACAATAATTAAACCAAGAAAAGTTGACTAGTCAGGTAAAGGGGGGGCGGCTGTAGACCCCAAATCTTGCCCGGCCTCCAAATAAAGCCAGAAAGCTTCCTATTTGAAGACGGCTGAGCTTAACAAGCCACTAGGAGAGACTATTAGGCTCCCGTACCAAGATAGGAAGGTTTTTTGGCCCAAAAATAAAGTTTCTCGCCTTGAAGGGACGAGACCGCCGTCCGGGAATACCAGCACCGCCGTCTCGTTTCAAGCACTGAGACGAGACCGCCGTCTCAACTTTCCGGACGGCGGTCTCGACACTCGCAAAACGAGACGGCTGGTCCGGATTTTCCAGACGGCGGTCTCGATTCTCGCCAAGTCGAGACGGCGGTCCGGATTTTCCAGACGGCGGTCTCGACCCCGTGACATGAGCGAGACGGCGGTCTCGAATTACGAGACGGCGGCCTCGACCTCGTCAGCGAGAACGGCGGTCCGGACCCCGACAGCGCGAAAAACTATAAATAGGGGCTCTCCCCCTCATTTCCACACGTAAAAACCAAGAGCTCTTCCTTCTCTCTAGATTTTCTCTCTCTAAGAATCCCTCCGAGGCATTTCCGGAGTTTCGAGCGTCTTTAGGCGTAGACCGAGCGTTCTAAATCTTCTTAAGAATCCCTCCGAGGCATTTCCGGAGTTTCCGAGAGTGTAGAGTGAAGGGTTGCCAAAACGCACCCTCTTTTTGAATATAAAGCTTGCTTTGGAGGTGCATATCCTCATTCTCTATTCTTTAAAATTACTGCTATTTAAATTATGCAATAGAAGCTAGGGCAATGTAGTCATAAATTTAAATACCGCATAATAAAAGGGTAAAAGCGCAATTTTCTAAGTTTAATTATTCACAAATAAAGCCGGCCTGTCATAGGGAACCCGAAAGGGGCGTCGTAAAGGGACTAACACTCCCTTTACACGTAACTAACTCCCTTACCCAACTCTGGTTCTAATGACCAAAGTTGGTTTTCGAAAACCAACGCCTTTTCAAAACCCCTTTTCCGATGTTTATGGTAAAAATATCGGTGGCGACTCCATAGAACCCAAAATAAATAAGTCCTTGGGTTAGCCCGATTGTCTGGACAACTCAAGGACACTTTTCAAAACCTCGTCTCCAGATTAGCCCGGTTATCTGACAGCTCAAGACGTTGTAACCACCAATAAAAAACACGAAAATCAAAGAAGAGGGTCGATAAAACCATCGCGTCGCTCCGACCGCGCCCCCATTTTCGGGGAGGCGGCGACAGATGGCGACTCCGCTGGGGAAGCCTAGAGAGTTGATCCCATTTAGTGATGGACTGGCTTAACAATAATTAAACCAAGAAAAGTTGACTAGTCAGGTAAAGGGGGGGCAGCTGTAGACCCCAAATCTTGCCCGGCCTCCAAATAAAGCCAGAAAGCTTCCTATTTGAAGACGACCGGAGCTTAACAAGCCACTAGGAGAGACTATTAGGCTCCCGTACCAAGATAGGAAGGTTTTTTGGCCCAAAAATAAAGTTTCTCGCCTTGAAGGGACGAGACCGCCGTCTGGGAATACCAGACCGCCGTCTCGTTTCAGCGCCAGGACGAGACCGCCGTCTCAACTTTCAAGACGGTGGTCTCGACACTCGCAAAAACGAGACAGCGGTCTGGATTTTCCAGACGGCGGTCTCGATTCTCGCCAAGTCGAGACGACGGTCTGGATTTTCCAGACGGCGGTCTCGACCCCGTGACATGAGCGAGACGGCGGTCTCGAATTACGAGACGGCGGTCTCGACCCTGTCAGGCGAGAACGGCGGTCTGGACCCTGACAGCGCGAAAAACTATAAATAGGGGCTCTCCCCCCCTCATTTCCACACAGAAAAACCAAGAGCTCTTCCTTCTCTCTAGATTTTCTCTCTCTAAGAATCCCTCCGAGGCATTTCTGGAGTTTCTGAGCGTCTTTAGGCGTAGACTAAGCGTTCTAAATCTTCTTAAGAATCCCTCCGAGGCATTTCCGGAGTTTCTGAGAGTGTAGAGTGAAGGGTTGCCAAAACGCACCCTCTTTTTGAATATAAAGCTTGCTTTGGAGGTGCATATCCTCATTCTCTATTCTTTAAAATTACTGCTATTTAAATTATGCAATAGAAGCTAGGGCAATGTAGTCATAAATTTAAATACCGCATAATAAAAGGGTAAAAGCACAATTTTCTAAGTTTAATTATTCACAAATAAAGTCGGCCTGTCATAGGGAACCTGAAAGGGGCGTCGTAAAGGGACTAACACTCCCTTTACACGTAACTAACTCCCTTACCCCAACTCTGGTTCTAATGACCAAAGTTGGTTTTCGAAAACCAACGCCTTTTCAAAACCCCTTTTCCGATGTTTATGGTAAAAATATCGGTGGCGACTCCATAGAACCCAAAATAAATAAGTCCTTGGGTTAGCCCGGTTGTCGGACAACTCAAGGACACTTTTCGAAAACCTCGTCTCCAGATTAGCCCGGTTATCGGACAGCCTGAAGACGTTGTAACCACCAATAAAAAACGTGAAAATCAAAGAAGAGGGTCGATAAAACCATCGCGTCGCTCCGACCGCGCCCCCGTTTTCGGGGAGGCGGCGACAGATGGCGACTCCGCTGGGGAAGCCTAGAGAGTTGATCCCATTTAGTGATGGACTGGCTTAACAATAATTAAACCAAGAAAAGTTGACTAGTCGAGTAAAGGGGGGCAATGTAGACCCCAAATCTTGCCCGGCCTCCAAATAAAGCCGAAAGCTTCCTATTTGAAGACTGCCGGAGCTTAACAAGCCACTAGGAGAGACTATTAGGCTCCCGTACCAAGATAGGAAGGTTTTTTGGCCCAAAAATAAAGTTTCTCGCCTTGAAGGGACGAGACCGCCGTCCGGGAATACCGGACCGCCGTCTCGCTTCGGCGCCAGGACGAGACCGCCGTCTCAACTTTCCAGACGGCGATCTCGACACTCGCAAAAACGAGACGGCGGTCTGGATTTTCCGGACGGCGGTCTCGATTCTCGCTAAGTCGAGACGGCGGTCTGGATTTTCCGGACGGCGGTCTCGACCCCATGACATGAGCGAGACGGCGGTCTCGAATTACGAGACGGCGGCCTCGACCCCGTCGAGCGAGAACGGCGGTCCGGACCCCGACAACGCGAAAACTATAAATAGGGGCTCTCCCCCTCATTTCCACACGTAAAAACCAAGAGCTCTTCCTTCTCTCTAGATTTTCTCTCTCTAAGAATCCCTCCGAGGCATTTCCGGAGTTTCGAGCGTCTTTAGGCGTAGACCGAGCGTTCTAAATCTTCTTAAGAATCCCTCCGAGGCATTTCCGGAGTTTCTGAGAGTGTAGAGTGAAGGGTTGCCAAAACGCACCCTCTTTTTGAATATAAAGCTTGCTTTGGAGGTGCATATCCTCATTCTCTATTCTTTAAAATTACTGCTATTTAAATTATGCAATAGAAGCTAGGGCAATGTAGTCATAAATTTAAATACCACATAATAAAAGGGTAAAAGCGCAATTTTCTAAGTTTAATTATTCACAAATAAAGCCGGCCTGTCATAGGGAACCCGAAAGGGGCGTCGTAAAGGGACTAACACTCCCTTTACACGTAACTAACTCCCTTACCCAACTCTGGTTCTAATGACCAAAGTTGGTTTTCGAAAACCAACGCCTTTTCAAAACCCCTTTTCCGATGTTTATGGTAAAAATATCGGTGGCGACTCCATAGAACCCAAAATAAATAAGTCCTTGGGTTAGCCCGGTTGTCGGACAACTCAAGGACACTTTTCGAAAACCTCGTCTCCAGATTAGCCCGGTTATCGGACAGCCTGAAGACGTTGTAACCACCAATAAAAAACGTGAAAATCAAAGAAGAGGGTCGATAAAACCATCGCGTCGCTCCGACCGCGCCCCCGTTTTCGGGGAGGCGGCGACAGATGGCGACTCCGCTGGGGAAGCCTAGAGAGTTGATCCCATTTAGTGATGGACTGGCTTAACAATAATTAAACCAAGAAAAGTTGACTAGTCAGGTAAAGGGGGGGCAGCTGTAGACCCCAAATCTTGCCCGGCCTCCAAATAAAGCCAGAAAGCTTCCTATTTGAAGACGACCGGAGCTTAACAAGCCACTAGGAGAGACTATTAGGCTCCCGTACCAAGATAGGAAGGTTTTTTGGCCCAAAAATAAAGTTTCTCGCCTTGAAGGGACGAGACCGCCGTCTGGGAATACCAGACCGCCGTCTCGTTTCAGCGCCAGGACGAGACCGCCGTCTCAACTTTCCAGACGGCGGTCTCGACACTCGCAAAAACGAGACGGCGGTCTGGATTTTCCAGACGGCGGTCTCGATTCTCGCCAAGTCGAGACGGCGGTCTGGATTTTCCAGACGGCGGTCTCGACCCCGTGACATGAGCGAGACGGCGGTCTCGAATTACGAGACGGCGGTCTCGACCCTGTCAGGCGAGAACGGCGGTCTGGACCCTGACAGCGCGAAAAACTATAAATAGGGGCTCTCCCCCCCTCATTTCCACACAGAAAAACCAAGAGCTCTTCCTTCTCTCTAGATTTTCTCTCTCTAAGAATCCCTCCGAGGCATTTCCAGAGTTTCTGAGCGTCTTTAGGCGTAGACTGAGCGTTCTAAATCTTCTTAAGAATCCCTCCGAGGCATTTCCGGAGTTTCTGAGAGTGTAGAGTGAAGGGTTGCCAAAACGCACCCTCTTTTTGAATATAAAGCTTGCTTTGGAGGTGCATATCCTCATTCTCTATTCTTTAAAATTACTGCTATTTAAATTATGCAATAGAAGCTAGGGCAATGTAGTCATAAATTTAAATACCGCATAATAAAAGGGTAAAAGCGCAATTTTCTAAGTTTAATTATTCACAAATAAAGTCGGCCTGTCATAGGGAACCCGAAAGGGGCGTCGTAAAGGGACTAACACTCCCTTTACACGTAACTAACTCCCTTACCCAACTCTGGTTCTAATGACCAAAGTTGGTTTTCGAAAACCAACGCCTTTTCAAAACCCCTTTTCCGATGTTTATGGTAAAAATATCGGTGGCGACTCCATAGAACCCAAAATAAATAAGTCCTTGGGTTAGCCCGGTTGTCGGACAACTCAAGGACACTTTTCGAAAACCTCGTCTCCAGATTAGCCCGGTTATCGGACAGCCTGAAAACGTTGTAACCACCAATAAAAAACGCGAAAATCAAAGAAGAGGGTCGATAAAACCATCGCGTCGCTCCGACCGCGCCCCCGTCTTCGGGGAGGCGGCGACAGATGGCGACTCCACTGGGGAAGCCTAGAGAGTTGATCCCATTTAGTGATGGGCTGGCTTAACAATAATTAAACCAAGAAAATAAGCGCTTTTACCCTGCCTTGTATTATAACATGCTTTATTGTTTGGCTTTCAAATAACTGTTGCTTGTTTATACTTATGCAATTGGTTGAAATATAAATTACACACAAGTCCCTTGCACACTACAGTTCCTCCTATACCCGGGGGCAAGTGAGATAACCATAGGGAGTGGGTGGCAGGTACGGTTCGCTGCAGTTAGGGCCTTGTGCCCACCAGTGTGATCGGAAACCACCACTCAAGGTGATAACCTTCCTCTTTTGGCAACAAGACCGACTCTGGCCTTAGTGTTGAGCATGGTCGGACGGCTGGAGAGTGGGGACCCTATAATGGGGGCACCTTGGGGGCCTTAGCCTGGTGAGAACAGTTAGAACCTACCCTTGCCAATGCACTTTTCTGCAGGAGAACCCTACCTCGTGATAAAAACGGAATCTCGCCTGTTCGGGGATGATTGAATTGTGTGTGCATATGTTTGTTGCATTTGTATGTTGCATAGCATAAACAAACAACAGAACAAAATCACAAAAAATATTTTACAAATAAACACCCTTATCTCGGACAGTCTGCCTTTTAGCTAGCCTGGTTTCAGGTTCTTTGTAAGCTAAGTAGCCACGCAGTTCCGACAGAAGAGATAAGGGACGCTAAATATTTCTTTCGCATAAAGCCATATTTTATCTCGGACAGTCTGCCTTTTAGCTAGCCTGGTTTCAGGTTCTTTGCAAGCTAAGTAGCCACGCAGTTCCGACAGAAGAGATAAAAGGCTATAAAATAAACAAATAACAATAAAAATACAAACAAAAATTCATTTTTTCCAAAATTCACAAATAAGACCTGGTCCAAAAATATTGCATTCATAAAAACATTCATATAGATAGATAGTTTATTTTTCCAAAAAATAAATAAATGCAAAAACCATACATCATGTAGACAAAACATGATAAAATAGCAAAATAAACACTCACATTCATACAATAAACATCATCTTCATCAAATCATACATTTTGGTTTTAGAAGATGGAGGGTACAAGTAGACAAGTGGGGAAGGTGGACATTCTCCGAAGCCATACTGAGAAGCTAGAGCGGCTTAGTGCGATGATGCCCCCGGAGGTCCAAACGGAGTTTGAAAAATCCTATGGACGGATTCTGGACCTCCTGAAAATCAGTGTCGATCAAGTCTTCATCAGGGTACTGATTCATTTCTGGAACTCTAGTCTGCGATGCTTTGAATTTCCGCAGTTCGACATGGTGCCCACCCTAGAGGAGTATGAAACCATGTTGAAATGGCCCAAATCAGCTGGGGTCCATATCCGCCATGAGGCGTATACTCCTGCAGCACCAGTCGCTGCCCTTATCCATCTACCGTACCGACAAAGTACCCTGATAGGAAGAGGGAACACCCAGGGTTGGAAAGTATCGATGTTAGAAGACCACCTGTCCTACCTGGCTGAAAGGGCAGAGTGGGTGGCCTTCAATAAAACCCTGGCGCTATTAATCTTCGGAACAATCTTGTTCCCCTTCCAACTCGACACGGTTGACCACGCCGTCATGGACGCTTTCTTCGCTTGGGACGTGAACTCGAAGAGTCCCCTGCCCGCTATTCTTGCCGATACCTTGCTCTCGGTAGATTTCTGCCGACAGAAGCAAGGAAGAACACTCCGCTACTGCTCTTCGTTGCTTTATGTGTGGAGCATCACACACCTCTACGCCTCCAGTCACATGGGGATATTCCCCGACCCCTTAAGAAGTTTCTCTAAAATCCCCCTCTAGCGACGCCTGACCATAGAATGGAGGGACGAGCTAGAACAAAAGAATGCCAACAGCATATCTTGGGTCTGCCCTTGGTTCCGACCCGGTCCAGTTCTCGTCAGATGCGGGAGTCATCTGAACATACCCTTGATAGGACTCAGGGGTTGCATAGCCTACTCACCTAGAGTAGCTACGAGGCAACTTATGAGGACCCAAACTACTATCTCCCGAGGGGAACTCGGAGGACTGTGCTTCTTTGGAGACCCATGCACAATGGCTAACTCACTGACTATGAGGAAAGCGTGGGAGAAGCCAGTTTATATGGGAGACAGAGAGCTAGGAAGGGTTCGGGTAACTGTCACCAGTGATTATGAGGCATGGAGGAGAAGAAGAGAGATGGCCCGACCATCCACCACACCCGCTCCAATCGCCAACAACGAAGAGCTGCAGGCACAAGTCAATGCCTTGACCCAGAGGGTAGAGATAATGGGAGCCCAGATACGGTCCCTTGAGGAAAAAGAACAAGCCTATATCCTCACGATTGATGGTCTACAGAGGCAAGGCAAGAAAAAGGATCATGAAATAGAGCGCCTCAAGGACCAATGTGCTGACGCCAACGAACAAGCTATCCGGGCATCCAAAACTGCCAGAACCAGCTCGGATAGCCAACTGCAGGAGATAACTGCCAAAACAGCACACCTTGAGGCGGAAGCAGCGCAGCAAGCTCAAACGATCAAGGAGTTGTCAGAACAACTCCTCCAGGCTCGGCTAGATCTCCGCCAAGAGCGAGAGAACAACAGAAAACTCAGCCGAGGTATCTATGAGCTACGCATTAAGGAGAAAAGCGGGCTAGCTCAATATGACCAAGTACTACAAGAAAAAGACCGAGCTGTTGCAAGGCTCAACGAACTAGAAGCTTTGGTCATACATCAAGAGGCGAAGATCAAGGACGCTCAGCAATACAGCGAAGAAATGAGCCAAGCGATCCATAAGCAAAGCGAAGCGCTCGCTCACCATGTCCGGGAAGCCGAAAAAGAATTACAAAGGAAAAAAGACCCGCCTGTGGGTTTCTTTAGGCTTTTCCGCTTTTGTCAAAAGACGCTTCGAAGTATGGAGTAGGAGAATGTACACCTTCGAATGAATTAATAGAATCTTTTTCTTATTCAACAATTGTCTACTTGCATGCATATACATACATTTGCATATTTAAATTTCCCCTCCTTCACACTTAATAAATAAGATAATAAAAAGGAAGGATTAACTAACACGTCTTCCAACTCAGAAGAATGGAGAGAAAGCCACTCATAATAAAGCTCACCCCAACGGTCGAATCATCGCAAGAGGAAAGTAAACCTCGGCCGTTGGTCCTCAAAAATAAAGAAGAGGGGGCAAGGATGCCAGTGCGACTTTTTATGCCACGTCCTTTCCCCTATGAGTCAGATAAGGCTGTACCGTGGAGATATGGGGAATCTTCACCAACAACAGAAGAAATAACAAACATAGTCGGCATTGGGGGAACAACTAGAAGTGGAAGAATCTACTCCCCCAAGGACACACAAGAAGATGTCCTGCAAAATAAAGGAAAAAAAATAAAAGGACCGAAGAAGAAAAAGAAAATAAAGAATCCAAGGAGGAGACAGAGGAATTACTCCAATTTATAAGACAAAGCGAGTATTCCATTATTGACCAGCTCAATCGCACACCTGCAAAAATCACGTTGCTATCCTTGATAATGAGCTCGGAACCGCACCGAAATGCCCTGCTGAAGGTCTTGAGCGAGGCGCACGTACCTCATACCATATCCCAAGAGAAGGTCGAGAGGATCGTCGGTCACATTACGGCAAGCGATCACCTCGCCTTCACAGAGGAAGAACTCCCTCTCGAAGGGTCAAAGCACAACAAGCCCTTGCATATCTCAGTCAAGTGCAAGGAGTACCTCATCGCCAAGGTTCTTGTGGATAACGGGTCGTCCCTGAACGTAATGCCCAAATGCACACTGGATAAGTTAACTATCCAAGGGACCCATTTGCGCCCAAGTAGCACCATCGTTCGAGCCTTCGACGGATCAAAACGAGAAGTAGTGGGAGAGATTAATTTGCCAATCCAGATTGGACCCACTATCTTCGACATTGATTTCCATGTAATGGACATAACTCCAGCATACAGCTGTCTCCTCGGCAGGCCTTGGATTCATGACGCCAAGGCAGTACCTTCGACGCTCCACCAGAAAGTCAAATTCATAGTGGAGGACAAACTGGTCACGGTCCAAGCAGAGGACGATATCCTGATTAGTGGACCGTCCACCCAGCCCTATGTGGATGCAGCCGAAGAGGCCCTTGAAACATCTTTTCAAGCGCTTGAAATCGCTAGCATAGAGCGACTTCCCAGAAACACCAAAGTAGCCCGCATGATGTTGAAGCATGGCTACCATCCTGGCCAAGGACTGGGGGCAGATTCCCAAGGAATGAGGGAACCCCCAGAATTCAAAGACAATCCTCACAAGTATGGCCTAGGATATAACCCTTTCAAGGGCCGAGCGGGCCGAGCAAAAGGGAAGTCTCCCCTCCGTACACTCAAGCAAATTTTCCGAAGTGGAGGGGTGCAAGCGTCAAGAGCCACTCTAGTCATTAGGAAATCTTTTTCTTTGTTTAAGGGATGTAAACCCCGTGATTGTTAGAGACTATCCCCCGGGGCGAGCCCGACCCCCGGGCATTTCAGGGCACATATTCCTTCATTAATTAAATAAGAATGATTCTTTCTATCTGCTTCTCTTCTTTCTACTCTTGACTGGACCACATAAATAACCTTGTCTAAGTAAACACAAAAAAAAAAAAAAAAAAAAAAGAATAAAAAAGCGCTTCCAAATAATTAGACCATTGCTATCACTATCAAGTTAGCTGATTAGAAGCACATAAAAATAAAGACTTCACCTAAGCCACAAAAGAAAGTCACGCTTCGCCAATACTGTGAACAAAAAAAATAAATCCACAAAAAAGAAAAAAGCCCAGAGAAGCCAAAGGCCAAAGAAAAGGGCAAATTACCCGGTAGGAAACCCACTAAGGGGGCTACACAAAAGTTAGGGTCGACCCGGTAGGATACCCGAACAACAATAAAGGGTAACCTAGGCAAAAGTTAGGGTTACAAATAAAGGTCCGTTAGGATTTCTCCGAAATTTTACAAGAGAGTAAACCTAGACAAGAGTTAGGGCCAACACACAGTATCCTAGTTCGAAAACCCAAAGGGCGATCTAGGGAAATCAGCTAGCCATCTAAAAAGCGATGGAAATAAAACCAAAGAGCTCAAATAAAAACAAATACAAAAAAGGGAAAAAAAGGAGAATGTTGGCTTAGACAAAAGCTTAAACACTCAGGCCTAACCCTTAGCCAGCCATTCTTACAAATTCTTTGTCAATAAAAATCAGCCCTCTAAAACACAAACCATTGATTTTTACCCCCTTTGCTTCTTTTCTCTTGACCCTCACGAAAATATTCTAATAATTAATTTGGGAATATGGAGGCGTATAGTCAACAAAAGGATTGAAATCCCTAAAGCAAGGAAAAAGGGGACACTACATGACAAAAGTGCTCTACAAAAAGAAAGAGAAACAAAAGAAAAGAAAAAGAAAGAAACAGACATTCTTCGGTCACAAGAAGTCCGGCTTGGTACAGCCAAAAGGCAAAACACAACAGGTCAGAAGGCTTTCAGTACGACAAGGCACGTTGGTTAAATCCTTCTGAAATATTAACCAAAGTAGGCATTATAGGACATCAAACATGAAAACATTTGCATGCATAAAATGTTTTTGAACCAGGTCCTATTTTCTTATTCAAAAAAAAAAAAAAAAAAAACCCCGCAAATTCGAGACCGCCGTCTGGGTTTCCCAGACCGCCGTCTCGTTTCTTTGACCAAACGAGACCGCCGTCTCCATAAGCCAGACCGCCGTCTCGACTTAAGCAAAGTCAAGACCGCCGTCTGGATTGTCGAGACCGCCGTCTCGATTTGTTGACAAAACGAGACCGCCGTCTCGACTTTCCAGACGGCGGTCTCGACCTGGACAAAAATCCTATATAAGGAGCGCGCCTGGAGGGGGTTTCCTCACAACTCTCCTTGCCTCCTAAGCCTCCAGAGCCTCCAGAACTCTCATTCTGCTCCTCCAAGCCTTCACCACTCAAGATGTTCAGCAGAAGTGGCTCCAGGAAAAGAAGGGGTACCTCTGGTGCTAGCAGCTCGGCACCACCGCCACCCCAAGACCCTTCTCAACTTCAACCACAGCACCAGGCCCGCCTGGACAACCTCAGAAATTACCAGTGGCACTCCCTGCTAACACTGGACTTTGCCATCTTGGCCGAGTTTGGATGGGAGGAGGACGTAAGGGCCCACATTGACAGTATTGGGTGGGGCTTTTTGCTACAGCCTCCCCCCACTCATGTGTACCCCCAGGCGGTACTTGAATTTCTGGCCTCGGTCTCCCTCGTCGAGATCCCCTCCATGGCCTCAGGAATGCAGCCCACCAAAATGGTCAATTATTTTATGGGTGGGCAATACCACACTACCACTTTGGAGGAGTTCAATGTCTCCATTGGATTCATCCGGCCCGAGGAGGCCCTAACCCGGGAATACCGAGAGGCCATCTGCTCTCGGCCCACCCATCTCACCCCCGCTGATATGTGGCGGGACCTCACAGGGGCAACCACACTGCCCACCTTAATGAGGGGATCCGCACTACAACCGGCCCTCCGCATCTGCCATAAGCTGCTGGCAGGCACACTCCATGGGAGGAAAGAGAGCCAGGGTAAGATATCCCTCCCTGACCTCTTCGCCCTCTACTGCATGCACCAGAGGCGGCGCTGCAATCCAGGGTACTTCTTCTTGAGGGCCCTGAAGGACTTCGGGAGTAGATCCACGGTGGCCATCCTCGTAGCTCCCCTCATCACCCCTCTAGCAGAGAGAATGGGGTGCCCTGGCCGGGAAGAGCTGGCCCGCAGCCTCTGACCTGAGCCCATCAACGGGCCGATGCTGGTCAGCATGGGGATGCTGATACGTCGAGGGGGTCAGTTCGCCCTACACCCCACTCTGGACTTTGAGCTGGACCTCCAGGGAATAGTGGCAATGCAGGATGAGCCCATGTCCCCCAGCTCCCAGCAGCGGCAGCAGCAGCAACAGCAGCAACAGCCCCCACAGTACACAGATGACTTCGCTGGCATGCACCAGCATATGGACTATTTGAGCCAGCAATTCAGCCAGATAGCAGTGTGGCGAGAAGAGCAGACCCAGTGGCAACAGACCCAGGATGCTCACATACAGGCCCTTCAAGAAGGCCAAAATGAGATCCGCCAAGAGCAGCAGAGGATGCGGCAGGAGTGGATGGCGTATCAGGAGGATTACAATGACGAAATCCAGGAACAGACCGACTTCCGCTACAACATGTATAGATATTTCCCCCACCGCCCCCCTTCTGATGATGATGATGACTCTTAGGGGACGGTACGGGTTAAAATAAGAGTTGCTGTAATAAAATTTCCTATGAATAAAATTTTATTTCCCGCATTCTTTGCCTTTCTGCAAAAGCCAGCATAACAAAAAGAAGCTTAAAAAGGAAAAAGGCACACGCTCAAGAAAAAGCCAAAATCCAAAATTGCGAGAAAAAAGAAATAAAACCGCGAGAAAAAGGCAGGATTAAAAACAACTACCTCAACCATAAAAACCGACTACCAAGCAAAAGTCAAACACAAAAGAAGACCCGACTACCAGCAAGAGTCGGATAACCACCAACAAAAAATCAAAAGAACTAAAAATCCCCAGCAATCAATGAAGCTGGATGAACAACAAAACAAATCCCCGGTACAGTCCGGATGACCATTCAAGAAGACCAAGAGTATCTACCAGAGAGCCGGCGCATGAGCCACCCGAGCAGTAAGCCGCCACTACCACCAGTCCTTCGCAACGGGACTGTACCAGCCTGATAGGGGGTTTATACCTATCAACCAGCACATAAAAAGTGCCCGCCCGGCGCACGGGCCACCTGAACTGTAAGCCGCCATTACCACCCTGATGGGGGGTTCATGCCCATCCGGTCCCACACAACGGACCGTACCACCCTGATGGGGGGTTCATACCCATCCAGTCCCACACAACGGACTGCACCTACCACCCTGATGGGGGGTTCATACCCATCCAGTCCCACACAACGAACTGCAACTACCAGCCTGATGGGGGGTTTATACTCATCAACCGAAGGATCGGCTACGTCCAGAGTAGTATCCGGAGGTTCTACCACTCATCAACCAAAGGATCGGCTACGTCCAGAGTAGTATCCGGAGGTTCTACCACTCATCAACCAAAGGATCGGCTACGTCCAGAGTAGTATCTGGAGGTTCTACCATGTGTCAACCAAAGGGATCGGCTACGTCCAGAGTAGTATCCTAGAGGCGCACAAACACAACATCTCCCCAGAGGATCATCCGCCACAAGACGGGACATCCGAAGGGTAGCCGGGCAAGAGGGTCAACTCCTTTACCTTCCTGTCAATCTGTCTGGCACAACAGGCCAACAGTTGACTAGTCAGGTAAAGGGGGGGCAGCTGTAGACCCCAAATCTTGCCCGGCCTCCAAATAAAGCCAGAAAGCTTCCTATTTGAAGACGGCCAGAGCTTAACAAGCCACTAGGAGAGACTATTAGGCTCCCGTACCAAGATAGGAAGGTTTTTTGGCCCAAAAATAAAGTTTCTCGCCTTAAAGGGACGAGACCGCCGTCTGGGAATACCAGACCGCCGTCTCGTTTCAGCGCCAGGACGAGACCGCCTCTCGACTTTCCAGACGGCGGTCTCGACACTCGCAAAAACGAGACGACAGTCTGGATTTTCCAGACGGCGGTCTCGATTCTCGCCAAGTCGAGACGGCGGTCTGGATTTTCCAGACGGCGGTCTCGACCCCATGACATGAGCGAGACGGCGGTCTCGAATTACGAGACGGCGGTCTCGACCCTGTCAAGCGAGAACGGTGGTCTGGACCCTGACAGCGCGGAAAACTATAAATAGGGGCTCTCCCCCCCTCATTTCCACACAGAAAAACCAAGAGCTCTTCCTTCTCTCTAGATTTTCTCTCTCTAAGAATCCCTCCGAGGCATTTCCGGAGTTTCTGAGCGTCTTTAGGCGTAGACTGAGCGTTCTAAATCTTCTTAAGAATCCCTCCGAGGCATTTCCGGAGTTTCTGAGAGTGTAGAGTGAAGGGTTGCCAAAACGCACCCTCTTTTTGAATATAAAGCTTGCTTTGGAGGTGCATATCCTCATTCTCTATTCTTTAAAATTACTGCTATTTAAATTATGCAATAGAAGCTAGGGCAATGTAGTCATAAATTTAAATACCGCATAATAAAAGGGTAAAAGCGCAATTTTCTAAGTTTAATTATTCACAAATAAAGCCGGCCTGTCATAGGGAACCCGAAAGGGGCGTCGTAAAGGGACTAACACTCCCTTTACACGTAACTAACTCCCTTACCCCAACTCTGGTTCTAATGACCAAAGTTGGTTTTCGAAAACCAACGCCTTTTCAAAACCCCTTTTCCGATGTTTATGGTAAAAATATCGGTGGCGACTCCATAGAACCCAAAATAAATAAGTCCTTGGGTTAGCCCGGTTGTCGGACAACTCAAGGACACTTTTCGAAAACCTCGTCTCCAGATTAGCCCGGTTATCGAACAGCCTGAAGACGTTGTAACCACCAATAAAAAACGTGAAAATCAAAGAAGAGGGTCGATAAAACCATCGCGTCGCTCCGACCGCGCCCCCGTTTTCGGGGAGGCGGCGACAATGAATAACCTAAGAAAATGCCCTCATCGGCTTTTGAGTCAAATTTTCCTAAGTTGTCCTTTCCATTATTTAACACAAAACACTTACATCCAAAAATTTTCAAATGAGCAACATTAGGCTTTCTACCATTTAACAATTCATTGGGAGTTGAATTTATAATTGACCTAATGAGCATTCTATTCAAAACATAACAAGCAGTACTAACCGCATCAGCCCAAAAATATTTAGGAACATTAGATGCATTTAACATTGTTCTAGCAAGTTCCTCTAATGACCTATTTTTCCTTTCAACTACACCATTTTGTTGGGGAGTCCTAGGAGCAGAAAAGTTATGTAATATTCCATTTTCTTCACAATAACTTTCAAACTTTTCATTTTGAAACTCACCACCATGGTCACTTCTTAAAACTTTAATTCTTAAGTCTTTTGTCATTTTGAATTTGTTTTGCAAATTTTCTAAAGACATTAAAGGCATCACTTTTCATAGTTAGGAAAAATGTCCAAGTATATCTAGAGTAATCATCAACAATCACAAGACCATAATAATTTCACCAAAGCTTTTTATCCTAGAAGGTCCAAATAAATCTAAATGTAATAATTCTAGGGGTTTTGAAGTGGAAATAACATTCTTTGATTTAAATGATGATTTTACTTGTTTACCTTTTTGACATGCATCACACAATCTATCTTTTTCAAATTTTAACTTAGGCAAACCAATAACTAAGTCTTTTGAAATCAATTTGTTCAAATGATGCATATTTATATGAGCCGCTCTTTTATGCCATAACCAAGGGTTCTCTTCCTTAGCAACTAAACATGTTATGCTAGAATCATGTAAACAATCCAAATCAATCAAGTATATGTTGTTATGCCTAATGCCTTTTAATTCTACATTTTCGGAATCTATCAAATGTATGGTGCAAAATTTACTTTCAAAGATTACCTTAAATCCTTTGTCACATAGTTGACTTATGCTAAGGAGATTATGCTTTAGTCCATCAACAAGAAGCACATCCTTAATCTCCAATGTGTTTGCACCACCTATATTTCCAATTCCAAAAATTTTCCCTTTGTTGTTGTCCCCATAAGTTACATATCCTTGTTCTTTAGCTTTGAAACTCACAAATTTTGATTTATCACCGGTCATATGCTTTGAGTATCCACTATCAAGATACCACATAGACTTCTTAGATTTGGAAGTTTCCTACAAAACAAGAACATAGTAAACTTAGGTCCCCATAACTTTTTGGGTCCTTGGGGTTAGAGACAAATAAATTATTTAACAATAGGAACCCAAATGTATTTACCTTTAGGAATACTAAAATGTTTAATTTTACATTTAATTGAAGTGTGACTTTGTTTCATACAATAAAAACATGCTTTAGATGTAACTTTTGAATATGATGAATTTTTAACCATAGATGTTCTAGTTCCTTTTTCTACCGATACTCTTTTATTTTTCCTTTTAGGCTTTTTCAAAGGAACTTGATAATTTACACTATTTTGAGCAAAAACAGTTTTATCCTTCTTAAAATCACTTATCTCCTTTTCGGCTTTATCAAGTAGATGATTAAGAATATCTATGTCATATTCATACTCTTTACAAGTTTCACATGCTAAGTTCTTATCATCATTCTCATCTAAACATACAATTTTCGTTTCTAAGGATTCCTTTTCTTCTAAACATGTGATTTTCGTTTTTAATGAGTCAATTTCTTTTTCGGATCTACTTAAACTCTTCTTCACAACTTTATATTCATTTTTCAAGTTCTTAAAGACACTAAATAATTCATTATATGCATTTTGCAGTTCATCATAGTTATTATCATCATCACTAGAAGATGAGTCGGAATCACTTACCTCAAAATCGGAAGATATGTTGTCATTTGCCATTAAGCAAATATTGGCTTCAACTTCTGAGTCACTTGATTCCGAACTTGAATCACTGTTGTCCCAAGCAATATAGGCTTTCTTCTTGAAGAACTTTTTGCCTTTGATTTCATCATTTTTCTTGTTGGACATTCGGTCTTCATATGTCCTGCTTCACCACAACCATAACATTTTATATTTACGGAAGTACTTTCTCTTACCTTTCCCTTACCTTTGAATGGATGCCTTCCTTTAGCTTTCATGAATTTGGTGAACTTCTTTATCATAAGACTCAATTCTTCTTCTTCATTCTCCGAGTCTTCTTCTTCCTTTTTATTTTTACCTTTGGAAATTTCGGTTTTGAAGGCTAAGTTCTTCTTTTGATATTGTCCTTCTTCTTCATTTAGCCTTCCAAGCTCAAGTTCATGCTCTCTTAGCTTTCCAAAGAGCGCCGCCATTGACATAGTGGCAAGGTTTTGTGACTCCGAGATGGCCGTCACCTTAGGTTGCCATTTCCTATCCAAAGATTTTAAAATTTTAACATTCAATTCATCAACGTCAAAGATTTTACCTAATCCGATGAGATGGTTCACAATATGAGTGAAACACTTTTGAACATCAAATATCGTTTCGCCTTGTTGCATCTGGAACATCTTGTATTCTTGGATTAGGGAATTTTTCCGTGCTCTCTTAACGTCGTCGGTACCTTCGTGGGTCACTCTTAGCATTTCCCACATCTCCTGAGCACTTTTACAAACAGAAATCCTGTAAAACTCGTTAAGGGTTAAAGCAAATGAAATTATATTTCTAGCCCTAATGTCAAATTGTGCTTTTCTATTTTCCTCTGTTGTCCATCTAGAAAAAGGTTTGGGAACGTCAACACCGTTCTCAGTAACTTTAGGAACATATGGACCGTTTAAAATAGCATCCCAAATGCCTCTATCGACAGACTCTAAAAAGATTTGCATTCTTACTTTCCAGAAAGGATAATTTTGACCCGCAAAAAGTGGGGGTATGTTGATAGACGCACCTTCGGCAAAAGTTTGATTTTGTCCGGCCATTTTCGAAAAGTTTGAATGACTATCAAAGCAAGCTCTGATACCACTTGTTAGAATCGCGCAGCGGAATGTTTGCGTGGTCGGACAAAAACCAAGAGGGGGGGTGAATTGGTTTCTTAACAAAAATTAGGTTTTCAAAATTTTCCCCAAATTTTACCGATTAAAATACTATGTAAACGTAAATAAAATAGAGATAGAGTCTTACACAGGAGATTTATACTGGTTCGGATCAAAAGACCCTACGTCCAGTTGCTAATCACTCAAACAGAGGATTAACGTTGTCACTATAATCAAAGTTGTTACAAACAGATAACAATTGAAAAACAAAGTAAAGAAAACACCTCTCTTGAAATCCACAAGAGATGAAGAACAACTTTCCCCAGAGACGGCACAACACACAATTCACTAAGAACTCCACTTAGTGATTCTTATCGCTTCTAGCCCACACCAGGTTCCAAAAGCCCCTTTTTCCTCCAACAAACAGTTCTCTAGCACTCACAACACTTAACTTTTGTTTGAAAAAGGTTGTTCAATTTTCTGAGAGCCTTAGAGAACCTTAAGAAGAGAAATTAGGGTTTGGGAATTGGGATTTTTGGAACTAGAGAGTATTGGGATTAGGGTTTTCGAAAATAAGTTTAATTTGAAGTTGAAATCAAAATCTGACTGAAATAATCGATTAAATGAAGTTTTAATCGATTATTACAGAGCCAAAATCAACAGAACCCCAAAACTCTCTGTTTTAATTGATTAAAAGCCCTGTTAATCGATTAACAGGTGTGTTAATTGATTATTACAGTGAACAGATACAAAAAATGGTTTTTCTCACTGTAATAATCGATTATCTGACCATTTAATCGATTAAAGCCGAGGCAAACTGATAAATGTGATTTTTTGAAGCTTCTAAAGTGCAGACTATGTACCGGCTATCTTAGACTCTAATATTACAGACTCAAACTAATCAAAACAGAGTTATTACACAATAAAACAAGTCTTCAACTCTCTAAGTTCTTTGTTCTTGAATCATCATCAAAATCAACAAGCTTCATGTCCATGTAAGTTTAACATCAAGTTCTTGTATGTTCAACAGTGACAATAGTGATATAAAGAGCACAATTGGGTACATGTTCTTCCTTGGAGAGACACCAATTTCTTGGAGTTCTACGAAGGAACCAATGGTGGCTCTCTCATCTTGTGAGGCTGAGTAGATACCTGCCTCTAAAGCAGCTTGTCAAGCAATTTTGTTGAGTTCACTGATGAAGAAATTGAAGGTAAAACAAACATGTAAATTGAAGTTGCTGATTGATAATAAATGTACAATAGATCTTGCCAAGCATCTAACCTTTCATGGTAAAAGCAAGTACATTGAGCATTGTAAGTCTGAGATACAACTTGTGGATGTTTTGATAAAATCTTTGAAGTTTGAAAGATTCAAAAGTCTTAGAGAGAAATTTGGTGTTGTTGATGTATCATTTTTGACTTGAGTAGGAGTGTTAGTAAATAGTCAAGTAAGTTAGTTAATTCTGTTTCTTTTAAAACTTTTCATATACATTGTTATATATATGCATATTCATTCATAAAATATATAGTTGTTGAGGTATTATACATATTAATACTACTGTTATCTTTGAATTGTTTTTCTTTGTTCTCTCTTTTATTGTTTCTGTGTATGCTAAATAAATGTACTGTTACAATGGAATTAACAGAATAAAGTATTTATAAAGAATAGTGCTCACGTTAGTGATATTATGAATAACAAATCTCTTTATTCTATGATATAGTTCTTTAGAAAATAGTGTTTGTAAGTAAACAAAATTATTATGAAGTAATCACTTACTTTTGTAAATACAAAATAGTCGTTGTAAGTAAATATTTTGTTTTCCTATTTTCAAGCATTCACTTAAACTTTTGGTTTATATTTTTCCTAAAGTCCAACAGTAAAACAAACTTTCGTGTAATTGTTTTAATAGTTTGAAGAAAGTCAAATACATTCATGTTGAGGGTTATACGTAGTGATCACTTATTAGAATGGTCTCTAGGCGTTTGTCTTTAATTTAGGGTTTATCATTGTCATATTGGGGTTAGAAATAAAAATGGCTAACAAGGAATGAAGAATATGTATTTTTAAATTCTGAAATAGGTAGTAAATATAGGCATTACAAGAAGAATTTACAAATAATTGTTAAGTGATTTGTGAAATGTGATTGTCCCTTTAGACCTAACTAGAAATCATTGAACAATGATAAATGATTGATGGTGAAATGTGATAATCCCTTTAGACCTAAGTAGAAACTATTAAAGATATATTGTGAAGTTAGTTTATGATAGATATGATGGTAGGTGATCCATATATCACAAATTAATTTTTTATGAGAAATTCATGTTTGTTGGTATGACAAAAAGTTGGTTGAAGTTCATAAATATTCTATTAATATGGAAAGAACACAATGAAAATACTTGAAAAATATAAACTAAAATATATTCATTTAGTATGAAATATAATATTTACAACTTATTTATAAGATACAAATATATATACCTAATTAGATTACTAGGAAACTAAAATATTTTATAATTATAAAAAATCTTAATAAAATAATATACAATTTGTATAATGATATTTTGCAAAGAGAACAAAAAGAAAGTAAAACTCAACACTCCTCTTCAAGTTGATGCATGGACAATATTATAAGTAGCTTTATTGTTATAATATAGTTTAATAGGTTGTGTGGATGAGTATCCAAAATCTTGCAAGAAGAATCTTAGCCATAAAATTTAACAAATTTTAAATGTTAAACCTTCAAATTCAACTTCTGTACTTGAACGAGAAACCACATTTTATGAATAATAATAATAATATTTTCCAGATGCTAACTTGAAATATCTAAAAATGTGCATAATTGCATTCATATGTTGCTTTCGAGAATTATGCATAAATTGACTAATAATTAATGCGTAGGCAAGATCTAGTTTTATGTGTGCTAAGTACATCAATCTTCTTACAAGTCTTTGGTATATATTTGTTTATCAACTAAGACTTGATCTGATGTAGATAACTTTATAACTTCTTCTATTGGTGTATTCATAGGTTAACAAGTTGACATACCTGTTTCTTCCAACAAGTCTAAGGGGTATATTTTCTCTGAGACAAAAAGTTCTTTTCTTGTATCTAGATACTTCAATCCTTAGAAAATATTTCAAGGGACCAAGATTCTTTATTTCAAACTCTTTTGATAAATACTCTTGTAACATTTTACTTTCATTTGAATTATGTCATGTAACAATCATATCATTCACATATATAATACGTACAATCATCTTACCTTCTTGTTTCTTCAAAAATAAAGTATGACCTGAATTACACTAATGATTGTAGACCCTAAATCTTGCCCGGCCTCATAATAAAGACCAGAAGACCTTCTATTCGAAGATGGATGAAGCCTAAGAAGCCACTAGGAGAGACTATTAGGCCCCATACTAGGATAGGAGGGATTTTTGGCACAAAAATAAGGATTCTCGCCTTTTAAGGTCAAGACCGCCGTCTCGGATTCGAGACCGCCGTCTCGCCTTGCGCAAGTGGCGAGACCGCCGTCTCGTTTGGCGAGACAGCCGTCTCGACCTGACAGGCGCGAATCCCTATAAATAGCCGCGCCATTCCCCTCATTTCACACAGTTCTTCCATTCTCTCTCTAGACAATTCTTCAAATTCTCTTTCTAGAACCCCTCCGAAGCATTTTCGGAGTTTCTGAGAGCTTTCTAGAGTGTTTTATAGCGTTTTCGAGAGATTCTGGCGCTGTAAAGAGTGAAGGGCTGCCAAAAAGCACCCTAATTTTCAAAGAATTAATAGAAAGCTTGCCTCAGAGGTTTCTATACTCTCTCTCTACTTTACTGCTTTAATTTTAACTATGCAATAGAAATTAGGGTCATGTAGTCATAATTTTAAATTCCACAAATAAAGGGTAAAAGCGTATTTTCACTGGTTTATTTATTCAAAGTAGCTAGCCTATCATAGGGAACCCGAAAGGGGCGTCGTAAGGGAACTAACACTTCCCTTACACGTAACTAACTCCCTTACCCAACTCTGGTTCTAATGACCAAAGTTGGTTTTTCGAAAACCAACGCCCTTTTTACTCCTTTTCCGATGTTTCCAGTAAAAACGTCGGTGGCAACTCCAAAATGAACCCTTCAAAAACTAGTTCTTGGTTTAGCCCGGTTATCGGACAATCCAAGAGCTCCCTTTCGAAAACCTCGTCCCTAGGTTCAGCCCGGTTATCGGACAACCTAAAGGCGTTGTAACCACACCAATAAAAACGCAAAAATTGGAAAGTCGGAACCATCGTGTCGCTCCGACCGCCTCGTTTTGATGGCGGCGATAGATGACGACTCCACTGGGGAAGCCTAGAGAGTTGATCCCATTTAGTGATGGGCCAGCTTAAGTAAATAAACCAAGAAAATTATGCTTTTACCCCACCTTGTATTATAATATGTTTTAATTTTTGGCTTTAATAACTGTTGTCTGTTTATACTTACGCAATTGTTTGAAATACAAACTATACACAAACCTTTGCACACTACAGTTCCCTCTATACCCGGGGGCAAGTGAGAAATCCATAGGGAGTGGGTGGCAGGTACGGTTTGCTGTAGTGATGGCCTTATGCCCACCAGTGTGATCGGAAACCACCACTCAAGGTGATGATAACCTTCCTCTTTTGGCACAAAGACTGACTATGGCCTTAGTGCTAAGCATGGTCAGAAGGCTGGAGAGTGGGGACCCTATAATGGGGGCACCTTGGGGGCCTTAGCCTTGGTGAGAACAGTTAGAACCTACCTTCGTCAATGCACTTTTCTGCAGGAAAACCCTACCTCGTGATTAAAACGACTTCTCGCCTGTTCGTGGATGATCGAATTGTGTGTACATCTGTTTGTTGCATTTGTCTGTTGCATAGCATAACCAAACAACAGAAAAATCACAAAAAAAAATTCTTTTGCAATAAACACAGTCTGCCTTTTAGCTAGCCTGGTTTCAGGTTCTTTGTAAGCTAAGTAGCCACGCAGTCCGACAGAAGAGATAAGGGACGTTAACTATTCTTTCGCATAAAGTCATGTTTTATCTCAGACAGTCTGCCTTTTAGCTAGCCTGGTTTCAGGTTCTTTGTAAGCTAAGTAGCCATGCAATCCGACAGAAGGGATAAAAGGCTATAAAATAAAAATAAAAAATAAAAATCTGATTCCAAAACCATAAATGGGACCTTGTTCAAAAACATTACCCTCATATAGGTAGTTTATTTTTCAAAAAATATATACACAAATATCATACAAAACATGATAAATAAAAAATAAACACTCGCATTCATTCAATAAGCATCATTTTCATAAAACATGCATTTTGGTTTTAGAAAATGGAGGGGACTAGTAGACAATTGAAGAAGGTGGACATTCCCTGATACCATGCTGAAAAATTAGAACGACTTTGTGCGGTAATGCCACCAGAGGTCCACTCCGACTTCGAAAAATCCTATGGAAGGATTCTCGACCTACTGAAGATCTGTGTCAATCAAGTTTTCGTCAGGGTATTAGTTCACTTCTGGAACTCCAGTTTGCGCTGCTTCGAATTTCCGCAGTTTGATATGGTGCCCACCTTGGAGGAGTACGAAATCATGTTGAAATGACCCAAATCAGCCGGGGTCCATATACGCCACGGGGCATATACTCCTGCAGCACAAGTTGCTGCCATCATTCAACTACCATTCCGGCAGACTACCCTGATAGGAAAAGGGAACGTCCAGGGTTGGAAAGTCTCAATGTTAGAAGACCATCTGTCCGATTTGGCTGAAAGGACGGAATGGGTCGCTTTTAACAAAACCCTGGCCTTAATCGTATTCAGAACAATCTTGTTTCCCTTCCACCTCGACACAGTGGATCAAGCCGTCATGGACGCCTTCTTCGCCTAGGACGTGAACTCGAAGAGTCCCTTGCCTGCAATTCTTGCCGACACCTTGCTCTCGGTGGAATTCTGCCACCAGAAGCAAGGAAAAACACTTCGTTGCTACTCTTCACTACTTTTTGTGTGGGGCATTACACATTTTTACGCCTCTAGTCACATGGGGATGTTCCCCGATCCTTTGAGAAGCTTCTCCAAAATCCCTCTATAACGACGCCTAACTTCAGAGTGGAGGGACGAGTTGGAACACTCGGACGCCAACAATTTATCCTGGGTTTGCCCTTGGTTCCGACCCGGTCCAGTCCTCATCAGATGTGGAGATTATCCGAACGTACCCTTGATAGGACTCAGGGGTTGCATAGCCTACTCACCTAGAGTAGCTATGAGGCAGCTCATGAGGACCCAAACTACAATTTCTCGAGGGGAACTCGGAGGACTGTGTTTCTTCGGAGACCCATGCACAATCGCCAACTCACTAGCGTGAGAAAAGCATGGGAGAAACCAGTCTTTATGGGAGATAGAGAGCTAGGAAAAGCTCGAGTAGTTGTCTCCAGTGACTATGAGGTGTGGAGAAAAAGAAGAGGGATGCCTCAACCATCCACCTCACTCGTTACAAGCGCCAATAGCGAAGAGCTGCAAGCTCAAGTCGATGCCTTGACCCAGAGGATAGAAATCATGGGAGCCCAGATGAGGGCCCTTGAAGAGAGAGAACAAGAATCTATCCTCACCATTGATGGTCTGCAAAGGCAATGCAAGAAAAAGGATAATGAAATAGAGCGCCTCAAGGACCAGTGTGCTGACTCTAATGAGCAAGCTATCCGAGCATCCAAAACTGCCAGAACCAGCTCGAATAGCCAACTTCAGGAAATAACCGCCAAATCAGCACGCCTTGAGGCCGAATAAGCAAAACAGACTCAGACGATCAAGGACTTGTTGCAAGACCTCACCAAGACTCGGTCAGAAATACGCCAAGAGCGGGAGGCCAATCAGAGACTCAACAAAAGTCTCACTGAGCTACGCTGCAAAGAAAGAGACGGGCTAGCTCAGTACGACCAAGTACTACAAGAAAAGGACCGAGCCCTTGCAAAACTCGATGAACTGCAAGCCTTGGTCGTCCATCAAGAGGCGAAGATAAAAGAGGCTCAAAAGTACAGCGAAGATATGAGCCAGGCAGTCCAAAAGCAAAGCGAAGCACTCGCTCGTCACGTCCGGGAAGCCGAAAGGGAATTACATAGAGATCAAGACCCGCCTGTGGGTTTCTTTAGGCTTTTCCGTTTTTGCCAAAAGTTGCTTCGTAGTATGGAATAGGGGAATGTACACCTTCGAACAGATAAATGAAAATTTTCCTTTATTCAACAATTGTCTACTTGCATGCATATCATTCATCTGCATATTTAATTTCCCCTCCTTTCACGCTTAATAAATAAGATAATAAAAAGGAAGGATTAACTGACACGTCTTCCAAATCAGAAGAATGGAGAGAAAGTCACTCCTAGTCAAGCTTTCTCCAATGGTCGACTCATCACGAGAAGAAAATAAGCCTCGACCGTTGGTCCTCAAAAATAAGGAAGAGGGGGCAAGGACACCAATGCGACTATTTATGCCACGTCCTTTCCCCTACGAGTCAAATAAAGCTGTACCGTGGAGATATGGGGAATCTTCACCAATAAAAGAGGACATCACGAATATAGCCAGCATTGGGGGCATGACTAGAAGCGGAAGAGTCTACTCCCCCAAGGACTCACAAGAAGATGTCCCCAAAAATAAAGGAAAAAAATAAAAAGACCGAAGAGGAAAAAGAAAATAAAGAATCCAAGGAGGAGACAGAAGAATTACTCCAGTTTATAAGGCGAAGCGAATATTCCATTATAGACCAGTTCAATCACACACCTGCAAAGATAACATTGTTATCTCTAATGATGAGCTCGGAACCGCACAGAAACGCCCTGCTGAAGTTCTTGAGCGAAGCGCATGTACCTCACACTATATCCCAAGAAAAGGTTGAGAGGATCGTTTGTCACATTACGACAAGCGATCACCTCTGTAGACCCCTAATTTTGACCGGTCTCTCAATAAAGGCTAAAGAGACTTCCTACAACAAGATAAAGCTTGCCTGACATCTCAATAAAGGTCAAGAAGACTTCCTATACGAAGATAAAGCTTCAACGGGCGTTTATAGGCATCAACCGACGTCCGAATAAAGAAAGGAAAGCTTCCCAGGGGTCCTAGAACACAAAGGCTGGCCAAAACAGGTCGAGACGACTGTCCCAACCTTCCCTGGCCAAGTGGGACGGCCGTCCCAAGTGGGACTGCCAGTCCCAGTTTTCAGGGGGTCCCAGCCTTTGTAAAAGAGGCAGTTGGGATGGCCGTCCCAACCCAGACGACCGTCCCAACCCAGAAGGGCATCTCAGATGTTCAGGCAGCGAAAAACTATAAATAGGAGGCTCATTTGCCATGTTTCACACACCAGACAACTCCCAGTACTTGTCTATTCTCTTCCCTCTTCGAATGAACTCTCTGATTGCCTTAATAAGGTAATAATCAGTTAAGGAATCATATTCCAACATTCGATTCTTCTGTAAAATTTAGTAGAGTCAGTGTTGTATTCGGAGAGGAGAGTCTTTGTAGAGCGAAGGATTGCCAAAACGCATCCTCACGATTAAAGATTCGCAATACAAAGCTTGCTACGGAGGTTCTGTTCAATTCTCTTCTCTTTTACTGCTTTTATTTATTGCTTTCTGTATGCAATAATAAATAAAGTCATGTAGATAACCATTTTTAAAATTATGCAATAAAATAGGGTAATCGCGTAATTTCTTGTAATCTTTACTTAAATGAATTAATCCATCATAGGGAACCCGAAAGGGGCGTTGTGGGGTGCTAACACCTTCCCCACACGTAACTAACTCCCTTACCTAACTCTGGTTATAATGGCCAAGTTTGGTTTTTATTAAAATCAACGCCTTTTTATCCTTTTCCAATGTTTACGGTCAAAACATTGGTGGCGACTCCATAAGAACCCCTTTTCGAAAACCTTGCTTTTATTAGAGGATAGTTCAGTTGTTGAGCACCTCGGAAGCAATGAACATAATTTTAACATAAAACGCGAGTTTAAACCATCTTTTTGCGACCGCTCGCATAAACGTTCGAGATGTCCCTGGACGTCGGAACGGACGGCGGCGACAACCTCACCTTCACAGAGGAAGAACTTCCCCTCGAGGGATCGAACCACAACAAGCCCTTGCACATCTCGATCAAGTGCAAGGAGTACCTCATCGCCAAAGTTCTTGTGGATAACGGGTCATCCTTGAACATGATACCCAAGTGCACACTAGAAAAGTTGACTATCCAAGGAACCCGTCTGCACCCAAGCAGCATTATCGTTCGAGCCTTTGATGGATCAAAGCGAGAAGTAGTGGGAGAAGTTAATTTGCCAATTCAAGTTGGACCCACTATCTTCAACGTCGATTTCCATGTAATGGATATTACTCCAGCATACAGTTGTCTCCTCGGCAGGCCTTGGATTCATGACGCTAAGGCAGTACCTTCGACGCTCCACCAGAAAGTCAAGTTCATAGTGGACGACAAATTGGTCACGGTCCAAGCAGAAGATGATATCCTGATCAGTGGACCGTCCACCCAACCTTATGTGGATGCAGCTGAAGAGGCCCTTGAAACATCTTTTCAAGCGCTCGAAATTGCCAGTATAGAAAGACTTCCCAAAAACACAAAGGTAGCCCGCATGATGATGAAGCATGGTTACCATCCTGGCCAAGGACTGGGGGCAGATTCCCAAGGCATAAGGGAACCCCCAGAATTCCAAGATAATCCTTTCAAGCATGGCCTAGGATATGACCCTACTAAGGGCCGAGCAGAAAGAGGAAAAGGGAAGTCTCCCCTCCGCACACTCAAGCAAATTTTCCGAAGTGGAGGGGTGCAAGCGTCAAGAGCTACCCTAGTCATTAGGAAATCTTTTTCTTCATTTAAGGGATGTAAACCCCATGATTGTTAGAGATTATCCCCCGGGGCTAGCCCGACCCCCGGGCATTTTAGGGCACATATTCCCTTATTAATTAATAAAGAATACTTCTTACTATCTGCTTCTTTTCTCGCTATTTCTGACTAGACCTCACAATAACCCTGTCTAAGTAAACAGGAAAGGAAAAAGAAGAATAAAAAGCGCATCCAAATAACCAAAAATTCTCCATTGCCAACACAATCAAACTGGTTGATTAGGAGCACCAAATAAGAATTCACTTCACCATAAAGAAAGTCATGTTTTGCCAATATTGGGGAAAAAATATACACACAAAGAAAAAAAAAACCATAGAAGCCAAAGGCCAAAAAAGAAAAGGGAAAAATACCCGGTAGGAAACCTACTAAGGGGGCTACGCAAAAAATAGGGGCGACCCGGTAGGATACGCAAACAAAAATAAAGGGTAGCCTAGGCAAAAGTTAAGGTTACAAAATAAGGTCCGCTAGGATTCCCTAAAAATACAAAAAAGGAACCTAGACAAAAGATAGGGCCAAAACACAATATCCTAGTTCGAAAACCCGAAGGGCGATCTAGGGAAATCAACTAGCCATAGAAAACAATGGAAATAAAACTAAGGCGCAAGTACAAAAAAAGGGGAAACGCTTGCTTAGATGAAAAGCTTAAACACCTAAGCCTAACCCTGGCCAGCCGTTCTTACAAAACCTTTTTCTAAATAAAACTAACCTTCTAAAACACAAGCCATTGAATTTACCTCTTTACTTCTTTTCTCTTGACCTTCATAACGATATTCTAATAATTAATTTGGGAATATGGAGGCGTATAGTCAACAAGAGGATTGAAACTCCTAGAGTGGAGAAAAAGGGACACTACATGACAAAGAGTGCTCTACAAAAAGAGAGGAAAGAAAAAGGAAAAACAAGCTATCCTTCGGTCATAAGAAGTCCGGCACGGTACAACCAAACGCGAAAACACAAATCAGAGGACATTCGACGCTACAAGATACGTCAGCTAAATCCTTCTGAAAAACTAATTGAAATAGGCATTATAGGACATCAAACATAAAAACATTGCATGCATAAAATGTTTTTGAACTAGGTCCTATTGCCTTTTACAAAAAAAAAGACCCCTTAATTCGAGACGGCCGTCCGGTATTCCCAGACCGCCGTCTTGGTCTCCAGCAAATCGGGACCGCCGTCTCGACCTGGCAAAAAATGAGACCGTCGTTCCGCTTGGCGAGACGGCCGTCTCGCTTAAGGCCAAAGTCGAGACCGCCGTCTCGACTTCCCAGACGGCGGTCCTGAATCGAATTTTTCCCCTATAAATAGGGGAGGGGTCTTGAGGCTCTCCACAACTCCTCTGCACTCCAACTCTCTGATCTCTCACTTCCAAGCACTTTTTCGTCAAAATGTTCCGTGGAAGTCAGTCAAGGAAGAGAAGAGGTCCTGCTGGCCCTAGCAGTTCCTCAGCACCTGCCCCTCAAGATCCCACTCAGCTCTCTCCAATACACCAGGCTCGCCTAGAGCGCATCAGGGGGTACACATGGCATCCCATGCTCAAGCTGGATTTCGGCATCCTCGCCGAATTTGGATGGGAGGACGACGTCTAGGCCAACATTGACAGCATTGGATGGGGCTTCCTTCTACAGTCTCCACCCACCCACGTGTACCCTCAGGCAGTGATGGAGTTCCTGGCCTCCATCTCCTACGCCGAAACTCCCGCCATGATCCCAGGCTTGTCATCGACGAAGATGGTGACATACTTTATGGGTGGGATGTATCGGGCCACCACTCTGGACGAATTCAACGTGTCTATCGGATTCGTCCATGTAGACCCCTAATTTTGCCCGGCCTCTCAAAATAAAGGCTAGAAGAACTTCGCCCGAGGATGGAGTTCATCCGGCTTCCCAAAACCGAGAAAAGACCTCCCACAACAAAAGACGGAGTTCATTCATTCACACAATAAAAGCCAAAAGAGACTTCCTACACAAAGACAAAGCTCGCCCGGCATCTTAATGAAGGCCAAGAAGACTTCCTATATGAAGATAAAGCTTCAACAGACACACATCAGCATCAATCTACGTCCGAAAACGACAAGGAAAGCTTCTCGGGGTCCCAAAATGCGAAAACCGGACAAAACAGGCTGGGACCACGGTCCCAAAAGTGGGACGGCCGTCCCAACTGCAATTAAGCAGTTGGGACGCGCGTCCCGAATGTGGGACGGCCGTCCCAAACCCAGTTTAAGTGGGACGGCCGTCCCGGCTTCCCTGGGGGTCCCGTTCTGTGTAAATTTGCCATTTGGGACGGCCGTCCCAGTCCAGACGGTCGTCCCAACCCAGACGGCCGTCCCAAAGTGCGCCAGCTGCGAAAAACTATAAATAGAAGGCTCATTTGCCACTTTTTCACACCCCAGACATCCCAGAGAGCTCTGAAACACTTTCTAAAACTCAGAGCACTTGTCTATTTCTCTCCCTTTCTCGAATGATCTTTCCGATTGCCTTAAATAGGTAACAATCGGTTAAGGAATTATATTCCGGCATTTGATTCTTCTTTAAATTTTTAGTGGAGTCGATCTTGTATTAGTGAGGAGAGTCTGTGTAGAGAGAGGGGTTGCCAAAACGCATCCTCACAGTTGGAGATTCTCAATACAAAGCTTGCTACGGAGGTTCTTTTCAATTCTCTTCTCTTTTATTGCTTTATTTATTGTTTTAATTAGCTTTATTTACTGTTTATGCCATGTAGAATAAAATCATGTAGATAGCTATTTTAATATCTCTTTTATTGCTTTATTTAGCTTTATTCATCATTTTATGCATGCAACATAGAATAAAATCATGTAGATAGACATTTAATATTATATAATAAAATAGGGTAATCGCGTAATTTCTCGTAGTCTTTACTTAAATGAATTAATCTGTCATAGGGAACCCGAAAGGGGCGTTGTGGGGTGCTAACACCTTCCCCACACGTAACTAACTCCCTTACCCAACTCTGGTTATAACGGCCAAGTTGTTTATCTTACAAAATCAACGCCTTTCTTTCTTTTTTCCTTTTCCAATGTTTTTGGTCAAAATATTGGTGGCGACTCCATAAGAACCCTTTTTCGAAAATCTATATATTTTAAAACAAATACGCGAGTCTAAACCATCTTTTCGCAACCGCTCGCATAAACGTTTCGAGACGTCCCCAGGGCGTCGGAAAGGGACGGCGGCGACAGATGGCGACTCCGCTGGGGAAGCTAGAGAGTTGATCCCATTTAGTGACAGATAAATTCAAACTAAGTAAAGATTTGAAATTACGCCTTTACCCTTCTGTATGTTTTTATTGTATGGCTTTATATAAGCTGTCTGTATGATTATTTACGCAATTGTTTGAAATATAAATTGCACACAAAAACCCTTGCACACAACGGTCCCTCTATACCGGGGGCAAGAGTGAATATCTATAGGGAGTGGGTGGCGGATACGATCGGTTAGTTGGCACACGGGGCTACTATCGTTGTCGGAAAACCACCAACTCAAGGTGATAACTCTCTTCTTTTGGTCTAAGGGTGTCGCCACGGAGTTCCGTGCATGACCCGAGGATTGAGAGATTGAGAGGTCCCTATAATGGGGGCACCTTGGGGACCTTTGGCCTGGTGAGAACAGTTAGAACCACCTAAACCAAGCACGTTTCTACAGGAAAACCCTACCTCGTGATTAAATAAGCGTGGCTCTGCTCGTGGATGTATGAATTGTGTGTGCATTCGTTTGCTGCATTTGTATTGATGCATTAGTATAGGGTAATCATACAACAAACAAAAAAAAATGAAAAACCCTAAAAATCATAAAAAAAATATAAAAACAATTAAAGCAATAAAAATGCCTTTTACTTTAAAAAGATTCTTGGCAAAGTCGTATCATTCATACCATATCATCTAATAAGTGGTAAAACTAAGAAAGAAAATAATTACAGCATGCTCATCATTTTAATAAACCCCTAAAAAATGGGTCTTAGAGACGTTTTTTGGGAAAATTACTGGGCCAAATCGCCTTTGGCATTTGCAGCTTGGTTCTTCACCCTTTTCTCTTCGTTTTGACATGCTGTGCGTCCAAATCAGACAACCCAATCAAAAGTTATGCCACTTTCAATATCTGCTGTCATAAAAAATATTTTTGTAATGCATGCATAAAAACATTCATTCTAGGATGCATTAGATATCCTTAGACAATAGCGAAAGAGACCCAAGTGCGTTTATCACCTTCCTAGAAGAGATAAGTGCGCTAAGGTATGTTGACAACCTTTTAAAAAAAAAAAGGGGAAGTTAGCACACTAAGGTGGGTATGGTACCCTTAAAACATAAGTTTTTGAGAAGATACCAAAGCTATTGTCTAAGGCATATCTATCCCACACTGATCATTCATAACCAAAAAAAAAAACAATAATAATAAAAATCTTTAAATCATTTAGAAAGTGGCTGGTCTTCTACCTGTTCTCACTCGCGCTCAAAAAGCCAAGAAGATGGAGCAATTAGAGGAGCGAGAACCGTATGCTCACCGTTGAACTTAACTTCGTAAAAGAGCGGATGGCGTACTTAATGGAACTCATGCGCCGACAAGGCCTCTACAACGAGGTTTCCAAACAACAAATTTCGGCCCTAGAAGAGAAATTAAGGGCATTAGAGGGACATAACGTCGATGTGAAGAAGGCAAGCGATGTACACCTTGTCGGAAATACTCAATTCCCTCCCAAGTTTAAGAAATCCCACACATCATTCAAGAAGCCCTTTGGCAAGAAAAAGGAGATGAACTTTGCTACTCCTT
This sequence comes from Sphenostylis stenocarpa, assembly GCA_963425845.1. Taxonomy (NCBI): domain Eukaryota; kingdom Viridiplantae; phylum Streptophyta; class Magnoliopsida; order Fabales; family Fabaceae; genus Sphenostylis; species Sphenostylis stenocarpa. Next base: position 34,230,501 of record OY731401.1, read on the forward strand.
CTTCCTCCTCGCAGCGAGACCAAGTCACGCGAGACAAGAGAGGAAATTCACTCCCATTCCAACCTCCTATGGAAGTTTCTTGCCGAGAATTGATAAAGGACCATCTCCTAGCATATGTCCCTCCAAAGAAGATGGAGCCACCTTACCCAGAATGGTACAAACCTAATGAAAGTTGTGATTACCATTCGGGCACTCCGGGTCATTCCGTCGAGAAGCTGTATAGCCTTAAAGCATAAGGTCAAGATTTAATAGATGCGGGATGGATTACCTTTGACGCATCTACTCCAAAGGTGGATGACCAACCCTTATCAAAGCCCGAGTAAAAGACGGGATAAGGAAGACCAGCAATCTAGGGCTCATCATTTTTATCATTAAAAATGCAATAAAAAAATACATAAAAATATATCAAAAAGCTTCAGATGTACTCCTCGTGATCCACTGCCCATGATCACGAGATTTTTGGTTAATAAGGGCTTCGTAAATATTTTGTTTCTATCAATACAATGAGGCATTTTTCATAATATTCATATGCTTTTCATTCTTTTCTCTCTCACTCCAAGATAATTAAAATCTAGACCTAAATAAAGACCATATAAACAGTCATGTACGTGATTGAAAACTCCCTGGAAGATCTGAAAGCTAAAGGCGAATGGATTGAGTCGAGACAGTGAGGAGGGGACCATTTCCCGGACATGCAAAGAGCTGTTGGGAAAAATAAGTTCAATTGATACAGCCCCATAAAAAAAAAAAAACTAAGGCCTTCAATTTGGGAAAAGGAGACAATAAGAAAGAAGTAAACATTAGCACCCAAATTGATAATATCAGAGAAGGGGCAATAACGCCTTTGTGCTTATACATTGGATAAAAGTTGTACTATGGATATGCACAGAAGAATTGTCCGTCAATAAAGATATCTCCAATATAACCGGCATTGGGGGCACGACGAGAAGCGAAAGAATTTATTCTCCAAGGAGCTACAAGATAATGCTCCTAAAAACAAAAGAAAAATAAAGAAACCAGGAGAAAAAAAATCCAAGGGGAAGATTGAGCGAGACCTTGGATTCAAAGTGCTAAGGCGGTTTCTTCAACGCTCCACCTAAAAATCAAATTCGTGGTAGGCGACAAATTGATCATGGTTCAAGCTAAAGACTACATTCGAATCAGCAAGCCGTCCACCATACCTCAAATGGATGCGATTAAAGAAGGCATTTGAAAATACGGAAAGACATCCTAGCAGTTTAAAAGTGGCCCATATAATGAAGAGATATGGATACAGCCCAGACAAGGGCTTGGAAAGGATGCTCAAGGAATAAGAGAGCCACCAGATTTTAAGGATACCCCTTTAAAGAACAACCCTACAAAAGAACAAGTCGTACGATGAAAAGGGAAGTCTCCCCTCCGCACCTTAAAGACGATCTTCCGAAAAAGAGGGATATTGGCATCAAGGGTAGCATTAGTCATTAGATGTCCTCCTTCCGATTTTAAGGGATGTAAACCCAATGACTATTAGAGATCACTCCTCGGGGTGTGCCCGACCCCCGAGCATCTTTAGGGCACGCATTTCCCTTTGAATTACAAAAGAATGCTATTCTTACTATCTGCTTCTCTTCTTGCTAAATATGTCTATACCCCATTAAATAACCATGTTTAGGCAAACGTTTTGATCCAAAAAGCGTCAAAACAATCAAAGCGTCATAGACAAAATAAAGTCTGCTAGGTATCCCAAAAAATGAAAAAGGGGAGCCTAGACCAAAGTTAGGATATAACACAACATCCTAGGCTGAAAACCCAAAAGGGTGGATTATGAAAGTTAATCAATCACAAATAGGCGCCATAAAGTAATCAGCTGAAGACGCTACCTCATTAAAACAAAACGTTTGTTTAAACTAGCCTAAACACCGACCCACCTTGGCTAGCCATTCTTACAGAAACTATTATTTCGTAAAAAAAATCTCACTAAAACACAAGCCTTTGCAATAAATCCCTTTCCTTCTATTCTCTTGACCCTTCACCACAAAGCATTCAAGTAATTGACTGGGAAATGTGGAAATATAGTGATCAATAGGAGGATTGAAATCCCTAAGGAAAGGAAGAGGGGCATTAACACGACAATTGCTCTACATTCAAAAGGATTACTCTTCGGTTATAGCAAAGATCCGAGACGGCAAATCGGTACAGCTAATCATGTTGACAAAAACACATGATGATGGAAGTAAAATTAACAGAGGTTGACCGGGTTCGAAGCCAACATAACCAGTTAAACCTTATGAAAGAAAAACGGCTGAATATTATATGTCGTGAGCAAGCCTATCAAAGGAAAGTAAAAAAGGCTTATGAAAAAAGGTCAACCCTCACATTTACCATAAGAAGGATTTAATGGTAAATAAGTTGCTTCCAGCCCAAAAGGATAAAATTGGAAAATGGGCAGTGAACTACGAAGGACCCCTTGTGGTCAAATGAGCTTTCTTGGAAGGGGCTCTTATCCTCATCAATATGGATGGAAAAAACTTCAACACCTAATCAACTCCAGTGCTTGTGAAGAAGTATTATGCTTGAAGACATTGCTCAAGACCCGTCGGGAATGAAAAGCCGCAAAGGACATTCCTGGGCAAAAGATAGGGTCCATATTCCTCGCTAGGATACGTCCTAGGCAAAAAGTAGAGGTAAAAAAATATAATAAAATAAAAATAAAAAGAGAAAATAAAGAGCAATGGTTACCTCGGTCGAAAGCCGAAAGGCGGCTAAGGTAACATTCTTCCAGAAGCAAGCGATCTGCATAATCTTCACTCCGAGCTCGAGACATCTCAAGCTGAAGCAATTAGGAGAACCAGGGGCGAGATATCATGGACATGACTTGTATAAGCCTAAACGGTACGACCAACCACGACCACCCATTCTTCTAAATACCTTTTGAAATCCTTCCATAAAAGAAATAAAACTTTTGTTCATTTATCAATAAAATTCCTTTTCATTTCCTTTCTCTTGACCAAATATTATGGAAATGCCTCTTTATTGATAAATCATAAATATGCGCAAAGACTTTTAATCAAAGATCAAACATGCATCTAAAAAAGGGAAGCATATAAAAAATAACAATAAATAACAAATGCACTGCTAGTATATCCTTAGGTAAAAACTAGGGTAGCACTGCTAGATCGCAAAACCCCAAAAAGACGATCTAGGCAAAAGATAAGGCAAAAGCCCCCTAAGATATTCTAGGCAAAAAATTAAGGCAGCCCGCTAGATCGAAAACCCGTAAAGGGCGATCTAGGCAAAAGATAGGGCTAAAACTAAGAGATGAGTAAAAAATGAGCCCATCCTCATGGTCATAAAGGAGGAGCCCATCGGCATATTCGTAAGAAGCCAAGCTGGAGAAGGCCGGTTACTTTCTAAATGCATCAAAAATAAATAAACATTAGATTGCATTTAGGACATTCACACACAAAGTAGTTGCATAACACGACTTTGTCAAAATCAAGAAAAAAATAATAATTTTCTTCAAACAAGAATAATAAACATGCATATAAGGAGGATAGTCTCCATGTTTGTGATTGAAAATAGAAGGCGCCAAAATCCAGCCTCTAAATAAAAATCGAAATCGCAAAAGGAGAAATCAAAAACCATTTCGACGAGAATAAAGAGCTTTAAGAAAATAGCTCTAACCATCAACCTTCTACACCAATAAACGAAGGTAAACCAGAAAAACAACCAACGGAAAGGCTCGATAATCCCCAAGCGGATCCTTGCCTACTCCGGAGGCAACACAAAAATTATCTCATGACTCGGCATCACCACTTGAGTCATCAAACATAAATCATTTAAAGCCGCAATCAACATCCTTCCATCCAAGAAAAAGGAAGTCATCAATGTAGAAAAGCCAACGGAAAGGCTTAATTATCCCCAAACGGATCCTTGCCTACTCCGGAGGCAAAACAAAAAGATTACCTCACGACTCGGCTTCGTCGCCACATGAGTCGGCAAGCACACTCATACAAGAGTCTCCACTTCATCTCCCCATGGAGAACAAGGACTACATAAGATTCCATCAAAGAAAAACGGAGTCAAAATCCCCCACATCACGGGGGCAACAAAAAGGAAAAGAAAGAAAATTTTTTATCCCCGACGAGAGGCCACCACGAGAAAAAGGCCAAATAAACATCTCCAAATAGAGCATATCAAGAAAAATTCCACAAAAAGGAAAAGAAGAGAATATCTTAACTCAATAAAGAAGCTTCTCAAAAAATTCGGGAGCTCGAGACCCCCATCATCAAAGTTGGGTCCCCAAGAAGTGAAGGAAAATTCCCCAGGGATCACAAAAAATATATCTCTTCATTCAAAAAAAAAATGGAGCCAATGTGCATAAAAAGAGCACATACGCAAAAAACTAAAATCACTAAAAGAAGAATTGCAAGAAAAGGGTAGAAACCATTTCCCAGACAAAATAAGATTTTTAGGCAAAGCCAGCTCAATCAACAACAACCAATAAGGAGTCAAAACTCCATTTCTCCCTAGGGGGCAATTCAAAATATTCCCCAATGGATCATCAAACAAGAAAATCCCCAGCGAGCCTACCAAACGAAGGCAAAACTACGAGTTTATATCCTCGGGGAATCGCGTATAAATTCCCAAATACAAATATCCCCGAGTGAAAAGCAAAGTCTTCACTTCCAACGAGCAAGCAGAAAGCCAATATCCCCAAGAAATGGGAAATCAACCTATACAAGAGGTAATCCAAAAACCTAAGCATAAAGTCTTCACCACTATTGAAGCACCCGCCTAATCAAGAGGCACAATAAAAAAAAAATCAAATGAATCCCCGGCAGTTTCCCGCCTAATCAAGAGGCACAACAAAATCCCCAAGTGGATCTTCGCCTAATCAAGAGGCGAGAATCAACAAGAGAATTCACAATCCCCGAGAGGATTAGGCCTAAACAAAAAATCCAAAATCAAAGAATCTCCGGCAAAAGACCGAATGGCTAAAAAGAAAGCCAAAAAACGAAAATCCTCGGCAAAGCCGGATGACTAAAACAAAAAAAGTCAAAATCAATTACTCCCCGGAAGCGCATGATCAAAAATAGTAAGCCGCAGACAATAGAGCCTTAGCAAGATTCGGGTCCACATCCGGTGGGGTGAAAAAATACACTAGAGCCTTAGCAAGATTCGGGTTCACATCCGGTGGGGTGAAAAAATACACTAGAACCTTAGCAAGATTCGGGTTCACATCCGGTGGGGTGAAAAAATACACTAGAGCCTTAGCAAGATTCGGGTTCACATCCGGTGGGGTGAAAAAATACACTAGAGCCTTAGCAAGATTCGGGTTCACATCCGGTGGGGTGAAAAAATACACTAGAGCCTTAGCAAGATTCAGGTTCACATCCGGTGGGGTGAAAAAATACACTAGAACCTTAGCAAGATTCGGGTTCACATCCGGTGGGGTGAAAAAATACACTAGAGCCTTAGCAAGATTCGAGGTTCACATCCGGTGGGGTGAAAAAATACACTAGAACCTTAGCAAGATTCGAGGTTCACATCCGGTGGGGTGAAAAAATACACTAGAACCTTAGCAAGATTCGGGTTCACATCCGGTGGGGTGAAAAAATACACTAGAGCCTTAGCAAGATTCGAGGTTCACATCCGGTGGGGTGTAAAAAATACACTAGAGCCTTAGCAAGATTCGAGGTTCACATCCGGTGGGGTGAAAAAATACACTAGAGCCTTAGCAAGATTCGGGTTCACATCCGGTGGGGTGAAAAAAAAATACACTAGAACCTTTGCAAGATTCGGGTTCACATCGGGTGGGGGTAAGTACCCATCAGAGCCTTGCGGAACAAGGTTCGGACCAGGTGGGGGTAGGTACCCATCAAAACCTTGCGAGAACAAGGTTCATACCTAGTGGGGGTAGATACCCACAAAAGTCTAGTAAAATACGGACTTATACCGGGTGAGGGTAAGTACTCACCAGAACTTTGTAAAAGGAGGATCAAACCAGATAGGGGTTGGTACCTATCAAAATATTTATCATCCGGAGGATCAACAAGGAGCAACATCCAAAAGATAGCCAGGCAAAAGGGTTAACTCCTTCCCCTACCAACTAATTTTGTCGGCATACTAAAACCAACAAATTAGTTAGGCAGGTGAAGGGGGGGCAGCTGTAGACCCCTAATTTTGCCCGGCCTCTCAAAATAAAGGCTAGAAGAACTTCGCCCGAGGATGGAGTTCATCCGGCTTCCCAAAACCGAGAAAAGACCTCCCACAACAAAAGACGGAGTTCATTCATTCACACAATAAAAGCCAAAAGAGACTTCCTACACAAAGACAAAGCTCGCCCGGCATCTTAATGAAGGCCAAGAAGACTTCCTATATGAAGATAAAGCTTCAACGAACACACATCAGCATCAATCTACGTCCGAAAATGACAAGGAAAGTTTCCCGGGGTCCCAAAACGCGAAAACCGGACAAAACAGGCCGGGACCACGGTCCCAAAAGTGGGACGGCCGTCCCAAACCCAGTTTAAGTGGGACGGCCGTCCCGGCTTCCCTGGGGGTCCCGTTTTGTGTAAATTTGCCATTTGGGACGGCCGTCCCAGTCCAGACGGTCGTCCCAACCCAGACGGTCGTCCCAAAGTGCGCCAGCTGCGAAAAACTATAAATAGGAGGCTCATTTGCCACTTTTTCACACCCCAGACATCCAGAGAGCTCTGAAACACTTTCTAAAACTCAGAGCACTTGTCTATTTCTCTCCCTTTCTCGAATGATCTTTCCGATTGCCTTAAATAGGTAACAATCGGTTAAGGAATTATATTCCGGCATTTGATTCTTCTTTAAATTTTTAGTGGAGTCGATCTTGTATTAGTGAGGAGAGTCTGTGTAGAGAGAGGGGTTGCCAAAACGCATCCTCACAGTTGGAGATTCTCAATACAAAGCTTGCTACGGAGGTTCTTTTCAATTCTCTTCTCTTTTATTGCTTTATTTATTGTTTTAATTAGCTTTATTTACTGTTTATGCCATGTAGAATAAAATCATGTAGATAGCTATTTTAATATCTCTTTTATTGCTTTATTTAGCTTTATTCATCATTTTATGCATGCAACATAGAATAAAATCATGTAGATAGCCATTTAATATTATATAATAAAATAGGGTAATCGCGTAATTTCTCGTAGTCTTTACTTAAATGAATTAATCTGTCATAGGGAACCCGAAAGGGGCGTTGTGGGGTGCTAACACCTTCCCCACACGTAACTAACTCCCTTACCCAACTCTGGTTATAACGGCCAAGTTGTTTATCTTATAAAATCAACGCCTTTCTTTCTTTTTTCCTTTTCCAATGTTTTTGGTCAAAATATTGGTGGCGACTCCATAAGAACCCTTTTTCAAAAATCTATATATTTTAAAACAAATACGCGAGTCTAAACCATCTTTTCGCGACCGCTCGCATAAACGTTTCGAGACGTCCCCAGGGCGTCAGAAAGGGACGGCGGCGACAGTCCAGCCCGGGGACGTGCTGACTCGGGAATACCAGGAGAACATCTGCGCGCGCCCCACCAACCTCACCGCAGGCGAGATGTGGGAGGAGCTCACCAGGGCACCCACTTTGCCCACACTGATGAAGGGCTCAACACTCCTCCCGACCCTCCGTATTTGCCACAAGCTGCTGGCGGGGACTGTCCACAGCAGGAAGGAGAGTCAGGGAAAGGTAACACTCCCCGACCTCTTCGTCCTTTACTGCATGAGCCAGAGGCGTCGATGCAACCCTGACTACTTCTTCCTGAAGGCCCTCAAGGACTTCGGGAGCAGGCCAGTGGGAGCTGTCCTCATGGCCCCCCTCATCACCCCCCTGGCAGAGAAATAGGGGTGCAGTGGCCGGGAAGAACTGGCCTCCAGGCTACGACCCGAGTCCATCAACGGGTTGATCCTGGTCAGCATGGGAATGCTGATGCGCCACGGGACCCAGCTGGTCCTCCACCCATCGCTGGATTTCACTTTGGATCTCCAGGATATCGTGGCAATGCACGTTCTCCCGACACCTCCCGACTTCCAACAACAACAGCAGTAACAACAACAACAGCAACAGTACACATACGACTTTGCTGGCATAAACCGCAACATCTACGATCTGCGCCAGCAATTTGAGCAAATGTCTGTAAGGCAAGAACAGATGTCCCTAAGGCAGGAAGCCTTCGATACAAGACTGGAGACGATATACTAGTATCAGAAGGGAATGAGGCAAGACTGGGCAACATTTCAGCAAGAGTACCGCGATGAAGTCCGGGACCAAGCAGAGTTCCGGAGGCATATGTACCGACAATTTCCTTCCTACAGATCGTCTCTAGACGAGAGCCCATCGTCTTAGGGATAGTACTCATAGAATAGGACTGCTGTAATAAAATCTTTTATGAATAAAATTTTATTCCATGCATCTTTTTATTATCCCTTCTAAAAGTCAGCGTAATCAAAAGAAGATAAAGAGTAAAAAGACTTATGCTCAAGAAAAAAGCCAAAATCCTAAATCGCGAGAAAAAAGAGATAAAAACCGCGGAAAAAGGCAGGATTAAAACAAAGTCAACCACCTGGACCAACAAACTTCGACAACCAAGTAAGAGTTGAACAACAAACAGAGCCCACCCGACCAACCAGCAATAGTCGGGTGATCACCCTAAAAAAAAAAATCAAAATCAAAGAATTCCCATCAATCAACAAGGCTGGATGAACACCAACAAAATCTCCGGCACAGACCAAACGACCAAATCAAAAACAAAGAAAGCACATCTCAACATGGGCGCATGAGCCACCCGAGCAGTAAGCCGCCACCACCACTAGTTCTACACAATGGACTGTACCAGCCTGATAGGGGTTTTTTACCTATCAATTTGCGCACGCAAGTGTGCCTGATCTGCACTCAAGCCGGATCCGTAAGTCGCAACTACCAGCTTGATGGGGGGGGGGGGGTTCATACTCATCCAGTCCAACACACAGCGGACTGCAACTACCAGCCTGATGGGGGGTTTATACCCATCAACCGAAGGATCGGCTACCGTCAGAAGGAGTATCCTGAGGTTCTACCACGTGTCAACCAAAGGGATCGACTACCGTCAGAAGGAGTATCCTAGAGGTGCACAACACAAATTTTCCCCAGAAGATCAACCGCCGCAAGTCGGAACATCCGAAGGGCAACAGGGCAAGAGGGTCAACTCCTTTACCTTCCAGTCGACCTTCTTGGCACAACAGGCCAACGACCGACTGGTCAGGTAAAGGGGGGGCAGCTGTAGACCCCAAATCTTGCCCGGCCACATAATAAAGACCAGAAGACCTTCTATTCGAAGATGGATGAAGCCTAAGAAGCCACTAGGAGAGACTATTAGGCCCCATATTAGGATCGGAGGGATTTTTGGCACAAAAATAAGGATTCTCGCCTTTTATGGTCGAGACCGCCTCGTTTTGATGGTGGCAACAATGATATCCAAATGTTGTCATAGATTTTGTTAACCTTCCAAACCATGTTCGTGGAGATTGTTTCAACCCATACAAAGATTTTTTTTGTTAATTTGCTTATGTTTTTTGGGTACCATGCAACCTAGCAAGAGTTCCATACATACTTATTTAATTAATTGTATAGAATTGTGCAACGAAATGTTTGTGTTTACAGACAAAAACCAAGAGGGGGGGGGGGTGAATTGGTTTCTTAAACAAAAATTAAGGTTTTAAAATTTTCCACAAATTTCACTGATTAAAATGTGTTGTAAAGTAAATAGATAAGGGAAAGAGGATTACACAGTTGATTTATACTGGTTCGGATCAAAAGACCCTACATCCAGTTGCTAATCACTCAAAAAGAGGATTAACGCTGTCACTATAATCACAATTTACAAACAGATTACAAATTGAAAAGATAAGGAATAGAAAACACCTCTCTTGAGTCACACAAGAGATGAACACCTACTTTGAATCCACAAAGGATGAATAACAACTTTTCCTAGAGACAGCACAACACACAATCCACCAAGTAGCCCACTTAGTGATTCTTATCGCTTCTAGCCCACACTAGGTTTTCAAAAGCCCCTTTTTCTTCCCTACAGAAAGTTCTCGCAGTCATAACTCTTAACTTTTGTATGAAAAAGGTTTGTTAATTTGCAGAGAGCCTTAAAGAACCTTAAGTAGAGAGAATAGGGTCTGGGAAATGGTTATTTTTGAAAACAGAAGAATTGGGAATAGGGTTTTCATAAATTGGTCCATATTTGAATTTCAAAACTCATAACAGACGTAAATAATATATTATCTTGAGTAATAATCGATTATTCCAGAGCCATTTTCGCAGAGAAACAAAACTGGACCAGGATATTCGATTATCTGGCCAAATAATCGATTATTTGCCTATGATAATCGATTATCCTAAGTGATAATCGATTATCACAGTGAGCTATTCTTGAAAACAATTTTCTTGCTGTAATAATTGATTATCCTGAGTGATAATCGATTATCACAGTATATTTTTTATAAGAATGAGTTTTTAGAGGTTTTAAAGGATGGTCTATGTGCTGGCTATCTTGGACTTTAATATTACAGACTCAAAAACATAAAAATAGAGTTATTACATAAGATTACAAGTCTTCAAATCTCTAAATCCTTTGTTCTTGAATCATCATCAAAATATGCAAGCTTCATATCCTTGTATGGTTAACAATCTCCCCCTTTTTGATGATGATTAACATTTCCTTTAAAGCCTTTTGTAATAACATGTTTTATTTGTCACAGCTAACAAAAACATTAAACATACTAGACAACATTAAAATTATTAAACATAAGAGGCTTTAAATAATTTCTTCCCCTATTTTGATTATGATAAAAAATGAAAGCTCCCCCTCAATAAGTGCATAAGATAGAAAAATAGCTCCCCCTCAATCAAAGCAAACACAAAATTCTATTCAATAAAACAATATAGTATAAACAAACAATAAATTTGATGAAGTTAGAACTCTTCACTCTCATCACTATTACAAAATTTAAGCAATTTCTTCATCCTTGCCCAGAAAATACATTGATAATCGATTATTACTTGAAATAATCGATTATTCCAGAGAAAAATCACTGATTTTGGTCAATGAGGTACAGATAATCGATTATTACCCCAAATAATCGATTATTACAGAAAGATTTTGCATAATCCACTTAATTAAACTTCAATAATCGATTATTACCCAAGATAATCGATTATTCCAGAGAGATTAACAATTTTTCAATGTTTTAGACACAGGATAATCAATTATTTCCCTATATAATGGATTATTATAGTACAAAATGCAAAGATTGACCAGTTAAGCAGAGTTTAGGCTATTTCTAATATTCTTAAGTCTCTTCTAAGTTCATAGAATCTATCCTTTGGAAGAGGTTTGGTAAATATATCTACTAACTGATGATTTGTGTCTATATACTCAATTTTACAATTTTCTTTAGATATATGATCTCTTAAAAAGTGATGCTTAATCTCAATATGTTTAGTTCTAGAATGCATAATAGGATTCTTTGTGAGATTGATAGCACTTGTATTATCACACATTAAAGGAATATTACTTAGAAAGATACTATAGTCTTCTAATTGTTGCTTCATCCATAAGATTTGAGCACAACAATTACTAGCTGCAATATATTCAGCTTCAGTTGTGGATAAAGCAACACATGCTTGTTTCTTAGAATGCCAAGACACTAAGGATGATCCTAACATATGACATGTTCCACTAGTACTCTTTCTATCTATTTTACATCCACCATAATCAGCATCAGAATAACCTATTAAACTAGGAGAAGCTTCAGATTAATACCATAATCCTAATCATGTAGTTCCTTTTAAATATTTTAAAATTCGTTTTACTGCAGTTAAATGAGATTCTTTTGGACATGCTTGAAATCTAGCACACACACAAACATAATGCATAATATCAGATCTACTTGCAGTTAAGTATAATAGGGAACCTATCATATCTCTATACATTGATTGATTAATTTCCAAACCTGATTCATCTTTATCCAAATATCATGATGTTCCCATGGGTGTGTTAGCTTCCTTAGAAGTTTCCATTTCAAATTTCTTGAGAATATCTTTGCAGTATTTGGTTTGAGACACAAAGGTGTCATCTTTAAGTTTCTTAATTTGAAGTCCAAAAAAGAATGTTAATTCTCCCATCATTGACATTTCAAATTCACCCTACATTATCTTAGCAAATCCTTCACACAAGGAATTATCAGTTGATCCAAAAATAATATCATCAACATATACTTGAACTAACAGAATATGTTCCTTAACTTTCTTAATAAACAGGGTGGAATCAATTTTTCCTCTAGAAAAGTCATTTGAAATTAGAAAACTACTTAATCTTTCATACCAAGACCTAGGAGCTTGTTTCAAACCATATAATATTTCTTCAATTTAAAAATGTGATTAGGATATTTAAAATCTTCAAATCCAGGGGGTTGTTCCACATATACTTCCTCTTTGATAAACCCATTCAAAAATGAACTTTTAACATCCATTTGATAAAGTTTAAATTTCATCAATGAGGCATAAGCAAGAAGTAGGCATATAGCATCTAACCTGGCAACAGGAACATAAGTTTCATCATAATCAATACCTTCCTCTTGACAGTAATCTTTGACAACAAGTCTGACTTTATTCTTTGTTATATTTCCATCTTCATCAAGTTTGTTTCTAAATACCCATTTTGTTCCAATCACTTGATGAGATTCTTCTCTTGGAATTAATTCCCAGACTTGATTTCTTTCAAATTGATTAAGTTCTTCTTGCATTGCTATGCACCATTGGTCATCTTTAAGAGCTTCCTCAACACTTTTGGGTTCAATTTGTGAAACAAAAGCTACAGACATACAGAAATTTGTCATATTTCTAGTTCTTACCCCTTTTGAAATATCACCGATTATATTGCCCATTGAAAGTCCTCTTGGTGGTTGCCACTCTTTTGCCAATTCAGTTGGTTGAGATGACTCATTCTCATTTAAGTACATTTCTTCTAGAGCTTCTCTTATGTACTTATCATCACCTGCAAATTCTTTATTTGACTCAAGAGGATTTCCCTCAAGGTCTACAATTTTATCAAAGGTAACATGTACAAATTCTTTAATATTCAAAGTTCTTCTATTGAATACTCTATATGCTTTGCTAGTTAGTGAATAACCTAAGAAAATGGCCTCATCGGCTTTTGAGTCAAATTTTCTTAAGTTATCTTTTCCATTATTTAAAACAAAGCATTTACATCCAAATATTTTTAAATGAGCAACATTAGGCTTCCTACCATTTAACAATTCATAAGGAGTTGATTTTATAATTGGCCTAATAAGAATCCTATTTAATACATAACATGCAGTACTTACATCATCAACCCAAAAATATTTAGGAACATTTGATTCATTTAACATTATTCTAGAAAGTTCCTCTGGTGACCTATTTTTCCTTTCTACTACACCATTTTGTTGGGGAGTTCTAGGTGCAGAAAAATTATGTAAAATACCATTTTCCTCACAATAATTTTCAAAGCATTCATTTTGAAATTCTCCACCATGGTCACTTCTTAACACCTTAATTCTTAATTCTTTCTCATTTTTAATTTGCTTGGCAAACTTTCTAAAGACCTTAAAATCTTCACTTTTTAAAGTTAAGAAAAATGTCCAAGAAAATCTAGAAAAATCATCAACAATTGCAAGAGCATAGTAATTTCCACCAAAACTTTTTATCCTAGATGGACCAAATAAATCTAAATGTAAAGTTCTAAAGGTTTTGATGTGGAAATAACATTCTTAGATTTAAAGGATGATTTCACTTGTTTACCTTTTTGACATGCATCACATAATCTATTTTTTTCAAATTTTAACTTAGGTAAACCAACAACTAAGTCCTTTGATATTAGTTTGTTTAATTGATGCATGTTTATATGAGCCGCTCTCTTATGCCATAACCATGGATTTTCTTCCTTAGCAACTAATTATGTTATACTAGTGTTAGATACACAATCCAAATCAATCAAATAGATATTATTATGCCTTTTAATGCTATATCTTCGAAATCCTTTAAATGAATGGTGCAAAATTTACTTTCAAATATTACCTTGAATCCTTTATCACAAAGTTGACTTATACTTAGGAGATTATGCTTTAGCCCATCAACAAGAAGCACATCCTTTATCTCCAAAGTATTTGCACCACCAATGTTTCCGATTCCAAGGATTCTTCCTTTGTTGTTGTCCCCATAGGTTACATATCCTTGTTCTTTTGCTTTGAAACTCACAAATTTCTTTTTGTCTCCAGTCATATGTCTTGAACATCCACTGTCAAGATACCACATAGACTTCTTGGATTTGGAAGTTTCCTACAAAACAAGAACATAATAATATTAGGTCCTTATAACTTTTGGGTCCTTGGGGTTAGAGATAATCAAATTATTTAACTATAGGAACCCAAACATATTTTCCTTTAGGAACACCAAAATGCTTAATTCTACACCTATTTAAAGTATGACAATGTTTCATACAATAAAAGCATGCATTAGATGTAATCTTTGAAAATGATACATTTTTATTTTGTGAAGATTTAGATCCTTTTTCAACCCATACTCTTCGATTTTTATTTTTAGGTTTTTTTAATGGAACATGACAATTTTCTCTATTTTGTACAATTTATCCTTATAACTATCACTTAATTCTTTCTTAGCTTTATCAAGTAAGTGGCTAAGTATGTCAATATCATATTCATACTCTTTACATGATGCACATGTTATTTCTTTATTATCTTTTTCCTCTAAACATACAATTTTCGTTTTCAAGGATTCCATTTCTTTTTCTAACTTATTCAAACACTTTTTCACAGATTTATATTCATTTTTCAAGTCCTTAAAAGCAGTGAATAATTCTTGATATGCATTTTGTAAAGCATCATAATCATTTTCATCATCACTTGAGGAAGAGTCGGAATCACTAACCTCACAATCGGAAGAGATGTTGTCATTTGCCATCAAACAAATGTTTGCTTCAATTTTCGAATCGCTTGACTCCGAACTTGAGTCACTATCATCCCAAGCAATATAGGCTTTCTTTTCGAAGAATTTCTTGCCTTTATGATCTTCATTTTTCTTGTTTGGACAATCGAATTTTACATGTCCTGTTTCACCACAACCGTAACATTTAAAATTTAAGGAAGTACTTTTTTTTACCTTCCCCTTACCTTTGAAGGGTTGCTTCCCTTCGGCTTTCATGAACTTAGTAAATTTCTTGATCATTAGACTCAATTGTTCATCTTCTTCATTTTCCGAGTCTTCTTCCTCCTTCTTGTTCTTACTCTTAGAAATTTCAGTTTTGAAGGCAAGGTTTCTCTTTTGGTGTTGGCCTTCTTCATCGTTTATCCTTCTGAGTTCAAGTTCATGTTCTCTTAACTTTCCAAAGAGCGCCGCCATAGACATGGTAGCAAGATTTTGTGACTCCGTGATGGCCGTCACCTTTGGTTGCCATTTCCTATCCAAAGATTTAATAATTTTTACATTTAACTCATCAATATAAAAAATCTTACCTAACCTGGTGAGATGATTCACAATGTGTGAAACGTTTTTGAATGTCAAAAATAGTAGCCGAAGGTGAATGGGTCGAGTCCGACAGTGAGCAGGGGACCATTTCCCCGGACATGCAAAGAATGCTAGAGAAAGAAACGCGCATCATACAACCGCATCAAGAAGAAACAGAGACTATCAATTTAGGACAAGGAGACGACAAGAAAGAGATAAACATCGACACTCAGATTGATAGTAACATCAGGGAGGGATTGATATAACTTTTCAAAGAATATGTATATGTGTTCGCCTGGTCTTATCATGACATGCCCGGGCTCGATACAAGCATAGTGGAACATCGATTGCCATTAAAAGAGGGATTTTGGCATGTAAAACAAAAGCTTAGGAGAATCAAGCCGGATTGGTCCTTGATGATTAAGGAGGAAGTACAAAGACATTTAGACGCCAACTTCCTAATAGTATCCAAATACCCCGAATGGATGGCAAACATAGTGCCCGTTATCAAGAAAAATGGTAAGGTCAGAGTATGTGTGGACTATAGGGACCTAAATCAAGCAAGTCTAAAAATGACTTCCCCCTACCACACATTGACACACTGGTAGATCACACCGCTACAAACACGCTTTATTCCTTCATGGACGGGCATGCGGGATACAATCAAATTAAGTTGGTCGTCGAAGATAGGAAAAAAACCTCCTTCATCACACCGTGGGGCACCTTTTTCTATAGAGTAATGTCTTTTGGACTAAAAAATGCAGGGGCTACCTATCAGAGGGCTATGGTCACACTATTCCACGACATGATCCACAAAAAAATAGAGGTATACGTGGATGACATGATCGCCAAGTCCAGAAACGAGGTGGACCATATTCAATATCTTAAGAAGTTGTTTGATCGGCTTCGAAAGTATCAACTTAAACTGAATCCAGCAAAATGTATTTTTGGAGTACGATAAGGCAAACTCTTAAGGTTCATCGTCAGCCAAAAGGGAATCGAGGTAGACCCTGATAAGACCAAGACAATTTTGAAAATGCCCCCACCAAGAACAGAAAAGGAGGTCAGAGGATTTTTGGGACGAATCAACTATATTGCCCGTTTCATCGCACAACTAACGGACAAATGTATACTCATGTTTAAGCTGTTGCGTAAAAACCAGCCAACAGTATGGAATGAAGAATGCCAACAAGCATTTGATAAAATCAAAATATGCTTAACCAATCCGCCAGTATTAGTACCACCTGTTAAAGGAAAACCTCTGATCCTATATCTGTCAATACTTGAAGAATCCATGGGATGCGTGCTCGGTCAGCAAGATGAAACAGGGAAAAAGGAGCGAGCCATATATTATATCAGCAAAAAGTTCCTAGGTTATGAGACCCGCTATACACCATTCGAAAAAACCTATTGTGCATTGGTGTGGGCAACTCAACTATCTCCGACAATACATTGCTTGACATACAACATGGTTGGTCTTCAAAATGGACCCAATCAAGTACCTCTTTGAGAAGCCCATCTTGACCGGAAGGATAGCTAGGTGGCAAGTGCTCCTCTCAGAATTCGAGATCGTTCATGTAATCCATAAAGCTATTAAAGGCATTCCCCTAGTAGACTATCTAGCACATGGATCAATGAACGAGTATCAGTCTCTGCAAGATGATTTTCCCGACAAACATATCATGCACATTGAACACAAAGAGACCAAAGAAGGTGCATGGACTATGTTTTTTGACGGAGCCTCAAACATGTTTGGACACGGGATAGGAGCTATTTTGATATATCCCAGTAACGACCAGATTGAATTTTGATTGTACAAATAATATGGCCGAATACGAAGCTTGTGCACTGGGAATCCAAGCAGCTCTAGATCATGGGGTAACCAAACTCAAAGTTTTTGGCGATTCATCCCTTGTCATCTATCAACTCAAGGGCGAATGGGAAACTCGAAACTCCAAATTAATTCCATATCTAGAGCATATCCGCGATTTAGTTTTGAGGCTGGAAAGCATCACCTTCAAGTATATTCCTCGGGAGGACAATCAATTTGCAGACACCCTCGCTACTCTATCATCCATGTTCTCTTTAGACTAAGAGCATGAGATGCCGACCAATCAAATCAAGCTACATGACAAACAAGCTTTTTGCATGACAGTAAATGGCGAGCAAGACCGAAACCCCTGGTATCATGACATCAAGCGATACCTCACGAAGGGTGAATATCCCGAAGGAATTAATGATAATGACAAGAGGACCATCCGAAAAAGGGTTGTAGGGTTTGTACTGATCGGAGAGATCCTTTATAAAAAGAACTTCGACTCCACCCTGTTAAGGTGTGTGGATCACAAAGAGGCTCAAACCTTAATAAAAGAAATTCATAAAGGGGCTTTTGGGACCCATGTACCTGGGCATGTCATGGCAAAGAAAATCTTAAGGGCAGGGTATTTCTGGTCCACAATAGAGGCCGATTGTCACCAATATGCTAGAAAATGTCACAAGTGCTAAATTTATGTCGATAATGTTCACATTCCGCCTGCACCTCTCAGCACCCTGGCTACACCATGGCCATTCTCCATGTGGGGCATGGATGTTATCGGACCCATCGAACCCATCAAACCCAAAGCATCTAATGGTCACCGCTTTATCTTGGTGGCCATTAACTATTTCACCAAATGGGTAGAGGCGGCGTCATACGCACACGTGACTAGAAAAGTGGTGACCACCTTCATTAAGAAGAATATTCTATGTTGGTATGACATCCCTCATTGGCTCATCACTGACAATGGGACCAATCTAAACAACAAAATGATGGAGGAGTTATGCCAAGATTTCAAGATTCAACACCACAATTCCTCTCCATACCGACCTAAAATGAATGGTACAGTAGAGGCAACCAACAAAAATATCAAAAGGATAATCCAGAAGATGGTGATAACATACATGCATTGGCATGAAATGCTACCCTTTGCCTTGCACGGATATCGAACTTCCGTAAGGACCTCCACCGGGGCCACCCCATTCTCTCTCGTATACGGCATGGAGGCGGTGCTACCGGTAGAAATTGAGATACCCTCCTTAAGAGTCATTATGGAAGCAAAGCTAACAAAAGCAGAATGGGTCCAGAATTTGTACGACCAACTTAACCTAATCGAAGAAAAACGGCTGGATACCATATGTCATGGGCAGGTCTATCAAAAGAAGATTATGAAAGCCTACGATAAGAAAATTAATCCCCGCACTTTCCAAGAAGGAGATTTAGTAATAAAGAAAATGCTTCCCACCCAGAAGGACAAAATTGGAAAATGGGCAGCAAACTATGAAGGACCCTTTGTGGTCAAGCGAACCTGCTTTGGAGGAGCCCTTATCCTCACTAACATGGATGGAGAAGAGCTTCGACATCCAGTCAACTCGGACGCAATAAAGAAATATTACGCTTGAAGACATTGCTCATGACCCGTTAGGACAAAAACTCGCAAAGAGCGTCCTGGGCAAAAGATAGGGTCTATATCCCTCGCTAGGACACGTCCTAGGCAAAAATTAGAGGTCCAAAAAAAAAAACTAACAAAAAGAGCAATGATTACCTTAGCCGAAAACTGCAAGGCGACTAAGGTAATACCCTCCCAAAAGCAAGCAGACTTCGCATGGTCTTCACTCCGGGCTCAGGCATCTCAACTGAAGTGACCGGGGAAAACAGGGAGACATATGTTAGGGACATGATTGTTATACCTTTTACAGTGTAGCCAACCTTGGCTAGCCATGCTTCTAAATTCCTTTGTAAATCTTCCTGTAAACCATTTGTTTATATCAATAAAATTGTCTTTTACTTCTCTTCTCTTGACCAATTTATGAAAATGCC
The DNA here is from genome assembly GCA_963425845.1 of Sphenostylis stenocarpa. NCBI lineage: Eukaryota > Viridiplantae > Streptophyta > Magnoliopsida > Fabales > Fabaceae > Sphenostylis > Sphenostylis stenocarpa. The sequence goes on from OY731401.1 coordinate 34,249,912, forward strand.
TCTGTATTAATGAAACATGAGCATGCATAAAGAACCAACACAGGAAAGCATAAGAAAGGAAAAGAAAAAGAAAAAAGAGCGATGTCGACTAGGACATTCTTAGGCAAAAATCAGGGCAGTCTACTAGATCGAAAACCCGCAAAGGACGGTCTAGGAAAAAGTTAAGGCACTCATAAAAAGGAAAAAATCCGCTAAGATATCCTAGGCAAAAATTAGGGCAGCCTGCTAGATCAAAAACCCGGAAAGGGCAGTCTAGGCAAAAGATAAGGTTAAACTAAAAAAGAAGAGCCCATCAAAGTAATCACGGGAGAACAACAAAAGAATACCAGTCACTTTCTAGACGCATTAAATAAAAGTAGACTGCATTTAAGGCATCCACACAAATAGTCGCACAAGACAACTTTGTCAAAATCGAAAAAACAAAAATAAAGAACCGCTTCAGGTAAATAACAAAAACGAAAAAACATGCATGCATATAAGAGGACTAGCTCCATGCTTGCGTTTGAAAACAGGAAGCACTCAAGAGCAAGCCTCCAAATGAAGCTTCGCAAACCGAAAGCCTTCACTTCTGATGAAGCATCTACCTACTTTAAAAGAATCCCCGACACACCGAAAGACCCAACTGGGAAAATAAAAAACATTCATCAAAAGAGCATTTCTCACAGAATCGGCGCATGAACTAGAGTAGTAAGCCACCACCACCACCAGTCCTATGAAGTGGATTGTACCAGCCAGATGGGGGGGGGGGGTTCATACCCATCAACTTGCGCATGAACTGCGCATGAGCCAGAGCAGTAAGTCGCAGTCGGTCCTACGCTGGGGACCATACTAGCCAGATGAGAGGTTTATACTCATCCAGTCCTACAACAGTGGACTGCAAACACTACCAACCGGATGGGGGTTTACACCCATCAATTGAAGGGTCGGCTACCGCAAGAAGGAGCATCCTGAGGTTCTACCACTTGTAGACGCCAAATCTTGCCCGACCTCAAAATAAGAGCAGAAGACCTCCTATTCGAAGATGGACACAGCCTAAGAAGCCACTAGGAGAGACTATTAGGCCCCATATTAGGATAGGAAGGATTTTCTGTATAAAAATAAGGATTTTTGCCTTCAAGGGTTGAGATCGCTGTCTCGCTTTTCGGGACTACCGTCTCGCCATTGCTGCAAGTCGAGACCGCCGTCTCGTTTGGCGAGATGGCCATCTCGCCACTTGCCAATGGTGAGACCCCCATCTCGATTGGCGAGAAGGCCCTCTCGTCTCTGGGAAAGTCGATACCGCCGTCTCGCCAAACGAGACGGCGGTCTCGCCACTTTTTCAAGTCGAGACCGCCGTCCCGAATGGCGAGACGGCTGTCTCGACCTTGTCAGACGAGACGGCTGTCTCGACCTTGTCAAACGAGACGACTGTCTCGACCTTGTCAGATGAGACGACCGTCTTGACCTGACAGACGCGAATCCCTATAAATAGTGAGCGCTCCCCCCCTCATTTCACACAGTTCTTCCACTTTCCCTTCTACACTTTCTTCAAATTCTCTTCCTAGAGTCCCTCCAAAGCATTTTCGGAGTTTCTGAGAGTTTTTGAGAGTTTTTTATAGCGTTTCGAGAGAGTTTTCGGCGTTGTAAAGAGCGAAGGGCTGCCAAAACACACCCTACTTTTCACAAAAATTAATCAAAAGCTTGCCTCGGAGGTTTCTTCATTCTCTCCCTCTCTTTTACTGTCTTTATTTTTATGATTAAATTGTATAATAGACATTAGGGCCATCTAGTCGTTATTTTAATTCCGTAAATAAAAGGGTAAAAGCATCTTTTCAAAAGTTTATTTTTAAAATATCTGGCCTATCATAGGGAACCCGAAAGGGGCGTCGTAAGGGAACTAACACTTCCCTTACACGTAACTAACTCCCTTACCTAACTCTGGTTTTAACGACCAAAGTTGGTTTTCGAAAACCAACACCTTTTTCCTCCTTTTTCGATGTTTCTAGTAAAAACATCGGTGGCGACTCCATAAGAACCCCTTCAAAATAGTTATTGGGTTAGCCCGGTTATCGGACAATCTAAGAACACCTTTTTGAAAACCTCGCCCCTAGGTTCAACCTGGTTATCAGACAACCTAAAGGTGTTGTAACATCACCCATAAAAACGCACAAATTGGAAAGTCGGAACCATCACGTCGCTCCGACCGCCTCTTTTTTACGGCGGCGACAGATGGCGACTCCGCTGGAGAAGCCTAGAGAGTTGATCCCATTTAGTGATGGGCCAGCTTAATAACTAAACTAAGATATTACGCTTTTACCCTACCTTGTATTATAACACGTTTTAAATGCTTGACTTTAATAACTGTTGTTTGTTTATGTTTACGCAATTGTTTGAAATACAAACTGTACACAAACCTTTGCACACAACAGTTCCCTCTATACCCGGGGACAAGTGAGAAATCCATAGGGAGTGGGTGGCAGGTACGGTTCGCTGTAGTGATGGCCTTGAGCCCACCGGTGTGATCGGAAACCACCACTCAAGGTGATAACCTTCCTCTTTTGGCACAAAGACTGACTATGGCCTTAGTGCTAAGCATGGTCGGAAGGCTGGAGAGTGAGGACCCTATAATGGGGGCACCTTGGGGGCCTTAGCCTTGGTGAGAACAGTTAAAACCCACCTTTGCCAATGCACTTTTTTGCAGGAAAACCCTACCTCATGATTAAAATGACTTCTTGCTTGTTCGCGGATGATTGAATTGTGTGCGCATTTGTTTGTTGTATTTGATTGCATAGCATAACCAAACAACAGAAAGATCATAAAAAACATTCTTTTTGCAATAAACACCTTTATCTCGGACAGTCTGCCTTTTAGTTAGGCTGACTTCAGGTTCTTTGTACACTAAGTAGTCACACAGTCCGACAGAAGAGATAAGGGAAGCTAAACATTTTTCTTTCGTATAAGCCATTTTTATCTCGGACAGTCTGCCTTTTAGCTAGCCTGGTTTCAGGTTCTTTGTAAGCTAAGTAGCCACGCAGTCCGACAGAAGAGATAAAAGCCCCTAAAATAAAATCAAATAAAAACCCGAATCAAAATAAAAATAAATAGGACTTTGTTCATAAAAATTACACTCATAAACCATCCATATAGGTAGTATATTCTCAAAAAATAAATACACAAATACCATACATCATGTAGAAATAAAACATGATAAATAGGAAAAATAAACACTCACATTCATACCTACAATAAGCATGCATTTTGGTTTTAGAAAATGGAGGGGACTGGTAGACAATTGAAGAAAGTGGACATTCCCCGGTACCATACTGAGAAGCTGGAACGGCTTTGCGCAATAATGCTGAAGCACTTGGTGGATTTGATGAAGACATAGATATAGCTTAGGTTGTGGGTGTGTAGATGATTAGGTTTTTAGTTTAAGCACTTAATCTCTTGATAGGCCATTATATTTTGTGATAAGCACCTTAAAATGTTGCATCTCATTGAAAATCATTTTTCTGCATGAAAAACTTACATTTAAGTATTAAAAGAATAAACTAAGTTTTTTTTTAATCTGTTGAAAAGGATTTTCAATCTGTTAATATCACTTAACATAATAAATGGTCATACATAGTCGAAAATTCAATTGATTGATTCGCAGAATCAACAAGTTAAAATAACTCAATGAATTTTTCAATATCAAAGTTTCGCATTTTCAATCTGTTGAAATATTTTTCAATCTGTTGAAACAGAGAGACTATTTTTTTTAACTAAGTGTTTGCAGGATTTCAATCTGTTGAAATGATTTTCAATCGATTAAAACAGAGAGCTACCATTTTTTCTAAAGCTGTTTCAATCCATTGAAAACTCGAAACAATCGATTGAATGAACTTTTAAATGAAATCAATCGATTGAATCGTGGTTTCAATCGATTGAAATGTAATCTGATCGATCATAGTTTCATTCTGATCGATCATAACTCAGTCTGATCGATCATACTTCAGTTCTAATCGATTAGAGTCTCTTCTAACCTGTTATACTTCAAACTAATCGATCTTGTGACTCTCTGAAACAGTTTTTTGACAGATGAAACGTTCTGATTCTATGTTTTACTCTATATATACAGAATTGATATATCCTTTGAAAAATACACAAAACACTACTTGAGAAAACTTGTGAAATCAATCTGTGAAACTTTCATATACGTGACTTTCTCTGCATTCAAGAATCTTTTCATATCATAAGGTGATGTGATCAGAATTGTGGTCAATCAAAGAGAGAAAGTGTTCTTAGAATTTGTTCTGGACAATTAGAACTTCAAGTCCAGGTTTTTTCTTTCCATACTCTTTTGTAAAAGTGTGATTGTGCAGGTTGGATTGTGATCTGCACTTGGTACAGTAACTGGATTTGGTTACTGGGTGGTTTTCAAGATTCTATCTTGTGGGTTTGCAAGATAGTTCTTGGGGTAGATTGGTGAGTATCTACTGGTTGTAATTTTCACTTGGTATTAGTGGAACTTGACTGGTTTGTCAAGAACTCGGATGTAGCTCTGGATTAGAGTGAACCAGTATAAATTTGTGTGTTAAAATTCTTCTTTCATCTCTTTTATTTTCTGTCTATAAACTTGCTGTGTTTAAACCAAATTACCTTCGCAAAGATTGAATAAAGATAACTCATTCTTCCAAAAGAAAGTAAGTTTTGCGAAAAAGTTTTAAAGTTCAATTCACCCCCCCTCTTGAACTCAACCATTAATTCTTTCAATTGGTACCAGAGCGGGTTCTTGTAAGTTACTCAAGAAATCGGTCCAATGGCTGAGGGAAAGATGACTTTTTCAGAAGGAGCCTCCATAAACAGGCCTCCACTTTTTTCTGGTGTGAATTATTCTTTCTGGAAGGTTAGAATGAAAATCTTTATTGAATCTCTTGATAGAGGCATTTGGGAAACAATTGTTAATGGTCCTTGTAGACCCCAAATCTTGCCCGGGCTCCAAATAAAGTCAGAAGATCCCCTATTTGAAGACGGCTGAAGCCTAACAAGCCACTAGGAGAGACTATTAGGCTCCCGTACCAAGATAGGAAGGTTTTTGGGTCAAAAAATAAGTTTTCTCGCCTCGAAGGGACGAGACCGCCTTCTGGATGACCCAGACCGCCGTTTCGTCTCGCGAGCAAGAGCTAATTTCCCTAGAAAGGGACATTAGCCTATTCAGAGGCAAAGAAAAAAGCAAAACCAAAAGTCTTCACCTCCAAATGAAGCATTTGCCTACTCAGAGGCATTACCAGAAACTCAATGGATATCCGCCTACTCAAGAGGCATCACCAAGATCAACAAATCCCCAGAGGATTCCTACCTACATAAGAGGCACTCATCAAAAATTCCCGACAACCAGCAAAGTCGGATGACAACTACCAAAAGATCAAAAACAAGGATCCCCGGCAATCAACAAAGGCCGGACGAACACCAACAAAATCCCCGGCGCGACCCGGATGACTATTCAAGAAATCTGAAAAACAGTCAACTCAACATAAGACGCATTCTCCAGAAGAATGCGCCTGATCTGCGCTCGAGCCGGATCAGTAAGTCGCACTACCACCCTGATGGGGGGTTCATACCCATCCAGTCCCATACAACGGACTGTACCACCCTGATGGGGGGTTCATACCCATCCAGTCCCACACAACGGACTGTACCACCCTGATGGGGGGCTCGTACCCATCCAGTCCCGCACAACGGACTGCAACTACCAGCCTGATGGGGGGTTTATACTCATCAACCGAAGGATCGGCTACGTCAGGAGTAGTATCCGGAGGTTCCACCACGTGTCCATCGAAGGGATCGGCTACGTCAGAAGTAGTATCCTGGAAGTGCACGAGCACAGAAATCATTCCCCAGGGAGTCGGCGCATGAGCCACCCGAGCAGTAAGCCGCCACTACCACCAGTCCTACGCAATGGACTGTACCAGCCAGATAGGGGGTTTATACCTATCAACCAGCACACGCAAGCGCGCCGAGACGGCGCATGAGCCACCCGAGCAGTAAGCCGCCACTACCACCAGTCCTACGCAATGGACTGTACCAGCCAGATAGGGGGTTTATACCTATCAACCAGCACACGCAAGCGCGCCGAGACGGCGCATGAGCCACCCGAGCAGTAAGCCGCCACTACCACCAGTCCTACGCAATGGACTGTACCAGCCAGATAGGGGGTTTATACCTATCAACCAGCACACGCAAGCACGCCGAGACGGCGCATGGGCCACATGAACTGTAAGCCGCCATTACCACCCTGATGGGGGGTTCATACCCATCCGGTCCAACACAATGGACCGTACCACCCTGATGGGGGGTTCATGCCCATCCGGTCCCACACAACGGACCATACCAGCTTGATGGGGGGTTTATACCCATCAACCGAAGGATCGGCTACGTCAGAAGTAGTATCCGGAGGTTCTACCACGTGTTCACCAAAGGGATCGGCTACGTCAGAAGTAGTATCTCGGAGGCACACGACCATCTCCCCCAGAGGATCATCCGCCACAAGATGGGACATCCGAAAGGCAACCGGGCAAGAGGGTCAACTCCTTTACCCCCCAGTCGATCATCCTGACAACAGAAGGCCAGCAGTCGACTGGACGGGTAAAGGGGGGGCAGCTGTAGACCCCAAATCTTGCCCGGGCTCCAAATAAAGTCAGAAGATCCCCTATTTGAAGACGGCTGAAGCCTAACAAGCCACTAGGAGAGACTATTAGGCTCCCGTACCAAGATAGGAAGGTTTTTTGGGTCAAAAAATAAGTTTTCTCGCCTCGAAGGGACGAGACCGCCTTCTGGATGACCCAGACCGCCGTTTCGTCTCGCGTAGCAAGCGAGACCGCCGTCTCGTCTAACGAGACCCCGGTCTCGTTGCCTACGAAACCCAGACGGCGGTCTCGTTCACCCAGACCCCGGTCTCGTTTCCTACGAAGAACGAGACGGCGGTCTCGTTCACCCAGACCCCGGTCTCGTTTCCTGTGAAGAACGAGACGGCGGTCTCGTTGGACGAGACGGCGGTCTCGACCCTGTCAGACGAGACCGGCGGTCTCGCCATCTGACAGCGCGAAAACCTATAAATAGGGGCTCTTCCCCCCTCATTTACACACACCACAGCTGCATAGCTCCCCCTTCTCTCTAAAACTTCTCTCTAGAATCCCTCCGACGCATTTCCGGAGTTTCTGAGTGCTTTCAAGAGTGATTTTTCGGCGTTTGAGAGGTTTTCCAACGTCTTGTAGAGTGAAGGGCTGCCATAAAGCACCCTATTTTTTTTTTAGAGAATTAATATAAAGCGCGCTTCAGAGGTTCAAATTCTCTCCTTTCACCTTTACTGTCTTTATCTTAAATTATGCAATAGATAATAGGGCCATGTAGTCATACTTTTAAATTCCGCAGAATAAAAAGGGCGAAAGTGTATTTTTCTAGTTTATCAATAAAATAAGTCGGCCTGTCATAGGGAACCCGAAAGGGGCGTCGTAAAGGGACTAATACTCCCTTTACACGTAACCAACTCCCTTACCCAACTCTGGTTCTAATGACCAAAGTTGGTTTTCGAAAACCAATGCCTTTTAAACCCCTTTTCCGATGTTTCCGGTAAAAACATCGGTGGCGACTCCATAGAACCCAAAATAAATAAGTCCTTGGGTTAGCCCGGTTATCGGGTAACTCAAGGACACTTTTCGAAAACCTCGTCTCTAGGTTAGCCACGTTATCGGACAACCTAAGGACGTTGTAACCACCAATAAAAAACGCGAAAAAGAGTCAAAAAACCATCGCGTCGCTCCGACCGACCATCTCTCTTTTGAGACGGCGGCGACAGTCCTTACAAACCAACTCATACAGTAGATGGTAAAGTAGTTGAAAAAGATTGGGCTGAATTAACTGATGTAGAAAATAGGACAGTCCAATATGATTATACTGCAAAAAATATTATTACCTCTGCTTTAAATCTTGATGAGTTTTTCAGGGTGTCTCAGTGTGCCTCTGCCAAAGAGATGTGGGAAATTTTAGAGGTCACACATGAAGGAGCATCTGATGTGAAAAGGGCAAGAAAGCATGAGTTAATCAGGGACTATGAGTTGTTTAAAATGCAGCAAGGAGAAACAATTGCAGATGTGCAGAAAAGGTTCACGCACATAGTCAATCATCTAATTGGGTTAGGAAAGATTTTTGACAAAGAAGAGTTGAACATCAAAATCTTAAAGTGTTTGGACAGAACGTGGCAACCAAAGGTGACAGCTATATCAGAATCAAGAGACTTGACTGAAATGACTACCGCTTCACTTTTTGGTAAGTTAAGGGAACATGAGTTGGAAATCAATCGGTTCAAAGAACAAGAGAATGCAGAAAAGAAAAGTAGAAATATTGTTCTCAAGACGATTGAAGAAAACAGTGGATCTGAAGAAGATGAATCAGAGAACCTGACTTTGTTGGTTAAGAAATTTGGGAAATTTCTTAGAAGAAAGAACAGAACTGGCCAAGTAAAAAGGTACAATGATAAAAAGACTGAATCTGTTCAAAATACTATTACTTGTTATTCTTGTGGTAAACAGGGTCATATAAAGAGTGATTGTCCGGAAAAGATCAAGAATCAGAACAAGAAAGAATCAAGATACAAAGGGAAAAAGGCCTATATAGCCTGGCAAGACAATGATTCATCTTCCAGCTCTGAATCCGAAAGTGAAGAGGTGAACCTGTGTTTGATGGCTGGCTGTGAATCCTCTTCATCACATGTAAGTTCAACTCCTACAGAGAATGAAATGAATTACAGCACATTACTAAATGCTTTCAATGAAATGCATAGTGAAGCCAGAAATTTATCTCATACAAATAATCGGTTGAAAGGTTTAAATAACTGGTTAGAAAATAGAGTTAAAGTTCTGGAAAAAGAACTATTAGAAAGCAAAACAGATTTAGAACATCTAGATATTATCTATTCATCTGCGGATAATGTTGCTGTTAATAAGAATTGTGAAAAATGTATTGTTTTACAAAATAAGGTTGATTACTTGACTAAAACCTTGACAAAATTTACTCAAGGTAAAGAGAATTTAGATGCACTTCTTGGGTCTCAAAACTGTGTGTTTGAACATTCTGGAATCGGGTACAAACCTAAGAATGGGGTAAAAACTAAAAAATATTTGAACTTCTTTTCATACAGAAAAACAACAGCATCCCCTTTCTCATCTTGTCATTACTGCATGAAGAAAGGACATACTATAAAATTCTGTCATGCTAGAAAATATTTTGTGCCGCAAGGTAGGAAGAGATGGGTTCCAAAGCATGTTAAACAGAAAATTTGACTCCTAAGGACCCAAAATACGTAAGGGTACCAAATACTTGATGTTTGATCTTTCAGGAACAGCAACAAGAGTCCCTTTGGTACCTAGACAGCGGATGCTCAAGGCACATGACAGGTGACATTTCAAAATTCCAGAAGCTGAAATTGAAGAATGGAGGTCATGTGACTTATGGAGACAACAACAAGGGAAGAATTCTAGGTTCTGGAGATATTGGTGATGGTGAATCAGTAATCATTCACAATGTTCTTCTTGTTGAAGGTCTCAAGCACAATCTGATAAGCATAAGTCAGTTATGTGATCTTGGTCACAAAGTCATTTTCAAACCAGAAAAGTGCCTTATCTGTGAGCCAGAATCTAACACGGTAATGTTGGTAGGTAAGAGGTTAAACAACATATACATGTTAGATATCAAGCAGTCTATATCATCTCAAAGTTGTCTTCTTACTAAAGAAGAAGAATCTTGGTTGTGGCATAGAAGGCTTGCTCATATACATCTTAACCATCTTGACAAACTGATTTCAAAAGAATTAGTTTCTGGGCTGCCTAAGCTTCAAATCTTGAAAGACAAAATCTGTGAAGCTTGTTTGAAAGGCAAACAAACTAGAAAATCTTTTTCAAACAAAAACATTGTTTCAACTTCTAGACCTTTGGAACTGCTTCACATGGATTTGGTTGGTCCTTCAAGGAACAAAAGCCTAGGTGGTAATCTTTATATCATGGTAATTGTTGATGATTTCTCCAGATTTACCTGAACCATTTTTCTTAAAACCAAATCTGATTCTTACAAATCTTTCAAAAAGCTTGCCAAAGTGTTACATAATGAAAAAGGGTATTTCATTACATCTATTCAAAGTGACAATGGTGGAGAATTTGTAAATGAAAAGTTTGAATCATTTTGTGAAAAGTTTGGCATAAAACACAATTTTTCTGCTCCAAGAACTCCTCAACAGAATGGTGTTGTGGAAAGAAAGAACAGATCCATTGTGGAACTTGCTAGAACAATGCTGTGTGAAAATTCTTTACCAAAATACTTTTGGGCAGATGCAGTCAACACTACTTGTCATGTTTTGAATAGAGTCTTGATTAGACCCATGCTAGAGAAAACCCCATATGAACTGTACAAAGGAAGAAAACCCAACATAAACTATTTCAGGGTTTTTGGATGTACATGTTTTGTTTTAAACAATGGGAAAGAAAATATTGGCAAGTTTGATGAAAAATCTGATAAAGGAATTTTTCTTGGTTACTCAACTCACGGTCATGCATATAGAGTTTACAATTTAAGATTGAAATCAGTTCAAGAATCAGTACATGTTGTGTTTAATGAGTCTCCTCGAGTGGTGTAGAATAGAACAACAGGTACTACAGATGAAGAAGATTTAACTGATAATTCTTATCAGTTGAAACATGCCAGTAACACAGATCAGCGTACTGTTGAAGAAGATGATCCATCAGTGGACCCTGCAAAAGCTGATTCACCAAAAATTACTGAAGAACAGGAAGAAGATGTTCTGGAAGTGCTTCCTAAAGAGTGGATTGTCCCAAGAGATCTCTCTCTAGACAATGTCATCGGGCAAATCAATAAGGGAGTATCTACTAGACATTCTCTTAACCAATTCTGTAATCATATGGCATTCATTTCACAAATAGAGCCTAAGACAGTTAAAGAAGCATTAAATGATGAATACTGGGTTAGTGCCATGCATGATGAGCTTAATCAATTTGAAAGAAATAAAGTGTGGGAATTAGTTCCTAAAATCAAAGATATCAATGTAATTGGTACTAAGTGGGTATTCAAAAACAAGCTAGATGAACATGGCATTATCACTAGAAATAAAGCTAGGTTGGTAGCCAAAGGGTATAACCAACAGGAGGGTATTGATTTTGATGAAACCTTTGCACCTGTAGCTAGACTTGAAGCTGTCAGATTATTATTAGCTTATGCCTGTATAAGTGGTTTCAGATTACTACAGATGGATGTAAAGAGTGCCTTTCTTAATGGACTCATCAATGAAGAAGTATATGTTTCTCAACCTCCTGGGTTTGAAGATCACAAGCATCCTGACCATGTCTACAAATTGAAAAAGGCCCTTTATGGTTTAAAGCAAGCACCTAGACAATGGTATGAGAGGTTAAGTAACTTCCTAATTGATCAAGGGTACAAGCGAGGTGAGGTTGATAAAACTCTTTTCATTAAGAAATCTGGAACTGACATTATTCTGGTGCAGGTGTATGTGGATGATATCATTTTCGGTTCCTCTAATAATGCCATGTGTAATAAGTTTGTAAAAGAAATGCAAAGTGAATTTGAAATGTCTATGATGGGAGAATTGAATTTCTTCCTTGGTCTCCAGGTTAAGCAATTAAGAAATGGCATTTTTCTAAGTCAATCTAAATACTGCAATGAGTTGTTAAAGAAATTTGATATGCACAATTGCAAGGAATCCTCTACACCCATGTCTACTAATTGCTGTCTAGATTTAGATGAAAAAGGGAAATCTGTTGATCAAACTAAATATAGAGGTTTGATTGGTTCTCTGCTATATCTGACTGCTAGTAGGCCTGACATTATGTTTAGTGTGTGCCTTTGTGCTAGATTTCAGGCAAATCCAAAGGAATCACATCTTACCGCTGCCAAAAGGATTCTGAAGTACCTTAAGGGAACAGTTAATGTTGGACTATGGTATCCTGAAGGTGCATCCCTTAAACTTGTTGGATTTTCTGATTCTGACTTTGCAGGATGTAGATTGGACAGAAAAAGTACCTCTGGTACTTGTCATTTACTGGGGAGCAGTCTTATATCGTGGCACAGCAAAAAGCAAGCGTGTGTCGCTCTGTCAACTGCAAAAGCTGAATACATTGCAGCTGGGAGCTGTTGTGCTCAAAGCATTTACCTCAAGCAACAACTAACAGATTATGGAGTGACTCTAAACAAGGTACCTCTGGTTTGTGACAATACTAGTGCAATAAACTTAACTAAGAATCCTATTCAACACTCTAGAACTAAGCATATTGAAATTAGACATCACTTTATTAGAGAACACGTATCTAGGGGTGACTGTGAGATATTATTCATTGAATCTGAAAAACAGTTAGCTGATTTATTCACTAAACCACTTCCTAGAGATAGACTTAATATGCTTAGGACTGAATTAGGAATTCTAGATATATCTAGTATTGCATAACTGATTCTTTACAGTGATTGTATGCTTTTTAACAGGCTGATAACAAGTTCAATCGATTAATAATTGCATGAATAACTTGATACTATTTGTTTCAATCGATTGAAATTGCAAAATAATCTGTTGATTTCCTGATCCTTACTCTCTGGTATTGATATGTTATTAGTTCAATCGATTAGATAAGCTTTTAATCGATTTATTTCATTAACCTTGTAGCTCTGCATACTTTCTTCTATAAATCAATCGATTAAATCTTCGATTCAATCGATTGAATTCACTTATGATACTCTGAATGATTTTCTTTCACAAAACAATCGATTTAATTCTCGATTCAATCGGTTTATTTCACTTATAAGTATCTGCAATTACAAAATAAATTGGTTTCACGAAAAATCAACTGATTAATTAGGGTTAAGTGTATTAGGACTGCATCCAAACATCTACTGCAGATTAGGTTGAATACATTTACAATGAGATAAAATTTCAACTACTTTCTTTAATACCGATTGACCCTGATTGGATATCTACTGAGAGGGTAATTAAATGGTTCAGTAGCAATTTCTTCTCTCTCCACCTTTATCATCACTGCGCAGAAACAATAAAACAGTAAAGACAAAAATTTTTGAAGCTGAAAGGTTTGTGTATTCTTATTCCTGTAGTATTATTTCCTTCTTTGAACTTTCTCTTTTCTCGGTTCTTCTCTGTTCTGCTCATCCCAAAAATCAAGTATGCTCAAGCGCACAAAGTCTGGTAGGAAGAAGTCCAGCAGAGGCGAGTCTTCTACTGCAAGGCAAGAACAGAATGTTGAAGGAAGGATTGAAACTTGGTTCAATGGGGACCAAGAGAAAATGGATTTGTTTATCCATGAATTGAGCAGGAAGCAAGTCAACATTCCGAAGATGTTAAAGTTTTCCTGGTTTGATGCCGAAGGATTCAGAGGCATTCGAAAGCTACTACAACACCAAAAGCTTCAGAAGTTTCTGGAGTTAAATGGTAGGATTTATCCTGATTTGATTAAAGTTTTCTTCACAAATTTATCCTTTGAAGGTTCCACTTTGAAAACCCAAGTTAAAGGTGTAGACATTGAAATTACACCCAACATCTGGAAGGAGGTTGCTGGAATAAAGGATGTTGGTGTAAAAGTCACCAAAGGATACACTTCAGATGTGGAGGAATTTAATAAGGTCCAGTACTTTCGGTCATGCATGAAGAATACTCGTGATTCTGTCAGTTCTTTCAATACTGGGAAGCTGAAGCTGGAAGAAAGGATTCTCGCCTTCATTGTGTCCTGGCAGCTCACACCCAGGGGAAGCAATCATGCAGTGCTAAATGAAGGAGATTTAGTACTGATGTACTGCATTCACCACAGGATACGGGTGAACTGGGTCTTTGTCATCAAGGACCACATGATCAAAGCCAAGAGACTTAGTGATTTCAGGTATCCTTATGCTATTCTGATTTCTAAGTTTTTAACACATTTTGGTGTCAATGTAGAAGGAGAACTTGTTGAAACCGTCCGACCAACGAATGAAATAAATAATTCTGTGCTTCACAAAATGGGATTCATTAAAATTGATGGTGAATGGATCTCGAAAGAAGATGCTGGGAGAAGTGAAGAAAGTGAAGAAGAAGAGCAAGAGGAAGGAATCAACACTGATATTCCTGGAACTTCTGCAGCACGTCCATCTGATCCAATGGAAGAAGTGACCCCACTGGAAATGATTCCATACAATCCACCGCCTGACCGTGGCACGCCTCTGTCTCAGTTCGAAAGAACAATGTTACATCAAATGAGCGAACTGCATTCAGACCAAAGGAGGCATATGCAGATGACTGCTGCTCTGAGGGCTCGGCAGCATTATTTGGATGAAAATTTCATTGCAAGGTTCCAGCATATTGATAATCAACTAGAAGACATTTACAACAGGATTGTGGAACTGCAATTCAATCAAGGCCCCGGGGACGAATGAAGACTTTCTATGTTTCTGTTATTCTGTTTTCTTTTCTTAGTTTTTAATGTTCTGTTTTATATTCGGGGTACCCACGTGGCCCCATTGGACTGTAACTAAAACAATCTATTTGATGCAGTCAAATAGGGGGAGAAGTATTTTGCTTAAAACTGTCACTACACACACACCACAAAATATATGTCTCTGGTCTGTTATTTTTTTATGCAGGTGCAGTGGTTATTTGTCTCCATCAAATAGGGGGAGATTGAAGCACTTGGTGGATTTGATGAAGACATAGATATAGCTTAGGTTGTGGGTGTGTAGATGATTAGGTTTTTAGTTTAAGCACTTAATCTCTTGATAGGCCATTATATTGTGTGATAAGCACCTTAAAATGTTGCATCTCATTGAAAATCATTTTTCTGCATGAAAAACTTACATTTAAGTATTAAAAGAATAAACTAAGTTTTTTTCAATCTGTTGAAAAGGATTTTCAATCTGTTAAAATCACTTAACATAATAAATGGTCATACATAGTCGAAAATTCAATTGATTGATTCGCTGAATCAACAAGTTAAAATAACTCAATGAATTTTTCAATATCAAAGTTTCGCATTTTCAATCTGTTGAAATATTTTTGCAATCATTGCTGAAACGAAGTAGAGACTATTTTTTTTAACTAAGTGTTTGCAGGATTTCAATCTGTTGAAATAAATTTCAATCGATTGAAATAGAGAGCTGTCATTTTTTCTAAAGCTGTTTCAATCCATTGAAAACTCGAAACAATCGATTGAATGAACTTTTAAATGAAATCAATCGATTGAATCGTGGTTTCAATCGATTGAAATGTATTCTGATCGATCATAGTTTCATTCTGATCGATCATAACTCGGTCTGATCGATCATACTTCAGTTCTAATCGATCAGAGTCTCTTCTAACCTGTTATACTTCAAACTAATCGATCTTGTGACTCTCTGAAACAGTTTTTTGACAGATGAAACGTTCTGATTCTATGTTTTACTCTATATATACAGAATTGATATATCTTTTGAAAAATACACAAAACACTACTTGAGAAAACTTGTGAAATCAATCTGTGAAACTTTCATATACGTGACTTTCTCTGCATTCAAGAATCTTTTCATATCATAAGGTGTTGTGATCAGAATTGTGGTCAATCAAAGAGAGAAAGTGTTGTTAGAATTTGTTCTGGACAATTAGAACTTCAAGTCCAGGTTTTTTCTTTCCATACTCTTTTGTAAAAGTGTGATTGTGCAGGTTGGATTGTGATCTGCACTTGGTACAGTAACTGGATTTGGTTACTGGGTGGTTTTCAAGATTCTATCTTGTGGGTTTGCAAGATAGTTCTTGGGGTAGATTGGTGAGTATCTACTGGTTGTAATTTTCACTTGGTATTAGTGGAACTTGACTGGTTTGTCAAGAACTGGATGTAGCTCTGGATTAGAGTGAACCAGTATAAATTTGTGTGTTAAAATTCTTCTTTCATCTCTTTTATTTTCTGTCTATAAACTTGTTGTGTTTAAACCAAATTACCTTCGCAAAGATTGAATAAAGATAACTCATTCTTCCAAAAGAAAGTAAGTTTTGCGAAAAAGTTTTAAAGTTCAATTCACCCCCCCTCTTGAACTCAACCATTAATTCTTTTAAATGCCACCAGAGGTCCACTCCGACTTTGAAAAATCCTATGGACGGATCCTCAACCCGTTGAAGATCTTTGTTGATCCAATTTTTATCAGGGTTCTAGTTCATTTCTGGAACTCCAGTGTGCCCTGCTTCGAATTCTCGCAGTTCGACATGGTGCCCACTTTGGAGGAGTATGAGATCATGCTAAAATGGCCCAAATCAGCGGGGGTCCATATTCGCCACGGGGCATACACTCCTGCAGCACAAATCATTGCCATCATCCGATTGTCATTTCGACATACTACTCTGATAGAAAAAGGGAACATCCAGCTTCTTTGGATGGACTGCTTTGGATGAAAAGGAAGAATGGACTGCTTTTATCAAAACCCTGGCCTTGATTATATTTGGAACAATCTTGTTTCCCTTCCACATCGACACAATGGACCAAGCCGTCATGGACGCCTTCTTCGCCTGGGACGTGAACTCGAAGAGTCCCTTTCCTGCAATTCTTGCCGACACCTTACTCTCGGTGGAATTTTGCCGCCAGAAGCAAGGAAAAACACTCCGTTGTTGCTCTTCACTACTTTTTGTGTGGGACATCACACATTTCTACGCCTCTAGTCACATGGGGATGTTCCCCAACCCTTTGAGGAGCTTCTCCAAAATCCCTCTCCACTGACGCCTAACCTTAGAGTGGAAGGACGAGTTGGAACAATGGAATGCCAACCATTTATCCTGGGTCTGCCCTTGGTTCCGACCCGGTCCAGTCCTCATCAGATGTGGGGACTCTCCGAACATACCATTGATAGGGCTCAGGGGTTGCATAGCCTATTCACCAAGAATAGCTATGAGACAGCTCATGAGGACCCAAACTACAATATCTTGAGGGGAGCTCGGAGGACTGTGTTTCTTCGGAGACCCATGCACAATTTCTAACTCACTAGCCGTGAGAAGAGCATGGGAGAAACCAGTCTTTATTGAGAGATAGAGAGCTAAGAAAAGCTCGAGTAGTTGCCTCCAGTAACTACGAGGAGTGGAGGAGGAAAAGAGGAATGTCTCAACCATGTACCTCACTCACTACATGTGCAAATAGTGAAGAGCTGCAAACTCAAGTCGACGCCTTGACCTAGAGGATAGAAATCATGGGAGCCCAGATGAGGGCCCTTGAAGAAAGAGAACAAGAATCTATCCTCACCATAGACGGTCTACAAAGGCGATGCAAGAAAAAGGATCATGAAATAGAGCGCCTCAAGGATCAATGTGCTGACTCTAATGAGCAAGCTATCCGAGCATCCAAAGCTGCTAGAACCAGCTCGGATAGCCAACTTCAGGAAATAACCGCCAAATCAGCACACCTTGAGGCCGAATTAGCAAAACAGACTCAGATGATCAAGGACATGTTACAAGACCTCACACGGACTCGGTCAGAAATACGCCAAGAGCGAGAGGCCAATCGGAGACTCAACAAAAGTTTCACTGAGCTACACTGTAAAAAAAGAGATGGGCTAGCTCAATATGACCAAGTACTACAAGAAAAGGACCAAGCCCTTGCAAAACTCGACGAACTACAAGCCTTGGTTATCCATCAAGAGGCGAAGATCAAAGAAGCTCAAAAGTACAGCAAAGATATGAGCCAGGCAGTCCATAAGCAAAGCGAAGCACTCGCTCATCATGTCCGGGAAGCCGAAAGGGAATTACATAGAGATCAAGACCCGCCTGTGGGTTTCTTTAGGCTTTTTCGTTTCAGTCAAAAGTTGCTTCGTAGTATGGAATAGGGGAATGTACACCTTCTACGGATAAATGAAATTCTTCTTTATTCAACAATTGTCTACTTGCAAGCATATCATTCATTTGCATATTTAATTCCCCCTCCTTCACTTTTAATAAATAAGATAATAAAAAGGAAGGATTAACTGACACGTCTTCCAAATCAGAAGAATGGAGAGAAAGCCACTTTTAATCAAGCTCTCCCCAACGGTTGATCCATTGCAAGAGGACAATAAACCTTGACCGTTGGTCCGCAAAAACAATAAGGAAGAGCGGGCAAGGACACCCGTGCGACTATTTATGCCACGTCCTTTCTCCTACGAATCAAATAAAGTTGTATCATGGAGATACGGAGAATCTTCACCAATAAAAGAGGATATCTCCAATATAGCCGGCATTAGGGGTATGACTAGAAGTGGAAGAGTCTACTCCCCCAAGGATTTACAAGAATATGCCCCCAAGAATAAAGGGAAAAATAAAAAAAACGAAGAAAAAGAAAATAAAGAATCCAAGGAGGAGACCGAGGAATTACTACAGTTTATAAGGCAAAGCCAGTATTCCATTATTGACCAGCTCAATCATACACCTGCAAAGATAACTCTATTATCTCTAATGATGAGCTCGGAACCGCATAGAAATGTCATGATGAAGGTCTTGAGCGAAGCGCATGTACCTCACACCATATCCCAAGAAAAGGTCGAGAGGATCGTCGGTCACATTACGGCAAGCGATCACCTCACCTTCACAGAGGAAGAACTCCCCCTTGAGGGGTCAAACCACAACAAGCCCTTGCACATCTCCATCAAGTGCAAGGAGTACCTCATCGCCAAAGTTCTTGTGGATAACGGGTCATCCTTGAACGTGATGCCTAAGTGCACACTCGACAAGTTGACTATCCAAGGAACCCGTCTGCGCCCAAGCAGCACTATCATTCGAGCTTTCGACGGATCAAAACGAGAAGTAGTGGGAGAGGTCAACTTGTCAATCCAAATCGGACCCACTTTCCTCAACGTCGATTTCCATGTAATGGATATCACTCCGGGATATAGTTGTCTCCTCGGAAGGCCTTGGATTCATGATGCTAAGGCAGTACCTTCAACGCTCCACCAAAAAGTCAAGTTTATAATGGATGACAAACTGGTCACAGTCCAAGCAGAAGACGATATCCTGATCAGTAGACCATCCACCCAATCTTATGTGGATGCAGCTAAAGAGGCCCTTGAAACATCTTTTCAAGCGCTCGAAATTGCCAGTGTAAAGAGACTTCCCAAAAACACGAAGGTAGCCCGCATGATGATGAAGCATGGTTACCATCCTGGCCAAGGATTGGGGGTAGATTCCCAAGGCATAAGGGAACCCCCAGAATTCAAAGATAATCCTTACAAGTGTGGCCTAGGATATGACCCTACCAAGGGTCGAGCAGAAGGACGAAAAGGGAAGTCTCCCCTCCGCACACTCAAGAAAATATTTCAAAGCAGGGGAATGCAAGCGTCAAGAGCCACCCTAGTCATTAGGAGATCTTTTTCTTTACTTAAGGGATGTAAACCCAATGATTGTTAGAGATTATCCCCCGGGGCTAGCCCGACCCCTGAGCATTTCAAGGCACATATTCCCTTATTAATTAATAAAGAATACACTTCTTACTATCTGCTTCTCTTCTTGCGATTTCATGACTAGACCTCACAATAACCTTGTCTAAGTAAACAAAAAAGAAAAAGAGGAATAAAAAGCGTGTTCAATTAATCAAAATTTACCATTGCCAATGCAATCAAGTTGATCGATTAGAAGCATAAAATAAGGCTTTACCTCACCATAAATAAGGTCATGCTTAGCCAATATTGTGAAAAAAAAAGCCCATAGAAGCCAAAGGCTAAAAAAAAGGGGGCAAAATACCCGGTAGGAAACCCATAAGGGGGCTACGCAAAAAATAGGGTCAACCCGGTAGGACACCCGAACAAAAATAAATGGTAGCCTAGGCAAAAATTAGGGTTACAAAATAAGGTCCACTAGGATTCCCTAAACAAAAAAAAAGGAACCTAGACAAAAGATAGGACCAAAACACAATATCCTAGTTCGAAAACCCAAAGGGCGATCTAGGGAAATCAACCAGCCATAAAAAGCAACGGAAATAAGCTAAGGCGCAAATAAAATAAAAAAGAAGAAGAAGAAAAGAGAGAAAGGGAAACGTTTGCTTAGACAAAAAGCTTAAACACCTAGGCCTAACCTAAGCCATCCATTCTTACAAAATATTTTCTAAACAAAATTAACCGTCTAAAACACAAGCCATTGAATTTACCCTTTTACGTCTTTTCTCTTGACCCTCACAACATTATTCTAACACTTAGTTTGGGAATATGGAGGTGTATAGTCAACAAGAGGATTGAAACCCCTAAAGTGAAGAAAAAGGGACACCAACATGGCAAATTGTACTGTCCAAAAAAAAAAAAAAAAAAAAAAAAGAAAAATTATTCTTCGGTCACCTGAGGTTCGGAATGGTACAGCCAAGTACAGCAGAAGGAACAAAGATCAGAGGACACCGGTCTCTACAAGATGCGTCAGTTAAATCCTTCTAAAAAACTAATGAAATAGGCATCATAGGACATCAAACATGAAAACATTGCATGCATAAAATGTTTTTGAACAAGGTCCTATTTTCTTCATTAAAAAAAAAATCTTCTAAAAAACGAGACCGCCGTCTTGCGCTTCCATACTGCCGTCTCGACTTGCATTGAAACGAGACCGTCGTCTCAACTACCGAGATCGCTGTCTTGATTTGGCCAAAAATGAGACCGCCTTCTCGCTTGGCGAGACGACCGTCTCGTTTAAAGCCAAAGTCGAGACCGCCATCTCGAGGTTCCAAACGGCGGTCCTGAATCCGCAAATTCGAGACAGCGGTCCCGAGGTTGGCCGAAAATCCTATATATAGGGGTGCCTAGGGGGGTCTCAAACACTCTCTCCTGCACTACTACCTTCCTTTCTCCTATATTCAAGCATCCTACCACCAAAATGCATAGAGGAGACTCATCCAGAAAGCGAAAGGGTTCTTCTGGCCCCAGTAGCTCCACAGCCCCCACTCCACAAGATCCCACACAGCTCTCACCCTTACACCAGGCCCGCCTAGAACACGTCCGGGGGTACACTTGGCACCCCATGCTGAGGTTGGACTTCGGCATCCTTGCCGAATTCGGGTGGGAAGATGACGTTCGCGCCCACATTGACAGTATAGGGTGGCGCTTCCTCCTCCAGTCTCCGCCCACTCACGTCTACCCATAGGCGGTAATGGAATTCCTCGCCTCCATCTCCTACTGCGAGTCTCCCTCCAAGAAGCTGGGCCTCCCACTGACGAAGATGGTGACGTACTTCATGAACGGGATATACCAGACCACCACCCTAGACGAGTTCAATGTGTCCATTGGATTCATCCGACCCGAGGATGTCCTGACTCGGGATTACCAGGACGCCATCTACGCGCCCCCAGCTACCCTCACCGCCGACGAAATGTGGGAGGAGCTGACCGGGATACACACTCTGCCAACACTGCTGAAGGGCTCCGCACTCACCCCTGCCCTCCGCATTTGCCACAAGCTGCTGGCCAGGATGGTCCACGGGCGGAAAGAGAGTCAGGGTAAGGTTACCCTCCCAGATATCTTCGCCTTCTACTGCATGAACCTGGGGCACCGATGCAACCCCGACTATTTCTTCCTGAAGGCCCTCAAGGACTTCGGAAGCCGTCCTATGGGAGTCATCCTCATGGCTCCCCTCATCACCCCATTGGCAGAAAAATGGGGGTGCAATGGCAGGGAAGAACAGGCTTCCAACCTCCGACCTGAGACTATCAACGGGTCTGTCCTAGTCAGCATGGGGATGCTACTACGCCAAGGGTCCCGGTTGATCCTCCACCCCTCGCTGGACATAACTTTGGATCTCCGGGACATCGTAGCAATGCAAGATCTCCCAACACCCCCGGAGTTCCAACAAGAACAACAACAACAACAACAACAGTACATAGACGACTTTGCTGGCATCAACCGCAACATCTACAACTTGCGCCAGTAATTCGACCAAATGTCCCTGAGACAGGACCAGATGTCTTTAAGGCAGGACGCCTTCGACACAAGGATGGAGACATTCGGCCAGTTCCAAGAGGGAATAAGGCAAGACCTGGCGATGTTCCGACAGGAATACCGTGACGAAGTCCGAGACCAGGCAGAATTCCGAAGGCACATGTACCGACAATTCCCTTCTTCCGGATCATCTCCAAGCTCAAGTCTGTCGTCTTAGGGATAATGCTTAAAAATAACTGCTGTAACCCAAAAATTTATTTTATCATAAATAAAAATTTTATTTCATCCATTTTTGCTCTCCTTTTTCGAAAAAGTCAGCGTAGAAAAAAGAAACTAAAAGTAAAAAGACTTACGCTCAAATCCCGAAAAAAGCCAAAATCCGAAATCGCGAGAAAAAAGAGATAAACCGCGAAAAAAGGCAGGATTAAAACAAGTCAATCACCTTGACCAATAATTTTCGACAACCAAGCAAGAGTCAAACAATAAAACAAACAAGACCATCCCAGCAGCTAACTAGCTGGATGAACACCAACAGAATCCCCGGCACAAACCGGACGACCACTCTCAGAAAAGACAAAAAACAAAGACAAAGGAAAGTATCTCAACACCCGGCACATGAGCCACCTGAGCAGTAAGCCGCCACCACCACCAGTCCTATGCAGTGGACTGTACCAGCCTGGTAGGGGGTTCATACCTATCAACCAACACACAAGGTTCGCCTAAACGGTGCATGAGCCACCTAAGCAGTAAGCCGCCACCACCATCAGTCCTACACAGTGGACTGTACCAGCCTGATAGGGGGTTCATACCTATCAACATGCGCACGCGGTGTGCCTGATCTGAACGCAAACCGGATCAGTAAGTCGCAACTACCAGCCTAATGGGGGGTTTATACTCATCCAGTCCTACGCACAGTGGACTGTAACTACCAGCCTGATGGGGGGTTTATACCCATCAACCGAAGGATCGACTACCGTCAGAAGGAGTATCCTGAGGTTCTACCATGTGTCAACCGAAGGGATCGGCTACTGTCAGAAGGAGTATCCTGGAGGTGCACAACACACTTTTCCCCAGAAGATCAACCACCGCAAGACGAAAAATTCGAAGGGTAACCGGGCAAGAGGGTCAACTCCTTTACCCTCCAGTCGATCTCCTTGGCACGACAGGCCAACAGTCGACTAGTTAGGTAAAGGGGGCGTAGTTGTAGACCCCAAATCTTTCCCGGCCTCAAAATAAGAGCAGAAGACCTCCTATTTGAAGATGGACGCAGCCTAATAAGCCACTAGGAGAGACTATTAGGCCCCATATTAGGATAGGAAGAACTTTTTGTATAAAAATAAGGATTTTTGCCATCAGGGGTCGAGACCGCCATCTTGCTTTTCGGGACCACCGTCTCGCCATTGTTGCAAGTCGAGACGGCCGTCTCGCCAAACGAGACGGCCATCTCGCCACTTGCCAATGGCGAGACCCCCCTCCCGATTGGCGAGAAGGCCCTCTCGTCTCTAGGAAAGTCGATACCACTGTCTCGCCAAACGAGACGGCGGTCTCGCCACTTTTGCAAGTTGAGACGGTCGTCCCGAATGGCGAGACGGTCATCTCGACCTTGTCAGACGAGACGGTCGTCTCAACCTGACAGACGCGAATCCCTATAAATAGTGAGCACTCCCCCCCTCATTTCACACAATTCTTCCACTTTCCCTTTTACACTTTCTTCAAATTCTCTTCCTAGAGTCCCTCCGAAGCATTTCCGGAGTTTTTGAGAGCTTTTTATAGCGTTTCGAGAGAGTTTTTAGCGTTGTCAAGAGCGAAAGGCTGCCAAAATGCACCCTACTTTTCAAAAAACTTAATCAAAAGCTTGCCTCGGAGGTTTCTTCATTCTCTCCCTCTCTTTTACTGTCTTTATTTTTATGATTAAATTGTATAATAGACATTAGGGCCATGTAGTCGTTATTTTAATTCCGTAAATAAAAGGGTAAA
Organism: Sphenostylis stenocarpa; assembly: GCA_963425845.1. Taxonomy (NCBI): domain Eukaryota; kingdom Viridiplantae; phylum Streptophyta; class Magnoliopsida; order Fabales; family Fabaceae; genus Sphenostylis; species Sphenostylis stenocarpa. The sequence goes on from OY731401.1 coordinate 34,273,795, forward strand.
AGCGTCTTTTCAAAAGTTTATTTATAAAATATCTGGCCTATCATAGGGAACCCGAAAGGGGTGTCGTAAGGGAACTAACACTTCCCTTACACGTAACTAACTCCCTTACCTAACTCTGGTTTTAGCGACCAAAGTTGGTTTTCGAAAACCAACGCCTTTTTCCTCCGGTAAAAACATCGGTGACAACTCCATAAGAACCCCTTCAAATTAGTTCTTGGGTTAGCCCGGTTATCAGACAATCCAAGAACACCTTTTCGAAAACCTCGCCCCTAGGTTCAACCCGGTTATCGGACAACCTAAAGGTGTTGTAACATCACCCATAAAAACGTGAAAATTGGAAAGTCGGAACCATCGCGTCGCTCCGACCGCCTCTCTTTTACGGCGGCGACGCCACTTGTCAGTCAAGGGGTTGGCTACCGCGAGAAGGAGCATCCCAAAGCTACAAGCAACCAGATGGGGGTTCATACTCATCAACCGAAGGGTTGGCTACCGCAAGAAGGAGCATCCTGAGGTTCTACAACGTGTCAACCGAAGGGGTCGGCTACCGCATGAAGGAGCATCCCAGAGGCGCACACACACTTTTTTTTTGTCTCGAGGGTCGGCTACCACAAGATGGAGCATCCGAAGGACAGCCGGGCAAGAGGGTTAACTCCTTCACCCTCCAGCCAATCTTTTCAGCGTAATAGGCCAACAGTCGGCTAGTCAGGTGAAGGGGGGGCAGTTGTAGACCCCAAATTAAAATAGGAAGGTTTTTTGTACAGAAAAATAGGGAGGATCACTTAGAAGGTCGAGACCGCCGTCTCGCTTAGTGAGACCGTTGTCTCGCCATTAGCAAAGGGCGAGACCGCCGTCTTGTTTGGCGAGATGGTCATCTCGCCACTTGCCAATGGCGAGACCGCCTTCCCGTTTGGCGATATGATATTCTCGCCATTTATCAAATCGATAACGCTTTCTTGATTGGCGAGACGACCGTCTCGCCATTTGTCAAAGGTGAGACCGTCGTCCCGTTTGGCGAGACGACGGTCTCGACCTTGCCAGGCGAGACGACCATCTCGACTTGACAAGTGTGAATCCCTATAAAAGGAGGGTGCACTCCTCTTCTTTTCACACAGTTCTTCAACTTTCTCTTCTACAATTTCTTCAAATTCCTCTCCTAAATCCCTTCGAATCATTTTTGGAGTTTTCTTAGTGTTCTTAGAGAGTGTTTTGTAGTGTTGCGAGAAAGAGCGATCAACATTATAGAGCGAAGGACTGCCAAAAAGCGTCCTATTTCAAGAATATTAATCAAGAAAGCTCGCTTCGAAGGTTTTCTTACTTTCTATCCTTCTTTTTATCATTATTTCCTTACATTTATCTATGTATTAGCTACTAGGGCCATGTAGTCATCATCTTTAATTCCGGAAATAAAAGGGTAAATGTGTCATTTTAAGGTTTACTTATGAAATAAACGGCCCATCATAGGGAACCCGAAAGGGGCGTCATAGGGAAGCTAATAACTTCCCTACACGTAACTAACTCCCTTACCCAACTCTGGTTATAATGGCCAAAGTTGGTTTTTCAAAAGCAATGCTTTCTTTTTTCTCCTCTTCCAATGATTCCCGATAAAACATTGGTGGCGAATCCAGAACCCATTTTCGAAAACCTCGCCTTTAGGTCCAGCCCGGTTATCGGACAACCTAAAGGCGTTGTAACATCACTTTAAAACGCGAAGCGGAAGTTGGAAATCATCGCGTCGCTCCGACCGCCTCTTTTGACGGCGGCAACAAGATGCCTTGATTTTGTTCTTGATTTTGAGATGCCTTGGCCTTAAGCATAAGGTACAAGCATTGATTGATTGCGGGTGGTTGAGCTTCCAAGAGGAAAAACCCAATATTGAGAATAATCCACTAACAGGACATGGAGGTGCTTTCGCCAATGTTGTAGGGGGTGAAGACGAATACTCATTCATGAAAAGGGCAAGTAAGATTAAAACTCCGAAAGGTTTCATCTTTGAGAAGCTATAGGAGTACAACATGTTGCACCAAAGGTATGTCAAAGGAGAGGTGTGCGACCTTCATCCAAGAGCGAAACATTCTTTAGAGCATTGTTCAGAAGCCGAGAGGATACTACAATGTCTCATAGACACCCATAAAATCCAGATCAATAGTGCGCGGAAAGAAGGGGAGGTGTTCATGTAAATGGGCGAGGAGCAAGAGCTGACGTTGCCAAAACCGTTAGTGGTCCTTTTCACTAAAACTTCACATCCACCTCTATCTCAGGGAAGGCAACCCATTGTAATTCAAGTACCCTCCCCTTTCCCGTACGAGAGCGAAAAGGCGGTCCCTTGGAAGTATGGCATAAATGTGTTAACAGAGGGGAGGACGAATGATACCCTTTATGCCGACACCTCAAGGGTCGATAATATCTCTGGTATGGGGGTGTGATGAGGAGTGGTTGTTTTTTCTCACCACCTAATATGAGGACGACAGGAAACTAGGAAGGAAAGGTCCAGGTTGGAAAGGTAGCGACCGAGGGTGAAAAAGAATCCCTAAAAGGAAAGGCTACACAAGGGGATGTGAAGCCAGAAGGAAAAGACATTAATACGAGAAAAGATGTATCTGATGAAGAAGCTTGCGAGTTCCTTAAATTTATCCAACAGAGCGAGTACAAGATGGTCGATCAATTGAATCGAATGCCGGCCAGAATCTCTCTACTCGAGCTATTGATGCATTCCGCCACTCATAGGAAGTTGTTAATGGAGGTCTTGAGTAGTGCTCATGTGAAGCAGGGAATATCACTGGATAAATTTGAAGGGATTGTTAGTAATATCACCACCAACAATTACCTCACTTTTACTAAGGAGGAGATCCCAACTGAGGGAAGAGGACATAATAAGGCTCTACATGTCTCTGTCAAGTGCCTAGACCATGTCATTGCACGGGTACTCATCGACAATGACTCATCTCTGAATGTCATGCCAAAAGCCACACTCGATAAGCTGTCATGCGGGAAAATGCATATGAAACCCAGCTCTATGGTGGTAAGAGCGTTTGATGGAAGCAAGAGAGAAGTTATGGGAGAGATGGAACTACCAATTCAGGTCGGTCCGTGCACCTTCCAGGTTACCTTCCAAGTAATGGATATTTTGCCCACATATAGTTGTTTGTTAGGACGACCATGGATCCACACAGCTGGGGTTGTGCCCTCCACGTTGCACCAAAAGTTGAAGTTTGTAATGGGGGACAAATTGATCATAGTCTCTAGGGAAGAAGACTTACTGGTGAAAGGGCCATTGTCTACCAAATATATTGAGGCGACCGAGGAAGCTTTGGAAACATCATTTCAGGCCCTAGAAATTGTGAACAGTGCATACGTAGAACTGTTCCAAGCCAAGCCCCATTCTTCATGTGCATCCCTGATGGTGGCCAAAGTCTTCTTAAGAAATGAATTTAAGTACGGGAACGGGCTCGAAAAGAATAATCAAGGTTTGGCGTTCCCCTTGGAGATTCCAGAAAACAGAGGCAGATATGGCTTAGGGTACAAGCCTACCAAGGAAGATAGAAAGAGGGTGATGGAAGAGAGGAAGGAGAGGAATCTGGCCTGCTTGGAGGGACGTGAGCCAAGAATTGGAAGGATCCCCATCTGTGATATTAAGCAGAGCTTCCGTAGCGCTGGGTGGGTAAATGTCGAACAAGTGGTGACTGTCGAAGAGGGGGTCGGTGATGCAATCCAGAATTTTGTTTGCCTATGTCCTCCGAGTATGGAACTTGACAATTGGATGGTTGTAGAATTACCCATGGTGTTCAGTACTGATGAAATGTAATATTTTGTTTTCAAACCCATTAGCTCTGCCCAATGCTTTAGGATTTATTTTCTTTTTATACGGGCTCACCTTCAACTTTTAGTGTCAACAATAATAAACGCATTTCATTTCTAAAATCGTGTTTACTACTACTTGAAGCACTTGGTGGATTTGATGAAGACATAATGTTGAGTGGATATAGTTTAGTTTGTGGGGTGTGTAGATGAATAGGCTAGGAGCTTGAACTTAATCTCTTGATAGGCCAATATATTTTGTGATAAGCGCCTTAATATGATGCATCTCAGTAAAATCATTTTTCTGCATGAAAAACTAGCATTTAAACATTAAAAGAACAAACTAAGTTTTTCAATCTGTTGAAAATGATTTTCAATCTGATAAAATCACTTAACAGAATAAGTGATCATACATAGTCGAAATTTTAAATTGGTTGAATCGCAGAATCAATAGGTTAAAATGATTTAATGAATTTTTCAATATCAAGGTTTCACATTTTCAATCTGTTAAAATGTTTTTTAATCTGTTGAAACAGAAAGACTATTTTTTTTTCAGTCTAAGAGTTTTCAGAAAATCAATCTGTTGAAATATTTTTTAATCTGTTGAAACAGAGAGCTATCATTTTTCACAAAGTTGTTTCAATCAATTGAAAACTCGAATCAATCGATTGAATAAAGTTGTAAATGAAATCAATCGATTGAATCGTCGTTTTAATCAATTGAAATGCATTCTGATCGATCATAATTTCATTCTGATCGATCATAACTTGTTCTAATCGATCATAATACTGTTCTAATCGATCACAATCGATTCTAACCTATTATATTTTATTCTGATCAATCATTTGCCTCTCTGATTCAGTTTTTAATTAATGAAACGTTCTGGATCTCTGTTTTACTTTATAAATACAGATTTGATCTATCTTTTGAAAAACACAACTTGAGAAAACATTTGAAATCAATCTGTGAAGCTATAATATACATGTCTTTCTCTGCATTCAAGAACTTTGTTATATCATAAGGTGCTTTGATCAAAATTGTGGTCAATCAAAGAGAGAAAGTGTTGTGTTAGAATCTGTTCTGGACAATTTTACTGATAGAGCCGCAGTCCAGGTTTTTTCTTTTCATACTCTTTTGTAAAGTGTATTTTGTGCAGGTTGGAATTTGATCTGTACTTGTTACAGTAACTGGATTTGGTTACTGAGAGGTTTTCAAGAGTCTATCTTGTGGGTTTGTAAGATAGTTCTTGGGGTAGATTGGTGAGTATCTACTGGTTGTAATTGTCACTTGGTATTAGTGGAACTTGGCAGATTTGTCAAGAACTAGACGTAGCTCTGGTGAAGAGTGAACTAGTATAAATTGTTGTGTTGAATTTCTTCTTTCATCTCCTTTATTTCTTGTCTATATACTTGCTGTGTTTAAAATCAATCTACCTACACAAGAATTGAATAAAGATAAATCATTCTTCCAAAAGAAAGTAAGTTTTGCGAAAAAGTTTTATAAAGTTCAATTCACCCCCCCTCTTGAACTCAACCATTAATTCTTTCAATTGGTATCAGAGCTGGTTCTTGTAAGTTACTCAAGAAATCGGTCCAAGAATGGCTGAGGGAAAGATGAATTTTTCAGAAGGAGCCTCCATAAACAGGCCTCCTCTTTTTTCTGGTGTGAATTATTCTTTCTAGAAGGTTAGAATGAAAATCTTTATTGAATCTCTTGATAGAGGTATTTGGGAAACAATTGTTAATGGTCCTTACAAACCAACTCATATAGTGGATGGTAAAGTAGTTGAAAAAAAATTGGGCTGAATTAACTGATGCAGAAAATAGGAGAGTCCAATATGATTATACTGCTAAAAATATTATTACCTCTGCTTTAAATCTTGATGAGTTTTTCAGGGTGTCTCAATGTTCCTCTGCCAAAGAAATGTGGGAAATTCTAGAGGTCACACATGAAGGTACATCTGATGTGAAAAGGGCGAGAAAGCATGAGTTAATTAGGGACTATGAATTGTTTAAAATGCAGCAAGGAGAAACAATTGCAGATGTACAGAAAAGGTTCACGCACATAGTCAATCATCTAATTGGGCTAGGAAAGATTTTTGACAAGGAAGAGTTGAACATCAAAATCTTGAAGTGTTTGGACAGAACTTGGCAACCAAAGGTGACAACTATATCAGAATCAAGAGACTTGACTGAAATGACTACTGCTTCACTATTTGGTAAGTTAAGGGAACATGAGTTGGAAATCAATCGGTTCAAAGAACAAGAGAATGCAGAAAAGAAAAGTAGAAACATTATTCTTAAGACGATTGAAGAAAACAGTGAGTCTGAAGGAGATGAATCCGAAAATCTGACTTTGTTGGTTAAGAAATTTGGGAAATTTCTTAGAAGGAAGAACAAAACTGGTCAAGTAAAAAGGTACACTGATAAAAAGACTGAATCTATTCAAAATGCTATTACTTGTTATTCTTGTGGTAAGCAGGGACACATAAGGAGTGACTGTCCGGAAAAGACCAAGAATCAGAACAAGAAAGATTCAAAATACAAAGGGAAAAAGGCCTACATAGCTTGGCAAGACAATGATTCATCCTCCAGTTCCGGATCCGAAGGTGAAGAGGTGAACCTATGTTTGATGGTCGGCTGTGAATCTTCTTCATCACATGTAAGTTCAACTCCTACAGAAAATGAAATGAATTACAGTACATTACTGAATGCTTTCAATGAAATTCATAGTGAAGCCAGAAATGTATCTCATACAAATAATCGGTTAAAAGGATTAAATAACTGGTTAGAAAATAGAGTTAAAGTTCTGGAAAAAGAACTATTAGAAAGCAAAACAGATTTAGAACATGTAGATATAATCTATGCATCTGCGGATAATGTTGCTGCTAATAAGAATTGTGAAAAGTGTATTCTTCTGCAAGATAAGGTTGATTACTTCATTAAAACTTTGTCTAAGTTTACTCAAGGTAAAGAGAATTTAGATGCACTCCTTGGGTCTCAAAACTGTGTGTTTGAACATACTGGAATCGGGTACAAACCTAAGATTGGGGTAAAAACTAAAAAATATTTGAACTTCTTTTCATTTAGAAAAGCTACAACATCCCCTTTCTCATCTTGTCATTATTGCATGAAGAAAGGACATACTATAAAATTTTGTCATGCTAGGAAATATTTTGTGCCGCAAGGTAAGAAGAGATGGGTTCCAAAACATGTTAAACCGAAAATTTGACTCCTAAGGACCCAAAATACTTAAGGGTACCAAATACTTGATGTTTGATCTTTCAAGAACAGCAACAAGAGTCCATTTGGTACCTGGATAGCGGATGTTCAAGGCACATGACAGGTGACATTTCAAAATTTCAGAAACTAAGATTGAAGAATGGAGGTCATGTGACTTATGGAGACAACAACAAGGGAAGAATTCTAGGTTCTGGAGATATTGGAGATGGTGAATCAGTAACCATTCACAATGTTCTTCTTGTTGAAGGTCTCAAGCACAATCTAATCAGTATAAGTCAGTTATGTGATCTTGGTCACAAAGTAATCTTCAAACCAGAAAAGTTCCTAATTTGTGAACCAGAATCTGACACGGTAATGTTGGAAGAATAGAACAACAGGTACTACAGATGAAGAAGATTTAACTGATAATTCTTATCAGTTGAAACTTCCCAGTAGCTCAGATCAACATACTGTCGAAGAAGGTGATCAATCAGTTGATCCTGCAAAAGCTGATCCACCAAGAATTACTGAAGAATAGGAAGAAGATGTCCTGGAAGAGCTTCCCAAAGAGTGGATTTTCCCAAGAGATCTCTCTCTAGACAATGTCATCGGGCAAATCAATAAGGGAGTATCTACTAGACATTCTCTTAATCAATTCTGCAATCATATGGCATTCATTTCACAAATAGAACCTAAGACTGTCAAAGAAGCATTAAATGATGAATACTGGGTTAGTGCCATGCATGATGAGCTTAATCAATTTGAAAGGAATAACGTGTGGGAATTAGTTCCTAAAATCAAAGATATCAATGTAATTGGTACTAAGTGGGTATTCAAAAACAAACTAGATGAACACGACATTATCACTAGAAATAAAGCTAGATTGGTAGCCAAAGGGTATAACCAACAAGAGGGTATTGATTTTGATGAAACCTTTGCACCTGTAGCTAGACTTGAAGATGTCAAATTATTATTAGCTTATGCTTGTATAAGTGGTTTCAGATTACTACAGATGGATGTCAAGAGTGCCTTTCTAAATGGACTCATCAATGAAGAAGTTTATGTTTCTCAACCTCCTGGTTTTGAAAATCACAAGCATCCAGACCATGTCTACAAATTGAAAAAGGCCCTTTATGGTTTAAAGCAAGCACCTAGACAATGGCAAATCCAAAGGAATCACATCTTACTGCTGCCAAAAGGATTCTAAAGTACCTTAAAGGAACTGTTAATGTCGGACTATGGTATCCTGAAGGTGCATCCCTTAAACTTGTTGGATTTTCTGATTCTGACTTTGCAGGATGTAGATTGGACAGAAAAAGTACCTCTGGTACATGTCATTTACTGGGAAGCAGTCTCATATCTTGGCACAGCAAAAAGCAAGCATGTGTTGCTCTTTCAACTGCAGAAGCTGAATACATTGCAGCTGGGAGCTGTTGTGCTCAAAGTATCTACCTTAAGCAACAACTGACAGACTATGGAGTGACTCTAAATACGGTACCTCTGGTTTGTGATAATACTAGTGCAATAAATTTAACTAAGAATCCTATTCAACACTCTAGAACTAAGCATATTGAAATTAGACATCACTTTATTAGAGAACATGTATCTAGGGGTGACTGTGAAATTTTATTCATTGAATCTGAAAAACAGTTAGCTGATTTATTCACTAAACCACTTCCTAGAGACAGACTTAATATGCTTAAGACTGAATTAGGAATTCTAGATATATCTAGTATTGAATAACTGATTCTTTATGGTGATTATGTGCTCTTTAACAGGTTAATAACAAGTTCAATCGATTAATAATTGTATGAAAAACTTGAAATTATATGTTTCAATCAATTGAAATTGCGAAATAATCTGTTGATTTCCTTATTCTTACTCTCTGTTATTGATATGTTATCAGTTCAATCGATTAAATAGGCTTTTAATTGATTTATTTCATTAACCTTGTAGCTCTGCATATTTTCTTCTATAAATCAATCGATTAAATCTTCGATTCAATCGATTGAATTCACTTTTGATACTCTGCATGATTTTCTTTCACAAAATCAATTGATTAGATCTTCGGTTCAATCGATTTATTTTTCTTCTGAGTATCTGCAATTGCAAAATTAATTGGTTTCACAAAAAATCAATTGATTAATTTTTTCTAGGGCTAGTTGTGTATACTATGTCACTAAACAATTACTGCAGAGTGGGTTGAATGCAATTACAACGAGATAGACTTCAGCTACTCTCTTAAATATCAAAGATATCCAATAAAAGTTGATTGACTCTGATTGGATATCAGATGTGAGGGTAATTAAGATGCACAGTAACCATCTTTCTCTCTCTCCACCTTTGTCATCACTGTGCAGAAGCAGAAAAGTAGTTATACAGTAAAGACAAAACTGTGAAGTTAAAGGGATCGTGTGCTCTAAAGAAAACTGTAGTGTTTTTCCTCCTTGAACCATTCTCTCTTCTCGGTTATTCCTCTGTTCATTCCAAAAATCAAGAATGCTCAAATGCACAAAATCCGGTAGGAAGAAGTCTAGCAGAGGCGAGTCTTCCACTGCAAGGCAAGAACCAAATGTTGAAGGACACATTGAAACCTGGTTCAATGGGAACCAAGAGAAAATGGATCTGTTTATTCATGAAATGAGCAGGAAACAAGTCAATATACCCAAGGTCCTAAAGTTCTCTTGGTTTGACGCCGAAGGATTCAGAGGTGTTCGGAAGCTACTGCAACATCAAAAACTTCAAAAGTTTCTGGAGTTGAATGGTAGGATTTACCCTGACTTAATTAAAGTCTTTTTCACCAACTTGTCCTTTGAAGGTTCCACTTTAAAAACTCAAGTCAAAGGAGTAGACATTGAGATAACGCCAAATGTCTGGAAAGAGGTCGCTGGAATCAAGGATGAAGGTGTAAAAGTCACCAAAGGATATACTTCAGATGTGGAAGAGTTTAATAAAGTCCAGTACTTTCGTTCATGCATGAAGAATAATCGTGACTCTGTAAGTTCTTTCAATGCTGGAAAGATGAAGCTTGAGGAAAGGGTTCTCGCTTTCATTGTGGCCTGGCAGCTCACACCCAGGGGGAGCAATCATGCAGTACTAAATGAAGGAGATTTAGTACTGATGTACTGCATTCATCACAGAATAAGGGTGAACTGGGAAAGTTTCGGTACCGAAAAAGGATGGGAAAGTTTGAATGTGCATTGATTATTGAGATTTGAATCGAGTAAGCCCCAAAGATAATTTCCTGTTGCCCCACATCGACACATTAGTTGACAATACTGCACAATTCTCAATTTTCTCGTTTATGGATGGGTTCTCAGGATATAACCAAATCGCTATGGCCCCCGAGGACATGGAAAAAACCACCTTTATCACTTTATGGGGCACATTATGCTACAAGGTGATGTCATTTGGGTTGAAAAATGCTGGTGCGACTTATCCCAGGCCAATGGTGATGTTATTCAACAATATGATGCATAAAGAAATTGAAGTGTACGTAGACGATATGATTTCTAAATCTAGATCCGAAAATGAACATATCACTAGCTTAAGGAAGTTGTTTGAAAGATTGAGAAAGTTCAAGCTCATACTAAACCCGGCAAAATGCACGTTCTGCGTAAGATCGGAAAAGTTGTTGGGGTTTGTAGACCCCAAATCTTGTCCGGCCTCATAATAAAGACCAGAAGACCTTCTATTCGAAGATGGATGAAGCCTAAGAAGCCACTAGGAGAGACTATTAGGCCCCATACTAGGATAGGAGGGATTTTTGGCACAAAAATAAGGATTCTCGCCTTTTTAGGTCGAGATCGCCGTCTCGCCACTCACGAATGGCGAGACCACCGTCTCGTTTGGCGAGATGGCCGTCTCACCATTCCTGCAAGGCGAGACGGTCGTCTCGAATGGCGAGATGGCCGTCTCGACCTTGTCAGACGAGACGACCGTCTCGGCCTAACAGGCACGAATCCCTATAAATAGTCACACCATTCCCCTCATTTCACACAATTCTTCCATTCTCTCTCTAGACATTTCTTCAAATTCTCTTTCTAGAACCCCTCTGAAGCATTTCCGGAGTTTTTGAGAGCTTTCTAGAGTGTTTTATAGTGTTTTTGAGAGATTCCGGCGCTGTAAAGAGTGAAGGGCTGCCAAAAAGCACCCTAATTTCAAAGAATTAATAGAAAGCTTGCTTCGGAGGTTTCTATACTCTCTCTCTCTCTACTTTACTGCTTTAATTTAAATTATGCAATAGATATTAGGGCCATGTAGTCATAATACTAAATTCCGCAAATAAAAAGGTAAAAGCGTATTTTCATCGGTTCATTTATTTAAAGTAGCTGGCCTATCATAGGGAACCCGAAAGGGGCGTCGTAAGGGAACTAACACTTCCCTTACACGTAACTAACTCCCTTACCCAACTCTGGTTCTAATGAACAAAGTTTATTTTGTCGAAAACCAACGCCTTTTTACTCCTTTTCCGATGTTTCCGGTAAAAACGTCGGTGGTGACTCCAAAAGAACCCTTCAAAAACTAGTTCTTGGTTTAGCCCAGTTATCGGACAATCCAAGAATGCCCTTTCGAAAACCTCGCCCCTAGGTTCAGCCCGGTTATCGGACAACCTAAAGGCGTTGTAACCACACCAATAAAAACGTGAGAATTGGAAAGTTGGAACCATCGCGTCGCTCCGACCGCCTCGTTTTGACGGCAGTGACAGATGGCGACTCCACTGGGGAAGCCTAGAGAGTTGATCCAATTTAGTGATGGGCCATCTTAAAAGAAAATAAACCAAGAAAATTACGCTTTTACCCCACCTTGTATTATAACATGTTTTAATGCTTGGCTTTAATAACTGTTGTTTGTTTATACTTACGCAATTGTTTGAAATACAAACTGTACACAAACCCTTGCACACAACAGTTACCTCTATACCCGGGGGCAAGTGAGAAATCCATAGGGAGTGGGTGGCAGGTACGGTTCACTATAGTGATGGCCTTTGAAAGTGATGAAGATCTTATTGAAATACTTTGGCAAAGATCTCATTGATTTGATGAAGTCAAAGATGAAGTCAAAAGCAACTTTGCAGTGGACAAAAGTTACTAAGATAAAAGAGTAGAAAGATTAGTGTGTCCGCAGCTATGCTTAGGTATAATCATTTTATCTTTTCTGCTGCATGAGGTTTCTTCACTTAAAAGATTTTGCAAAATGCCTCTAAAAACGTTTAAGTAGTTAAAAACAAAGTATTTTAACAAAAGCTTTCTTAAACAAGTTTTTAACTGATATAATTTCGAAATAACCGGTTTTTTTCATTAAAGAAAGTTTTGAAAACCTTCTGTCAGTGTTTTAACTGATAAAGCTTCGAAATAACTGTTTAAAATCACTTAAAATGATAATAGAAGTGTTTTTTCAGTATTTTAATCGATACAACTTGGTTTTAATCGATTAAAACCACTTGGAGTTCAGGATGATCGATCAGAATGAAATTATGACCGATCAGAATCAGTTATGATCTATCAGAATTGAGTTATGACCGATCAGAACTTTTTCAATCGATTAAAACACATTTCAATCGATTAAAACAACTTAGAAAATTTCTACACAGCGTTTTAATCGATTAAAACTTATTTTTATCAGTTAAAATAACTTGAAAAGTTTTACAAGAAAGGTTTGCCGTATTTCAATCGATTGAATCGCGAAACAATCGATTAAATCAACTTAGAAGATTTTTTGTAAAGTGTTTTAATTGATATAAACGTTGTCATATCAGTTAAAACAAAAATGTTAAAGAATCAAGAACGTATTAATGGATTAAAAGAAGTTTTAACAGATTAAAACTGCACTTTTAACAGATTAAAAGAATCTTTTAACAGATTAATTAAAATAGCAGTTTTGAAAATCTTCTATAAAAACAGTTTGGCTTGAACTTTTTAAACATACATTGAACATCAGTTTTTACACATCCTTAAGCAATCATTCAAGCAAACTTAAGCACTCTTTTTCAAGAAAGATTCGCGTCAGTTTTTGAGTATTTCTTTGAAAATCTTTCTTGAGGCAACTTTTTCTTGAAGAAGAAACTCACTGCAGAATAGCATAAACTGGTTTGCGCTTTCTAGTTTCTTCTTTTTCAATTCTTTTTCATTCTTTTGTACTGTGTGGTGCCTGGAATTTGGGCACTGGTTTCTCTGCAGCTGGAATTTGGTTGTAGAGGTTATCAAGAACTAGAATTTGGTTCTTGGTGAGAGGTTGAGTGCAGGAACTGGAATTTGGTTCGTGTGATAGGTTAAGTGTAAGATTGTGAATCTGTAAAACATTTAATCTAGTGGAACCCAGCTGGAATTTGGCTGGAGACTGGACGTAGCCCTGGTATTGGGTGAACCAGTATAAAATACCGGTGAAATCTTTCTTAACCTTTCTCTCCTTTAAATTCAGTTGCTGTGTTTCTTTTGATTGATTGCTTTGTGATTGAAGAACAGATCTACAAACTTAATTTTCAAATTAGATAATCTGTTATTTGCAAAAAATTTTCAAAAATCAATTCACCCCCCCTCTTGATCTAAAACTACTTTTCTAACAGCCTTGTGCCCACCAGTGTGATCGGAAACCACCACTCAAGGTGATAACCTTCCTCTTTTGGCACAAAGACTGACTATGGCCTTAGTGCTAAGCATGGTCGGAAGGCTGGAGAGTGGGGACCCTATAATGGGGGCACCTTGGGGGCCTTAGCCTTGGTGAGAACAGTTAGAACCTACCTTCGCCAATGCACTTTTCTGTAGGAAAACCCTACCTCATGATTAAAACGACTTCTCGCCTTTTCGTGGATGATTGAATTGCGTGTGCATCTGTTTGTTGCATTTGTCTGTTGCATAGCATAACCAAACAACGAAAAAATCACAAAAAAATTCTTTTGCAATAAACACCCTTATCTCGGACAGTCTGCCTTTTAGCTAGCCTGGTTTCAAGTTCTTTGTAAGCTAAGTAGCCACGCAGTCTGACAGAAGAGATAAGGGACGTAAACTATTCTTTCGCATAAGGCCATTTTTTTATCTCGGACAGTCTGCCTTTTAGCTAGCCTGGTTTCAGGTTCTTTGTAAGCTAAGTAGCCACGTAGTCCGACAGAAGAGATAAAAGGCTATAAAATAAAAATAAATAAATCCAAAATAAACAAAATAATCAAAAACATTTATAAAAATAAACTTCTGACAAAGTCGTATCATCCATAATACATCATATCATGAGTAAAGAAATACCAAGAGAGAAAATAAAAAGTGAGAGCTCATTTAGCATCATTTAAACAAAATCTCTCATACATAAACATATCCATGTTAGTTCAACACTCAACATGCATTAATAAATTTCTTCCGGGCATTCTAGAAAATGGTTGGTCCTCTCCCCATCCGAACTCGTGTACAAAAGGCCAGAGCAATGGAGAACTTAGATGAACAAAATTAGAAGCTCACTGCAGAAGTCAATACCCTTCGCGAGCAAATGGCTCAACTGATGGAGGTCGTGCGCCAGGGTCAAAACAAGGGCGAAGCCCAAACAGAACACGCCTCTCGCCACGAAGAGGAAGAAGAAGAAGAATACTTCTATGATGGAAATGATGCTAAGAATACATGCATCCTCACCCCGGAGGTATCCAAACAACAAATCTCCGCCCTAGAGGAAAGGCTGAAGGCGGTAGAGGGACAAAACTTTGATGTCAAGGAGGTGGCGAACATGTGCCTGGTGAAGAATATCCATTTCCCTCCCAAATTCAAAATCCCGGACTTCCCCAAGTACGCCGGGATGACCTACCCAAAGAACCATCTTACGATGTATTGTCGTAAGATGGCCGCACACGCCGAGAACGAGAAACTCCTGATCCACTGCTTCCAGGAGAGTCTGGCAGACATAGCTCTCAATTGGTATATGCAGCTGGAAAGAGGGTAGGTCCAGAACTGGAAACAATTGGCTGACGCTTTCCTTCGTCATTACCGATACAACATTGATCTGACCCCTGATAGGTCAGATCTCAGGACTCTGAGCAAAAGGAACGAAAAACCTTTTAAAGCATACGCCCAAAGATGGAGGGAAATGGCCCCCAAATAGAGCCTCCTTTGACGGATAAGGAGACAGTGGCTATGTTCATAGATTCACTGATTGGAGCGTACTACGACAAGGCAATAGCCAGTACCTCCAACCTCTTTTCAGATATAGTCACTGTGGGTGAGAGAGTAGAGCAGGGACTGAGGAGTGGGAAAATAGCACAGTCTTCCCAAGCTGGTGTCTCCTTCAGAAAACCTGCTGGCAGAAAGAAGGACGAAGTCGTGCATGCAATCAACTTTGCCACTCCTTCTTCTGCCCCACAAACAGTTAGGCAACCTCGTAAGAAAGAAAGGAAGTTCACTCCAATCTCCACTTCCTATGGCAAGCTGCTGCCTCAGCTGTTGGAGGCCAAACTCTTAACTTGCATCCCTCCCAAAAAGCAGATGGAGCCTCCCTACCCCGAGTGGTACAAACCAAACGAGAAATGTGATTACCACTCGGGTTCACCCGGACACTCAACGGAAAACGGTTTGACCCTTAAGTATCGGGTCCAAGAATTAATAGACGCCGGGTGGATAACTTTTGATACCTTTGCTTCCGATGTCGACGCCAAACCTTTATCAAAGCCAGAGTAGCAGAGAGGGAGGACTGGGAGGATCAGCCCTAGGTTTTTTTAAAGCTTTCTCCTGTATTTCTTGTGGTCCCCGCCCGTGGCCACATGAACTTTGATTAAAAGGGCTTGTACATACACTTTAATTTTCTTTAATACATGAGGCATTCTGTCATATTCATTATTTTCCCTCTTTTATTTATTATTCTTTCAAAAATAAATGAATAATAAAATCTATGACTAAAATAGAACCTAAAACACATCATGTTTGTGATTGATGAATCTCTATGGACCCCAGAAACCGAGAGCGAATGGGTCGAGTCCGACAGTGAGCAGGAGACCATTTCTCCGGACATGCAAAGAATGCTGGAAAAAGAAGCACGCATCATACAACCACATCAAGAAAAGACAGAAACCGTCAATTTGGGGGAAGGAGATGATGAGAAAAAGATAAACATCGGCACTCAAATAGAAAGTAGTATAAAAAAGGGGTTGATACGGCTTCTAAAGGAATATATAGATGTATTTGCTTGGTCTTATCATGACATGCCTGGGCTTGACACAAGTATAGTAGAACATAGATTACCATTAAAAGAAGGGGTCCGACCTGTGAAGCAAAAGCTCAAAAGAATCAAGCCAGACTGGTCCCTAATGATCAAGGAGGAGGTACAAAGGCAACTGGACGCCAATTTTCTGGTAGTTTCCAAATACCCAGAATGGTTGGCCAACATAGTACCCATCATCAAAAAGACTGGGAAGGTCAGGGTATGTGTGGATTATAGGGACCTCAATCGAGCAAGTCCAAAAGATGATTTCCCCCTACCACATACAGACACGCTGGTAGACCATATTGCTACCAACACACTTTACTCCTTCATGGACGGATATGCGGGATATAACCAGGTTAAACTAGCCGTCGAGGACAGAGAGAAAACCTCCTTCATTACACCATGGGGCACCTTTTGCTACTGCGTAATGCCTTTTGGGCTCAAGAATGCAGGGGATACCTATCAAAGGGCTATGGTCACATTGTTCCATGACATGATCCACAAGGAAATAGAGGTATATGTGGATAACATGATCGCCAAGTCTAGGAATGAGATGGACCACATTCAATACCTCAAAAAGCTTTTTGACCGACTTCGGAAGTATCAACTTAAATTAAACCCGGCAAAATGTACTTTCGGAGTACACTCGGGAAAACTATTGGGGTTCATTTTCAGCAAAAGAGGAATTGAAGTGGACCCCGACAAAACCAAGGCAATTTTGGAAATGCCTCCACCAAGTACGGAAAAGGAGGTCAGAGGTTTTCTAGGCCGGATTAACTATATTGCCCGTTTCATCGCGCAGTTGACAGATAAATGTATACCCATCTTTAAACTATTGCGCAAAAATCAACCAACGGTGTGGAAGGAAGAATGTCAACAAGCATTTGATAAAATCAAAACATGTTTAACTAATCCGCCGATATTGGTACCACCCGTTGAAGGGAGACCTCTGATCCTATACTTGTCAATACTTGAAGAGTCCATGGGATGTGTGCTCGGTCAACAAGATGAAACCGGGAAGAAAGAGCGAGCCATTTACTATCTCAGCAAGAAATTCTTAGACTATGAAACCCGTTATACACCATTTGAAAAAACCTGTTGCGCATTGGTATGGGTCACTCAGCGTCTCCGACAATATATGGCTCGGCATACAACGTGGTTGGTCTCCAAAATGGACCTAATCAAGTACCTCTTCGAGAAGCCCATTCTGACCGGAAGGATAGCTAGGTGGCAAGTGCTCCTTTCAGAGTTTGATATCATTCATGTCATCCAGAAAGCTATCAAAGGTAGCCCCCTAGCAGACTATCTAGCCCATGGGTCAACAAATGAGTATCAGTCTCTACAAGACGACTTTCCTGATGAGCATATCATGCAAATCAAGCATGAAGAGACCAAAGAAGAGGCATGAACCATGTTCTTCGATGGGGCCTCAAACATGCTCAGACACGAGATATGAGCTATTTTAATATCCCCGGAAAAGAAACACATCCCTGTAACGACCAGGCTTAATTTTGACTACACCAACAACATGGCCGAATATGAAGTGTGCGCATTAGGGATCCAAGCAGCTTTAGATCATGGGGTTACTAAACTCAAAGTCTTCGGTGATTCATCCCTTGTCATCTACCAACTTAGAGGCGAATGGGAAACCCGCAACTCCAAATTAATCCCATATCTGGAGCACATCCGAGATTTAGTCTCAAGAATGGAAAGCGTCACCTTCCAGTATATTCCTCGGGAAGACAATCAATTCGCGGACGCTCTCGCCACTCTATCATCCATGTTTGCCATAGACCAAGAACATGAGATGCCAATTATCCAAATTGAGCAGCATAACAAATAAGCTTTCTGCATGGCAGTAAATGGCGAGCATGACCAAGATCCATGGTATCATGACATCAAACAATATCTCATGAGGGGCGAATATCCCGAAGGAATTAATGACAATGATAAATGAATCATTCGTAAAAGGGCAATAGGGTTCACGTTGCTTGAAGGAACCCTCTACAAAAAGAGTCTCGACTCCACTCTCTTAAAGTGTGTGGACCAAGAAGAGGCCCAAACCTTGATAAAAGAAATCCACAAAGGAGCTTTTGGGACCCACGCACCTGGGCATGTCATGGAAAAAAATATCTTAAGGGCAGGATACTTTTGGTCCACAATGGAAGCCGATTGTCGCCAGTATGCTAAAAAGTGTCACAAGTGCCAAATCTACGCCGATAATATCCACGTGCCGCCCGCACCCCTCAGTACCCTGGCTACACCATGGCCATTTTCTATGTGGGGCATGGACGTCATCGGGCCCATAGAACCCAAAGCATCTAATGGCCATCGTTTTATCTTGGTGGCCATTGACTACTTCACCAAATGGGTTGAGGCAGCATCATATGCACATGTGACTCGGAAAGTGGTGACCACCTTCATCAAGAAAAATATTCTATGTCGGTACGGCATCCCTTATAGGCTCATTACTGATAATGGGACCAATCTCAATAATAAAATGATGGAGGAACTGTGTCAAGAATTCAAAATTCAACACCACAATTCTTCTCCGTACCGACCAAAGATGAACGGTGCAGTAGAGACAGCCAATAAGAATATTAAGAAAATCATTCAGAAGATGGTAGTAACCTACAAAGATTGGCACGAAATGCTATCCTTCGCCCTACACGGCTACCGAACGTCGGTACGAACCTCCACAGGGGCTACTCCGTTTTCCCTTGTATATGGAATGGAGGTTGTATTACCATTAGAAGTTGAAATACCCACCCTGCGAGTGGTCATGGAAGCAAAGTTGACAGAAGCCGAATGGGTCCAAAGTCGATACAATCAGCTAAATCTAATCGAAGAAAAATGGTTGGACGCCATATGTCGGGGGCAAGCTTACCAAAAGAAGATCAAGAAAGCCTACGACAAGAAGGTCAATCCTCGCACCTTCCGAGAAGGGGATCAAGTGATAAAGAAACTGCTCCCAACCCAGAAAGACAAAATTAGAAAATGGACAGCAAATTACGAAGGGCCCTTTGTGGTCAAACGAGCCTTCTCAGGAGGAGCCCTCATCCTCGCCAACATGGACGAAGAAGAGCTTCGACATCCTGTCAACTCAGATGCGGTAAAGAGATACTATGCCTGAAGACATTGCTCGTGACCCGTCAAGATGAAAACTCGCAAAGAGCGTCCTGGGCAAAAGGTAGGGTCCGCATTCCTCGCTAGGATACGTCCTAGGCAAAAATTAGAGGTTTCAAAAAAAAAAAAAACAACAAAAAAAGAAGAGCAATGATTACCTTAGCCGAAAACTGCAAAGGCGACTAAAGTAACACCTTCACGGAAGCAAGCAGACTTTGCATAGTCTTCACTCCGAGTTCGAGCATCTCAATTGAACTGACCAGAAAAAATAGAGAAACAGAAATCACGGGCATGATTGATGTACCCTATACAGCTTAGCCAACCTTGGCCAGCCTTGCTTACAAATTCCTTTGTAAATCCTTCTGTAAAAATAGATCATATCAATAAAAATTGTCTTTTCTTCTCTCTACCTACTTATGGGAATGTCTCTATATTAACGAAATATGAGCATGCATAAAACAAACAATACGAGAAAGCATAAGAAAAACAAGACAAACAACACCGACCAAGTCCATCCCAACCAAAAAAATATAGGGTAGCCTGCTAGATCGAAAACTCGTAAAGGGCAGTCTAGGCAAAAGTTAAGGCCTTCGTAAAAAAAAAAAACAAAAAAAAACCACCAGGCAAGAATTAAGCCCGCTAGATCGAAAACCCGCAAAGGGCGGTCTAGGAAAAAGATAGGGCTAAAACAAAAAGAATAATCACGAGAGAACAAAAAGGGTACTGGTCACTTTCTAGATGCCCCCAACTAAAACAAAATGCATCAAAAGCATCCACACACAAGTAGTTGCACGAAAAGGACTTTGTCAGAATCAAAGCAAACAAACATACTTCAGATAAATAAAAGACTAAAAAGACATTCATATGAAAAGATCAGCTTCACACTTGCATAGGGAGCACTCAGGGGTATCCCAGTAAGACTTCACAAAAATGCATTAATCGGAGGTTTCTTCGACAACCAAGCAAGAGTCGAACGCAAACAAAGCCCACCAGACCAACCAACAACAGTCGGGTGATCACCCTCAAAAAAAGGTCAAAATCAAAGAATCCCCAGCAATCAACAAGGCTGGATGAACACCAACAAAATCCCCGGCACAGACCGGATGACCAAATCAAAAACAAAGAAAACACATCTCAACACAGGCGCATGAGCCACCCGAGCAATAAGCCGCCACCATCACCAGTCCTACACAACGGACTGTATCAGCCTGATAGGGGGTTTATACCTATCAAACTACGCATGCAAGTGCGCCTGATCTGCGCTCAAGACGGATCAGTAAGTCGCAACTACCAGCCTGATGGGGGGTTCATACTCATCCAGTCCAACACACAGCGGACTACAACTATCAGCCTGATGGGGGGGTTCATACTCATCCAGTCCAACACACAGCAGACTACAACTACCAGCCTGATGGGGGGTTCATACCCATCCAGTCCAACACACAGCGGACTGCAACTACTAGCCTGATGGGGGGTTCATACTCATCCAGTCCAACACACAGCGGACTGCAACTACCAGCCTGATGGGGTTCATACTCATCCAGTCCTACACACAGTAGACTGCAACTACCAGCCTGATGGGGGGTTTATACCCATCAACCGAAGGATCGGCTACTGTCAGAAGGAGTATCCTGAGGTTCTACCATGTGTCAACCAAAGGGATCGGCTACCGTCAAAAGGAGTATCCTGGAGGTGCACAACACAAATTTTCCCCCAGAAGATCAACCGCCGCAAGTCGGAACATCCGAAGGGTAACCGGGCAAGAGGGTCAACTCCTTTACATTCCAGTCGATCTTCTTGGCACAGCAGGCCAACGACCGACTGGTCAGGTAAAGGGGGGGTAGTTGTAGACCCCAAATCTTGCCCGACCTCATAATAAAGACCAGAAGACCTTCTATTCGAAGATGGATGAAGCCTAAGAAGCCATTAGGAGAGACTATTAGGCCCCATACTAGGATAGGAGGGATTTTTGGCACAAAAATAAGGATTCTCGCCTTTTTAGGTCGAGACCGCCATCTCGGATTCGAGACCGCCGTCTTGCCTTGCGCAAGTGGCGAGACCACCGTCTCGCCATTCCTGCAAGGCGAGACGACTGTCTCGACCTGACAGGCGCGAATCCCTATAAATAGTCGCGTCATTCCCCTCATTTCACACAGTTCTTCCATTCTCTCTCTAGAAAATTCTTCAAATTCTCTTTCTAGAACCCCTCTGAAGCATTTCCGGAGTTTCTGAGAGCTTTCTAGAGTGTTTTATAGCGTTTTCGAGAGATTCCGACGCTGTAAAGAGTGAAGGGTTGCCAAAAAGCACCCTAATTTCAAAGAATTAATAGAAAGCTTGCTTTGGAGGTTTCTATACTCTCTCTCTCTCTACTTTACTACTTTAATTTTAATTATGCAATAAATATTAGGGTCATGTAGTCATAATACTAAATTCCGCAAATAAAAGGGTAAAAGCGTATTTTCATTGGTTCATTTATTTAAAGTAGATGGCCTATCATAGGGAACCCGAAAGGGGCGTCGTAAGGGAACTAACACTTCCCTTACACGTAACTAACTCCCTTACCCAACTCTGGTTCTAATGACCAAAGTTGGTTTTTTGAAAACCAACGCCTTTTTACTCCTTTTCCGATGTTTCCGGTAAAAACGTCGGTGGCGACTCCAAAAACTAGTTCTTGGTTTAGCCCGGTTATCGGACAATCCAAGAATGCCCTTTCGAAAACCTCGCCCCTAGGTTCAGCCCGGTTATCGGACAACCTAAAGGCGTTGTAACCACACCAATAAAAACGCGAAAATTGGAAAGTCGGAACCATCGCGTCGCTCCAACCGCCTCGTTTTGACGGCGGCGACTAAATCTAGACGATATGATTGCTAAATTTAGATCCGAAAATGAACATATCACCAGCTTAAGGAAGTTGTTTGAAAGATTGAGAAAGTTCAAGCTCAGACTAAACCCGGCAAAATGCACATTCGGCGTAAGATCGGAAAAGTTATTGGGATTTATTGTCAGTGAAAAAGGGATAGAGGTAGACCCTGACAAAGTACGAGTAATTTTGGAAATGCCCATTTCGCGTACGGAAAATGAAGTTCAAGGGTTCTTGGGTAGATTCAACTACATTGCTAGATTTATCTCCCAATTAATTGCAACGTGCGAGCCCATATTCAAGTTGTTACGTAAAAGCCAACCGGTCCAGTGGAATGAGGATTGTCAAGAGGCATTCGATAAAATTAAACAATACTTGAGGGAGCCTCCAATACTTCGTCCACCAGTGTCAGGGAGACCACTCATCCTGTATTTGATAATGTTGGAAGAATCAATGGGTTGCATCCTCGGACAACATGACAAAACCGGGAAGAAGGAGCATGCCATCTACTACTTAAGCAAGAAATTCACTGGCTGCGAACAAAGATATTCTTTCTTGGAACGAACTTGTTGTGCACTAACATGGGTTGCTCATCGACTGAGGCAATATATGCTTTGTCATACTACCTGGCTGATATCTAAAATGGGTCCAATCAAATATATCTTTGAGAAACCAACTCTCACAGGCAGAATAGCTAGATGGCAGATGCTACTATCAGAATATGACATCGTATATGTCACACAAAAGGCTGTCAAAGGAAGCACCATAGCTGAATATTTGGCTCATCAACCCCAAGATGACTACCAACCTATGCAACCTGAATTCCCCAACGAGGGTATCCTGACCCTGTTCGATGAAAATAGAGATGTGAGCGAGAGAAACAAGTGGAAATTATTTTTTGACGGGGCTTCTAATGCATTAGGGCATGGGGTTGGCGTAATGCTCATATCCCCAGAAAACAAATATATACCGATGACGGCAAGACTATGCTTCAACTGTACTAATAATATTGCGAAATATGAAGCGTGTGCCTTGGGTATTAGAGCATCCATAGAATCAGGTAAAGGTACTGGATGTATACGGTGACTCAGCTTTGGTTATTCACCAGTTGAAGGGAGAAGGGGAAATTGGGGACCCTAAATTGATCCCCTACCAGGCATACATCAAAGGACTGATGGAGTATTTTGATACTATCGTACTCCATCACATCCCGAGAGAGGATAATCAACTGGCGGATGCCTTGGCTACCCTATCTGTGATGTTTGAGTTAAGCTGAGAGGAAGAATTACCATTGATCAGGTTAAGGAGCCATGAACAACCTGAATATTGTCACCTCATCGAGGGAGAATCAGATGGCAAATCGTGGTATTTTGATATCAAGCATTACCTACAAGATCGAAAATACCTTGAGTCAGCATCAGAAAATGATAAGAGGACGTTGAGGAGATTGTCCTCACATTTCATATTAAACGGAGATGTGCTATACAAAAGAAATCAAGATATGATGCTTCTCAGATGTGTTAAGGCAAGGGAAGCAGATCAGTTGATGAGAGAAATCCATGAGGGCTGCTTCGATACTCATATGAACGGGCATGCCATGGCTAGAAAACTCCTGAGGGTGGGTTACTTCTAGTTGACCATGGAAAGAGATTGTTGTTTGCACGTAAGAAGATGCCATAAGTGCCAAGAATATGTCGATAACATCAATGCGCCAACAAAACCCTTGAATGTTTTGACAGCACCGTGGCCTTTCTTTATGTGGGGAATAGATGTGATCGGAGCCATAGAACTGAAAGCCTCCAATGGGCACCTCTTCATTTTGGTAGCGGTTGATTATTTCACCAAATGGGCAGAGGTTGCATCGTATGCCAATGTAACAAGGAACGTTGTGTTAAGGTTCATCAAGAGGGAGATAATTTGCAGATATGGGTTACCCAACAAGATCATCATAGACAACGTTACCAATTTGAATAACAAGATGATGGTAGAGTTATGTGATGATTTCAAAATTGAACATCATAACTCTTCTCCTTATCGCCCTAAAATGAATGGGTCAGTGGAGACTGCAAACAAGAACATCAAGAAAATCGTACAGAAGATGGTGGTGACATATAAGGATTGGCATGAAATGCTTCCCTTTGCTTTGCATGGGTACTGTACTTCAGTTCGAACATCGACGAGAGCAACCCCTTTTTCGCTCATATATGGGATGGAGGCAGTACTGCCTTTTGAGGTGGAGATTCCTTCTTTAAGGGTTTTGATCGAAACCCAATTAGAAGAGGTCGAATAGACTTAAGCCTGTTTCGACCAGCTCAATTTTATCGAAGAAAGGAGATTGACAGCCATTTTCCATGGCCAACTCTACCAAAGGAGGATGAAAAAGGCCTTCGATAAAAAAGTCATTTCGCTAGAATTCAAAGAGGGCGACTTAGTATTGAAGAAAATCCTACCAATTCAAAAGGATCATAGGGGGAAGTGGATCCCAAGCTATGAAGGATCGTATGTGGTAAAGAGAGCTTTTTCCGGAGGAGCCCTGATCCTCACCAGAATGGATGGGGAAGAGTTGCCTCTGCCGATCAACTCCGACACACTGAAGAAGTTGTACACCTGAAAGCTTAACAATAATGCTGGAAGTTCGTAGGGAGGCCTATTGACATCGTCTATTTTCAGTGATTAGGCTGGGGCTTGACTTGACTAGTTAGCTTCTATTATCTACCCCAAAAATTATATCAGTCTTACCCTAAAGTTTGTCTTTATCCCATCTTTTCTTGTCACCATGTCTTTAAAATTTACATTTGTCTATGATCACCATGGGTTTATTTCGCAAGGCATGCAATAATTCGACCATCGGCAAAGCGAGTCCTAAAGGGGTGTCGCAAATAAAAAATAAAAATAATAAAAAATGATGACAAATGAACAAAAAAAAATTGCATATTGAGTTAATTGTTTCTTTTGAATAATCATCAAATTCATGATGTTTTAAAATAATTTTTCAAAATTAAAAAATAAAAAATGATGAAATGTTAAAAAAAAAGGGAAGTTAAAAAAAAGAGAGGAATAATGATGGGGAATATCACGCGCTTTCTTCGGTCCAATGCCTTGATAAGAGACAACAAACCGATATTTTCCTTTGAAGTAATCGTAAGCATGATGTTTGAAAACCCTTCAACTCATCCATCCCTCCTTAAAATAAACGGATTTGCTCCAGTAAGGTTCATCATCACCCAAAATAAAAGTGACCTCATTCTGAAGTAACTCCACTGGGTTTATCTTATCTATGAAAAAAAAATAAATGAAAAATAGAAAGAAAGTCTACTAAACTGAAAACCCGCAAGGGCAGTCTAAGAAAAAAGCAAGACGAAGAAAACAAATAATAAAAAGGCAATTCATGTCGAAAGTCATCGAATTTTGTTATAGGATCAATCTTTGTGAGGATAAGACAATCATGATTTAAAGTGATGTGTGACCATGTTTCTTTATCCCAAAAAATATATAAACAGTATCCCTTGCTACCTCTTTTGAGCCAAAAAAAATATTTTTTTTTGTCAAATTACCCTTAAACAAGGATTTCTCTTATCAAAACTCAACTCATTGTTACATCAAGTGTATTTAACAGTTAGCAGTCAACATAAAAAAAAAAGGAAAAGAAAAGAGAACAAAAAAAAAACCAACAAAAGCAAAGTAAAGCAAATCATCCTTCAAGAAATAAGATGAATCCAGAATCTGGGAGCATCTCGAAAAAAAAATGTTGGACAAATCAAACCTAGGTGGTAAATGCTACATAACTTGGGTTGACAATCCTTGTTCAAAATAACCTGCAAACACTATTTTGAGCCTTAATACCCTTTTCTTTCATAACCATTAACCCATAGCCACGTTACAAGCCAAATAAAGTCCACACTGATTAAGGATTGGTTGTCTGGTTTTTACAACACTTGATCTTATGATAAGATTTCTTGACTAATGACATGACTGCTAAAAAAAACATACAAAAAAAGAAAAAGAAAATAAGCAAAGTTCTTGAACTGTCTTAAACAGTCGATAAGCCAGGTGAAGGGGAAATCTTGTCGCTTTTTTTGTGCCACCGCCAAAAGGGGGGGGGGGCAATCCTGCCTATCACACCGTCTTTCTGGGGCAATCTTCTTCGGGGAAATCCTTATACTACCCTACCATTACCTTGAGAACAATTCTTCCTATCTTTGTCACCTTAACCATCAAAATATGGGCAATCATGTCCATCTCTTTCCTACCACTGCTATAATGGGGGGCAATTCACACTTCTCCTTAACCTTATATCATTTTGCTTCCCTACAATTAGAAACTAGAGCAACATTGCCTGTTTCTATAACTCCACCTCATGCAGTTTTTTTGGGGAACCTCCCTACATAACCTAACATCATCGTCAACTTGCTTCAAGCCTGCCAACTTTTCCAAACAAGCCATATTTCCAAACAACCAGTCAAGCAGACATCTGATTCTTCAATGTTTCCAAAGAAAATGTCGATTTGGCCATACTTCAATCATTGCATTGGGCTTTAGGATTTGCAACATCCCCCCACTTGCATTCTTTAAAGTGAATAAAATGACAACTTTACATGGATTTGATGATTACAAAGGGAATAATCAATTCAAAATGCTTGCATTCGTAAAAAAAAAAAAGGAGGAAAAAGAAATAAAGAAAGAAAACAAATAAACATAGTGTTCTAGCTTTCCTATCAGTAACATGCATGCATCCATACATTCACATTGGCATCTATATTAATCGCATGCATCTTTGCCTCTTACTTTGGAATCTGCATCAACCTCATGCATCACGCATCCTTATCTACATCAACAACATGCATCCATACATTTACATTGGCTTTTACATCATCCATGCATTCATACATACATTGAATTTGATCCATGCATTCTCACATTTTGCATTGGCACCTCCATGCATCTGTACATTCAAATCAGCACATGCATCCATGCATCTCCACTTGCTTGACATATACGCATCCTCATCTCTCATATCAACATCTGCATTTAAGCCCAACATCTACTTAACACTTGCATTTAGTCCAGTCTACCTGGCATCTGCATTAAAAAGTCTACTTTTCCCTGGCAACATCAAACATCCATTTTCCAACAGTTCGGATTGATGGTCAGTCCCTTCCACGAGCGATCTATACATCCATTTCCAAACAGTTCGGATTGACGGTCAGTCCCTTCCACGGGCGATCTATATATCCATTTTCAAATATTTTGGATTGACGATTAGTCCCTTCCACGGGCGATCTATACATCCTTTTTCAAATAGTTCGGATTGAAGGTTAGTCCCTTCCACGAGCGATCTATACATCCATTTTCAAGAAGTTCGGATTGACGGTCAGTCCCTTCCACAGACAATCTATACATCCTTTTTCAAATAGTTCGAATTAACGGTCAGTCCCTTCCATGAGCGATCTATACATCCATTTCCAACACAGTTTGGATTGATGATCAATTCCTTCCACAGGCGATCTATACATCCTTCTTCAAACAGTTCGGATTGACGGTTAGTCCCTTCCATAAGTGATCTATATATCCTTTTTCAAGCAGTTCGGATTGATGGTTAGTCCCTTCCACGGGCAATCTATATATCCTTTTAAGTTTCTTGTCATATTTTGGATTGTTAGTTGGTCTCATCCACAAGCAACTACGTCCTCTTTTCTCCTAATCCTTGAAACACGAAGAAATTACTGTTTCTATCTTTACTTATCTTTTACTATGACCATACAAAAATTTTAAATTTTCATATTATTTAGCAACGACTAAGTAAAGAGGGGTAACTGTCAAGCACTTAATTTCGTCCGGATAGATATAAAATAATAATATTAATAATGATAAATTGTAGTGTTTGTTTTGAAAAAAAAGATAAAAAAATATTTTCTTAAGCACTTAAATATATATATATATATATAAAACAAAAAAGAAAATTAAGTAATAGTCTTTAGATAAAATTTTAAAATTTACTTTTGGGCCCAACCCATTTTCCTATTCTAGGTCACAAAATTTAACCTAATTGATGCCTTTAAATAAGAGAGTGGTGTAGACCCCTAATTTTGCCCGACCTCGTAATAAATAACAGAAGACCTTTTATTCAAGGATGGACGAAGCCTAAGAAGCCACTAGGAGAGACTATTAGGCCCCATACTAGGATAGGAGGGTTTTTTGGTCCAAAAATAAGGATTTTCGCCTTTTAAGGTCGAGACTGCCGTCTCGGATTCAAGACCGCCGTCTCGCCTTGCGCAGATGGTGAGACCGCCATCTCGCTTGGCGAGACCGCCGTCTTGCCACTCGCGAATGGCGAGACCGCCGTCTCGTTTGTCGGGACCGCCATCTCGACGTTCCGGCAAGGCGAGACCGCCGTCTCGACCTTGTCAGACGAGACGGCCCGTCTCGACCTGACAGGCGTGAATCCCTATAAATAGGACCTCCATTCCCCTCATTTCACACACCTCTCTCATTCTCTCTCTAGTCACATCACTAGTTTCTCTCTCTAGAGTCCCTCCAACGCATTTTCGGAGCTTCTAAGTGTCTTTAGAGGTTTTTATAGCGTTTTTTGAGAGGTTCCAGCGCTGTACAAGAGTGGAGGGTTGCCAAAAAGCACCCTAATTTCCAAAAAGTTAATAGAAAAGCTTGCCTCAGAGGTTTCTAGTTTCTCCCTCTATCTTTTACTGTTTTATTTAAATTACGCAATAGACATTAGGGTCATGTAGTCATAATCTTTAAAATTCCGTACAATAAAAGGGTAAAAGCATATTTTCCGGTTTATTTACTCAGAATAGTTGGCCTATCATAGGGAACCCGAAAGGGGCGACGTAAAGGAACTAACACTTCCTTTACGCGTAACTAACTCCCTTACCCAACTCTGGTTCTAATGACCAAAGTTGGTTTTTCGAAAACCAACGCCTTTTCAATCCTTTTCCGATGTTTCCGGTAAAAACGTCGGTGGCGACTCCAAAGAACCCTCCAAAACTAGCTCTTGGATTAGCCTGGTTATCGGACAATCCAAGAGCGCCCTTTCGAAAACCTCGCCCCTAGGTTCAGCCCGGTTATTGGACAACCTAAAGACGTTGTAACCACCAATAAAAACGCAAAAAATGGAAAGTCGAAAAACTATCGTGTCGCTCCGACCGCCCTCATTTTTTACGGCGGCGACAGATGGCGACTCCACTGGGGAAGCCTAGAGAGTTGATCCCATTCAGTGATGGGCCAGCTTAAAAATAAATAAACCAAGAAAATACCGCTTTTACCCTTGTATTATAACATGTTTTATTGCTTGACTTTAATAACTGTTGTCTATTTATATTTATGCAATTGTTTGAAATACAAACTGTACACAAACCTTTGCACACAACAGTTCCCCCTATACCCGGGGGCAAGTGAGAAATCCATAGGGAGTGGGTGGCAGGTACGGTTCGCTGTAGTGATGGCCTTGTGCCTACCGGTGTGATCGGAAACCACCACTCAAGGTGATAACCTTCCTCTTTTGGCACAAAGACCGACTATGGCCTTAGTGCTAAGCATGGTCGGAAGAGGCTGGAGAGTGGGGACCCTATAATGGGGGCACCTTGGGGGCCTTAGCTCGGTCGGAACGGTTAGAACCTACCTTTGCCAATGCACTTTTCTGCGGGAAAACCCTACCTCGTGATTAAAACGACTTCTCGCCTGTTCGGGGATGTTCGAATTGTGTGTGCATACGTTTGTTGCATTTGTCTGTTGCATCACCAAACAATAGAAAAATTACAAAAAATATATTTTTGCAATAAACACCCTTATCTCGGACAGTCTGCCTTTTAGCTATCCTGGTTTCAGGTTCTTTGTAAGCTAAGTAGCCACGCAGTTCCGACAGAAGAGATAAGGGACATTAATTATTCTTTCGCATAAAGCCATATTTTTATCTTGGACAGTCTGCCTTTTAGCTAGCCTGGTTTCAGGGTCTTTGTAAGCAAAGTAGCCACGTAGTTCAGACAAAAGAGATAAAAGGCAATAAAATAATAAAAATAAAAATACAATAATAATAATAAATCCAAAATAAACAAGATAATTAAAAACATTTAAAATAATTCGACAAAGTCACATCATCCATAATACATCATGTCATGAGTAAAGAAATACCAAGAGAGAAAATAAGAAAAATGAGAGCGCATTTAGCATCATTTAAACAGAATCTCTCATACATACGCATGTCCATGCTAGTTCAACACTCAACATGCATTAATAAACTTTCTTCCCGGCATTCTAGAAAGTGGTTGGTCCTCTTCCCATCCGAACTCGAGCACAAAAGGCTAGAGCAATGGAGCACTTAGAAGAACAAAACCGAAAGCTCACTGCGGAGGTTAATACTCTGCGCGAGCAAATTGCTCAATTGATGGAGGTCGTACGCCAAGGCCAGAATAAGGGCGAAGCCCAAACTGAACACGCCTCTCGTCACGGAGAGGAAGAAGAAGAAGAATACTTCTACGATGAAAAGGATGTTAAGACTGCGCGCATCCTCACACCGGAAGTATCCAAACAACAAATCTCCGCCCTGGAGGAAAGGCTGAAGGCGGTGGAAGGGCACAATTTCGACGTCAAGGAGGTGGCGGACATGTGCCTGGTGAAGAATATCCATTTCCCTCCCAAATTCAAAATCCCAGACTTCCCCAAGTACGCCGGGATGACCTGCCCAAAGAACCATCTTACGATGTATTGTCGTAAGATGGTCGCACATGCTGACAATGAGAAACTCCTGATCCACTGCTTCCAGGAGAGTCTGGCGGACACAGCTCTCAATTGGTATATGCAGCTGGAAAGGGGGTAGGTCCAGAACTGGAAGCAACTGGTTGATGCTTTTCTTCATCGTTACCGATACAACATTGATCTGACCCCTGACAGGTCAGATCTCAGGACTCTGAGCAAAAGGAACGACGAACCTTTTAAAGCATACGCCCAAAGGTGGAGGGAAATGGCTGCCCAAATAGAGCCTCCTTTGACGGATAAGGAGACAGTGACTATGTTCATAAATTCACTGAATGGAGCGTACTACGACAAGGCAATAGCCAGTACCTCCAACCTCTTTTCGGATATAGTCACTGTGGGTGAAAGAGTAGAGCAAGGGCTGAGGAGTGGGAAGATAGCACAGTCTTCCCAAGCTGGTGTCTCCTTCAGAAAACCTGCTGGCAGAAAGAAGGACGAAGTCGTGCATGCAATCAACTTTGCCACCCCTTCTTCTGCCCCACAAACAGCTAGGCAACCTCGTAAAAAAGAAAGGAAGTTCACTCCAATCTCCACTTCCTATGGAAAACTGCTACCTCAGCTGTTGGAGGCCAAACTCTTGACCTGCGTTCCTCCCAAAAAGCAGCTGGAACCTCCCTACCCCGAGTGGTATAAGCCAAACGAGAAATGTGACTACCACTCGGGTTCACCCGGGCACTCTACAGAGAACTGCCTGACCCTTAAGTATCGGGTCCAAGAATTGATAGACGCCGGGTGGATAACCTTTGACACCTCTGCTTCCGATGTCGACGCCAAACCGCTGGCTAAGCCAGAATAGCAGAGAGGGAGGACTGGGAGGATCAGCCCTAGTTTTTTTTTCATTTTTTTCCCTTGTATCTCCTGCGGTCCCCGCCCGTGGCCGCAGGAATCCTGATTAAAAGGGCATACATTTTCATTAATACATGAGGCATTTTATCACATTCATTCTTTTCCCTCTTTTATTTATTATTCTTTCAAAAAATAAATGAATAATAAAATCTATGACTAAAACAGAACCTAAAACACATCATGTCTATGATTGATGAATCTCTGTGGACCTTGAACACCGAGAGGGAATGGGTCGAGTCCGACAGTGAACAAGAGACCATCTCTCCGGACATGCAAAGAATGCTGGAAAAAGAGGCACGTATTATACAACCGCATCAAGAAGAGATAGAAACTATCAATTTGGGAAAAGAGGATGATGCTATCAATTTGGGAAAAGAGGATGATGAGAAGAAGATAAACATCGGCACCCAAATGGAAAGTAGTATGAAAAAAGGGTTGATACATCTTCTGAAGGAATATATGGATGTATTCGCTTGGTCTTATCATGACATGCCCGGGCTTGACACGAGCATAGTGGAGCATAAATTGCCATTAAAAGAAGGGTTTCGACCTGTGAAGCAAAAACTCAGGAGAATCAAACCAGACTGGTCCCTAATGATCAAAGAGGAGGTACAAAGGCAACTAGACACTAATTTCCTGGTAGTTTCCAAGTACCCAGAATGGTTGGCCAACATAGTACTCGTCATCAAAAAGACCGGAAAGGTCAGGGTATGTGTGGATTATAGAGACCTCAATCGGGCAAGTCCCAAAGATGACTTCCCCCTACCGCATATAGACACGCTGATAGACCATACCGCTACCAACACATTTTACTCCTTTATGGACGGGTACGTGGGGTATAACCAAATCAAGTTGGCCGTTGAGGACAGAGAAAAAACCTCTTTCATTACACCGTGGGGCACCTTTTGCTACCGCGTAATGCCTTTTGGGCTTAAGAATGCAGGGGCTACCTATCAAAGGGCTATAGTCACATTATTCCATGACATGATCCATAAGGAAATAGAAGTATATGTGGATGACATGATTGCCAAGTCTAGAAATGAGATGGACCACATTCAATACCTCAAAAAGCTTTTTGACCGACTCCGAAAATATCAACTTAAACTAAACCCGGCAAAATGTACTTTCAGAGTACGCTCGGGAAAACTATTAGGGTTCATTGTCAGTGAAAGAGGAATTGAAGTGGACCCCGACAAAACCAAGGCAATTTTGGAAATGCCTACACCCAGAACAGAAAAGGAGGTCAGAGGTTTTCTAGGCCGGATTAATTACATTGCTCGTTTCATCGCACAATTGACGGATAAATGTATACCCATCTTTAAACTGTTGCGCAAAAATCAACCAACGATGTGGAATGAAGAATGCCAACAAGCATTTGATAAAATCAAAACATGTTTAACCAAGCCGCCGGTATTGGTACCACCCATTGAAGGCAGACCTCTGGTCTTATACTTGTCAATACTCGAAGAGCCCATGGGATGTGTGCTCGGACAACAAGATGAAATCGGGACGAAAGAGCGAGCCATTTACTATCTCAGCAAGAAATTCCTAGACTATGAAACCCGTTATACACCATTCGAAAAAACCTGTTGCGCATTGGTGTGGGTCACTCAACGTCTCCGGCAATATATGGCTCGGCACACAACATGGTTGGCATCCAAAATGGACCCAATTAAGTACCTCTTCGAGAAGCCCATTTTGACTGGAAGAATAGCTAGGTGGCAAGTTCTCCTCTCAGAATTTGACATCATTCACGTCACCCAGAAAGCTATTAAAGGTAGCCCCCTATCTGATTATCTAGCCCATGGATCAACGAACGAATATCAGTCCCTACAAGATGACTTTCCCGACGAGCATATCATGCATATTGAACACGAAGAGACCAAAGAAGAGGCATGGACTATGTTCTTCGATGGGGCCTCAAACATGCTCGGACACGGGATAGGGGCTATTCTGATATCCCCCGAAAAGAAACATATCCCCGTAACGGCCAGGCTTAATTTCGACTGTACCAATAACATGGCCGAATACGAGGCATGCACGTTAGGGATCCAAGCAGCTTTAGATCATGGGGTCACTAAACTAAAGGTCTTCGGTGACTCATCCCTTGTCATTTACCAACTTAAAGGTGAATGGGAAACCCGCAACTCTAAACTGATCCCATACCTATAGCACATTCAAGATCTAGTCTTAGGAATTGAAAGTGTCACCTTCTAGTATATTCCTCGGGAAGACAATCAATTTGTTGATGCCCTTGCCACTCTATCATCCATGTTTTCTTTGGGTCAAGAACATGAGATGTCAATCATCCAAATTAAGCTGCATGACAAACAAGCTTTTTGCATGGCAGTAAATGGCAAGTGTGACCACAATCCCTGGTATCATGACATCAAACAATATCTCTTGAGGGGCGAATATCCCGAGGGAATTAATGACAATGATAAACGGACCATTCGTAAAAGGGCAGTAGGGTTCACGTTGCTTGAAGGAACCCTCTACAAAAAGAGTCTCGACTCCACTCTCTTAAGGTGTGTGGGCCAAGAATAAGCCCAAACCTTGATAAGAGAAATCCACAAAGGAGCTTATGGGACCCACGCACCTAGGCATGTCATGGCAAAGAAAATCTTACGGGCAGGTTGTTTTTGGTCCACAATGGAAGCCGATTGCCATCAGTATGCTAAAAAATGTCACAAGTGCCAAATCTACTCCGATAATATCCACGTGTCGCCCGCACCCCTCAGTACCCTGGCTACACCATGGCCATTTTCTATGTGGGGCATGGACGTCATCGGACCCATAGAACCCAAAGCATCTAATGGCCATCGTTTTATCTTGGTGGTCATTGACTACTTCACCAAATGGGTTGAGGCAGCATCGTATGCACATGTGACTCAGAAAGTGGTGACCACCTTCATCAAAAGAAATATTATATGTCGGTACGACATTCCCCACAAGCTCATTACGGATAATGGGACCAACCTCAATAATAAAATGATGGAGGAATTGTGTCAAGACTTCAAAATTCAACACCACAATTCTTCTCCGTACCGACCAAAGATGAACGGTGTAGTGGAGGCAGCCAATAAAAATATTAAGAAAATCATCCAAAAAATGGTAGTAACCTATAAATATTGGCACGAGATGTTGCCCTTCGCCCTACACGGATACCGAACATCGGTACGAACCTCCACAGGGTCTACCCCATTTTCCCTCGTATACGGAATGGAGGCCGTACTACCAGTAGAGGTTGAAGTACCCTCCCTACGAGTTATTATGGAAGCCAAGTTGACAGAAGTCGAATGGGTCCAAAGCCGATACGATCAGCTAAACCTAATCAAAGAAAAACGGCTGGACGCCATATGTCGGGGACAAGCTTATCAAAAGAAAATCAAGAGAGCCTACGTACGATAAGAAAGTCAATCCCCGTGGCTTCCAAGAAGGAGATTTGGTAGTGAAGAAACTGCTTCCATCCCAGAAAGACAAAATCGGGAAATGGACAGCAAACTACGAAGGACCCTTTGTGGTCAAGCGAGCCTTCTCAGGAGGAGCCCTTATCCTCACCAACATGGACGGAGAAGAGCTTCGGCATCTAGTTAACTCAGATGCGGTGAAAAAGTACTACGCCTGAAGACATTGCTCATGACCCGTCAGGATGAAAACTCGCAAAGAGCATCCTGGGCAAAAGATAGGGTCTGCATCCCTCGCTAGGATACGTCCTAGGCAAAAATTAGAGGGTTCAAAAAAAAAAAAAAAAAAAAAAAGAGAAAGAGTAATGATTACCTTGGCCGAAAACCGCAAAGGCGACTAAGGTAATACCTTCATGGAGGCAGGCAGACTTCGCATAGTCTTCACTCCGAGTTTGAACATCTCAATCAAAGCGACCAGGAGAAACAGAAATCATGGGCATGGTTGTTATACCCTATACAGTTTAACCAACCTTGGCCAGCCTTGCTTACAAATTCCTTTGTAAATCCCTCTGTAAAACACAGACCCTTTGGTTATATCAATAAAAACTGTCTTTTCTTTTCTTTACCTATGTGAATGCCTCTGCATTAACGAAATATGAGCATGCATAAAATAAACAACACAAGAAAGCATAAGAAAAAACAAGACAAACAGTGCCGACCAGGCCCATCCCAACCAAAAGCATAAGATAGCCTGCTAGATCGAAAACCCGCAAAGGGCGGTCTAGGCAAAAAATAGGGTTAAAAACAAAATACTCACGAGAGAACAAAAAGAAAGTATCGATCACTTTCTAGATGCCCTCAACTAAAATAAATTGCATCAAAAGCATCCACACACAAGTAATTGCACAAAAAGGACTTTGTTATAATCGAAACCAACAAACATACTTCAGATAAATAAAAGACCGAAAAGGCATTCATTCATACTTGCATAGGGAACATTCAAGGTATCCCGGTAAGACCTTGTCAATTATGTATCCCAAAATTCTTCGACAACCAACCAAGAGTCGAACATAACAAAGAGACCCACCCGACCAACCAAGCAAGAGTCGGGTGATCATCATCAAAACTCAACAAACAAAGAATCCCCGGCAACCAACAAAGTCGGATGAACACCAATAGAATCCCCGACATAAACTGGATGACCAAGTACAAACAAAGACAAAAAAGAACACATCTCAACAGTCGGCGCATGAGCCACCTGAACAGTAAGACGCCACTACCACCATCCCTACACAACAGACTGTACCAGCCTGATGGGGGGTTCATACCCATCCAGTCCAACACACAGCGGACTGCAACTACCAGCCTGATGGGGGGTTTATACCTATCAACCGAAGGATCGGCTACCATCAGAAGGAGTATCCTGAGGTTCTACCACATGTCAACCAAAGGGATCGGCTAGCGTCAGAAGGGGTATCCTGGAGGTGCACGACACAAACTTTCCCCAGAAGATCAACCGCCTCAAGACGGAACATCCGAAGGGTAATCGGGAAAGAGGGCCAACTCCTTTACCTTCAAGTCGTTCTTCTTGGAACAACAGGCCAACAACCGACTGGTCAGTAAAGGGGGGGCAGCTGTAGACCCCTAATCTTGCCCGACCTCGTAATAAATATCAGAAGACCTTCTATTCAAGGATGGACGAAGCCTAAGAAGCCACTAGGAGAGACTATTAGGCCCCATACTAGGATAGAAGGGTTTTTTGGTCCAAAAATAAGGATTTTTGCCTTTTAAGGTTGAGACCGCCGTCTCGAATTCGAGACCGCCATCTCGCCTTGTGCGGATGGCGAGACCGCCGTCTCGTTTGTCGGGACCGCCGTCTCGACGTTCCGGCAAGGCGAGACCGTCGTCTCGACCTTGTCAAACAAGACGGCCCATCTCGACCTGACATGCACGAATCCCTATAAATAGGACCTCCATTCCCCTCATTTCACACACCTCTCTTATTCTCTCTCTAGTCACATCACTAGTTTCTCTCTCTAGAATCCCTCAGACGCATTTCTGGAGCTTCTGAGTGTCTTTAGAGGTTTTTATAGCGTTTTTTCAGAGGTTCCAGTGCTGTACAAGAGTGGAGGGTTGCCAAAAAGCACCCTAATTTCCAAAAAGTTAATAGAAAAGCTTGCTTCGGAGGTTTCTACTTTCTCCCTCTATCTTTTACTATTTTATTTAAATTATGCAATAGACAATAGGGCCATGTAGTCATAATCTTTAAAATTTCGTACAATAAAAGGGTAAAAGCATATTTTCCAGTTTATTTACTTAGAATAGCTGGCCTATCATAGGGAACCCGAAAGGCGCGACGTAAAGGAACTAACACTTCCTTTACGCGTAACTAACTCCCTTACCCAACTCTGGTTCTAATGACCAAAGTTGGTTTTTCGAAAACCAACGCCTTTTAAATCCTTTTCCGATGTTTCCGGTAAAAACGTCGGTGGCGACTCCAAAGAACCCTCCAAAACTAGCTCTTGTATTAGCCCGGTTATGGGACAATCCAAGAGCGCCCTTTCGAAAACCTCGCCCCTAGGTTCAGCCCGGTTATTGGACAACCTAAAGGCGTTGTAACCACCAATAAAAACGCGAAAAATGGAAAGTCGAAAAACCATCGCGTCGCTCCGACCGCCCTCATTTTTTACGGCGGCGACAAGTGGTAACTAGGATAAGAGGGGATTTCTTTGGGGAGTCGTGTGAGAAAGTAGGAGACAGGTTCACGTGTTTGAAGGTAATAATTTTTTTTTGGGTCTGATTTTGTTCTTGAGTGTAGAACGCACGTTGTTTTTTTATTTTATTTTTTTCATTTTCTTTCGTTCCCTTATTCTCGCATACACCTTTTTTCCGCCTCTAATCCCTCACTCACTGGACCTCACCCTAGGACACCTTCAATGACGCTCCCCCGCTCCTTCACCTATCTTTACCTCCTTTTCCTAACCTTCTCCCCACCACCATCTACGGTCCCAAAACCATCCAGCCACAGCCTCACGCCTCCTTCCCTTCTCCACCTTAATCATCCTCTGTTGACCCAGGCTACACCCAGTCACCGTCGCTTCAGCGTCGCTACCCACCTAAGGCCACCTATCATAACCCATTGCCATCACCTAGTCACTGTTGAACATACAAGGACTTGATG
Organism: Sphenostylis stenocarpa; assembly: GCA_963425845.1. Lineage (NCBI taxonomy): Eukaryota > Viridiplantae > Streptophyta > Magnoliopsida > Fabales > Fabaceae > Sphenostylis > Sphenostylis stenocarpa. Next base: position 34,312,171 of record OY731401.1, read on the forward strand.
TTGAACTTTCATGGACATGAAGCTTGTTGATTTTGATGATGATTCAAGAACAAAGAACTTAGAGTGTTGAAGACTTGTATTGTTGTCTAATAACTCTGTTTTGATGAGTTTAAGTCTGTAATATTAGAGTCTAAGATAGCCGGTACATAATCTACTCTTTAGAAGCTTCAAAAACTCATATTTATCAGTTAGCCTCGGGTTTAATCGATTAAAACATCAAATAATCGATTATTACAATGAGAAAATCATTTTCTGTATCTGTTCACTGTAATAATCGATTAACACACCTGTTAATCAATTAACAGGCCAGTTAATCGATTAAAACAGAGAGTTTTGGGGTTCTGTTGATTTTGGCTCTGTAATAATCAATTAACACTTCATTTAATCGATTATTTCAATCAGATTTTGATTTTCAACTTCAAATTAAACCTATTTTCGAAAACCCTAATCCCAATACTCCTAGTTCCGAAAATCCCCAATTCCCAAACCCTAATTTCTCTACTTAAGGTTCTCTAAGGCTCTCAGAAAATTGAACAACTTTTTTCCAAACAAAAGTTAAGTGTAGTGAGTGCCAGAGAATTGTTTGTTGGAGGAAAAAGGGGCTTTTGGAACCTGGTGTGGGCTAGAAGCGATAAGAATCACTAAGTGGAGTTCTTAGAGGATTGCCTGTTGTGCCGTCTCTGGAGAAAGTTGTTCTTCATCTCTTGTGGGTTTCAAGAGAGGTGTTTTATTTACTTTATATTTTCAATTGTTATCTGTTTGTAACAACTTTGATTATAGTGACAGCGTTAATCCTCTGTTTGAGTGATTAGCAACTAGACGTAGGGTCTTTTGATCCGAACCAGTATAAATCTCCTGTGTAAGACTCTATCTCTATTCTATTTACGTTTACACAGTATTTTAATTGGTAAAATTTGGGGAAAATTTTTAAAACCTAATTTTTGTTAAGAAACCAATTCACCCCCCTCTTGGATTCTGTCCGACCACGCGAAGATTCCGCTGTGCAATTCTAACAAGTGGTATCAGAGCTGGCTTTGATAGTCATTCAAACTTTTCAAAAATGGCCGGACAAAATCAAACTTTTGTCGAAGGTGCGTCTATCAACAGACCCCCACTTTTTGTGGGTCAAAATTATCCTTTCTGGAAAGTAAGAATGCAAATCTTTTTAGAGTCTGTTGATAGAGGCATTTGGGATGCTATTTTAAACGGTCCCTATATTCCTAAAGTTACTGAGAACGGTTTAGACGTTCCTAAACCTTTTTCTAGATGGACAACAAAGGAAAATAGAAAAGCACAATTTGACGTTAGGGCTAGAAATATTATTTCATCTGCTTTAACCCTTGACGAGTTTTACAGGATCTCTGTTTGTAAAAGTGCTCAAGAGATGTGGGAAATGCTAAGAGTGACCCACGAAGGTACCGATGACGTTAAGAGAGCACGGAAAAATTCCCTAATCCAAGAATACGAGATGTTCCGGAAGCAACAAGGCGAAATGATATTTGACGTTCAAAAGCGTTTCACTCATATTGTGAACCATCTCACCAGATTAGGTAAAATCTTTGACGTTGATGAATTGAATGTTAAAATCTTAAAATCTTTGGATAGGAAATGGCAACCTAAGGTGACGGCCATCTCGGAGTCACAAAACCTTACCACAATGTCTATGGCGGCACTCTTTGGAAAACTAAGAGAGCATGAGCTTGAGCTAGGAAGGCTAAATGAAGAGGAAGGACAATATCAAAAGAAGAACTTAGCCTTCAAAACCGAAATTTCCAAAGGTAAAAATAAAAAGGAAGAAGAAGACTCGGAGAAATAAGAAGAAGAATTGAGTCTTATGATAAAGAAGTTCACCAAATTCATGAAAGCCAAAGGAAGGCATCCATTCAAAGGTAAGGGAAAGGTAAGAGAAAGTACTTCCGTAAATATAAAATGTTATGGTTGTGGTGAAGCAGGACATATGAAGATCGAATGTCCAAACAAGAAAAATGAAGAAATCAAAGGCAAAAAGTTCTTCAAGAAGAAAGCCTATATTGCTTGGGACAACAGTGATTCAAGTTCGGAATCAAGTGACTCGGAAGTTGAAGCCAATATTTGCTTAATGGCAAATGACAACATATCTTCCGACTTTGAGGTAAGTGATTCCGACTCATCCTCAAGTGATGATGAAAATAACTATGATGAACTGCAAAATGCATATAATGAATTGTTTAGTGCCTTTAAGGACTTGAAAAATGAATATAAAGTTGTGAAGAAGAGTTTAAGTAGATCCGAAAAGGAAGTTGACTAATTAAAAACGAAAATCACATGTTTAGAGGAAAAGGAGTCCTTAGCAACGAAAATTGTATGTTTAGATGAGAATGATGATAAGAACTTAGCATGTGCATCTTGTAAAGAGTATGAATATGACATAGATATCCTTAACCATTTGCTAGATAAAGCCGAAAAGGAGATAAGTGATTTTAAGAAGGATAAAATGGTTTTAGCTCAAAATAGTGTAAATCATCAAGTTCCTTTGAAAAAGCCTAAAAAGAAAAATAAAAGAATATGGGTAGAAAAAGGAACTAGAGCATCTATTGTTAGAAATGCATCTTATTCTAAAGCTACATCTAAAGCATGTTTTTACTGTATGAAACAAGGTCACACTTCAAATAAATGTAAAATAAAATATTTTGGTGTTCCTAAAGGTAAATACATTTGGGTTCCTATTGTTAAATAATTTGTTTGTCTCTAACCCCAAGGACCCAAAAGTTATGGGGACCTAAGTTTACTATGTTCTTGTTTTGTAGGAAACTTCCAAATCAAAGAAGTCTATGTGGTATCTTGATAGCGGATGCTCAAAGCATATGACCGGTGATAAAACGAAATTTGTGAGTTTCAAAGCTAAAGAACAAGGATATGTAACTTATGGGGATAACAACAAAGGGAAAATACTTGGAATTGGAAATAGAGGTGGTGCAAACACATTGGAGATTAGGGATGTGCTTCTTGTTGATGGACTAAAGCATAATCTCCTTAGCATAAGTCAACTATGTGACAAAGGATTTAAGGTAATCTTTGAAAGTAAATTTTGCACCATACATTTGATAGATTCTGAAAATGTAGCATTAAAAGGCATTAGGCATAATAACATATACGTAATTGATTTGGATTGTTTACATGATTCTAGTATAACATGCTTAGTTGCTAAGGAAGAGAACCCTTGGTTATGGCATAAGAGAGCAGCTCATATAAATATGCATCATTTGAATAAATTGATATCAAAAGACTTACTTGTTGGCTTGCCTAAGTTAAAATTTGAAAAAGATAGGTTATGTGATGCATGTCAAAAAGGTAAACAAGTAAAATCATCATTTAAATCAAAGAATGTTATTTCCACTTCAAAACCCCTAGAATTATTACATTTAGATTTATTTGGACCTTCTAGGATAAAAAGCTTTGGTGGAAATTATTATGGTCTTGTGATTGTTGATGATTACTCTAGATATACTTGGACATTTTTTCTAACAATGAAAAGTGAAGCTTTTAAAGTCTTTAGAAAGTTTGCAAAGCAAATACAAAATGAGAAAGACTTAAGAATTAAAGTTTTAAGAAGTGACCATGGTGGTGAGTTTCAAAATGAAAAGTTTGAAAATTATTGTGAAGAAAATGGAATATTACATAACTTTTCTGCTCCTAGGACTCCCCAACAAAATGGTGTAGTTGAAAGGAAAAATAGGTCACTAGAGGAACTTGCTAGAACAATGTTAAATGAATCAAATGTTCCTAAATATTTTTGGGCTGATGCGGTTAGTAGTGCTTGTTATGTTTTAAATAGAATGCTCATTAGGTCAATTATAAAATCAACTCCCTATGAATTATTAATTGGTAGAAAGCCTAATGTTGCTCATTTGAAAATATTTGGATGTAAGTGCTTTGTGTTAAATAATGGAAAGGACAACTTAGGAAAATTTGACTCAAAAGCCGATGAGGGCATTTTCTTAGGTTATTCATTAACTAGCAAGGCTTACAGGGTGTTTAATAGAAGAACCTTAAATATTGAAGAATCTATTGATGTTACTTTTGATGAAATTGTAGACCTTGGGGGAAATCCTCTTGAGTCCAATAAAGAACTTGCAGGTGATGATGAGTATATAAGAGAGGCTCTTGATGAATTGTATTTAGAAGAAAATGAGCCTTCTCAAACGCCTAAATTAGCAAAAGAATGGCAATCACCTAGAGGACTCTCAATGGACAATATCATTGGTGATATCTCAAAAGGGGTAAGAACTAGAAATATGACAAATTTATGCATGTCTGTAGCTTTTGTGTCACAGATAGAACCCAAAATTGTTGAGGAAGCGCTTAAAGATGACCAATGGTGCATAGCCATGCAAGAGGAACTTAACCAATTTGAAAGGAATCAAGTCTGGGAATTAATCCCAAGAGAAGAATCACATCAAGTAATTGGAACTAAATGGGTATTTAGAAATAAACTTGATGAAGATGGAAACATAACAAAGAATAAAGCCAGACTTGTTGCCAATGGCTACTGTCAGGAGGAAGGTATAGATTATGATGAAACTTTTGCTCCTGTTGCCAGGTTAGAGGCTATACGCCTACTTCTTGCTTATGCATCTTTGATGAAATTTAAATTATATCAAATGGATGTTAAAAGTGCATTTTTGAATGGTTTTATTAAAGAAGAAGTTTATGTGGAGCAACCCCCTGGATTTGAAGATTTTAGTTATCCTAATCATATTTTTAAATTAAAGAAAGCATTATATGTGTTAAAACAAGCTCCTAGGTCTTAGTATGAAAGGATAAGTAGTTTCCTAACTTCAAATGATTTTTCAAGAGGAAAAATTGATTCTACGTTGTTTATAAAGAAAGTAAAAGAACATATCTTATTGGTCCAGGTATATATTAATGATATTATTTTTGGATCAACTGATAATTCTTTGTGTGTAGAATTTGCTAAGATAATGCAGGGAGAGTTTGAAATGTCTATGATGGGGGAATTAACATTCTTTCTTGGACTTCAAATAAAGCAACTTAAAGATGGTATCTTTGTCTCTCAAACAAAATACTGCAAAGAGATACTCAAAAAGTTTGGAATGGACACCTCAAAGGAAGCTAACACACCCATGGGAACTTCATGCTATTTAGACAAGGATGATTCAGGTTTGGAAATTAATCAATCTATGTATAGAGGTATGATAGGTTCACTGTTATACTTAACTGTAAGTAGACCTGATATTATGCATTATGTCTGTGTGTGCTAGATTTCAAGCTTGTCCAAAAGAATCTCACTTAACTGCAGTAAAACATATTTTTAAATACTTAAAAGGAACTACTAGTTTTGGTTTATGGTATCCATCTGATGCTTGTACTAGTTTAATAGGATAGTCTGATGCTGATTATGGTGGATGCAAAATTGATAGAAAGAGTACTAGTGGGACATGTCATTTGTTAGGTTCATCTTTAGTTTCTTGGCATTCTAAGAAACAGGCATGTGTTGCTTTATCCACCACTGAAGTTGAATATATTGCAGCTGGTAATTGTTGTGCTCATATTTTGTGGATGAAACAACAGCTAGAAGATTATAGTATATTTCTAAATGACATACCTTTGATGTGTGATAATACGAGTGCAAACAATCTTACTAAGAATCCAGTAATGCACTCTAGAACTAAGCATATAGAAATTAGACATCATTTTTTGAGAGATCATATAAGCAAAGGAAACTGTAAAATTGAGTATGTTGATACAAAGCATCAATTAGCAGATATTTTTACTAAGCCTCTACCCAAGGATAGATTCTATGATCTTAGAAGAGACTTAGGGATATTAGAAATAGCTTAAATTCTGCTTAATTAGACAGTTTTTGGATGGTTGTAATGTTATAATTCATTATGTAGGATGTTAATAGGTTATCATGTGTATAAACCTCAAAAATTTGATGTACTCTCTGGAATAATCAATTATTTGGAGTTATAATCGATTATTTGCACCCAAAACATGACATTTCTCTCTGGATTAATCGATTAACTCGCCAGATAATCAATTAAACTCAGTGTTAATCGATTAACAGCTTGAATTAATCGATTAAATGGGTATGGTACTGGTTTATTCGATTATTCAAGATTTAATCGATTAAACCTGGCAAGTTTTGGTTCCTAGCCGTTGCCAACGGCTCTTTTGACCCTTATTCACTCCCATATGACCGTTGGAGATGCTTGGTTATAAATAGGGACCTTGATGAGTCATTATATTCCCGTATTTTCTTCCCTTTCTAAACTTATTTTAATTAGTGTTTTGGGCTTAACTTTCTATTATTAGTGAATTTTTATTAATTGGGCTTCATTGGGCCAATAATTAGATTTTCATTAATTTAAATCTATTTGATCTAATTTTTTCTCATTATTAATTTTAGGACAGTTAAAGCAATTTTGGGCCTAGAAGATTGGGCTAGATGCCATTTTACAGTTTAAAGCAATTTTGGGCTTGGAAAATTGGGTCAAATGTCATATTTTATTCTATACGGGTACTAACATTGGTTCACTGTTTTATTTATCATTGTAGACCCCTAATTTTGCCCGGCCTCTCAAATAAAGATAAAGGAAACAAGATAAAGCTCGTCTAGCATTACAAATAAGAGCCAAGGAGACTTCCCATATGAAGATAAAGCTTCAATAGACACATATCGGCATCAATTGACGTCCAAAACAGGCAAGGAGAGCTTCCCGGAGTCCCGAAACGCGCGAAACTGGCCAGAACAGGTTGAGACGGCCGTCCCAGTTGGGACGGCCGTCCCAACCTGCCCCAGCCAGTTGGGACGCGCGTCCCAAAGTTGGGACGGCCGTCCCGAGCCCCAGTTATGTGGGACGGCCGTCCCGGGTTCCCAGGGGGTCCCAGCCTGTGTAATTTTGCCATTTGGGACGGCTGTCCCAGTCCAGACGGCCGTCCCACCCCAGACGGTCGTCCCAAAGTGCGCCAGCTGCGAAAAACTATAAATAGGAGGCTCATTTGCCACTTTTTCACACCACAGACACTCCAGAGAGCTCTGAAACACTTTAGAGCACTTGTCTACTTCTCTCCCTCTCTCGAATGATCTTTCCGATTGCCTTAAAAAGGTAACAATCGGTTAAGGAATTATATTCCGGCATTTGATTCTTCTTTAAATTTTTAGTGGAGTCGATCTTGTATTGGTGAGGAGAGACGAGTGTAGAGAGAGGGGTTGCCAAAACGCATCCTCACGGTTCGAGATTCTCAATATAAAGCTTGCTACGGAGGTTCTTTTCAATTCCCTTCTCTTTTATTGTTTTATTTATTGTTTTATTGTTTTATTTAGATTTATTATGTCATGTAGAATAGAATCATGTAGATAGTCATTTTAATATCTCCTTTATTGCTTTATTTAGCTTTATTTATATAAAATTATGTAGATAGTCATTTCAATATTATGCAATAAAATAGGGTAACCGCGTAATTTCTCAAAGTCTTTTCTTTAAACGAATTAATCTGTCATAGGGAACCCGAAAGGGGCGTTGTGGGGTGCTAACACCTTCCCCACACGTAACTAACTCTCTTACCCAACTCTGGTTATAACGGCCAAGTTGTTTATCTTATAAAATCAACGCCTTTCTTTCTTTTTTCCTTTTCCAATGTTTCTGGTCAAAATATTGGTGGTGACTCCATAAGAACCCTTTTTCGAAAATCTATATATTTTAAAACAAATACGCGAGTCTAAACCATCTTTTCGCGACCGCTCGCATGAACGTTTCGAGACGTCCCCAGGACGTCGGATGGGACGGCGGCGACAATCATTTTTTCTACAGATCTCCAAAAATCATTATTTTCAAATCATTATAAACTAGACACATTCAGCTTTCCATAGGATCCAAAATCATTCAATTCGGAGATAAATTGGATTTTACATAAATTATCCAACACGGGTCAAGGGCACCAAGGCGGCCCAATGGAAATGCTTCAGTAATTTAAGTCTCCTAAATTCATTAGACCTCCAAAAATAGTATCAATGGTGGCGTTTTAAAGCTAACTCAAAAGGCTTTCAAAGGATACCAAAATCGCTTAATTTGGATAAGTATCGAAAATACTGCACGTGTTTGAAGTTCACGGACCTTCACTAAAGCCAACTTATGATGTGTTTCATGGACCAGTTGAGCCCAAACCTCAATAAAGATTAGGGTTAGGGTTATTTATATAAGAGAGGCACATCACACATGGGAAGATACACATCACACAAGGACTACGCAGCCACCACACTTCCACCTTTCATCTTCTGCAATTTATATTCAAGTTTGTTTACTCTTCTGTCATTATTTTTAAATTCTTGTTTCGATTTTAATTATGTTTCTTCTATTGCATTTTCAACTTTCCATGGATAGCTAAATATTTGTATTGATTTTCTGAGAAGAATGCAAGTAGATCTTTGAGGTTTTGTTCTTCAATTTCATATTGTTTGTTCTCTTAACTCTTCATCTTCTAATCTCAGTATTGAATTATAATCTGTTTATGCTTAATAAACCGAAACTTATATCACAGTTTCCTTAATTCTGTGTTAGATATGAGATTATGTGATGTATGCAATGCTTAATTGTATAAGGATAATTTGGGGTTAATCTTCGCTTAGTTGGTTAATTTCATGTTGGAATAAGGGTTAAGGAAAATTTGGGATTAATCTTCGCTTAGTTGGTTAATTTCATATTGGAACAAGTGTTAAAGCTAATTTGAGATTAATCTTCGCTTAGTTGATTAATTTTGGATTAGAATATAATTTGGGATTTATCTTCGCTTAGTTGGTTAATTTCAAATTAATTTCATAATCTAGGATAAGTGACACTGCATTAGAATCAGAAAATCAATTGCATTTTAATCTGTTTTTAATCCGCATTTTTATAATTTGCTTTTGTTCTGTTTCACCTAATATTTTAATTTTGAAAAACTCCCCTTTTAATTTTTTGTTACTAAAAATTGATAAGCTTTGATAGAAATTTGTGGTCTTTGGGAGACGACCTAGGAAAGCTTCCTAGTACTACATTTATCTGTTTTAATTATTTGACCGAGTACGACATCGATCAGACCTCCATTTCACTTCTACTCACTTCTATCTCTTGAATTCAAGCTTTCTTGCCTCATTCTATCAATCTTGCCTTCTTCTAACTTAACTTGTCCTCCTAAATCTTCTTGTTACTCTTCTAATCCTACAATGGCCTCATCTTCTCGTGCTAAAATTCCCACCAGAAGAAGATCTGCACCCTCATCTCATCCCCGTCCTAATTCTGTAGAAGGATGGATCTCTGATGTTGAAGGCCGACAAGAATTGCTGTCTTATTGGAAGGAGCATGGTATTATTTCTCCTAAATTCCTTATTGGTGATCAGTTCATCAATAGGGGATTCAACTTTCCTAATCTCCTTGAAATTCAAGGAGTTCTCCCTTTCATCCAAATGCAAGGTACGTATTATCCTGACTTAGTTAGGGTATTTTACTCTAGGTTCAAATTCAGAGATCAAATAGCTACCTCTCGTGTAAAGGGGGTAACAATTATTCTTCATGATGATATTTGGGAAAACGTTGCCCATTTTCCTATAAGAGAAGATGCTATTAACGTGTTTGGTGAGTTAGATGATTTTGACAAGATCATGGCTTACTGTTCTTTTCTGCGAAACCCTTCCATGGAGATTGGGCGTCTCCTTCTAGCTGGACCTTTGAAGAAGGAGGAACGCATGATTTTGCATTTACTTGTCTGGATCCTATGTCCCCGAGCTACAAATCATGTTCAATGTTCTTCAATCGATCTTCATATTATTCATGCCATAATGAATAATGAACCTTTAGATTGGGGTATTCTTGTCACCATGACTATGTTAAAAGCCAAACGCAATCCCACCTTCAAAATTCCATATGCCCTCCTTGTCTCTCGCATTCTTGAATACAAAGGAGTAAATGTCGAAGGTGAACAAACAGTACGAACGAATAACTTAAACCGCATGCTAGACAGCACATTAACCCAACTCCAAATGGTGCGTGTCAACAATATTTATGTTCACAAGGATGACGTTTCAAATGAAGGTGACGATAATGAAGATTCTGATGAAGATATGCCTCCTGCTGCTGATTTTCCTTCTGATCAGATCCAAAGTGTTGGAACTTCCTCTGCTCATCATGAAACCCATCAATCTATGGAAGACATGTTATCTTATATGAATTAGAGGATGTAGGCATTCTTCACTCTTTCTGGAGTACGACATGAGGAAATAATTTGTCGTATATCTGATGTAGATGATAAAGTGTGTCATTTAGAAAATAAATTTGATGCACATTTTCATAGTGATAGTGAAGTATTTTAAATTTGTTTTTATTTTCTTTTGTGTTGTAATGTATTTTCATTTCTGAAATAAAATGTGGTGTTCTTTTAATGCTTTGATTGAGGGGGAGTTATCTCCAAGTTATGCACATTTTGAGGGGGAGCTCTTATGATTGTTATAAAAGGAGCTTTCAATTTTTTATTATAATCAAGATAGGGGGAGAAATATTTAAAGCCTCTTATGATTGAATTTAAATATTATCTGGTATGTTTAATGTGTTTGTTAGTGTGACAGATAAAACAGGTTATTACAAGTGTCGCCGCCGTCTCAAAAGAGAAGGTCGGTCGGAGCGACGCGATGGTTTTTCGACCCTTTTGATTTTCGCGTTTTTTATGGGTGGTTACAACGCCTTTAGGTTGTCCGATAACCGGGCTAACCTAGGGGCGAGGTTTTCGAAAGGTGTCCTTGGGTTGTCCGATAACCGGGCTAACCCAAGGACTTATTTATTTTGGGTTCTATGGAGTTGCCACCGATGTTTTTACCGGAAACATCGGAAAAGGTTTTTAAAAGGCGTTGGTTTTCAAAAACCAACTTTGGTCATTAGAACCAGAGTTGGGTAAGGGAGTTAGTTACGTGTAAAGGGAGTATTAGTCCCTTTACGACACCCCTTTCGGGTTCCCTATGATAGGCCAGCTTTTATTGTTAATAAATAAACCGGAAAATATACTTTTGCCCTTTTATTATGCGGATTTTAAAGTGATGACTACATGGCCCTAATCTATTGCATAATTAAAATTAAAGCGTTAAAAGTAGAAATTAAACCTCCGAAGCAAGCTTTTTATATTTCTCTTGAAAAAGAGGGTGCTTTTTGGCAGCCCTTCACTCTATAAGACGTCGGAAACTCTTCTAGACGCCGAAAAATGCTCTCAAATACACTCAGAAACTCCGGAAATGCGTCGGAGGGATTCTAGAGAGAATTTTTTAGAGAGAAGGCAGAGCTAATGCTTGAGGTGTGTGGAAATGAGGGGGGGGAGGCCCCTATTTATAGGTTTTCGCGCCTGACAGTGGCGAGACCGCTATTCTCGTCTGACAGGGTCGAGACCGTCGTCTCGTCCTGCGCGGATGGCGAGACCGCCGTCTCGCCATTCGCAGGTGGCGAGACCGCCGTCTCATCAAACGAGACAGCAGTCTCGCCACTTGCCTGAGGCGAGACGGCGGTCTCGATTTTGAGACGGCGGTCTCGTCCCAAAGAGGCGAGAAAACTTATTTTCGTACGAAAAATCCTTCCTATCCTAGTATGGGGGCCTAATAGTCTCTCCTAGTGGCTTTTTAGGCTTCATCCATCTTCGAATAGGAGGTCTTCTACTCTTTATTTGGAGGCCGGGCAAGATTTGGGGTCTACAGCTGCCCCCCCTTTACCTGACTAGTCAGCTGTTGGCCTGTTGTGCCAGACAGATTGACAGGAAGGTAAAGGAGTTGACCCTCGTGCCCGGTTGCCCTTCAGATGTTCTGTCTTGCGGCGGGTGATCCTCTGGGGAAATGTTGTGCGCTTCTGGGATGCTTCTTCTGACGGTAGCTGACCCCTTCGGCTGATGAGTACGAACCCTCATCTGGTTTGACGAGTATGAACCCTCGCCCGGTAAGCCCCCTTTTGTAAGGCCTGATGAGTATACACCCCCATCTGGTGTTTGACGAGTATGAACCCCCGTCTGGTAAGCCCCCTTTTGTAAGGCCTGATGAGTACACACCCCCATCTGGTGTTAAGCCTTCGGATGCTCCATCTTGCGGTGAGTCGATCCTCTGGCCGTGGTGGCGGCTTACTGCTCTAGCTCATGCGCTGATGTGAAACCTTGGGATGCTCCTTTGACGCGGTAGCTGACCCCTTGGCTGACGAGTATGAACCCTCGTCTGGTTAGGTGCCTCCGGATGCCCCTTCTTGCGGTAGCTGATCCTTTGGCTATGGTGGTGACTTACTGCTCTAGCTCATGCGCCGATGTGAAACCTTGGGATGCTCCTTTGACGCGGTAGCTGACCCCTTGGCTGACGAGTATGAACCCTCGTCTGGTTAGGTGCCTCTGGATGCCCCTTCTTGCGGTAGCTGATCCTTTGGCTATGGTGGCGACTTACTGCTCTAGCTAATGCGCCGATCAGACACTCCTTGGGCAGTGATGTCTGTTGTCGGTAGATGCTCTTGGACCTCTTTGAATGGTCATCCGGGTTGTACCGAGGATTTTGTGTTTCATCCAGCTTTGTTGGTTGCTGGGGATTTTTGTTTTTGACTTTTGGTGGCGATCATCCGATCCTTGCTGGCTGGTCGGATGGGTCTTTAGTTTTGTTTGACTCCTGCTTTGACAGTCGAAATTTTGTTGGTTGAGGTGATGGCTTAATCCTGCCTTTTTTCTCGCGGTTTTATCTCTTTTTTCTCGCGATTTAGGATTTTTGGCTTTTCTTATTGAGCGTATGCCTTTTTCCTTTTTAAGCTTTTTTCTCGTTACGCTAGCTTTTGCAAAGGGCGGCAAAGAGATGCATAAAATTTTATTTATGGGAAAATTTTATTACAACCACTTTTTGTTCAGGCAAGTATCGTCCCTAAGGGCTATCTTCTGGAGATGATCCGCGGGCGAATTGCTGGTAGACGTGATATCGGAAGTCCGCTTGCTCTCAGACTTTGTCGCGGTATTCTTGCTGGAATATCGTCCATTCCTGCCGCATCACCTGCTGATGCTGGTACATCTCCTCTTGCCGGGTATGGTAGGTCTCTTGCCGCAACGTCATTTGGTTGAGCTGTCGGCGCAAATCGTTCACGTTGCGGTTCATACCGGCGAAATCGTCCGTGTACGAGATATCCTGCATTGCCACCAACCCCTGGAGATCTAGTGTGAAATCCAGTGTAGGATGGAGGGCCAGCTGGGTCCCTCTGTGGATCAGCATTCCCATGCTGACCAAGATTGACCCACCGATGGATTCGGGTTGCAGGTTGTGGGCTAGCTCTTCCCGGCCAGGGCACCCCCATCTTTCTGCTAGGGGAGTGATGAGGGGAGCCACAAGAACGGCCCTCGCTGATCTGTTCCCGAAGTCCTTGAGGGCTCTCAGGAAGAAGTAGCCGGGGTTGCAGCGCCGCTTCTGGCTCATGCAATAAAGTACGAAGAGGTCAGGGAGGGAGACCTTGCCCTGAATCTCTTTTCTCCCATGGATGGTTCCTGCCAGTAGCTTGTGGCAGATGCGAAGTGCTGGGGGCAGCGCGGAGCCCCTCATCAGCGTGGGCAGCGTGGTGGCTCCCGTGAGCTCGTTCCACATCTCGGCGGCAGTGAGGTTGGTGGGCCGGGAGCAGATGGCCTCCCGGTATTCCTGGGTCAATGTGTCCTCGGGCCGGACGAACCCAATGGCCATGTTGGACTCGTCGAGGGTGGTGTCCTGGTAACTTCCACCCATGAAGTAGGTCACCATCTTAGTGAGCGGCAGGCCCGGGACCGTGGAGGGGACCTCAGAGTAGGAGACCGAGGCCAAGAATTCTAGTACCGCCTGTGGGTACACATGTGTGGGTGGTGGCTGCAGCAGAAAACCCCACCCGACGCTGTCAATTTGGGCCCAGACGTCGTCCTCCCATTCAAATTCTGCTAGGAGGCTGAAGTCCAGCTTCAGCATCGGGTGCCACGCATAGGTCTGGATGTTGTCAAGGCGGGCCTGGTGCTGCGGTGATAGCTGTGAAGGTTCTTGGGGTGGCGGTGCTGCAGAACTGCTGGCACCAGCGGTGCTCCTTCTCTTTCTAGAAGCGCTTCTGCCAAACATTTTGACTATGGGGTGCTTGGGAGAGCAAAAGTTGAGAAAGGGAGGTTCTGGAGGCAAGGAGAGTTGTGAGAAACCCCCCAAGCGCGCCCCCTATTTATAGGATTTTTTTCCAATTCGAGATCGCCGTCTGGGAAGGCGAGACGGCGGTCTCGTGCCTCCTCCAAATCGAGACGGCGGTCCGGTCCATCAAGACGGCGGTCTCGACGTTGGGCTTAATGAGATGGCGGTCTCGTCGAGCGAGACGGCGGTCTCGTTTTCGCCTGAGTCGAGACGGCGGTCTGGTGGGTCGAGACGGCGTTCTCGTCTTGGAGGGTAACCGAGACGGCGGTCTGGGATAACCAGACGGCGGTCTCGATTTATGGAAGGTTTTTTTTTTTTTTTTGAAAAGAAAATAGGACCTGGTTCAAAAACATTTTATGCATGCAATGTTTTTATGTTTTGATGTCCTATAATGCCTATTTTGATGAAGCTTTCAGAAGGATTTAACCAACGTGTCTCGTTGCGCTAAGTACCTCCTGACTTGCTGCGTTTACTTTTGGCTGTACCATACCGGACTTCTTGTGACCGAAGGGTAATTTCTTTCTTTCTCTATTTTCTCTTTTTCTTCTTTTTCTTTTGTAGAGCACCTTTTGTCACGTAGTGTCCCTCTTTTTTTGCTTTAGAGATTTCAATCCTCTTGTTGACTATACGCCTCCATATTCCCAAATTAATTATTAGAATATTGTCGTGAGGGTCAAGAGAAAAGAAGTAAAAGGGTAAAAATCAATGGTTTGTGTTTTAGAGGGTTGATTTTTATTGATAAAAGGGTTCTGTAAGAATGGCTGGTTAAGGTTAAGCCTGGGTGTTTAGGCTTTGTCTAAGCAAACATTCCTCCTTTCTTTTTGTATTTCTCTTTGGTTTTATTTCCATTGCTTTTTAAATGGCTAGCTGATTTCCCTAGATCGCCCTTTGGGTTTTCGAACTAGGATACTGTGTGTTGGCCCTAACTTTTGTCTAGGTTCCTTCTTTTGTAAAATTTTTGGAGAAATCCTAGCGGACCTTATTTGTAACCCTAACTTTTGCCTAGGCTACCCTTTATTGTTGTTCGGGTATCCTACCGGGTCGACCCTATCTTTTGCGTAGCCCCCTTAGTGGGTTTCCTACCAGGTAATTTGCCCTTTTCTTTGGCCTTTGGCTTCTCTGGGCTTTTTCTCTCTTTTTTGTTTTGGATTTATTTTTTTTCACAGTATTGGCGAAGCATGACTTTCTTTATGGGTGACGTGAAGCCTTATTCTTATGTGCTTCTGATCAACTAGCTTGATGGCAATAGCAATGGTAAATGTTGATTATTTGGAAGCGCTTTTTACTCTGCTTCTTTTTTATGATTACTTAGACAGGGTTATTCACGTGGTCTAGTCAGAAGTAGAAAGAAGAGAAGCAGATAGAAAGAATCATTCTTTATTAATTAATAAGGGAATATGTGCCCTAAAATGCCCGGGGGTCGGGCTCGCCCCGGGGGATAATCTCTAACAATCATGGGGTTTACATCCCTTAAACAAAGAAAAAGATTTCCTAATGACTAGAGTGGCTCTTGACGCTTGCACCCCTCCACTTCGGAAAATTTGCTTGAGTGTGCGGAGGGGAGACTTCCCTTTTCTCCTTTCTGCTCGGCCCTTAGTAGGGTCATATCCTAGGCCATACTTACAAGGATTGTCTTTGAATTCTGGGGTTCCCTCATGCCTTGGGAATCTGCCCCCAGTCCTTGGCCAAGATGGTAATCGTGCTTCAACATCATGCGGGCTACCTTTGTGCTTCTGGGAAGTCGCTCTATGCTGGCAATTTCGAGCGCTTGAAAAGATGTTTCAAGGGCCTCTTCGGCCGCATCCACATAAGGTTGGGCGGACGGTCCACTGATCAGGATATCGTCTTCTGCTTGGACCGTGACCAGTTTGTCGCCCACTATGAACTTGACTTTCTGGTGGAGCGTTGAAGGTACTGCCTTAGCGTCATGAATCCAAGGCCTGCCAAGGAGACAGCTATATGCTGGAGTAATATCCATTATATGGAAATCGACGTCGAAGATAGTGGGTCCGACTTGGATTGGCAAATTAACTTCCCCCACTACTTCTCGTTTAGATCCGTCGAAGGCTCGAACGATGGTGCTGCTTGGGCGCAGACGGGTTCCTTGGATAGTCAACTTGTCCAGTGTGCACTTGGGCATCACGTTCAGGGATGACCCATTATCCACAAGAACTTTGGCGATGAGGTACTCCTTGCACTTGACTGAGATGTGCAAGGGCTTGTTATGGTTTGACCCCTCTAGGGGGAGTTCTTCCTCTGTGAAGGTGAGGTGATCGTTTGCCGTGATGTGACCGACGATCCTCTCAACCTTTTCTTGGGATATTGTGTGAGGTACATGCGCCTCGCTCAAGACCTTCAGCAGGGCGTTTCTGTGTGGTTCCGAGCTCATTATCAAAGATAGCAACGTGATCTTTGCAAGTGTTCGGTTGAGCTGGTCTATAATGGAATACTCACTCTGCCTTATAAACTGGAGTAATTCCTCTGTCTCCTTCTTGGATTCTTTATTTTCTTTTTCTTCTTCGGTCTTTTTATTTTTTCCTTTATTCTGGAGGGCATCTTCTTGTGTGTCCTTGGGGGAGTAGATTCTTCCACTTCTAGTTGTGCCCCCAATGCCGGCTATGTTCGTTATTTCTTCTTTTATCGGTGAAGATTCCCCATACCTCCACGGTACAGCTTTATTTGACTCGTAGGGGAAAGGACGTGGCATAAATAGTCGCACTGGTGTCCTTGCCCCCTCTTCTTTACTCTTGAGGACCAACGGCCGAGGCTTATTTTCCTCTTGCGATGATTCGACCGTTGGGGTGAGCTTTATTAGGAGTGGCTTTCTCTCCATTCTTCTGAGTTGGAAGACGTGTTAGTTAATCCTCCCTTTTTATTATCTTTATTTATTAAGCGTGAAGGAGGGGAAATTTAAAATATGCAAATGAATGTTCATGCATGCAAGTAGACAGTCTTTGAACAAAAAGAATTTTATTTATTCAACAGAAAAGGTGTACATTCCCCTATTCTATACTGCGAAGCAACTTTTGGCAAAAGCGGAAAACTTTAAAGAAACCCACAGGAGGGTCTTGATTCCTCTCGTAGTTCCCTTTCAGCTTTCCTGACATGACGAGCAAGTGCTTCGCTTTGCTTGCGGACCGCCCGGCTCATATCTTCACTGTATTGTTGAGCCTCTTTGATCTTCGCCTCTTGATGAACGACCAAGGCTTGTAGTTCATCGAGCTTTTCAACGGCTCGGTCTTTCTCTTGAAGTACTTGGCTATACTGAGCTAGCCCTTCTTTTTCTTTGTGGCGTAGCTCAGAGAGACTTTTGGTGAGTCTCTTGTTGGCCTCTCGCTCTTGGCGGATGTCTAACCGAGCCTTGAGGAGCCCTTCCGACAACTCCTTGATCGTTTGAGCCTGCTTAGCTGATTCGGCCTCAAGGTGTGCCGTTTTGGCGGTTATCTCTTGCAGTTGGCTATCCGAACTAGTTCTGGCAGTTTTGGATGTTCGGATAGCTTGTTCGTTAGCGTCGGCACATTGGTCCTTGAGGCGCTCTATTTCATGATCCTTTTTCTTGCCTTGCCTTCGCAGACCATCAATCGTGAGGATAGATTCTTGCTCTTTTTCCTCAAGGGCCCTCATCTGGGCTCCCATGATCTCTATCCTCTGGGTCAAGGCGTCGATTTGAGTTTGCAGCCCTTCATTTCTGGCGCTCATAGTGGGTGTGGTGGATGATTGAACCACTCCTCTTCTATTTCTCCATGCCTCATAGTCACTGGTGACAGCCACCCGAGCTTTTCCTAGCTCTCTGTCTCCCATGTAGACTAGCCTCTCCCATGCTTTTCTCACAGCTAGTGAGTTGGCGATGGTGCATGGGTCTCCAAAGAAGCACAGTCCTCCGAGATCCCCTCGGGAAATGGTAGTTTGGGTCCTCATGAGCTGTCTCATAGCTACTTTAGGTGAGTAAGCTATGCAGCCCCTGAGTCCTATCAAGGGTACACTCAGATAGTCCCCACATCTGATGAGAACTGGGTCGGGTCAGAACCAAGGACAGACCCAGGATATACTGTTGGCGTCCTTGCGTTCCCACTAATCCCTCCATTCTGAGGTCAGACGACGCTGGAGGGGGATCTTGGAGAAACTTCTCAAAGGGTCGGGGAATATCCCCATGTGACTGGAGGCGTACAGGTGAGTGGCGCTCCACACAAATAGCAATGAAGAGCAGCAACGGAGTATTTTGCCCTACTTCTGGTGACAAAATTCCACCGAGAGCAGGGTGTCGGCAAGAATAGCAGGCAGGGGACTTTTCGAATTCACGTCCCAGGCGAAGAAGGCGTCCATGACGGCCTGATCTATTGTGTCGAAATGGAAGGGGAACAAGACTGTTCCAAAAATTATGAGTGCCAGGGTTTTGTTAAAGGCAACCCACTATGTCCGTTCAGCCCAGGTAGGACAGGTGGTCTTCTAACATCGTTACTTTCCAACCCCGGGTGTTCCCCTTCTTTATCCGGTACTCTGCGGTAATGGCAACTCGAATAAGGGCAACTGACCGGTGCTGCGCGGAGTATATGCTTCGTGGCGACGTGGACCCCTCGATTTGGGTCACCTCAACATGGTATCATACTCCTCTAGGGTGGGCACCAAGTCGAACCTGCGAAACTCGAAACATCGCAGATTTGGATTCCAGGAGTGGATCAGTGCCCTTAGGAACACCTGATCGACACATATCTTTAGGAGGTCTAAAATCCGTCCGTAGGATTTTTCGAAGTCTCGCAGACCTCCGATGGCATTATTGTGCTTAGCCACTCCAACCTCTCAGTATGGAAACGGGGAATGTCCACCTTCTTTGTTTGCCTACTTGTCCCCTCCATTTCTAAAATCAAAATGTATTTTTGATGAAATGGATGCTTATTTGAATGTATGTGAGTGTTTATTTTCTATTTATCATGTTTTTCTACATGATGTTTGCGTATTTTGATTTTGAAAGAATAAACTATCTATATGAATGTTTTATGAGTATAATTTTTTTGGACCAGGTCTTATTTACAGACTTTGGAAAAATGGATTTTATTTTTTATTTGTTTGTTTATTTTATAGCCTTTTATCTCTTCTGTCGGAATTGCGTGGCTACTTAGCTTACAAAGAACCTGAAACCAGGCTAGCTAAAAGGCAGACTGTCCGAGATAAAATGTGGCTTTATGTGAAAGAATATTTAACGTCCCTTATCTCTTCTGTCGGAACTGCGTGGCTACTTAGCTTACAAAGAACCTGAAACCAGGCTAGCTAAAAGGCAGACTGTCCGAGATAAGAGTGTTTATTTGTGAAAAATATATTTTGGTTTTTGTTGTTTGTTTGTTTGTTCATGCTATGCAACAGACAAATGCAACAAACATATGCACACACAATTCGATCATCCCCGAACAGGCGAGATTTCGTTTTTATCACGAGGTAGGGTTTTCCTGCAGAAAAGTGCATTGGCAAGGGTTGGTTCTAACTGTTCTCACCAGGCTAAGGCCCCCAAGGTGCCCCCATTATAGGGTCCCCACTCTCCAGCCGTCCGACCATGCTTAGCACTAAGGCCATAATCAGTCTTGTTGCCAAAAGAGGAAGGTTATCACCTTGAGTGGTGGTTTCCGATCACACTGGTGGGCTCAAGGCCCTCACTACAGCGAACCGTACCTGCCACCCACTCCCTATGGTTATCTCACTTGCCCCCGGGTATAGGGGGAACTGTAGTGTGCAAGGGATTGTGTACAGTTTGTATATCAATCAATTTGCGTAAGTATAAACAAACAACAGTTTATTAAAGCCAAACATTAAAACATGTTATAATACAAGTTAAGGGCAAAAGTGTTATTTTCTTGGTTTATTTATTATTTTAGCTGACCCATCACTAAATGGGATCAACTCTCGAGGCTTCCCCAGTGGAGTCGCCATCTGTCGCCGTCGTCTCAAAAAAGAAGGTCGGTCGGAGCGACGCGATGGTTTTTCGACCCTTTTGATTTTCGCGTTTTTTATGGGTGGTTACAACGCCTTTAGGTTGTCCGATAACCGGGCTAACCTAGGGGCGAGGTTTTCAAAAGGTGTCCTTGGATTGTCCGATAACCGGGCTAACCCAAGGACTTATTTATTTTGGGTTCTATGGAGTTGCCACCGATGTTTTTACCAGAAACATCGGAAAAGGTTTTTAAAAGGCGTTGGTTTTCAAAAACCAACTTTGGTCATTAGAACCAGAGTTGGGTAAGGGAGTTAGTTACGTGTAAAGAGAGTATTAGTCCCTTTACGACGCCCCTTTCGGGTTCCCTATGATAGGCCAGCTTTTATTGTTAATAAATAAACCGAAAAATATACTTTTGCCCTTTTTATTATGCGGATTTTAAAGTGATGACTACATGGCCCTAATCTATTGCATAATTAAAATTAAAGCGTTAAAAGTAGAGAGGACGAAATTAAACCTCCGAAGCAAGCTTTTTATATTTCTCTTGAAAAAGAGGGTGCTTTTTGGCAGCCCTTCACTCTACAAGACGTCGGAAACTCTTCTAGACGCCGAAAAATGCTCTCAAATACACTCAGAAACTCTGGCAATGCGTCGGAGGGATTCTAGAGAGAAGTTTTTAGAGAGAAGGCAGAGCTAATGCTTAAGGTGTGTGGAAATGAGGGGGGGGAGGCCCCTATTTATAGGTTTTCGCGCCTGAGAGTGGTGAGACCGCCGTTCTCGTCTGATAGGGTTGAGACCGACGTCTCGCCCAATGAGACCGCCGTCTCGCCCAACGAGACCGCCGTCTCGCCCAACGAGACCGCCGTCTCGTCCTGCGCGGATGGCGAGACCACCATCTCGCCAAACGAGACCGCTGACTCGCCATTCGCAGGTGGCGAGACCACCGTCTCATCAAACGAGACGGCGGTCTCGCCACTTGCCTGAGGCGAGACGGCAGTCTCGATTTCGAGATGGCGGTCTCGTCCCAAAGAGGCGAGGAAACTTATTTTCGTACGAAAAATCCTTCCTATCCTAGTATGGGGGCCTAATAGTCTCTCCTAGTGGCTTTTTAGGCTTCATCCATCTTCGAATAGGAGGTCTTCTACTCTTTATTTGGAGGCCGGGCAAGATTTGGGGTCTACAACAAGGCTTTAAAAGAAAATTTTGATCATCATCAAAAAGGGGGAGATTGTTGAACATACAAGGACTTGATGTTGAACTTTCATGGACATGAAGCTTGTTGATTTTGATGATGATTCAAGAACAAAGAACTTAGAGTGTTGAAGACTTGTATTGTTGTGTAATAACTCTGTTTTGATGAGTTTAAGTCTGTAATATTAGAGTTTAAGATAACCGGTACATAATCTACTCTTTAGAAGCTTCAAAAACTCATATTTATCAGTTAGCCTCGGGTTTAATCGATTAAAGCATCAGATAATCGATTATTACAGTGAGAAAAACCATTTTATATATCTATTCACTGTAATAATCGATTAACACACCTGTTAATCGATTAACAGGCTAGTTAATCGATTAAAACAGAGAGTTTTGGGGTTCTGTTGATTTTGGCTCTGTAATAATCGATTAACACTTCATTTAATCGATTATTTCAATCAGATTTTGATTTTCAACTTCAAATTAAACCTATTTTCGAAAACCCTAATCCCAATACTCCTAGTTCCAAAAATCCCCAATTCCCAAACCCTAATTTCTCTACTTAAGGTTCTCTAAGGCTCTCAGAAAATTGAACAACCTTTTTCAAACAAAAGTTAAGTGTTGTGAGTGCCAGAGAACTATTTGTTGGAGGAAAAAGGGGCTTTTGGAACCTGGTGTGGGCTAGAAGCGATAAGAATCACTAAGTGGAGTTCTTAGTGGATTGTGTGTTGTGCCGTCTCTGGGGAAAGTTGTTCTTCATCTCTTGTGGGTTTCAAGAGAGGAGTTTTCTTTACTTTGTATTTTCAATTGTTATCTGTTTGTAACAACTTTGATTATAGTGACAGCGTTAATCCTCTATTTGAGTGATTAGCAATTGGACGTAGGGTCTTTTGATCCGAACCAGTATAAATCTCCTGTGTAAGACTCTATCTCTATTCTATTTACGTTTACACAGTATTTTAATCGGTAAAATTTGGGGAAAATTTTTAAAACCTAATTTTTGTTAAGAAATCAATTCACTCCCCTCTTAGTTTTTGTCCGACCATGCGAACATTCCGCTCGTGCCACCTCCACCCTCAAATCCTAGCCACACCCAGTCTACCACCGTGGGTCACCTAGATCACCGCGCGACCAGCCATCACGGACTTTGGTCGCGCCACAAGCATCCCCCACTCTCCTCAACCCAATCATCGTAAACCACCCAAGCCCTAGCCATGTCGCACAACCAACTTCTACCCGTGCCACTAATCCCTCACCACAGCCGGTCTTTATCCTCTCTGAATCGCATCACAGCCGAATCCCAATCCCGCCTGCAACCATCACGGTCATCCCTTTTGCCAATCTTCTCCTCCCCTCTTGACCGCCGCACCAAGCCAGCAACACCGCGAAGTGCCTCGCAGGGTCCCAAATCGCTACGCTGACGACCACTGCAGGCCCTGCTTTTGGGCCACCACGAGTTTCCCCTCCCCCGTAGACCCTTAAGACTCCTCCTCCCTTCTTTCCTTTTTCTGTTCCTTTTAATCCTTCTTATTGATTATTATTTTTGTACACATTGTAGTTTGATTCAGTTTGTATTTTGCTTATTTTGATTGTTAGATTTTCCCATCCTTTCTTCAATGTTGGATCATATCTATTATGGGTAATGGGTCCTTGCATTTTGATTAATATCTATTAAGGACATTAGTCCTTTGGTTTGAGTTCCATTTGTTGTTGTTATGCTGCCGAATTTTTTTCGTTAGGATGATAGGTTATGGTCAAACGCCATAGGTGTTGGGTCGCAATTTATGGGTTAAGAGTTAGGATTTGTGTCTATCATTTCCTTGGGTTTTTCTTATTCGATTTATTTACTCGAGTTATGGGCTCCCGACCCCGCGTTTGATTTTTGGGCTCCTGGCCCTATGTTTGATTTTTGGGCTCTCGGCCCTACGCTCGGTTTAGTGACTATCGATTCTTTAAATAAATTTTGAGGTACGGGTACAACTGCTTGTTGATTTTGATGATGATTCAAGAACAAAGAACTCAGAGAGTTGAAGACTTGTTTTATTGTGTAATAAATCTGTTTTGATTAGTTTGAGTCTGTAATATTAGATTTTAAGATAGCTGGTACATAGTCTGCACTTTAGAAGCTTCAAAAACTCACATTTATCAGTTTGCCTCGGGTTTAATCGATTAAATGGTCAAATAATCGATTATTACAGTGAGAAAAATCATTTTCTATAACTGTTCACTGTAATAACCGATTAACAGGGCTTTTTGTAAGTGATGAAGATCTTATTGAAATTCTCTGACAAAGATTATGTTGATTTGATGAAGTCAAAGATAAAGTCAAAGTCAACTTTGTAGCAGTCAAAAGTCACTTAGATAAAAGAGTAGAGAGATTAGTGTGTCCGCTGCTATGCTTAGGTATAATCAATTTTATCTTTTCTGCTGCATGAGGTTTCTTCACTTAAAAGATTTTGCAAAATGCCTCTAAAATCGTTTAAACAAGTTAAAAACAAAGTATTTTGACAAAAGCTTTCTTAAACAAGTTTTTAACTGATACAGTTTTGAAATAACCGATTAAAATCACTTAGAATGTTCAGAGAAGTGTTTTTGCAGTATTTTAATCGATACAACTTGGTTTTAATCGATTAAATCCACTTAACATTCAGGATGATCGATCAGAATGCAATTATGACCGATCAGAATCAGATATGATCGATCAGAATTGAGTTATGACCGATCAGAGTTTTTTCAATCGATTAAAACAACTTAGAAAATTTCTACACAGCGTTTTAATTGATTAAAACTTATTTTTATCAGTTAAAATAACTTGAAAAGTTTTACAATAAAGTTTTGCAGTATATTAATCGATTGAAACATGAAACAATCGATTAAATCAAATTAGAAGATTTTTTGTAAAGAGTTTTAATTGATACAAACGTTGTCGTATCAGTTAAAATAAATCTGTTAAAGAATCAAGAACGTATTAATGGATTAAAAGAAGTTTTAACATATTTAAACTGCACTTTTAACATATTAAAAGAATCTTTTAACAGATTGATTAAACCAGCAGTTTTGAAAATCTTCTATGAAAACAGTTTGACTTGAACATTTCAAACACAACATTTGAACATCAATCTTAAGCAATCAAGCAAGCAAACTTTAGCATCTTTTCAAGAAAGATTCGCGTCAGTTTTTTGAGAAGTTCTTTGAAAATCTTTCTTGAGGCAACTTGATTTTTCCTGAAGAAGAAACACTTACAGCAGAATTGCATAAACTGGTTTGAGCATTCTAGTTTCTTCTTTTTCATTTCTTTACATTCTTTTTGTATTGTTTGGTGCCTGGAATTTGGGCACTGGTTTCTCTGCAGCTGGAATTTGGTTGTAGAGGTTATCAAGAACTGGAATTTGGTTCTTGGTGAGAGGTTGAGTGCAGGAACTGGAATTGGGTTCTTGTGGTAGATTAAGTGTAAGTTTGTAAAACATTTGATCTAGTGGAACCCAGCTGGAATTTGGTTGGAGACTCGACGTAGCCCTGGTATTGGGTGAACCAGTATAAAACACCGGTGATATCTTTCTTAACCTTTCTCTCCTTTAATTCTGTCGCTGCGTTTATATTTGATTGATTGCTTTGTGATTCAAGAACAGATCTGAAATCTTATTTTTACAAATAGATAATCTGTTATTTGCGAAAAACTTTCAAAGATCAATTCACCCCCCCTCTTGATCTAAAACTACTTTTCTAACAATTGGCATCAGAGCGAGGTGCTTGAAAGTTATTCAAGTTCTTCGATCCATGGCTGAAAACAAATTACCGTTTTCTGAGGGAGCTTCTATTAACAGACCTCCACTATTTTGTGGAACAGATTATCCTTTTTGGAAAATTAGGATGAAGATCTTTATTGAATCCATTGATAGAAATGTTTGGGATGTAATTTCTAATGGCCCTTTAATTACAGAAAAAGAATGGTCCAGTCTAAATGATGAGGAAAAGAAAAAAGTTCAAAATGATTGCACTGCTAAAAATATAATTACTTCTGCACTTAACATGGATGAGTTTTTCAGGGTATCCCAATGCAAATCTGCCAAGGAGATGTGGGATGTTCTTGAGGTTACTCATGAAGGGACAGCGGATGTAAAGAGAGCCAGAAAGCATACTCTCATAAGAGAATATGAGTTGTTCAAAATGCAAACTGGTGAAAGTATTGCAGATGTGCAGAAGCGATTCACTCACATCATTAATCATCTAATGGGCCTAGGTAAAACCTTTGATAAAGAAGAATTAAATATTAAAGTCTTGAAATGTCTTGACAGGTCTTGGCAGCCAAAGGTCACAGCAATTTCAGAGTCAAAAGATCTGTCCGTAATGACAACAACTTCTCTGTTTGGGAAACTCAGAGAACATGAAATGGAAATCAACAGATTTAATGAACAAGAAGTCTCTGAGAAGAAAAGCAGAAGTATAGCACTTAAAGTTGAAGAAAAAAATCAAGAATCAGAGGAGGAAAGTGAGAACCTTGGACTGCTTGTCAGGAAATTCAACAAGTTTCTCAAGAAAAAGATTCAAGACAAGGAAAAACATAAAAGGTATGAGAAAAAAACTGATTCTTCTAACTTTAAATGCTATGGCTGTGGTAAGCAGGGCCATGTAAGGATGGAGTGCCCAGAAAAGAACAAACATAATGACAAGAAAGAAGAGAAAGTCAAAAGAAGAGCCTATATAGCATGGGATGACAATGACACTTCATCAACAGACAATTCTGATAATGAAGAAGCCAACTTATGTCTAATGGCAAGTCAAAATCCTTAATCCAGCAGTGTAAGTTCTAGTTCTTCTTCAAATTTAGTGAATTATAATTCATTACAAGAAGCATTTAATGAAATGCATGAAGAGGCTAAGAAACTACAAAAAGAAAATGATAGGCTAAAAGGATTGAATAATTGGCTAGTAAATAAAGTAGACTCTCTTGAAAAGAGAATTCTTAAAGATGAAACTGATTGTGATTTCTTAAAATTAATTCATGATAATTCTGATTGTGCATGTAATAAACCCTGTAATAATTGTTCAGAATTACAAAAGAAAATTGATTTTTTATCAGAAACCGTTTCAAGGTTTACACAAGGTCAAGCTAATCTTGACGTTTTACTTGGGTCACAAAAACTAATTTTTGACAAATCTGGCATAGGATTTGAATCTAGGATGAAATTCAGAAAAACAAATGTAAATAGGAAATCATACTCTGTGATTAAATGTTTTTACTGCATGAAAAGAGGTCATTCAGTAAAATACTGTAGAATTAAAAAGTATGCTATTCCTAAAGGAAGAATGAAATGGATTCCAAAGTTAAAGTCATTTCAAATAACCTAATTGGACCCAGTAACTATAAAGGGTACCAAAAACATATTAAATTTGTTTTGCAGGAACAAAATCTGGGAATGCCTTGGAGTTCAAAGCAGCGAATCAGGTTCTGTTTTCATAAACTGATTGTTTTAATTGATATAAAACAGTATTAATCGATTAAAATAACTTACAGAGGATATCAGAAAATCTGTCCGTACCATTTTAATCGATTAAAATGTCGAATTAATCGATTGAAATGTTCTCAGGATTTAAGTTTAGTTGTTTTAATCGATTAAAAAGAATTTATATCAACTAAAAATACTAAGATGTAAAATTTAATTGATTCCTTTTCGTTTTAATCGATTTAAATTCTGTTATCATTTTATTAATTTCATCCTTTACAAGAATTAATCGATTCCTTTATGAAATAATCGATTATTTCACTGTAACAGTTTCAAACCTAATATTAAAAGATCAAATTAATAGGTTAATCGATTGATTTGTTTCTAAAAATTAGTTTTATAACATCCAATTAAAGATTGGTAAGCAAACCAAATTCAAAATCCCAAGTTTTTATGGTAATCAAAATCTGCATAATTCTTTTAAATATTGTTTGACCAAGTCAAACATCTTCCAAGAACAGTTTAGTTGATACACCCACTATACAAGAATTTGTGTCTGTGTTCTCAGTCAAGGGGACATATGCAATTAAAGCTGATTTTGCATGTTCTGACGAATTGAACTACAATTCACAAAATTTGACATCTGTGACTCTTCTTGCTCACTTGAAGACCATTATTCTAATTCTTCAGTCTCTAGTTCAAGTTTCTTCTTTCTTTCTTCTTGTACTCACGTTTCAAAATCCCTCTCTAAAACTATACAACAAGATGCTCAGGAGATCAAAATCAAAAAGGAAGCAGAAAGGAGAGTCTTCCTCTGCTGGAATGTCTGAGGGTGAGGAAGAAGATGAAGATGAAGATCAGGGCCAAATTCCTTCCTCTCCAGCTGCTGCAGAGGGTCCAGAATCTACCAGTGGTCAAGCTTCATATGAAAATATGGAGATCATCCCCTACATGGAGCAACCTGACCGTGGGACTCCTCTGTCTCAATTTGAAAGGACAATGCTTTCTCAAATGGACACCTTGCAGGAAAACCAGAGAAAGCACATGCAGGTGACCTATCAACATTTTCTACAGACTAATAATCAGTTCACCAATCTTGGACACCAGATTGCTGACATTTACACCAAGTTGGAAGACATGCAGCTGAATCAAGGGAACTGGGATGATTAGATTTATGGATAAAAAGGGTCCTTTCTCATCTTTCTTTTATTGCTTATTTCTTTTGATGCTAATTTTAAATTTCTGGGTCTGTAATATTTACTGGTTATATACCAGACACAATCTCTTTAACTTTAATTAATATAATGTAGGTTTTAAATTCGAAACAAACTAGCATAGATAGAATTCAACATAGATCCCTGAGAGTTTTAGCTGATACAAAATGGATTTAATCGATTAAATTGATTAAAGGAAACACTTTTCACAACAAAATAATCGATTAAACTGCGTATCAATCGATTAAAAATCTTTATAAACTAGCTTATATCAGCTTAAATTAGCTAAATATGATTTTATTCTGATTTTGTTGGATCTATTAGTTAAAATTTAATCGATGTAGTTGATATTATTGTTAAACATCCTTATAGATGATCAGTTTTACAAAATTTATACTAGATTAGGCATAAATTTGCATCAAACATTACTTAGATTTCAAAAACTGGTTGTTTTAATCAATAAAAAAATCTTTTAAATCGATTAAAAGAATTTATACAACATTTTTCTTTATTGTTTTAATCGATTAAATGTTGAATTAATCGATTAAATGCACTTATGTTTCATACTTTCAAAATCCTTCACTAGATTAATCGATTAAAACTTTATTTCAATCGATTAAAATCATTAACAAGAACTTTTAATCGATTTTTTCCTATTTTTAATCGATTTTTATTCTGGAAAGATAAATTAAAGGCTTTAGTTAATGGTTGTTCTTATAACATGCTACTAAAGCGTGATTCCCTTATCTTTACACGTGTTAATTGTATTCATTACAAACGTGTTAATGAAGATAAGTTTGAATCAACTTTGATTGATCTTTACATGAGTAAGATATCGTATTTGTTTAAATTTTCAAAATCTAAAACTTATTACATACATTTGCATTGTTTCTCTTCTGTCCCCTATTCTTTTTTTATGAAGTCAAAAGGGGGAGAATAGTTGCTTTAGTTGCTTTACTTTTAATCAGAAATAATTCTTTAGTCAGGAAGCAACAATTTAGGGGGAGAAATAGGAAAATAATTCATTTCTTTATTACTCACTAATCTGTTTTATCAAGTGACTTCTTTTGCAGAGTTATTATTCAAAGTGGTGTTTGTCTTCATCAAATAGGGGGAGACTGTAAGTGATGAAGATCTTATTGAAATTCTCTGACAAAGATCCTGTTGATTTGATGAAGTCAAAGATAAAGTCAAAGTCAACTTTGTAGCAGTCAACAGTCACTTAGATAAAAGAGTAAAGAGATTAGTGTGTCCGCTGCTATGCTTAAGTATAATCAATTTTATCTTTTCTGCTGCATGAGGTTTCTTCACTTAAAAGATTTTGCAAAATGCCTCTAAAATCGTTTAAACAAGTTAAAAACAAAGTATTTTGACAAAAGTTTTCTTAAACAAGTTTTTAACTGATACAGTTTTGAAATAACCGATTAAAATCACTTAGAATGTTCAGAGAAGTGTTTTTGCAGTATTTTAATCGATACAACTTGGTTTTAATCGATTAAATCCACTTAACATTCAGGATGATCGATCAGAATGCAATTATGACCGATCAGAATCAGATATGATCGATCAGAATTGAGTTATGACCGATCAGAGTTTTTTCAATCGATTAAAACATGTTTCAATCGATTAAAACAACTTAGAAAATTTCTACACATCGTTTTAATCGATTAAAACTTATTTTTATCAGTTAAAATAACTTGGAAAGTTTTACAATAAAGTTTTGCAGTATATTAATCGATTGAAACACGAAACAATCGATTAAATCAAATTAGAAGATTTTTTGTAAAGAGTTTTAATTGATACAAACGTTGTCGTATCAGTTAAAACAAATCTGTTAAAGAATCAAGAACGTATTAATGGATTAAAAGAAGTTTTAACAGATTTAAACTGCACTTTTAACAGATTAAAAGAATCTTTTAACAGATTGATTAAACCAGCAGTTTTGAAAATCTTCTATAAAAACAGTTTGGCTTGAACATTTCAAACACAACATTTGAACATCAATCTTAAGCAATCAAGCAAGCAAACTTTAGCATCTTTTCAAGAAAGATTCACGTCAGTTTTTTGAGAAGTTCTTTGAAAATCTTTCTTGAGGCAACTTGATTTTTCCTGAAGAAGAAACACTTACAGCAGAATTGCATAAACTGGTTTGAGCATTCTAGTTTCTTCTTTTTCATTTCTTTACATTCTTTTTGTATTGTTTGGTGCCTGGAATTTGGGCACTGGTTTCTCTGCAGCTGGAATTTGGTTGTAGAGGTTATCAAGAACTGGAATTTGGTTCTTGGTGAGAGGTTGAGTGTAGGAACTAGAATTTGGTTCTTGTGGTAGATTAAGTGTAAGATTGTAAGTCTGTAAAACATTTGATCTAGTGGAACCCAGCTGGAATTTGGCTGGAGACTGGACGTAGCCCTGGTATTGGGTGAACCAAGTATAAAATGTAACCCCCCTTACTGATTACATTTATTAATCCTAATTTATTATTTAAGTTAGTAATATTTTCAATATTCATAGAAGGTTAATAGAAAATATACCAAGTGAACAATTTATTTAAGTAAAGTTTTATATTAAATCAAGCAACAAGTTCTATAACAAAGTTTTCAAAATATTACAAGTCATAAAGTTATATTTATATATTATACAATTCTCAACCTAAGCTCTGGATTTTTGCATCTGACATCTATCTCTTGAATTATGTATTCCTACATCATACGTCACCAACATCTGGAATTGAAATATTTATGGGGTTAGACATTTAATTTTATCCACAACAAATAAAGCAAATATTTATACGATAAAATCAACCAATGAAACGTCCCTTCTAATAAATATACAACCATATATAATTTAATTTAAAAATTAATTATGAGAAACAAATAAATAAATCATGGAATCATAATAGAGAATATCGTACAAATCATGAATAATCTACAATTTTATCATGCAATATGTTTATGATATGCACATGTGACTCCAAACGTAAAACTTTAAAATCATGCTTTTGACTCAAAATAAAAAAAATTATTTTTGACTCAGTGCTCCATGGAGACTCATTTGAGTGTTTAGTGGAACCAGAGCTTAACATCACCCTGTTCGGTGATTCGGCAATGTCCCATTAAACGCGAACAAGTAGACAGTAGTCAGAGTGTCAGTGCACCCGGCAGGCTACCACGGCACAGAATCAAATAAAGACTGGCCACTTATGGAATTGCCCATGCCCAAACACTCCCTAGACCAGAGGTCCATCCCCATAGACCAGAGGTCCTGTCTTACCTATTCTACTCCCCCATTTACTATCAGAGATTCTGGTAGCTCAATTCTTAATAATTCATTCTCTGTCTCATTTGGCCAGCCATTTTCATAGTCATATTCCACTACCAGATGCTCTTGATAGTAAATTGACTCACAGAAATATTTTTAAAATTATGGTTTGCACATCATTATTACTACCAACTGTCCTTGGTAGCTACTTAAGAGAAATTTCCAAATACTTTTCTTTAAAAAAAACTTTTCTGTGACTTCCAGAAAACATTTCATGCACTATGTTTATGTCTCGTATGAAACAAAACAATCTATCATCAATTAAGTACTTAAAAACATCTCCTTCATATATTCAAAATTTTAATTACAATTCATAGTTGTTTTAAGCAAGACAATTTTTATTAATAATTTATTTCATAGGGTTCAGTATTTTGTCCATATCTTGAGTTCTAGACCTCATTTTAAGATGATTCCAATTGTGTTGGAAAGATAAGATAATAATCTATAACTTTGATGAAGGCACTATCCTCAAATTCTAACGTTTATTGAGTCGTTTTCCTAGTAAACAAAGAGGGGGTAATATACTGTTTGACTTTATCTCGATTATACCCTTAACCTTTTTCAAAATTCCATTTATGTCCCTAATATGTGAAATGACTATTTTACCCTTGATCTTTTGCAAAAATTCCCACCTAGTCCTTTCTTCTTCCTTCGCTCGCTCAAGCGAGTACACCGGTCGCTTGAGCGAGATGGAACCCGAGAGTCCCCTTTGTTTGAAGGCTTCGTCGCTCAAGCGAGTACATCGGTCGCTTGAGCGAGGCATGACCCGAGAGTCCCCTTTGTTTGAAGCTTTCGTCGCTCAAGCGAGTACACAGGTCGCTTGAGCGAGACATGACCCTTAGTCGCTCAAGCGATGTAATTTTCGCTTGAGCGATAAAGAACCCGAGAATCCCAAATTTTCCAGGTGTCCTCGCTCAAGCGATATATTTTTCGCTTGAGCGAATTTTGCAGATTTTCATCCAGTTCGCCATTTTCGAAATCCAGGTTTCAAATTTCTCAGTTTCAATCACTCAAATTAGTTCCAAATCAAAATTAAACCATAAACATGTTCAATTTAAGTTAAAAACAACAATTTTATTATATAATTCATCCTTAATTGAAAGAATTTCAACAATATTTCAAACTTTGCAATTGATGAATAGTAATCTCCAATTACAGACATTCGTATGAATAAAACTAAACGTCTAACCCATACCTGGCTCCTTCAAAATCTTATTATTCTCTTAATTTCTTATGCTCCCCTTTCCTCCTTTCTCTCGAATTCTTCTTCTCAGAATTCTGGTGCCTCTCTGTTGGATTTGTAAGTGACGGGAATTGTATGTTTTTGTGTAAGTAAGTTTTCAAATTTCTTCCTATTTATACACTTATCTTACCGACTTATAGTCCTTCTCAAATTTTCTTTAATTTTATTCTCCACCGCCTTATTTCACCGACTTAATTCAAAGGTTTTATTGACTTGATCTAAAACTACGGTCCCTGAATACCATTTCTCTCTTTTCGTGATTTTCTTTTTCTTAATATTTATTTATTCATTTATTTAATTTTATTATTAAGAATTATTATTAAATTATTATTTGACACAATATTAACCTTGGATTTTATTTTATAATTTTCTTAAGACAAAATTACTATAAAAATCATGTTTTATTTTTATAATAACTCTACATAATATTCGGTACATATTTATAACTTACAAAATTTATTTATATAATTGATTGCAAAATTTAGGATATTACAATTCTCCCCTACTAAATAAAATTTCGTCCTCGAAATTTGTAATACATTCTATGTGAATAGATAAGGGTATTCAATTCTCATTTGACACAATATTAACCTTGGATTTTATTTTATAATTTTCTTAAGACAAAATTACTATAAAAATCATGTTTTATTTTTATAATAACTCTACATAATATTCGGTACATATTTATAACTTACAAAATTTATTTATATAATTGATTGCAAAATTTAGGATATTACATAAAACACCGGTGATATTTTTCTTAACCTTTCTCTCCTTTAATTCTGTCGCTGCGTTTATATTTGATTGATTGCTTTGTGATTCAAGAACAGATCTGAAATCTTATTTTTACAAATAGATAATCTATTATTTGCGAAAAACTTTCAAAGATCAATTCACCCCCCCTCTTGATCTAAAACTACTTTTCTAACACTTTTAATCGATTAAAACAGAGAATTTTAGGGTTCTGTTGATTTTGGTTCTGTAATAATCGATTAACACTTCATTTAATCGATTATTTCAGTCAGTTTTTTATTTTCAACTTCAAATTAAACCTATTTTCGAAAACCCTAATCCCAAGACTCCTCGTTCCGAAAATCCCAATTCCCAAACCCTAATTTCTCTACTTAAGCTTCTCTATGGCACTCAGAAAAATTGAACAACCTTTTTCAAACAAAAGTTAAGTGTTGTGAGTGCCAGAGAACTGTTTGTTGGAGGAAAAAGGGGCTTTTGGAACCTGGTGTGGGCTAGAAGCGATAAGAATCACTAAGTGGATTGTGTGTTATGCCGTCTCTGGGGAAAACTGTTCTTCATCTCTTGTGGATTTCAAGAGAGGTGTTTTCTTTACTTTGTATTTTCAATTGTTATCTATTTGTAACAACTTTGATTATAGTGACAGCGTTAATCCTCTGTTTGAGTGATTAGCAACTGGACATAGGGTCTTTTGATCCGAACCAGTATTAATCTCCTGTGTAAGACTCTATCTCTATTCTATTTACGTTTACACAGTATTTTAATCGGTAAAATTTGGGGAAAATTTTTAAAACCTATTTTTTGTTAAGAAACCAATTCACCCCCTCCCCCTCTTGGTTTTTGTCCGACCACGCGAACATTCTGCTGTGCGATTTTGACAAGTGGTATCAGAGCTTGCTTTGATAGTCATTCAAACTTTTCGAAAATGGCCGGACAAAATCAAACTTTTGCCGAAGGTGCGTCTATCAACAGACCCCCACTTTTTGCGGGTCAAAATTATCCTTTCTAGAAGGTAAGGATGCAAATCTTTTTAGAGTTTGTTGATAGCGACGTTTGGGACGCTATTTTAAACGGTCCTTATGTTCCTAAAGTTACTGAGAATGGTGTTGACGTTCCTAAACCTTTTTCTAGATGGACAACAGCGAAAAACAGAAAAGCACAATTTGACGTTAGGGCTAGAAATATAATTTCATCTGCTTTAACCCTTGACGAGTTTTACAGGATCTCTGTTTGTAAAAGTGCTCAAGAAATGTGGGAAATGCTAAGAGTGACCCACAAAGGTATCGATGACGTTAAGAGAGCACGGAAAAATTCCCTAATCCAAGAATACGAGATGTTCCGGATGCAACAAGGCGAAACGATATTTGACGTTCAAAAGCGTTTCACTCATATTGTGAACCATCTCACCGGATTAGGTAAAATCTTTGACGTTGATGAATTGAATGCTAAAATTTTAAAATCTTTGGATAGGAAATGGCAACCTAAGGTGACGGCCATCTCGGAGTCACAAAACCTTGCCACTATGTCAATGGCGGCGCTCTTTGGAAAGCTAAGAGAGCATGAGCTTGAGCTTGGAAGATTAAATGAAGAAGAAGGACAATATCAAAAGAAGAACTTAGCCTTCAAAACCGAAATTTCCAAAGGTAAAAATAAAAAGGAAGAAGAAGACTCGGAAAATGAAGAAGAAGAATTGAGTCTTATGATAAAGAAGTTCACCAAATTCATGAAAGCAAAAGGAAGGCATCCATTCAAAGGTAAGGGAAAGGTAAGAGAAAGTACTTCCGTAAATATAAAATGTTATGGTTGTGGTGAAGTAGGACATGTAAAGACCGAATGTCCAAACAAGAAAAACGATGAAATCAAAGGCAAAAAGTTCTTCAAAAAGAAAGCCTATATTGCTTGGGACAACAGTGATTCAAGTTCAGAATCAAGTGACTCGGAAGTTGAAGCCAATATTTGCTTAATGGAAAATGACAACATATCTTCTGATTTTGAGGTAAGTGATTCCGACTCATCTTCTAGTGATGATGATAATAACTATGATGAACTGCAAAATGCATATAATGAATTATTTAGTGCCTTTAAGAACTTGAAAAATGAATATAAAGTTGTGAAGAAGAGTTTAAGTAGATCCGAAAAAGAAATTGACTCATTAAAAACGAAAATCACATGTTTAGATGAGAATGATGATAAGAACATAGCATGTGTATCTTGTAAAGAATATGAATGACATAGATATACTTAACCATTTGCTAGATAAAGCCGAAAATGAGATAAGTGATTTTAAGAAGGATAAAACTGTTTTAGCTCAAAATAGTGTAAATTATCAAGTTCCTTTGAAAAAGCCTAAAAGGAAAAATAAAAGAGTATGGGTAGAAAAAGGAGCTAGAACATCTATGGTTAAAAATTCATCATATTCAAAATTTACATCTAAAGCATGTTTTTATTGTATGAAACAAGGTCACACTTCAAATAGATGTAAAATAAAACATTTTGGTGTTCCTAAAGGTAAATACATTTGGGTTCCTATTGTTAAATACTTTGTTTGTCTCTAACCCCAAGGACCCAAAATTTATGGGGATCTAAGTTTACTATGTTCTTGTTTTGTAGGAAACTTCCAAATCAAAGAAGTCTATGTGGTATCTTGATAGTGGATGCTCAAAGCATATGACCGGTGATAAAACGAAATTTGTGAGTTTCAAAGCTAAAGAACAAGGATATGTAACTTATGGGGACAACAACAAAGGGAAAATTCTTGGAATTGGAAATATAGGTGGTGCAAACACATTGGAGATTAAGGATGTGCTTCTTGTTGAAAGATAGATTGTGTGATGCATGTCAAAAAGGTAAACAAGTAAAATCATCATTTAAATCAAAGAATGTTATTTCCACTTCAAAACCCCTAGAATTATTACATTTAGATTTATTTGGACCTTCTAGGATAAAAAGCTTTGGTGGAAATTATTATGGTCTTGTGATTGTTGATGATTACTCTAGATATACTTGGACATTTTTCCTAACTATGAAAAGTGAAGCCTTTAAGGTCTTTAGAAAATTTGCAAAACAAATTCAAAATGAGAAAGACTTAAGAATTAAAGTTTTAAGAAGTGACCATGGTGGTGAGTTTCAAAATGAAAAGTTTGAAAGTTATTGTGAAGAAAATGGAATATTACATAACTTTTCTGCTCCTAGGACTCCCCAACAAAATGGTGTAGTTGAAAGGAAAAATAGGTCATTAGAGGAACTTGCTAGAACAATGTTAAATGAATCTAATGTTCCTAAATATTTTTGGGTTGATGCAGTTAGTACTGCTTGTTATGTCTTAAATAGAATGCTCATTAGGTCAATTATAAAATCAACTCCCTATGAATTGTTAAATGGTAGAAAGCCTAATGTTGCTAATTTAAAAATATTTTGATGTAAGTGCTTTGTGTTAAATAATGGAAAGGACAACTTAGGAAAATTTGACTCAAAAGCTGATGAGGACATTTTCTTAGGTTATTCATTAACTAGCAAGGCTTACAGGGTGTTTAATAGAAGAACCTTAAATATTGAAGAATCTATTCATGTTACTTTTGATGAGATTGTAGACCTTGGGGGAAATCCTCTTGAGTCAAATAAAGAACTTGCAGGTGATGATGAGTATATAAGAGAGGCTCTTGTTGAATTGTATTTGGAAGAAAATGAGCCTTCTCAAACGCCTGAATTAGCAAAAGAATGGCAATCACCTAGAGAACTCTCAATGGACAATATCATTGGTGATATCTCAAAAGGGGTAAGAACTAGAAATATGACTAATTTTTGCATGTCTGTAGCTTTTATGTCACAGATAGGACCCAAAAATGTTGAGGAAGCGCTTAAAGATGACCAATGGTGCATAGTTATGCAAGAGGAACTTAACCAATTTGAAAGGAATCAAGTTTTGGAATTAATCCCAAGAGAAGAATCACATCAAGTAATTGGAACTAAATGGGTGTTTAGAAATAAACTTGATGAAGATGGAAACATAACAAAGAATAAAGCTAGACTTGTTGCCAAATGCTATCGTCAAGAGGAAGGTATTGATTATGATGAAACTTATGCTCCTGTTGCCAGATTAGAGGCTATACGCCTACTTCTTGCTTATGCATCTTTGATGAAATTTAAATTATATCAAATAGATGTTAAAAGTGCATTTTTGAATGGTTTTATTAAAGAAGAAGTATATGTGGAGCAACCCCCTGGATTTGAAGATTTTAGTTATCCTAATCATATTTTTAAATTAAAGAAAGCATTATATGGGTTGAAACAAGCTCCTAGATCTTGGTATGAAAGGCTAAGTAGTTTCCTAACTTCAAATGATTTTTCTAGAGGAAAAATTGATTCTACGTTGTTTATAAAGAAAGTAAAAGAGCATATCTTATTGGTCCAGGTATATGTTGATGATATTATTTTTGGATCAACTGATAATTCCTTGTGTGTAGAATTTGCTAAGATAATGCAGGGAGAGTTTGAAATGTCTATGATGGGAGAATGGACATTCTTCCTTGGACTTCAAATCAAGCAACTTAAAGATGGCATTTTCATCTCACAAACCAAGTACTGCAAAGAGATACTCAAAAAGTTTGGAATGGACACCTCAAAGGAAGCTAACACACCCATGGGAACTTCATGCTATTTAGACAAGGATGAATCAGGTTTGGAAATTAATCAATCTATGTATAGAGGTATGATAGGTTCACTGTTATACTTAACTGCAAGTAGACCTGATATTATGCATTCTGTCTGTGTGTGTGCTATATTTTAGGCTTGTCCAAAAGAATCTCACCTAGTTGCAGTAAAACATATTTTAAAATATTTAAAAGGAACTACTGGTTTTGGTTTATGGTATCCATCTGATGCTTATACTAGTTTAATAGGATATTCTAATGCTGATTATGGTGGATGCAAAATTGATAGAAAGAGTACTAGTGGGACATGTCATTTGTTAGGTTCATCTTTAGTATCTTGGCATTCTAAGAAACAAGCATGTGTTGCTTTATCTACCACTAAAGCTGAATATATTGCAGCTGGTAATTGTTGTGCTCAAATTTTGTGGATGAAACAATAGCTAGAAGATTATAGTATATTTCTAAATGACATATCGTTGATGTGTGATAATACGAGTGCAATCAATCTTACTAAGAATCCAGTAATGCACTCTAGGACTAAGCATATAGAAATTAGACATCATTTCTTAAGAGATCATATAAACAAAGGAAACTGTAAAATAGAGTATGTTGATACAAAGCACCAATTAGCAGATATTTTTACTAAGCCTCTTCCCAAGGATAGATTCTATGATCTTAGAAGAGACTTAGGGATATTAGAAATAGCTTAAATTCTGCTTAATTAGACAGTTTTTGGATGGTTGTAATGTTATAATTCATTATGAAGGATGTTCATATATTATAATGTGTATAAACCTCAAAAATTTGATGAACTCTCTGGAATAATCGATTAAGTGGAGTTATAATCGATTATTTGCACCCAAAACACCCAAAACATGACATTTCTCTCTGGATTAATCGATTAACTCGCCCATTAATCGAGTAAACTCAGTGTTAATCGATTAACAACTCAAATTAATCGATTAAATGGGTCTGGTACTGGTTTAATCGATTAATTCAAGTTTTAATCGATTAAACCTGGCAAGTTTTGATTCCTAGCCATTGCCAACGGCTCTCTTGACCCTTATTCACTTTCATATGACCGTTGGAGATGCTTGGTTATAAATAGGGACCTCCATTTCACTTCTACTCACTTCTATCTCTTGAAATCAAGCTTTCTTGCCTCATTCTATCAATCTTGCCTTCTTCTAACTTAACTTGTCCTCCTAAATCTTCTTGTTACTCTTCTAATCCTACAATGGTCTCATCTTCTCGTGCTAAAATTCCCACCAGAAGAAGATTTGCACCCTCATCTCATCCCCGTCCTAATTCTGTAGAAGGATGGATCTCTGATGCAGAAGGCCGACAAGAATTTATGTCTTATTGGAAGGAACGTGGTATTATTTCTCCTAAGCTCCTTATTGGTGATCAATTCATCAATAGGGGATTCAACTTTCCTAATCTCCTTGAAATTCAAGGAGTTCTCCCTTTCATCCAAATGCAAGGTACGTATTATCCTGACTTAGTTAGGGTATTTTACTCTAGGTTCAAATTTAGAGATCAAATTGCTACCTCTTGTGTAAAGGGGATAACAAGTATTCTTGATGATGATATTTGGGAAAACGTTGCCCACTTTCCTTTTAGAGAAGATGTTATTAACGTGTTTGGTGAGTTAGATGATTTTGACAAGATCATGGCTTATCATTTTTTTCTGCGAAACCCTTCCATGGAGATTGGGCGTCTCCTTCTAGCTGGTCCTTTGAAGAAGGAGGAACGCATGATTTTGCATTTACTTGTCTGGATCCTATGTCCCCGAGCTACAAATCATGCTCAATGTTCTTCAATCGATCTTCGTATTATTCATGCCATAATGAATAATGAGCCTTTAGATTGGGGTATTCTTGTCACCATGACTATGTTAAAAGCCAAACGCCATCCCACCTTCAAAATTCCATATGCCCTCCTTGTCTCTCGCATTCTTGAATACAAAGGAGTAAATGTCGAAGGTGAACAAATAGTACGAACGAATAACTTAAACCGCATGCTGGACAACACATTAACCCAACTTCAAATGGTGCGTGTCAACAATATTTATGTTCACAAGGATGACGTTCCAAACGAAGGTGACGATAATGAAGATTCTGATGAAGATATGCCTCCTGCTGCTGATTTTCCTTCTGATCAGATCCAAAGTGTTGGAACTTTCTCTGCTCATCATGAAACCCGTCAATCTATGGAAGACATGTTATCTGATATGAATCAGAGGATGCAGGCATTCTTCACTCTTTCTGGAGTGCGGCATGAGGAAATAATACGTTGTATATCTGATGTAGATGATAAAGTGATATGAATCACAAGGGGTAATTTAGGATCTTTAGGGTTAGAACCTTGTAAGAAATTTAGGAATTTGAAAGAAGGTGGAAGGAAAGAATCACTCTTCCCAAGGGAGGAAACACACAAAGGATGTGACAGTCCTTTGATACAGCCAATGGTTCTTGAATCACTCAAGAATTTAGGAGAATCACTCTCACTAAGATAAAAGAGATAAACTCTAATATTTTTGAATAAAATTTCACTTGTTTTTTTTTGATAAAAATGGTTCAGCTTATAAAGAAGCTTTGCCATCTGAGTTACAAATATTCATTAAAGGAAAATAAATGCTAATAATGATTTATTAACCTAGGAATTGAAAACTACTTAATGATTTATTGTAACTGAAATTGTAGCATCCAAAAGTCAATCAGCTATGCACCCTCTTGGTCTCCCAAAGACTGATAACTAAATTTCCAATTGGGCCCTTATTACAACTTAAAACAAAATCAAACTAAAGTCCATTAATTGATTAATCCAAAACACAATTTGGTCAACCAACAATACTTGTTGAAAAGCTTCATTTACTTCCCTTGCTCTAGCCCTTATCATAGGTCATGTTCACATCATTCTCTCCCTCTTGAAAAGGATTTGTCCTCAAATCGGATTCATCATCTACATAAAAAAGAGATAAGTCTGATAAATTGAATGTAGAACTAACATTATACTCACTTTTTATGGCTAAATAGCTCTTCTTCACTTCAAATGTTTCACTCTTCTTCTTTTTTTCTCTCTTTTCTTGAAGAAATTTTTCTCTCATTTTCTTTTTATCCTCCTCTGCCATCAATTTGATGTTCAAAACTTTAAACCGGGGCTCTGAATACCAACTGATATGAATCACAAGGGGTAATTTAGGATCTTTAGGGTTAGAACCTTGTAAGAAATTTAGGAATTAGAAAGAAGGTGGAAGGAAAGAATCACTCTTCCCAAGGGAGGCAACACACAAAGGATGTGACAGTCCTTTGATACAGCCAAGGGTTCTTGAATCACTCAAGAATTTAGGAGAATCACTCTCACTAAGATAAAAGAGATACTCTCTAATATTTCTGAATAAAATTTCACTTGTTTTTTTCTGATAAAAATGGTTCAGCTTATAAAGAAGCTTTGCCATCTGAGTTACAAATATTCATTAAAGGAAAATAAATGCTAATAATGATTTATTAACCTAGGAATTGAAAACTACTTAATGATTTATTGTAACTGAAATTGTAGCATCCAAAAGTCAATCAGCTATGCACCCTCTTGGTCTCCCAAAGACTGATAACTAAATTTCCAATTGGGCCCTTATTACAACTTAAAACAAAATCAAACTAAAGTCCATTAATTGATTAATCCAAAACACAATTTGGTCAACCAACAGTACTTGTTGAAAAGCTTCATTTACTTCCCTTGCTCTAGCCCTTATCATAGGTCATGTTCACATCATAAAGTGTGCCATTTAGAAAATAAATTTGATGCACACTTTCATAGTGATAGTGAAGAATTTTAAGTTTGTTTTATTTTATTTTGTGATTGTAATATATTTTCATTTCTGAAATAAAATATGGTGTTCTTTTAATGCTTTGATTGAGGGGGAGTTATCTCTAAGTTATGCATATTTTGAGGAGGAGCTCTCATGATTGTTATAGAAGAATTCTTTTTTATTATAATCAAAAATATTTAAAGCTTACTATGATTGATTTTAAATATTATCTAGTATGTTTAATGTGTTTTTTAGTATGACAGATAAAACAGGTTATTACAAGGCTTTAAAAGAAAATTTTGATCATCATCAAAAAGGGGGAGATTGTTGAACATTCAAGGACTTGATGTTGAACTTACATGGATATGAAGCTTGTTGATTTTGATTATGATTCAAGAACAAAGAACTCAGAGAGTTGAAGACTTGTTTTATTGTCTAATAACTCTGTTTTGATTAGTTTGAGTCTGTAATATTAGAGTTTAAGATAGCCGGTACATAGTCTGCACTTTAGAAGCTTCAAAAACTCACATTTATCAGTTTGCCTCGGGTTTAATCGATTAAATGATCAAATAATCGATTATTACAGTGAGAAAAACTATTTTCTGTAACTGTTCACTGTAATAATCGATTAACAGGCATGTTCATCGATTAACAGGGCTTTTAATCGATTAAAACAAAGAGTTTTGGGGTTCTGTTGATTTTGGCTCTGTAATAATCGATTAACACTTCACTTAATCGATTATTTCAATCAGTTTTTTATTTTCAACTTCAAATTAAACCTATTTTCGAAAACCCTAATCCCAAGACTCCTAGTTCCGAAAATCCCAATTCCCAAACCCTAATTTCTCTACTTAAGCTTCTCTATGGCACTCAGAAAAATTGAACAACCTTTTTCAAACAAATGTTAAGTGTGTGAGTGCCAGAGAACTGTTTGTTGGAGGAAAAAGGGGCTTTTAGAACCTAGTGTGGGCTAGAAGCGATAAGAATCACTAAGTGGAGTTCTTAGTGGATTGTGTGTTGTGCCGTCTCTGGGGAAAGTTGTTCTTCATCTCTTGTGGATTTCAAGAGAGGTGTTTTCTTTACTTTGTATTTGCAATTGTTATCTGTTTGTAACAACTTTAATTATAGTGACAGCGTTAATCCTCTGTTTGAGTGATTAGCAACTGGACGTAGGGTCTTTTGATCCGAACTAGTATAAATCTCCTGTGTAAGACTCTATCTCTATTCTATTTACGTTTACACAGTATTTTAATCGGTAAAATTTGGGGAAAATTTTTAAAACCTAATTTTTGTTAAGAAACCAATTCACCCCCCCTCTTGGTTTTTGTCCGACCACGCGAACATTCCGCTGCGCGATTCTAACATTCCTCATTTTAAATCAATCTTGAGGTACGGATATGACCGCTTGTATCGTCACGTCCTCCTTTTAAATAATTTTTGAGGTACGGGTACGGCTGCTTGCGTTGTCATGTCCTCCTTTTAAATAATTTTTGAGGTACTAGTATGAATTCTTGCGTCGTCATGTCCTCTTTTTAAATAACGTTTAAGGTACGGGAACGACCACTCACGTCGTCATGTCATCCTTTTAAATAATTTTTGAGGTACTAGTATGGCTGCCTGCGTCGTCATGTCCTCTCTTTAAATAATTTTTAAGGTACGGATACGGCCGCTCGCATCGTCATGTTCTCTTCCTTTAAACTTTGAGGTACGGGTACAACCGCTCCTGTTGTCATGTCTTCTCCTTTTAAATAAATTTGAGGTACCAGTACGACCATTCGTGTTGTCATGTTCTTTATTTTAAATAAACTTTGAAACACGGGTATGGCCGCACACGTCATCACGTGTCTTTAAAACATCAAAAACAATATTCAAAACCCAAAACAAAATACAAACTTTTTCAGAAACAAAAATTTCCAAAACATTAAGCAAAGACATAAACCTTTTTTTTGCAAAGAACTACGTAACCCTGATTTCTCATTTTGAATGAGAATACGTAGGAGCAAGGTCAATCTTTGTCGAGCCTCAAAAAACTAAAAAATATTTCAGTCCATTTCTTTTCCTTTTTCTTTCTCTATTTTCTGATTTTGGAGGAAAATAAACATTTTTAAAATGACATTTAATTTCACACGCTTAACTAAGGGTAACCGTCTTAGGACGGACGTTGTAGGGTGCTGATACCTTCCCTACTCGTAACCGACTC
Organism: Sphenostylis stenocarpa; assembly: GCA_963425845.1. NCBI lineage: Eukaryota > Viridiplantae > Streptophyta > Magnoliopsida > Fabales > Fabaceae > Sphenostylis > Sphenostylis stenocarpa. The sequence continues at coordinate 34,356,072 of OY731401.1, forward strand.
CCAAACTTGAATCTGGTTTTTGTAGACCTTATCTTATCTTTATGACTTTTCCATAGTTTTCCTGAATAAACTATGGTGGCGACTCCAAAACTTTGATTCTGTTTTTTTTTTAATCTTTTTGTGAAATTTTGGTTCGTCATCCCGCCGCGATTTCGGTTTCGACAACCATCATGTTCTTCCTTGATCCTGAAGATCCACTTATTATGCATTGCCCTCTTTCCTGTTGGTAGGTCAGTCAAATACCAAGTTTAATTTTTCTCAAGTGAGTTCATCTCCTATTGCATGTCTAACCCCCACTAAGTTGTATCATCCATCTATAATGCTTTATCATAACACAATGGTTCTCCATCGTCAATCAACAACAAGTAATTTGTTGAAGGAGAAAACCTGTGACGAGACCTAATAACTGTTGGATCTCCTCACTTCAACTACTAGGGTGACATGAGCAATCTCTTTAATAGTTCTGTCTCCTAAACTCTCACCTTTTCCTGAAATATCGTCTTCTATAATGTTCTCTAACACTACCTTTTCCTTCTCTATTAGCTTCTTTTCAGCTTCAATTTTTGTCTTAAGTTTACCCTTGTACATTGCATTTTCATTAAATGTAACATCTCTGCTTCTAATAATCTTTTTGTTCTGATCATTCCAGAAGCTATATCCCATATCATTTGCTCCATAGCCAATAAAAATGCACTTTCTTGCTTTCGGATCAAGCTTTTCCTTGTTAATACCTTTAAAACGAACATAAGAAGCACAACCAAATACTTTCAAATGAAAAAGACTTATATCCTTGTCTTCCCATTCTTCCTCAAGAATCTTAAATCCTATGGGAACTGAGGGTCCTCGACAAATGAGGTATGCTGTTGTGCTCACTATTTCTGCCTAAAATGTCTTCGGTAATCATGCATGAATTCTCATATTTTTTGCCTTTCATTCAGGGTCTTGTTTGTTCTTTCAGTAATACCATTCTGCTGAGGTGTCTTAGGAATAATTTTTAGCATTCTAATTTCATTCTCAGCACAGTAATCAACAAATTCAGTACTACTATATTCACCACCATTGTTAGACTTTAAACATTTAATTTTTAATCCTGTCTCATTCTCTATAATGGATTTCTACTTCCTAAAGGTATTAAATACTTCTGATTTTTGCTTTAAAAAAATAAACTCATACCTTTCTAGTGGAATCATCAATGAAGGTCACATAGTATTGTGATCCTCCTAATGATGAGACTGATGTTGACCCATACACATCTGAGTGAACAAGTTCCAACTTCTCTACTTTGGGCATCCTCCCTAACTTTGGAAAAGTAGCTCTTTTCTGGTTTCCAAACACACATGGTTCACAGAAACTACCTTTTCCAGTTTTGGAATCTTCCCCTTTGGGACCAGTATCTTCATGCTCTTCTCACTCATGTGATCAAGCCTTTGGTGCCACAAAGTTGAATAATAACCAAAATCATCACTAATCGAATTTACTTCTTATGTAGGTAATTTTGTCATGTATAGGGTTCTTTTCTTCCAACCACGAGCAATAATTAGATTACCATTCATCACCTTCCATTTACTTTCTCCGAATATGACTCGATATCCTTAAACATCCAACATACCCATAGAGATTAATATTCTCTTGAGTCCTAGAATATATCTGACATTCTTCAGAATCCATATTATACTCATAGATGTTTTAAGATTTATATCTCTCGTGCTTGCGATTTCTAAAGCTTCATCATCTGCTAGACTCACTTTGCCAAAACTTCCACTTCTAAAATTTTTCACCAAGTCCTTGTAAGGAGAAACATGAAAAGATGTACCAGAATGTTAGGAAATACAAGTGTGAGTCTAAGTCCTACATTTCGTAAGAATGAAAAATTTGAGTAACATATAAGGAAATATGACCCATAACCCGATGCCTTAAGATTTTGGGTTGAGAGTGGTGTCAATCATTATATGGGTTGGACTCATATCTTATTGGTGTTGTTCTCCCTAATAAATCCCCCTTGAAAGTCCCAACATAGAATCCATGACCCAAGATTCAAACTTGTTCTCAACATAACAGATCAATGCATCATCACTGTCTCAAACTTGTCATGCCTCTTTTCTTTACACTACTACAAAATATGCTTTCAACATCGCCATTTAACGTCGGTTAAAGCTGAGCCGACGTTAAATACACTTTCAACGTCGGTTGGTTAAAAAACGACGTTAAAAGTTGAATGTTAGACACTTTCAACGTCAGTTCCAAGTCAACCGACGTAGAAAGTACATTCAACGTCGGTTCCCTGATGAACCGACGTTGAAAGTCTTTGTATGGACACAAACCGACGTTGAATGTCATTTTATTGACACATTCAACGTCGGTTCCCTGATGAACCGACGTTGAATGTGTCTTCACCAAAAATTCTTTTAAGTTAGAGAATTGTCAGCGACAGGATTCGAACCCAGTACTTTAGAGTTGAAAGTTGTTACTCCAACCACTAAACTACTGTAATTTTACGATAATAACTTACAAATTAATTATATTTATATACAAATAAATATATATTCTGTGTAAATATATATTTATTTATATTTTCTGGAAAGTGATTTTATTTTTTTTCAGCCAAAAATTCACTTAAGTTAGAGAATCGTCACGACAGGATTCGAACCCGAGTATTTTAGAATTGAAAGCTAATACTCCAACCACTAAACTACTATAATTTTTTGATAATAACTTACAAATAAATTATATTTATATACAAATAAATATCCGTGTAAATATATATTTATTTATATATATTTTCTGGAAAGTGTTTTTACTTTTTTCAGTAAAAAATTCACTTAAGTTAGAGAATTGTTACTGATAGGATTCGAATATAGTATTTTATAGAGTTGAAAATTGATACTCCAACCACTAAACTACTATAATTTTTTGATAATAATTTACAAATAAATTATATTTATATACAAATAAATATATATCCGTGTAAATATATAAATATAGAATATATAAATACAAATATATTTATATATTTTGATATATTTATATATTTTTATGTTGGATGTGAGGGCGCGATCGAGGGTGAAAGTGAGATTGACTCTCGCTTAAGTGAAAATACGTTAAAGCTCACAGAAATTCACTCGTTCAAGCCTAGCTTGAGCGAAAATTGGTATTTTTCGCTTGAGCGAATGTGTCACTTGAGCGAATGATGCGTTTCCCAAATTTATTTTATATCATTATATAAATAAATTATAAATATTATATTACTGTCATTAAATTACAAACCCATATAAAGAGACTCGCTCACAAATTTGGCATCAAATTTTGAAAACCCACTCGACACACACTTTCACCTTCGAGCGTGCCCTCACATCCAAAATATAAATATATAATTATTTAAATATATCAAAATATATAAATATATTTGTATTTATATATTTACACGGATATATATTTATTTGTATATAAATATAATTTATTTGTAAGTTACTATCAAAAAATTCGAGTAGTTTAGTGGTTGGAGTATCGACCTCCAACACTAAGGTACTGGGTTCGAATCCTATCAGTGACAAAAAAATAATTTGGTAATGCTTTAAACTTTAAAAAAATATGATAAATAATAAAAATATAATATAAAAGAGAGAGGGACCTAATAAAAATATAATATAAAAGAGAGGGGGGATTTCTAGATAAATAGAGGGGTTGGAAATAAATAAAAAAATTTGATTTGAAAAATAAGACTTTCAACGTCGGTTCTATTTAACCGACGTTGAAAGTCTGATAACTTTCCACGTCGGTTCTGGAACCGACGTTGAAGGCCTTATTTGTAGTAGTGTTAGGAGAAGTACATTGATTAAAAGAGAGAGGGACCTAATAAAAATATAATATAAAAGAGAGGGGGATTTCTAGATAAATAGAGGGGTTGGAAATAAATAAAAAAATTTGATTTGAAAAATAAGACTTTCAACGTCGGTTCTATTTAACCGACGTTGAAAGTCTGATAACTTTCCACGTCGGTTCTGGAACCGACGTTGAAGGCCTTATTTGTAGTAGTGTTAGGAGAAGTACATTGATTAAAAGAGAGAGGGACCTAATAAAAATATAATATAAAAGAGAGGGGGGATTTCTAGATAAATAGAGGGGTTGGAAATAAATAAAAAAATTTGATTTGAAAAATAAGACTTTCAACGTCGGTTCTATTTAACCGACGTTGAAAGTCTGATAACTTTCCACGTCGGTTCTGGAACCGACGTTGAAGGCCTTATTTGTAGTAGTGTTAGGAGAAGTACATTGATTCCTAAAATGTCCGTTCTGTTGACAATTCCAACAAGTAATATCCTTGCGAGATTTGAACTGTCTTTACACCTTGGACTTTGATCTACCATGTCCAGAGTTTTGCCCTTTTTCAGGCTTTCTACCTCTACCTTTGGTACTTAATAAGGAATTTGTTAATTCTTCCACATTCGTTCTACGAACATCCTCATTAAGGATTAAATCCCTAATTCTTTCAAAGGTTAATTTCATAGTCCCAGATCTATTGGATATAGGCATGGCAATGGGGCGAGGCGGGGGCGGATTTTGCATCCCCGATCCCCGCCCGAATTTTTAACAATCCCCATCTCCGCCCCGATCCCCGTCGGAGTTAGAAATTAAGTCTCCGCCCAGTCCCCGATCTATATTATTTTTAAAAAATAATTACATTTATAATAAATTAATTTTATTATGTATTTTTATATATAAATAAATATTTATAATTTATAATTATTATTAATTAAATATACGTTTTAATTTATTATATTTATATTAAAATATATATAAAAGAAATATTTAATCATTATTTATTTATATATATATATATATATATATCTAATATTTATAACATTGTTATTATTATTATTATTATTATTATTATTATTATAACACTGTATTCAAATATTTGAATATTTATAACATTATTACTATAATACTATATTCAAACATTTGATTATATATATAAGTTAATTCATTTTTAAGTTTTTATTTAAAAATATGAAATATATAGTTTATAAGGAAATATTTAATAAGTTAATTCTTATTTAATTAGTTTGAAGTAATAAAAGTTTAAATTATTAATTCCTTTTAATCCTTTCAAATACAATTATTTTATTAAGATAAAATTTGATATATAATAAATAAGCATAATAAGATACAAAAATATGACATAATAAAATATAATAAATATAAATTATAAATAAACTAATATTAGTTACTACTAAGATTTATGTAAAACATTTAGAAAAAGATAAAGAAGAAAAAAAATTAACTTTGTGTTCATCAAATTGGTTGAAAATATTGAAAAAAAAAAAACAAATTGATAGGAGAGATTAAGGAAATGTGAAAAACTGAAAGATAAGAGAGAATAATATAATAAATTATTTGATATAAAAGATTGAAAAAGATAAAAAAAATTAAAAAGTGGGTAGAAGAAAAATAAAAAGTTTGTGAAATATAAAAAAATAATCTTATATGTAATAGAAAAAGATAATGAAATACTTTTAAAATATTAATATTTTAAAATTTTAATATAAAGTCGGGGCGGGGACGGGGTCGGGGTGGGGATTGCATTACCCATCCCCGCCCCCACCCCCGACTTTTTAAAGCGGGGAAAACCTAACCCCGCCCCCAGTCAACTCGGGTTTTCCCCGTCAAACTCGGAGCGGGGACGGGTCGATCCTCACGGGTACGAGTTTAATTGTCATCCCTAATTGGATACTACCGTGACAATTCCTAACCAATTATTAGGCAACGAAGATAATAATAACAGGGTTTGTACTTCATAAAATTTAATATTCACTTACACTAATCTTAACAATAAGGAATTAAATTCATTTACATGACTTATAACACTAACACCTTCTCGCATCTTCGTATTAACTAATTGACGAATAAAAAATACCTTGTTTGATATCGATGGCTTCTCATACATGTTTGATAATGTTTTTATCAAACCATATGTCGTCTTCTCATTAATGATGTTGTAGGCAACATTTTTCATCAATGTTAATCTAACAACGCCCAAAACATGTCAATCTAATAACTCTCAATTTGCTTCAGACATCGTTTCTGGTTTATTTTCAGACAAAGGCTGGTACAACTTTTTTTGATAAAGATAATTTTCAATCTGCATCTTTCAAAATTCGAAATCGCTTCCATCAAACTTTTCAATCTTCACTTTCCCGTCTTTAGTCATTGCTCCCACTCGCATGAAAAAACCTAAGCTCTTGATACCAGTTGTTGGAAACACAAATGTAATACAAGACGAAAGTAAATAACAAGAACATAAGGAATTTACGTGGTTCAGTCAAAGTGACCTACGTCTACGATTTCACTAGATGATAGTTCTCATTCATCCAATTAGGTTTACAATTACATCAGTATTTATAATAAAAGAATAAGTAAATGGGTCAGACCCAATAACCCTTCAGACTTAACATACTTAACAATTATATATCTTCATGAAAAACTACATCCATTGTTATATACAAAAGATGAGTAGGAGGATGATAACATATATCTTTTTTATGTATAACCTATCCAACAAACACACATTGAATGGTGCTTATGAAGATGAACAAATGCAACACATCCAAATACATGAGGGGGTACATTAGAAACAATTGGAGTGACAGTTAAATTATAGAGTTTTTCAAAAGAAGCCTTAAAACCAATAGAACTTGAGGGAGTCTGATTTATTAAATATATTACTGAAGTAAGAACTTTTCCATAGAGACACAATGACATATGTACTTCAATCAATGAAGCGTGAACAACTTCTAACAAATATTGATTTTTTTTCTCAGCAACCCCATTTTATTGAGATGTATGAAGACAAGTAGTTTGATTAATAGTTTCATTAGCTTCTAAATATTGTTACAGTTTATAATTTTTATACTCCCCACCATTATCACTACGTAAAACTTGAATTTTAGCATTATATTTGAGTTCTTACAGTTTTATAAAAAAAATTAAATACACTTAACTCATTTTTTAATTTCATTAAGAATAACCAAGACACTATTGTACAATCATTAATAAAAGTAACAAACCAACGAGATTCACCTAAAGTTTGAATTTTAGATTAATCTCACACATCAAAATGTATTATGATAAAGGTTGAAGACTTTTATTTAAAATGAATGGAAATAATGTTTTATGATTTTTTGCTAATTCACAAACATTACAATTAAAATTGGAAACATCATGTTTTTTAAATAAAATAGGAAATAATTTTTTTAAATACTCAAAATGAGGTATAACCAAGGCATCCATGTCACAACTAGATTTGAGATGTTTTATTTTCTTCCTTAGAGTTTACTAGCAATTAATGCATGTTGTACCTCATCAATTTTTTTTTTGAAAGATCTAGTAAATATGTGTTTCCTCTCTCTTAAAGAAGGAACAATGAAGATAGAATCAAGATTTAAATTACTTATAATATTCAAAGTTCCTTCCCCAATAATTTCAGCTTTATTTATATTTTCAGTATAAATATATTTTTGTGTAGATAGTTTAATTTTGGTGATCTTTCTAAGATAAAATATTATATGATTTGTAGCTCTACTATCAATAATTCATATATCACTAAAAATATTAACAATCTTACATGATTATTTATAGTTGTTTCTAATACAAATATCTTTTTATTTTATTTGACAACGAAGACCATTTTTTATCAACTTTGATATTTGTATCCCTTTCTTGTCATCCTAACACCTTTTGAAAGAGTTTTGAATACTTCTTGAGTTTGAATAAAATGAAACTAATTTTGTTCCATATATATCAAATTTCATTTCTTCTATTTGGAGGTTTCAAAAGATTTAAGATCTAAAAAATTGTCATTACTTTGATACCAACTTAAAAATTATAAACTAAAATATATTCATTCTCTAATATAAAATAAAATATGTACAACCTATTTATAAGATACATATATACGTACCTCATTAGGTTACTAGGAAATTAAAATATTTTACAATTACGACAAATCTTAATAAAATAATATACAATATGTATATTTACAAAGAAAATAAAAAGAAAGTAAATATTAACAAAAAGTGTGATAGTAACAAAATAATTGTATATTGAAGAATAAAAAGACATCCTAAAATCAAAATACAACATCTAGTGACGTACTTGAGTGTGACATGTATATTCATTGAGATATGTCTTTAGTTAGGAGTTTCATAAATATTGATGAAATTATTCAATACACTTAACATAGTATGTTGGATTAATAATTCATCGAACACAAACAAGTATAGGATGTTAATACTTGAGATTGTTGATATGACGTCCAGTGAAATAACGTTCTTTATCACATTTGTTTTACTAGGATGTAAAAATGGAAACAACGTTGTCTAGGATCTTGAAAGAGTTAAAATGCTACTTTTTAAAGTTTTATCGTCACAAGTTTATAATGGATTGCAATTATTTAGGAGAGCCACGAGAACAAGTGATAGATGCTTGGGTTAGTGTTATGAATAGTTTGATTTTTTATGCTTTTTGAACATCCTTCGATAATATTTGAAGTAATTTGTTCACAATAACTTTTATTTGTTAAATATGTGAAGGATGTATGGGTAACTCAACATAAGAAAAAAAAATTGTTAAGACAAATTTATTAGGTGATGTCCTCGTAGAACACAACAAGTAATATATTTACAATATTACCTTGTCAATGCCCATATTGTTTATGGTTTTGATATGTAGGGTTAAGGTTACCTACTAAAGCCTGAAAAGGTTGTTTCAAAGTAGCACGAGACATGTATAATTGTTAGGATTCTGTGATTATAACATAACTTTACAACATAATAAAAGTAAAACTTATTGTAGAAGAGTCTTCACATCGTGTACCATGCTTTAAATATCACATTGTTTATTATATGATTTTGTCTCAAAACATCGATTAAGTAAAGTTGAAAAACAATTATGATCGAGGCAAATATGTCATGATCTTTCATGTGTTTGTGAATGACGTAAAACATTGTGTTAATAACATACCAGTCACCTTGTAAACACACCTTAACTATATTTTATCAAATGAGTCATCCACATGTATTTATTCAACATACATTTGATATCATATTGACCTCTTTTAATTAAGTTGACTTGGTAAATATAAAAAATAATTTTCACGTAATTACATATTCAAATTTGATATTATTCAAAAAATATTCAATAGTCAATTTTATTATATTTTTAAATTTTTATTTGATAATAATAAATATCATTATGATTATTTCACGACAAATTATTTAAGAATTCAATATTCCCCTAAAAATAGGAAAATGATATTTAACATCTAACTTTAAATAAGCAACCAATTAATAACTATTCGACGAGATAGTAAAAGAGAATAGTATAAATGTAGATACTTTTAAATAAATTATATTAAAAAATGTCTTATATTATTTCAATTTATATAAATGCGTTAAGAAAAAAATTATAAAATTTTAATTTCCAAATATTTAAATTTTATAAAAATATGTGTGCATTAGAATAAATTTTATATTCACATATCTTGTATTATAACAATTTGTACAAACATGTTAAGAAAAAAAACATACAAAACAACATTGTTGAAAAATCATTAGATTCAATAATGAACAATTGAAAAATATCTTTGATTAATAGAACTTACAGTATCTTTCATCTTTTATTATAAGAGTGAAGAAGAATATTACAAATGGGTCATACAATACAGTGCTACAGAAATTTACAGACTCAAGTGAACAAGGATAAACAAGACACCATGGATAGAAAGAAACTCTTAAACCAATAGGGCAAAATTCGACCAGAAAAAGGAGGGCGAAAAAATAGATAAGACCTAGACCTTTTGGAGCCTAAAAAATAATATGGTCTTCGAATGAGAAATAAATAATCTTCTTACAGATCCTTAAAATCCTGGTAGAACAGTAAGGTCTGCTATTCCTTTAGGGAGGTCAGCAATTCCTTTTAACAGGGTTAACCTGTTTACTCTGATCTTGTCATCGTCCTATGATACACCAGAAAAAAAAATTAGAGTAATTCTCATAAAAACAATATTTATATCATGGTTATGCAACTCAAACTGCAGAATATATAAAGATAAATTTCACAGTCCAAAGCACAAATAAACTGTAAGAGAAATCCTAATTTTATATTATGAATTTCTTTCTTATATAAATAACTTTTGGAAGAAAAGCTCAGCAATATCAAGCCCTTTAAAGGAGCAGTATTTCTGAGCAAATTTTATTCCTGGACTTATTTTATCTTACATCAACTTTGTCAGTCTTGTTGGTTCAATCCCCACTGAACACTATTAGGGTGCTTGTATTCAGAATCAGCACAAATACATTAACACCAAAATTTTAATTATACAAGTACAGTGAGATTAACATACCACCATTACAAAGACATTATTAAAGAAATCCTCAAGTGGCTGTATTAACTGACATGAAGTTTCTACAAAATCATCTATGTCAAGACCTGCACAAAGAAAATTAAATATCATAATAAAGAAAATGAAAAAGAAATTCAAAATTGTATAAAAGAAAATTAGTTATATTAAATTTAGTGTCAAGTTAAAAAAAATTAAATTGCATTGCATAAATATAAAAGGCCATTATACTAGCAGATAATACCAACTATATACGCATAATTGCTGGACATATAGAAAAACATACCAGGATTGATACTCTTTTTAACAGACAAAAACGTGTTCCATAAAACGCGCTCTTCATCTGTCACAAAAGCAGCCTCATCCACCTAATCATGTAAGTTTAAGCATCAAAGAGAAAATAAATGTCAAAATAATAGACATGGTAGAAGGGGAAAAAGCAGAAACTACTCATATAAATAAATGGTTCATTGTAGAGATATGTTTTTCTGTTAGTCAGTTATAGTTTACACGTCTTTGATGTCTGACATCTCTCTCTCTCTCTCTCTCTCTCTCTCTCATATATATATATATATATATATATATATATATATATTGTAACAGAGTTTCATCACTTTTGTGCTCGAGTTTATAAAAAGTTGTAATCATAGTCCTCCCTTTCGATTATTAAATTTATTTCTAGATCTTGTGACTTTTATTCTATGCATAACTCATAAGATTTGAGAGTAATTTGGTTGCCTATTTATATTTACAATGTAGTAAAATAAGAAAAATGCATACCTCCGTCTGGAGTTCATCTTCCTTCCCACGGACAATTCTAGTTGGCCGGGAGTATGCTTCAACAACTTTGGGAAAAAGTTTCCCTCTTGACAATTCTTCCATCTAAATTAAAATTATAAATATCAGGAGAATATAATTACTTTTCAAAAGTACTAGAGACTTGGCATTCAGCAAACCAAATATTTCCGATATTTCAGGAACACGTGACCACTCATATTACAGTCACATTTGGTCTTTAATTTCTGACATGAATAGTTACTTTCTTTTATAGAAATTGTATGTTGTATCCCCTGCTAAACCAAGAATCTAAGACATGTCCGAAGGTCTGTTCGGAGGAAAGAATTTCAATTTTGGTTTAGAGTTCTAATTTGAATTCCAAATCTGTAATTCCAATTTTGAGCTGAATTAAAATTCTATTATTTGAATAGTTTTAAAAAGAATATCTAAAATTTAACTTAATAATAATAATAATAATAATAATAATAATAATATTAATAAAATAAGACGAGGGATCAACTGACTACAAAAATAAGTGTAAGGAAATTATTCTCATCCTCACCATTCATTGTTTTGTAATCTAATGATCTAACATAGTAACTTATTTTAATTATTAGATTACAACAAAAATGAAGGATAGGAATGGGAATAATTCTCTTATACTCTTGGGGGGTAGAGTACTTCGTTTCGTATAGTTATGAACAAGGGAGACATTTCGAAGTGTTCGAACTACATAAGGATAAAACTCATGATTCAGACTAAGAAATTGTGGGTGGAGTTGATTGAACATGAATTAAGATACTCGAACTTCAGAAAATCAATGTGGTTGTATACCACAAGGTCTACAACGATGAAAAGGCACCACACCAAAGAAAGACACCTACACATGTTTTTTGTTATTGGATTGGATTGGAAAGGAAACTCTAGGAGGTGAGACTAAGGACCTTCCTACAAGGATAGAATTACGTTAGGGCTCATTAATCTAGTCTCGGATGTGTTTACTGGAAGCATACAAAAGATGATCATTAATTGCATGCTTTTTGTATATGAAATGATTTGGATTGTGGAATCAAGAAAAGAGATTAACTCTAAACTTAGACTTTGGAAACTGACTTTGGAATCAATAGACTATACATCAATGCTTATATCAAATATGGAGTAAAATGAAAGAGCAATTCTTACTTTGTATGCTGATTTTGCTGCCAGACAAGGAAGATTTGCTCTTTCTACAAGGATTGACCGAACAAATTCTGCACGCACCCCCTTGTCAACCTGTTAACAAAATATAGCAGCATGATAAAAGTCAGCAGACCATTCTCAGAATCAGAGCATTATTACAAAGCATTATGCACAAATACTACAAGACATGTACTCGGCATATGTTCCATAGGCAAATATATCATTGAATAATAGTTGGTTCGCAAAACATCAGTTATCCAACCATAGTAATTGTTATATTTATTAGATATTAAATAGACAGTTGTTAGATTTAATAGATATTAAATAGACAGTTGTACCTAGGTTCTAGAAGCTAAGCTGGATCTTTATCTGTACCTAGTTTTTAGAATAGGTCTTTTCATTTTCCCTTTATTCATTATGTCTGAACATCCATTATAAATAAGAAAACCTAAGAGAGGGAGTTTAAGCTATCTAATTACATTTTTTTTTTAATCTTAAGTTGGTATCAGAGCAGGTTAATCCCGCTTTGCCTTTTGGGAAAAAAGCCCAAAACATCTTTACAAATGATATCCAACGCCTTTATGATTATGCAAATCAACTAAACTCCATCAAACATGCAGATAATGATATGATATCCTTTATTGCTGAAGCTCAATCAACAGTTGAAGAATTGAAGATTTTATTGGAAAAAGATTCAATAGAAAAAATTAAAGAGTAAACTAGATAAATTTTAAATGATTATGATTCTCCAGGCCATGAATCTAGATTTTGTTCATGTTAGAGATCAAATCTTAACTCTCAACTATAACTATCAAATGTATCTTTTTAGGATATTCTTGTCTCCGAAAAGGATATCACTCTTACTCTCCTGAAACTTAGAAATACTATATGTCAGTCAGTGTCACATTTTTTTAATCATCACTTAATACCACAACTCTTGATATTTGTTCTACTCGTAATCCACTTAGAAAATTGTTGGTTGTCGATGAGTCTATACTATTAAGGTCAGACCTAACGGTGAAGTTGACCGTCTCAAAGCTAGATAGGTAACCAAATGATACACTCAAATCTATGGTCTTGATTATGGTGATACTTTCTCTTCAGTGGCTAGAATGACTACTGTGAGACTCTTCCTTGCCATAGCCGCCATTCATCATTGGCCTTTCTATCAACTAGATATTAAGAATTCCTTCCTTCATGGTGATTTAGAAGAGGAAGTCTACATGGAGCAACCTCCAGGTTTTTGTAACTCAGGAGGAGTCTGGTTTTGTATGTAAGTTGAGACGTTTCCTTTATGGTTTAAAGCAATCACTGCGTACTTAGTTTGGAAACTTATTGGTGAAGTTTTCCCTGATCTAGAGAGATATAGAAGACTAGTTAGGAAACTAATTTATATTACTATTAATAGACCTGATCTATCTTTTGTATTTAATGTGGTAAGTCAATTCCTATAAGCCCCTTGTATTGATCATTGGATTGTATTGATCATTGGAATGCTATTATATGTATCCTGAGATACCTAAAAAAGACTTCAAGACAAGGGTTGTTATATGAAGATAAAAGAAATACCCAAATCTCTAGGTATTGTGATATTGATTGGGCAAAATCTCCTATGGGCAGGCGCTCTACTATAAGATATTGTGTTTTTCTTGGAGGAAATGTTATTTCCTGAAAAAGTAAGAAACAAAACGTAGTTGTCTGATCCTTTGTTGAAGTTGAATATAGGGCAATGACATCTCTGCCGTGTGAACTTGTATGGGTGAAACAGTTCCTTCAGGAGCTAAACTTTGTGAGATTCAGAAAATGAAGAAGTATTGTGATAACTAGGCTGCTCTCCACATTGATTTAAATTCATTATTCCATGAGAGAACTAAGCACATTGAAATTGACTGTCACTTTATTCAAAAAAAGTTGTTATCCAAAACAATTTGTATTGAGTTTGATGGATCCAATAATCAACTTGCAAATGTATTACAAAATCTTTGAGAGGGTCTCAAATCGAATTCATTTGTTCCAAGCTTGGTACATATAATTTGTATGCTCCAGCTTGAGGGAGAGTGTTAAATTTATTAGATATTAAATAGACAGTTGTACCTAGGTTCTAGAAGCATGTGTATTTATGAGCTAGATCTTCATCTGTACCTAATTTTTATAATAGGTATTTTCAATTTTCCTCTACTCATTATGTATGTGAACTTCTATTATACATAAGAGAACCCAAAAGAGGGATTTCAGGCTCTCTAATTACATATTTTTCTTTTTTTATCTTAATTGTGATTGTTAAGGTTCCAACATAAAACCAATTAGCAATATGTGGAGTAGCCTAACATGTATTTAAACCATACCAAATGATATGAGGTAGGCGATGTGAGACTTTCAACACACCCCCTCCAACGAAGCCTGCCGGACCAGGCAAAGGGTACTTTTGACCCAACTAAAGGGCAACTTTTGGCCCATGACAATAACCGGAAAGATGTTAGGCTTTGGCTCTGATACCATGTTAAGGTTCCAACATAAAACCAATTGGCAATATGTGGAGTAGCCTAACATGTATTTAAACCATACCAAATGATATGAGATAGGCGATGTGAGACTTTCAACAGTGATGATACAATGAGGAAAAAACTACAAGGTATAGAACTTGAGTCCCACATTAGAAGTTCGGATTCTGGTGTGGGGGTAGTTTTGTGGTATGATTATTTCCCGGTTGCTATAAATTGGTACGTATGCACCAT
The DNA here is from genome assembly GCA_963425845.1 of Sphenostylis stenocarpa. Taxonomy (NCBI): domain Eukaryota; kingdom Viridiplantae; phylum Streptophyta; class Magnoliopsida; order Fabales; family Fabaceae; genus Sphenostylis; species Sphenostylis stenocarpa. The sequence continues at coordinate 34,371,159 of OY731401.1, forward strand.
GTCTCTCATCTACAACTAGCAGTGCAATGTGTAGTATGGCAGGATGTTAGGTTGTAATCCCAAGGTTGTAATCAAAAGAAAGAATATACCAAGTGATAACTCATTAAATTTCTGATCTGTAAGACTGCAACAAATATTCACTTCAAAACCTCCTATAACTGGTGCTAATGATTCTTTCTCTCCCTAACTCATACAACAATCTACATCAATCTACATCTGTAAGATCCAACAATATGATACGTATTAGATATATCTAGTAATTAGTTTATGTGTAAAGTCCTTGCTGTTCTAAATAAGCAGCAATTCAAGCGGTAAATATGGTTTAGAGTTTATATAAAATATTATTTCTTCGCAAAAAATAATCCAATCAAACTGCTATCAAACCATTTATACCTTGTTTTGCTAACAGAACAATAGGTAAACAATGGACATATATCCTCCAGCAGAAACCTTAAGCTTTTACAAGTTAATTTGGCCATAAAGGAAGAAAGAAAATTCTTTCAACTAAAAGATAACAACATGAAAAGTTTCACTCAAGAAAAGGACCAAATATTATGATCATAATACCTACCAGAAATTGCTCTAATCTTCGAGTAACAAATTGATGTACCTAAAGAAAGAGAAAACTGTTCTCAGCAGATTTCAATCACAAGAAGCAAGCAGAAATTGAATTTATGGAACACTTTTATCTTACATCATCAATTACATGAGAATCTACTTTAATGGGCTGGACTTCTGCAGCAAGTTCCAGGGCCTTTTTAAAATCTAGAGTTTTATTCTTTTCCACAAATAGTTGCACCTGGAGTATAAAGTCCATCTCAGAGTGCAAGAAATTGACTCTATAGAATTTCTACTTAAGATTTTAGGGGTGGGGATACAAAAGTAGAAAAGAACATGAACAAAACTTAGACAAATGAAAGTACGTCATACTTACAAGACCATATGAGATTCTTCGCAGACCAAACGGATCATTTGTGGAACTCGGTTGACAACCAGCAGTAAATAAACCTACCAGGCTATCTAATCTGCACAAAACTATCATTTCTCATAAGATGCCGAGCTATGTCGTCAAAGTCAATGGAATGTACCATACGACATTGCAATGTCATTTCAAACCTACCAGGCTATCTTATCTCTTACAACACGTACCATAAACTCATTTCACATTGCAATGTGTTAGAGATATGCCTTTGTAATGTCTTTTCTTTTATTATTTCCGAACAATTGTCTGTTACTATAATTGTTTGACAATTGTAGTTTGTTACAACTGTTTTGCTACCTATTGTAGTACTCTCCTCTACTCATGTAATTAATATGGCTTTTTTTAAGAGGTTTACTCAATATTTGTAACACTCTTTAGTAGTGAATCATAATTTTGGACAGATTTAATATGGTATTCAGAGCTAGTTGATCCTCTTTCTTGGCTTCTGCCTAATTTTTTGATTCTATGGCATTCATAGATTCTAAATCTTCTTGTCCTCCTCCAATCCCTCCTCCTTCAACAGATTCTTATCCTTCTTTTTCTCTGCCTGCACTTGTCCCTTTCTCCCATCAAATTACAAATAAGTTTGATGATAAAAATTTCTTGCTGTAACACCAGCAAGTTGAACTTGTAATTAAAGCCTCTCATTTTCTTCACTTTGTGGTTGCTCCTAAAATTCCACCAAGTTTCTCAGAGAATAAGATTGGGATGTTAATCATGTCAATCCAGAATATCTTTCTTGGGAACAAGATCAAATGGTTCTTACATGGCTCCAGTCTTCACTTTCTAGTACTATCTTGTCAAGTATGGGACAAGATACATGCATATTTTCTTCATCAAACTAAAACAAAGGCACAACAATTGTGTTCTGAGTTAAGAAAATTATCTTTGGATGATTGCATAAGTTAGTGAATTTCTTTCTTATAGTAAGTCTTTTAGTGACTCTATTCTGTTGGAGATCCCGTTTCTTTAAAAGAACATTTGGATTCAATTCTTGAAGATGTTCCTCAAGAATATGATTCTCTTATTGCTCTTATTGAGAGCAAAACTAATAATATGACTATTGAAGAATTGCGTTTACAAAATTATAATGCTCAAGCTCCATTTGCTCCTTCGACACATGTTCTTGGTCAACAATCAACTCCTTCTGCAAACATCCTTGACCAACAGTTTCAACATAACAATATTGAACAAAATATGCAGTTTCAATACACTGGTTTTCATGGTGCTGGACATCGTCGTGGAGGCCACTTTGGTCATAGTGAAAGAGCATGTGGTGTCTGCGCGTCAAGTTTGCTTCAAATATGGTCATACTGCTAGGTTTTGCTACCACAGGTTTAGTTTTGAATTTCAATAATCTTTTATGCTTCTTCCTCTATTACGCCTTGGGAAAATCCATCCACTGTATGTCTTTATTTTTCAACATCACATTGGCCTCAATAGTCTCATAGTCCTTATCAATATACTTGTCTCCCTCAACCACAAGCTATGGTTACAAATAGAACACCTTCTCCATTTCAAACCTGGTTTCCAGATTCAGGTGTCACCTTTCATGTAACAAATTCCAGTCAAAATATACAATAAGGTACTCCGTATGAAGCACCTAATCAAATTTTTGTTGGCAATGGGCAAGGTCTTCCAATACTTTCTTCTGGTTCTACCACTTTTTCTTCTCCCCTTAATTCATATATACATTTAACTCTGAAAAATCTTTTACATGTTCCTTCAATTAACAAGAATTTAATTAGTGTGAGCAAGTTTGCTCAAGATAATAATGTCTATTTTGAATTTTTCCCTAACCATTGCATTGTTAAATATCAGGAATCCAATGAAATCATTCTTATGGTCGTGTGATGGGCTGTATCATTTTCATGCCTTCACTTTATGCCACAATTTTTTTTTTTTTGTTTCTTTCAATTCTTGTATTAATTAATACTACCGTTTCTAATAATTGTACTGCTAGCAGTACCTATGCTTGGTATCTTAGGTTAGGACATCCAAATATCAATGTTCTAGTTGTTGCTCTATGAAATTGTAATATTTCCTTTTCTAATAAAAGGTTCTATGCCCTTTTGTTCTGCTTGTTGTATGGGCAAAACACATAAACTTTCTTCTTAAACTTCCTCAACTATCTATGAATTTGGGTATTTACATAGTGACTTGTGGGGACCTTCCCTTGTTCCTTCTTCTAATGGCTTCTCCTATTACATTTCTTTTGTGGATGTTTGTAAGAGGTTTATGGGTTGTGTAAGAGGTTTACTCACTCTTTGTAACTCTCTTCAGTAGTGAATCATAATTCTGGACAGATCTAATACAATGAAGAAAGTTCTATAGTAAAAATAAGAATATAAGGAATTAGAGGAAACAGGAGTCCGTCAGGGATACAATAGCATTGCTGATTCTTTTGTCAATGTTAGAATCAGGATAAAGAAAAGTTATATCGTCGAAGTTGTTAGGATGTTTTACTGATCTTATTCATATCCTTCTCATTTCTTTGCTATCATTCCTTATCTTTTTAAGTTTGAATTTGAATTGTAATCAGATTGGTTAGAAAATATCTAATCAACTCAGCCAATAAATCTCAATCACTGTAAATCAGTATTATCTCTAAAATAAACAGTTAAGATATTTATTTCTGGCCTCAGTTTCACCTATCAGCAATTGCCAAAACTGTGCCAGCATCACTTTCAGGAAGCAAGTCCCCAGAAAATCTAGGAAGCGTGATCTCAAACAATGCCTCTGCAATCTGCAAGATAATGTGTCAAGCAAAAGCAAAATTATGTACAGAAACTATGTGCCTTGCACCCAAACAGGGTGCAATGAAATCGTAAAGATTGCAATGGAGAAACATGATATTTTAGATTACCAAATATAGCCAACCAAAGTTAAACAACCTGCTCAGAGTATCCGTTTCTAAGGGCATAGTGACGCCCCATGATTCCCGAAAGTGAGGTAAATTCAGTGACAACTGCAGTGGAAAGATCAGACATTGCAAGTGAGGCAGCATCTCGGATAATTTGTTGAACATCTCCATTGATATCTAGGATGCAACTTAGTTCGGTAAGCATGTTTTCAACACGAGTCATCTTATCAAGCATGGTCCCAAGCTTCTCCTGTTTCATTTCCATATTATCGAAACCAACAAGATATATCGAAACCAGAGGTTAAGAGATATATTTTCAACAACTTTCACATAATACCATTATTGTTGTAAGTATTAACTTTTCCCTTATTTTCTTCTGAATATAAACACTGAACTGATATTTTACCTGATTTAGAAGAACTGATAATGGAAAATAAAAAAAAACTGGTGAATGATAAATGCCAATTCATTAAATTTTCAAATTAAAAAAATTCTTTTATATATATTTTGGTTAATATGAGCTTTACACAGATAAAAGTTTAATTTGCAACTCACGTGAAAGAGAATGTTTTTAAGTTGCTTTCGAAATTCTGAAAACTTTTTACGAGTGTCCATCTCATAAAAGAATTTCGCATCTTCATAGCGAGCCCTGCAATTATAATCAAAAGAGATTTTAATGTGACTTCCCCATAAAAGTAAAATCATGAGATGTGCACGTTACATTGGGCAAATATGTTAATTTTATTCTTAGGAATTAAAGAAACGGTGGCACTCTCCTTCCCTCCCTTCAATGTAAGAGATCACCATCTCTAATGGCCAAGACAGTTGAGGCTATATCTCATTATCTTCTCAGATTATTCCAGAAGCTTAGGTTGTCAGGTGAAAACACATGAAAAGTTTTATGTAACATCTCTAGTGTGACCTATCATAGTATCACATGAGCCTTTTGGGCTTGGAGTGTAGAATGTAGACGGCACACAGGCCAACCTACCCTCTGCTGAATCATTAAATTGGCAGAAAGAATGGAGAGTGGTGAGAACTGAATTATAAGCCACAACCACATTGTTAAAGAGGCACCAATATCATTTCAAAAACTAACTATCTGAAGAGCTTAAGCTGTTAGGAGAACACAAATGAATGGTTTTATATTCCAACAATAAAATATTTAAAATGAACAGAAAAAAACAATATTGTGTAACTTCAGATAAAGGCTTACTCCAATACCATTTCTTCCCAGGTATCGGTACCTTGTTTCAAATATTGTGGTTGCTTGTTCTCACAATGAATGTATGGAGTTCACTAAAGATGTAAGATTATACAAAGGTCAGCTAATAGCTTAAGCTTTTGGGCTGGTTGGTCCTTAACATGGGATTAGAGCCTTTGTGACCAAGTAGCTAAGAGCTTCATTCTTCTAAATGATGTAAATTTCAGCACAAACTATAGTGGAATTGCCTATTTTCTCAGCTTCAAGACTAATTTATTAAGATAAAACCATTAATGTATCTTCACCTATAGCTTAAACATTACGGAGAGTTTGTCCTTGACAGAGAAGCAATAAAATACAACCAATAACTAATTAATGTTTGACAACTTATCAAGGACAGCAATACCCTAGAAGAACCTGGATATCGTAGCACCTCTATTTCAATAAGCTGTATATGACACAATAAGTTGACATAAGAATACCTGAGCACAGCTTCATTTCCTTTCCTTACCGTAGTCTCATCAATTGATCCATTTGCAACCTGAGAAAATCCCTTGTCATTTAATACATAGAATTTCAAAACATGAAGTTATTTATTCTAGAAGGCTAATTAATGAAAAGAACTTACAGCAATGAAATAAGGCAATAACTGTCCATTTGCATCGCATACAGCAAAATACTTTTGATGCTTTTGCATTACCTGCAGGCATGGCAAGGGTTAGCTTCTATTTGCAATATTCTTCAAAAACTGGAGGAATTTATATATGTTTCGACTCATAAAGACCCAACCAATCAGTACAATCAAGAATGGATTAAGTTAGACGAGCTGAAAATCTCACTACTAGTTTGGCTTCATTTTGTTATTGGGTTTAATTGCAATATTTTCAGTCACAGATAGAAAGCATTTTGAATAGGGTCCTAATATCTAGAATTTAGCTGTTTATGGGTCTTTCACTTGGACTTAATCGTGGGAGGTAATAATACTATTTAGGGTTCATTTATGTTAACTAGAAGCTGGTCGCTAACTTGTGAACTACTCAATTCCCATATTGGACTAGTCATATAAACGTGATGTAACAAGCAGCTATGAAAGTAACAAATCAGTGATAGAGAAAACTGTTTTACAGGAACACCCTAATCATCACGCAGGTAAAAGCTTCAGGTTACTTTTCTTTTACAATCTTATATATATATATATCACAACGGTTGGTGCTTTAACCCACTAAATTGGTCAACTGCAAACTACTGAATTTGTCATGGTTTTACTGATGACAGCTTCAAGTTATATAAACTTCATCACTGCTCTCCTCACATTCCTCGGTAATTTCATGCAAATTCTTTAACATCCGACATATTTTTTAACAAAATTTGCTTTATTTACAATTTTTATCAATTTTAACTATCATTTTATCTTAACTTATAATTTTACATAACTTATGATTTTATATATTTTGTTATTAAACATATTATATAATATTGGAAAATACATACATAATTACCACTATTTTGAACACTGTTAGACGAAAATAAATCAAGAATCAGTGCCTTACTTTGTACAACTATTGGTCTGATTTTAAAAGCAATAGCATTTTCAGTTCCTGTATAAGTACCCCAATACAGATAATTTCCTTACAATTTAAAACGTTATCAACAAAAAAAAAAAAAAAAAAAAAAAAAAAAGTGAAGTGCTCACCATGGTCAAAAGATCTTTCGGAAGATCTAAGAAGGTTTCTTTAAACTTTCCAAGCACGGGAAAAGGTGCCTCAACAAGATTTACAACCTATATTAAATATAAAATGAAATTCTTAGAAATGCACATTGCAACAATGTTAATCAAAAGGAACAACAAATTCTTACCTCATCAAGCAAACCTTTTGGTATAAGAATTTGACCATTTACACTTTTTGCCAATGCATTTGATTGCTCAAAAATAATTTTCTTACGGTCCTGCCAAAAGTACCAATCTAATTATTTAGATATATTTGTAATTACATATGTATGTATGTATGTATGTATATATGAATTTTTATATTAACAACTTATCCATTTGTACCTCGACTGAAACATCGATTCCCACATTTTTCATTGTAACTGAATAAGATTCTGCACTTTCCACCTGCAATTAGTATAGCAGGGTTTTTTGGGTAAAAGAAATGGTAAGGGTTCCTTCTTAAATAAACAAAAGGAAACAACAGCGAACAAGGAAAAAATATAGTATGGAATCTGTTATATTGACCACCCATACTAATGTAAATATATTTCTCCAAAAATACGCCAATCATCCCACCTCAAGGTACGAAAACAACATGCACACCAATAAACCTGAGTAGAATAGCCAAAAACTAAAGCAAACAAAAACAGCAAAAAATTAACTTACTAACTCAACAACCAAATTACATGAATCATTGTATACCATTTTGTTCTAACAAAAGCCAATTCTTTAGAGAGGTTGTTTAGATAGCAATACTTTTATATGGTTTCACCTAAAGTTTATCGGACTTCATTTACTCTAATTATTGGGCTATCCTCCCTTTGATCAACCCTTCTAGCTAAGGCTTCTACTGGTCTTCTTCTCACATGTTCAAATCATCTTAAGCATGATTCTACCATCTTTACTTAAAGAGGGGCCACCCCAACTTTCTCTCTAATACATCCACCAAAATCTCATCATCTCTATAGAACTGATGTTCTGGTTAGAACTTTAGCACTCAACATTCTGTAACATATCCCACTGCACATTGGTCCTACGGCCATGTGGTCAAAATTTCTTTGTAGTTTTAGGTTTAGAGGCATCATTCTATCACAAACGTTCATCTCATACTCAAGCTTAAAACTTATGCTTAACATCTCCCTATAATTTCTTATTAAGAAATAAATGTTCTAAATTTACCTGAGTTAACATGTTTCTTGCATGTGATGGGCAGTATAATACATTAGCACAGGAAAAATTCCATAGATTCACTGTCACATTTTTTCTGGCAAGTTTAATAACATCATTTATGTCTTGGGTTTATTAGAGATTTACTATCATTATCTATAGATACATTTTATACTTTTTCTGGGTACACAAATATAATTTTGAATCTAATGAAAATAGCTGTGTGAATTTCTCCTGTCAATTAACTCATATTTTAATATTCTCTGCCCTTATTCATGTCAGATTTAATAATTTCTCTTCGTAAAGCTGTGATCTTGAACCATTCGTATATAATGGAATTATTAAGAACTAATGTTAGTGTTACTACACACATACAGAATCAGACAGACACACATTCAGACAGATATTGCTCAGAGATATATGTTGTTTCAACCATGTACCAATAAAAAACGATAGAATAAAAGTGAGAATGTTAAAGAAAACAGGCTTAATTTGCAGTTCTACAGAAAATTGATTCAGGTATGCACCTGGACAACAGCTGAAGAAGTATTACGAAGACCACAAGACAAGTTTCCACTGCATAATATAAATAAACACAGGCAAATGTTATTCTCGCCTATCAGATAGGAAACTAATAAACCAAAATGAACTTAATATACTTAAGCGTAAGCTAGGCCTTGGAATAAGCGACCAAGATATTATTTCCTTTTTTTTTTCTTCTTAGATCAGTATTTTACTTTTGGTATTTAGAAATCTGAAGCCTCACTGCTCATGATATTCTTGTTTCTGATAACAATCTTCAGTAAAATAAAAACACCAAGGGAGGATAAGTGAAGAGAAAAGAAGGGTTCTGTTAGAATAGATTAGAAAATATATGTAATCATTATATCTAAGGTAGGAGGTTGAGTGTTAGATAATCTCTGCAGGGGGTTGAGTGTTAGATAATCTCTACACCTAGTTCTGAGGAGTAATCTAGGACTGTGCATTTAATGTAATCTCCCTATTGTATCAGTTTTTATCTATATAAATAGAGAACTATGAGAGGGGGGGTTCTTCAAGCCCTCTAAAAACACTTTTTCTCTGTTTTGAATATCAAGTTGGTAACAGAGCGGGTCGATCCCGCTCTGCCTGTTTCTGTAGTCTCCGACACTATTTTTGCCGCCGTCCACCGCCGCCGGCCACCGTCTCCGGTCATCAAGTTTTCGCCGGTGACCACCGGATCTGAATCATCTTGCCGTGCGACAGCCAACCCCGCCGGTCCTGGAAGCTCGTTTGCTGCCACGCACCGCCTCTTTCTTTGCTGCATCTGGCGCGTGTCATCCACACGCCGCCTTCTCCAAGTCGGAACGTCGCTGCTCTGCCTCAGTTAGGGTTGTCGGAGCTTCCTCTCCCTGTTCTAGCCCTCAGAACTTCATTTCGGTGAAGCCCAGTAGTCACCCTTGCGAAAATCACTCTTGGGTTTTCGGACTTCCTTACTGTTTTCGCCCCCCTCACCAGTCTTTGTCCTCTTGATCAGAAATGACTGCAATTTCATTCTCTGGAAGCCCCTCCATTACTTCCGAAAAACTAAACGGACAAAATTATCTATCTTGGTCTGCTACCGTCGAAATGTGGTTTCTCGGTCACGGGCATCACGACCACCTTGAAAAAGACGGAAGCCATGTGCCGGAAGAAAAAGTCGAACAGTGGATACAGGCAGATTTTCAGCTATGTGCTCTATTGTGGCAATCAGTGGAACCAAGACTTTTGATGTCGCTTAGAGCCTTAAAAACTTGTCACTCCTTTTGAAAGAAAGCTCAAACCATTTATGCCAATGATATCCAACGTCTCTATGATTCCGCAAATAAGCTAGCATCTCTAAAAAAGACAGATCATGATATGATGTCTTTCATGAATGAAGCCCAATCGGCTGTGGAAGAACTAAAGATGTTCTTGGAAGTCGATTCCTTGGATGAAATGAAAAAGAAGCTTGACAAGTATTACATTGTGATGATCCTTCGCGCAATACATCCTGACTTTAACCATATCAGAGATCAACTTTTGACCACTTACGAAGTCCCTTCCATGGATACCCTTATCACACGCCTGATTCGTGTACCAATGCCTGAGACTCAGAAAGCTCTTGCTCTAGTAGAACCATCTGCCATGGTTGCCACACGAGGAAGAAGAGGACGTGGCACTAGAGGAGAAGGACGTGGAGGTCGAGGACGTCCCCAAGGCACCTATTGTAAGAGGATAGCTCATACACAAGAGAACTACTACTCCTTGCATGGTTTTCCTCCCAAAACCGCCAATGTCTCGAAGGTTGAAACTATCAACTCCAAGTTCACTGAGGACGAATACCAAGAGTATCTACGGTTGAAGTCTAATAGCTTGGCACAGACCTCTCAAACTGCCAGCACATCAACTGCTTGCATTTCTCAATCTGTGGAGGGTCAAAATTCATGGGTAATTGACTCTGGTGCTTCTGATCATATATCTGGTAATACCTCCTTGTTCTCAACCATTTCCTTTCAAGAAAAACAACATTTCATAACCCTTGCAGATGGCTCTAAAGCTTCCTCAAAGGGAGTGGGCCAAGTTTCCTTATCTCCTTCCATAAGCCTAAAATTTGTCCTTTTTGTTCCTAATTGTCCTTTCAATTTAATTTCCTTAAGCCAGTTAACCAAAATCTTAAATTGTTCAATAACCTTCGATAACAAATCTTTTGTTATACAGGAGCGTGGTTCGGGGAGACGGATTGGAGAAGGATATGAAGCTGGAGGATTATACCTTTTTGGCCCTCGTCTACGTGTGTCCTGTGTTGCTACTCCGAGCCCTAAAATGTTACATGATCAGCTTGGCCATCCTCATTTGTCAAAATTAAAAAGAATGTGTCCTGAACTTAGTGGTCTCCAGACCTTAGAATGTGAGTCATGTCAACTAGGAAAACATGTTAGATCTACATAAAATGTCTCAATCAAAGTGTACTTCCAGTTTCTCTATTATCCATTCTGATATTTGGGGACTCAGTCGCATCTCATCTTTTGGTTTTTGGTATTTTGTTACATTCATTGATGAATATTCACGATGTACTTGGGTTTATCTTATGAAAGATCGCTCTGAATTGTTACCCATCTTTACATCCTTTTTGAATGAAATAAAAAATCAATTCGGTCAAGTAATCAAAATTTTAAGAAGTGACAATGCTGAAGAGTACTTCTCATCCACCTTTTCTGTTGTTTTGAGTTCACATGGAATATTGCATCAGTCCACCTGTCCTCATACACCACAACAAAATGGTATAGCAAAAAGAAAAAAACAGACATTTGGTTGAAACTGCACATACTCTTTTGCTGGGTGCTCATATTCCTGTCCATCACTGGGAGATGCCATCTTAACTGTATGTTTTCTTATTAACAAGATGTCATCTTCCTCTCTCAGTAATAAGATCCCTTTCTCCATTCTATTTCCAAATAATCCTCTCTTTCACACCTCTTCTCGAGTTTTTGGTTGTGTATGTTTTGTTCATGATATGTCTCCAGGGTTAGACAAGCTTTCTGCTCGTGCTATCAAATGTATCTTCTTGGGCTATTCCTACCTTCAAAAAGGGTATCGGTGTTACTCTCCTGAAACCAAGAAGTACTACATGTCTGCCAATGTTACATTTTTTGAACAAACTCCTTACTTTTCTCCTTCTGTTCAAGATGTTCATGTCATACAACAGGTTCTTTCCATTCCAGTAGTTGAGTCTAATATTTCCAATGTCTCTATCGATCTCAGTCATGATCCAAGTCTTCCTGAACCATCCTCCCCTCAAATTGATGTTGTCAATCATAGGACCCCGATGGCTAGTCTTGTTCTCCAACAAGAGGGTGAATCCCCCACTTTAGATTTTTCTCCAACATCGCTTCCTACCATGACTCTTGGTGGAGGTGATTCAGGATGGCTCATTACTCTCAGAAAAGGTACTCGTTCCACTGGAAACCCACATCCTATTTATAATTTTCTTAGCTATCACAAATTGTAGCCTTCCTATTGTTCCTTTTTATCCTCAATGTATCTTCTATTTCTATTCCAAGAAATGCAGGCTCTTGACCATAATGCTACTTGGGAGCTCGTGCCTCTTCCACTGGGCAAAAAGGCAGTTGGTTGCTGCTGGGTATATGCTGTTAAAGTCGGCCAAGATGGTACAGTTGATCGGCTCAAGGCTCGGTTAGTTGCAAAAGGGTACACTCAGGTTTATGGCCTTGATTATTGTGACACTTTCTCTCCCGTGGCCAAGATGACCACTATTCGTCTGTTCTTCACAATGACTGTCATTCGTCACTGGCCACTTCATTAATTAGATATCAAAAATGTCTTCCTACATGGTGATCTTGAGGACAAAATTTACATGGAGCAACCTCTTGCGTGTTGCTCAGGGGGAGTCTGGACTGGTATGCAAATTGCATCGTTCTATATATGGCCTCAAGCAATCACCACGTGCTTGGTTTGGAAAATTTTGCTCCATTGTTCAAAAATTTGGGCTAAGACGCAGCAGATCATTCAGTCTTTTATTGTCATACATCTTTGGGTAAATGTGTTTACTTAATAGTATATGTTGATGATATAGTCATTACAGGAAATGATATTGTTGGAATATCTCAACTGAAGGGGTACTTGTGCAGACATTTTCAAACCAAGGATTTGGGAAGCCTAAAAAATACTTCTTGGGCATTGAAGTAGCTCAATCAAAAGATGGAGTTGTAATCTCTCAGAGAAAATATGTTCTTGATATATTACAAGAAACAGGTATGATTGACTGTAGACCTGTAGAGAGTCCTATGGACCCAAATAAGAAATAGACATTATTGGGGAGATGTAGTTCTCAATGCTTGTTTCTTATTAATCGGATGTCATCTTCCTCTTTTAAAAATCAAATCCCACATATAGTTATCTTCTTAGATGATCCTCTTTATCATATATCTCCTCGTGTGTTTGGTTGTACCTGTGTTGTTCATAATGTTGCTCCAGATCTTGATAAACTGAGTGCTAAGGCCTTTAAATGTGTTTTCTTGGGATACTCTCGCCTTCAGAAAGGGTATAAATGTTAGTCTCCATCCTCCAAAAGGTATTATATGTCTGTTAATGTCACCTTCTTTAAGAAAACACCCTTCTTTTCTTCCCCATGGAAGATGGTTCATCCATTCAGCAATATCTACCTATACCTTCATGAGATCCACTTATAATACCTGATCCTTCCCTAATTCAGCCTACATGTCATAATGATTCTACGCTTCTCACATATCACCGCAGGACCCCTCCTACACCTTTACCAGTTCCTACAGATAATCGTGATTCAGATTCTTCTCCATCAGCTTCTCATACTATGGATCCTTCAACCTTATCTCCCACTTCTGATTCTGGATGACCTATATCACTTAGAAAAGGTACTCATTCCACTCGGAATCCTTATCCTATTTATAATTTTTTAAGTTACTATCGTTTGTCTCCATATTCTGGATGAAGTTGTTTTGTGATAATCAGATAGCTCTTCATATTGCCTCCAACCCAGTGTTTCATGAAAAAACAAAGCATATTGAGATTAATTGTCATTTTGTTTGAGAGAAGTTATTATCTAAGGAACTTGTAATTTTATTTGTAAGCTTCATTGAGCAACCTACAGATATTTTAACTAAATCCTTGAGAAGACCTAGGATTCAATTTATATGCTCTAGCTTGAGGGGGAGTGTTGAGATATGTTTTTCATCTATTTTTTGTATTCTCTTTATAAGTTCTTTAGTCTAGGGTTAAGGGTTTGAGATTAGGCCCATATCCTCTCTATTGTTTCTCCTTTTCTATAAATAGAATGTAACAGTGCCTCTTGGTATTGTATCAAATTCTAAATAAGTTATCTCAAATACATGTTCTCAATATCTGCTCTGGCGATTAAAGTGATTTCAGTCAATGGAGGGAAGGGAAAAGTTGAAATTGAGTGACTTGGGTAGGCCCATGTTTGACATTGATGGGTGTGGTTGTATTGGGGCCAGAACTTGGGAAGAAAGGAGTTTGACTGTGTGTGTCAGTTGGGTTCGTGTGGGGTGGGAAGGTAGGATTTGGGCTGAAAGGGTTGATGTGTGAGCCTGTGGTGAGTAAGACGTGTGGTGGTGCGGAGTGACCATTGGGGAAATATTAATTACACATTATTATGTATTAATGTGATTATTATATATTAATACATGAAAATTTATAAAATTGTCTCAATAGTAGAATGTACAACACCTATAATTGAGAAAACCATTAAGCAATGCAATTCAACCGAGACTGCAATTTAAAAACCTTGCTTAGTATTATTTTCTATCATTTATCTTCCTCTCTAATTAGCTAACTGTTAAAACCAGTAAGCACGTCTTTAATTGGTGATCTGGTAACAGTTTTTAGTTCAGAAGACATGGAAACAATTATGAGTACGAATACTACTCTTTAAGTTGAAATGATGTCTATGACCTAAAAGGCTGAAAGTCCAGTATAACCCAAGGTCAAGGAGAGAGCAAAGTAGAGATAATATCCAAAAAAAGAATAAATTACCTTGTCACCCCAGCAAACATAAATGGGACTACTACATCTCCATGCAAGGCTAAAATCCATCGAATAGGCCTGCTAAACATCACCTGTATATTAAAAGTATGGAAACATATTAATTTATGTAACCAGTTATTTCCTTTGCTCAAAATTAAAACCACATGATAGCATATATAATTTTCAATTATTTATAACTTCATGCAGCAGAGGAAGTGCTTTCTCCAATGTTCCTGAGGCAAAACATTCACTCCTTTTTGCTGCTTCTAGTATGACTATTCTATGTCAACAGTCAAACTCGAATGCCCTCAAGACACTAGTTAAGGAAACGAAATATTTGATGAATGTTAAGGTTCCAACATAAAACCAATTGGCAATATGTGGAGTAGCCTAACATGTATTTAAACCATACCAAATGACATGAGGTAGGCGATGTGGGACTTTCAACACGCCCCCTCCAACGAAGTCTGCCGGACCAAGCAAAGGGTACTTTTGACCCAACTAAAGGACAACTTTTGGCCCATGACAATAACCGGAAAGATGTTAGGCTTTGACTCTGATACCATGTTAAGGTTCCAACATAAAACCAATTGGCAATATGTGGAGTAGCCTAACATGTATTTAAACCATACCAAATGACATGAGGTAGGCGATGTGGGACTTTCAACAATGAAAAAAAAAATTTATATTAAAAACACAAATTACTTAATACTTATTCTTTCTAGTAATTGAGAGTATTCAGTGCTTTTTAAACCATATACCCTATTTTTAGTGTACTATTAGCCGTAGTAACTGTTAGCGTGTACTAATCACTATGTTAGAAATGCAATATAAAAATCATTTGCGTGTCTTCACCTAACAACTAAAGCATTTGGAGGTGTTGGTTTGTGATATATCAAAGCCTCTATAATCATGTGATGTATAGTTTGTTTCCCCCATTCTTTTAAGTACTAAAAGTCAAAATTCAGTACCAGGTATGACGGGCAATGGCATGTGCAATGTCCATGTTTCAAGCACACAAGGGCTCTTGCATGAGGGAGTGTTCAATATAAAAGTTATTCATGTATCTTCAGTTCACCCAACAACTTAGCTTTTGGGAGTGTTAGTTACGACAAAAGCAATCTATCATCTGATGTTTTATAATCTATGCTGATGAAGGGCCACGTTGCTAAGATATAACCCCTTAAAAATCCAGCATACCTGAGAATTCCAACGCATTGTCTTTGGAAATGAAATTTTGGCAATGGTAGCAGGCAAATCTTCAGACAAGACCTGATAACAGTAGAACAAAGTTTGCAAGAAGCAGAGAAATAAACCTTAAATGACAAGCTGTAAGAGTTACATCTCAAAACTCTTGTATATCATAGAATGAAACCATGGTCAGAACATTTGAAATACTTGCTTTAAAATAACATTTAAAAACCAAAAGAAAGCAAGACGAGGAAATAAAGAACAAAAACCTCCAAAGCATGTCTTGAAGACTCCTTTATTCGTGCATAAACATATTCTGTTTTCCCTGCAACATCAGGAAACTGAATTGAAGTACCTATTGAAGGACTGAGCCTATGGTACAGAGGTATATTAGCAGGAAAACTGCTGAGTTACACAAATGAAATTACAGAACTTGAAAATCAAATTGAGAGTTCAAAGAGCAAAAATTTCCATTCTAGAAAGCAGCAGCTGAAAACTGTAATGCCAGACTTTCTTTATAATTATTTAATGACGATGATAGGAAACAGAAATAGACCCACTCAACAAGTCTTTCTGCTTCTGAATACGCACCATCAACCTTTCTGTATACCAAGTCCAGTGGAACAGAGTATCTACGAGAAAAACCCTCAATGGCCTGATAAATAATGAAATAAAACGTAAGCACCATTTCATGAACATCAACTTAAGATAAAATGAAAAGCCTCAAGCATAATTAAACCTTTGTTGGATTTCCTTCATGATCAAATGCTTTTGAAACTGGAGGACCTCGAACTTCAACCTCCTTTTCAGCCTGTTTTGCGTATAGATTCTCAACAGCAACCTGTGAAATTCACAATAGGAAAAATATGATTACTGTCATTTCATATATGATGAATTCTAAAGTTTGAATATTTTAAAATGTATGTACTGCAATAACAACACCTAAAGTTCAACTGTTGCATTATGATTCTGTCCACTATTTTAATTTTTTAGTGATACTATCTATCGATTAATCCTGGATAGGAACTATGGCAAATGCTTCACATAAGATTTTACTTTTTATACCAAATATAAAGCGGGTAGGAACAACAACGCTGAGTAATTAAGCGCAATGCAACACATCAAGGAAAAAAGAATTGCATATGAAAGAGAAAGTTTATTCCCGCACCACTAATCTCCGTGGGGTGCCAAATGCTTGAACTGCACCATGGTTTAACCTTTGCCGTTCAAGTAGTTGCATCATTAAGTCTTTCAGCTACAATAACAAGCATAGTAGAATCAATATTAAAAATGATGAAGAATTATCATAATAATTCACAGGAAAAATCATATTAGAAAAGAACAATATTATCTAAAATAGCTCAAACAATTTATATCACATAAAAAGGAAAAAAAAAAACTTGAAATCCAGATGTGAAGTTAATGAAATGATAAATTGGAGTTTACTATATTCATGATTTTTAGTTAATCGAAAACAACTTATACTTGATTACTGGCATCAATGACATCTTGAGGCGGCATCTCTTCAGTCCCAATTTCAAGAACAAATGCTCTTGAATGATCATGCACCTATAACCAGAGAAAAGATAGAATTTTACATTAATATAATATATACATAAATTTGTTGACATTTTTGCATGGTTAAAAATATAATATAACCATTCCCCTGTCTTCACTCTTAACCAAATGGCTTAAGCATTTGGAACAGACATAGTATCAAAGCCATTATATCAAGAGGTTAAAAATTTGAACCTTGTCACCCCCATTCTTCTAATATAAAAGATTAATTTCAACACAAGTTAGGTGGGCCTGTACATTGTCCATACTTCAAACCCAAGAGAGCATGTTAGAAATATAATATATGTCATCCATGTGTTTTTATCACTAGAATGTAGGTTTGGAACCAGCTAGTAAAATGACGGGTGTCTTCCACTTATATACATTAATTTAGTCATAACTCTAGTATATGTAGGATTTCCAGTAAATACTTGTCACACCAACAGCTTGACTTGTCCCGTAAAGTCTGTAGGACTTGATATATGTGAGAAGTCTGATAGACTCAACATCAATAATTAATGTAGACTCTTATACCATATTAAAATGTAAGTTTTGGTGTAACTATGTCCTACAAAACCAACTTGTAAGATAAAGATTATTTCCCACTTATACACTTTAATTTAGTTAAATCTCTAGTATATGTTCAATAACAGCTTAATGTGATATATGGCCTGATAGGAACTCCAAGAACTAATATCTTCAAAGCCTAACGTGAGAGAAGCAATAGTGAATATAGAATTAATTCTCGTTCAATGAAAAGTAGTGGGAAAGTTCCTCTTCACAATGTGGATTACACCCTTCACAACAGAACAAACTCAGTTTCTAACAAATTGTCATAACTTTCACAATACATTTCCACCAGCTTATCTGTCAATTAACACCCCCACCCCAGCCCAATGATATCCATATTGTAACTTCTGACTAACCCATTAAAATTTCTTCTTCCTAGAATACACTTTTCAGACCATATCACCCTCCCCGACACTAAGCTCAATCACATACCTAACAATATCTGCAAGAAGTTCAATGTCTACCAAAAAGAATAATTTAATCAACATAAGTATCAAATCAGTTGTTTCCAATCATGCCAGCAGCACAAGAAACTGTAGTATTGGTTGTAAGAAGATATTGTGATCAATATGTTAAAAGTTACAGAATTAATTCATGTTAATGAATAACTCTCCTAAATTGGTGAAAGCCCTAGGAACTATCATAAACCTGACAAAGAACTCATGCCAATTGCCCCTTCGGCTAGCAGTATGAACAAGGCATAGGCTCACTTTACCTTATGCAGTATTCAATTATACAGAGTGCCAATAGTAAGGATTGAACTCTCCACACCACTTTATCATAGACACTAATAGGATGTCAAAGACTAACACCCTATAAGCTTAGAATTCAAGGTGAAGGACCAAAGCAAAAAATGATCCTTGAATGAATCAACAAAAAATGCAGATAAAAATATAAAGAAAATCAGTCACAGATTTCCAAAGCAAAAAATTTGCCTCAAACACTAGTATCATCAAAATTTCACACAGGATAAGGTGATTGGACTGACACATATGCAAACTAACCTTCGCACATGCAGCTTCCAAAATTCCTTTTGGCAATACAAAATGATCAGGTTCAGAGATAAAACCAAGGGGAAAGCCAAGCATCTCTCTTGTCTTCAACCAAAGTTGAGCACACTGGCGAGCTAAACTGGAGAAAACAAAGATGAAGGAAAACAACATGAAATGTAGAGAATCAAGATAAAGAAGCATAAGTGATAACATAATAACTAACAACTCTTAAAGTTTAAGGAGAGAACAAAAACGCACTAACATATCAGAAGAACAGGTGTATTCAATACTTTTCAATATACAAAACCATAGTATCAAAAGATCCATGTTTTCAGTTATACCAGACCCAAAATATAAATACTAAAATAAGCAACCGTTACAAACATAACCGCCTAATAACTGAGCAACAGTTACAACTATCATCACCTAGTAACTATAAGATAACTTAAGTAAAAACTGCAACAACACTTTGTTAAGGTTCCAACATAAAACCAAGTGGCAATATGTGGAGTAGTCTAACATGTATTTAAATCATACCGAATGACATGAAGCAGGCGATGTGGGACTTCCAACACGCCCACTCAAATGAAGTCTGCCGGACAAGGCAAAGGGTACTTTTGACCCACAACGAAAGGACAACTCTTGATCCAAGACAATAACCGGAAAGATGTTAGGTTTTGGCTCTGATACCATGTTAAGATTCCAACATAAAACCAATTAGTAATATGTGGAATAGCTTAACATGTATTTAAACCATACCAAATGACATGAGGCAGGCGATGTGGGACTTCCAACACACTTGTACCAAACTAATATCCCCCCTCAAACTCAAGGTGAGGAAGAAGAAACAACAAAACCCCAAACTGAGTTTGGACCGAAGAAGCTGGAAGCGAGTAGGAGAGAGAGGCTTGGTAAAAGCATCAGCCCACTGATCCAGAATGGGAATATGACAAACTTCAAGCTGATGAGCCAAGACTTGATCCCTAACACAAAAAACCTCAATTTCCATATGTTTTGTTTTGGAGTGAAAAACAAGATTGCGAGCAATGGCAACAACACTTTGATTATCACACAACATAACCGAAGTGGAGAAGGAAATAGATAGTTCCTTTAAAAGTGCTTGAATCCATAATAGTTCAACGGAAGCTTGAGCCAAACTTCGATATTCAGCTTCAGTGCTGGAACGAGCAATGACACGCTGCTTACGAGACCACCATGAAATAAGATTAGGACCCAGAAAAATAGTCAAGCCAAAGGTGGATTTTCTATCATCAACATCAAAAGCCCAGTCCGCATCACACTTAGTTGTGATAGAAAAGGGCTCAGAGGCACTAGCAGATTGTACATGAAGACCATAGGAAATAGTTCCTTTGAGATATCGTAAAATCCTTTTAACAGTAGTCCAGTGTGCATCTAGTGGATTAGCCATAAACTAACAAACCTTATTCACAGCATAACTGATATTTGGAGACAATGCTCCAACAACTAATCGATAAAGAGTGGGATTAGAAAAAGTATCAGATCCTATCTTAGACAGTTTATAAGATGAAACCATAGGAGAAGAAATACAATGAGCTTTAGCCATTTCGGTTTTATTCAAAAGATCACGGACATACTTACTTTGAGTTAGTATCAAGGACTTATCAGAGTGATAATTGATTTCAATGCCCAAAAAATAGTCAATTTTACCCATTTGCTTGAGAGAGAAGTGAGAATGCAAACTGTAAGTAATTTTATGAATGAGAGAAGCAGACAAACCTGTAATTATAATGTCATCAACATAAACTAAGATGTAAACTGTTTGAGAATCATGATGATAGATAAATAAAGAGGGGTCTGCTTTGCTGGAAGAAAAACCAAGCTTCAATAGAGTAGTTTGAAGTTTGGAAAACCACTGCCGAGAAGCCTGTTTAAGACCATAAATGGCTTTATTGAGTCGACAAACCAAATTTTAATCTGCACTTTCAAATCCAGGAGGTTGTACCATATAAATACTTTCATTAAGATTCCCATTCAAAAAGGCATTGTTAACATCCAAATGAAATAAATCCCATTTATTAGTTAGGCCAATCGTGAGGATGATTCTAATGGTACCAGGTTTTATAACTAGGGAGAAAGTTTCATGAAAATCAAATCCTGAAACTTGATTGAAGCCTTTGGCAACCAACCGAGCTTTATATTTATTAACAGAACCATCAAGATTTTCTTTAATCTGAAACACCCATTTGTAACCAACAGCCTTGTGGTCAGGAGGGAGAGGAATCAAATCCCAAGTGTGATTATGAAGAAGTGCAGCATACTCTTGTTGCATAGCAGCAACCCAGTGCTGATTCTCGAGAGCCTGTGAGACACTTGAAGGTTCAATATGAGTTAGTAACAATGAAGATTTGCCAGTTTTGGACTTGGTTTGCATGGAATGTGTATTAAATGACCTAGAGACAGGAGGAGACACAAAGGGAACAAATGTAGAAGCATCAGGAGCATATTGAGGAGAAGAAAAAATAGATGAAAGGGGAGGAGAGAGATTTGGTGAGTGAAATAATTATTTGGATCAGGTGCAAATATAAGAGACTAAGAAAACATATCAAAATAAGGGAATCTAAGTTCATTAAAAATGACATCCTTAGATGTGTAAAGACGACCAGATGGGGAAAGACACATATAACCTTTATGGGAAGGGGAATAACAAAGAAACACACACTCTTGGGAGCGGAAATCTAGTTTATGACGATTATATAGGCGAAGAAAAGGAAAACAGGCACAACCAAAGACTTTCATAAAAGAGTAGTCAGGAGGAGTGGTGTACAAAACAGTGTAAGGCATCCTGAACTCTAATGAGACAATGGATAATCTGTTAATTAGAAACTGTTGTTTAGAAGGCAAAATCCCAAAACTTTAAGGGGAGAGAAGCATGATGCAATAAAGTTAATCCCAGTTCAGTGATGTGTCTATTTTTGCATTCAACAACACCATTTTGGTGATGAGTATGAGGGCAAATAATCCTGTGAAGAATGTCATGAGTAGTAAGAAAAGATGTAAATAACCGAAACTCACCCCCCCCCCACAATCAGTTTGAATACTTTTAATCTTGGTATTGAATTGAAGTACAACCATAGCTTTAAAATTCTGGAATACAGTGAAGGCATCAGATTTTTGTTTCAAAGCATACAACCAAGTGAACTGAGAGAAAGCATCAACAAAACACATATAATAAAATAACCACAAGTGGACGGAACATGTGAAGGACCCCAAAGATCACTGAAGATTATGCTATTTATTCAACAATTGAATGGTTGGGGTTAAATATCATTAGTGTAGGTTTTACCTTTTTAACAATGGGTATTTTCAAGAGAAGTATGGGCTGACAGAGGATCCAGATCATATTGAAATTAAGATCAGTTCTCGTTTTCCTAAATTCAAATCATGCGAATAGAAGTAACCACAGAAGAAATAACACATTAGTTTCATCATAACTATGTGTTTTGATCTTGTTTCTACAAGTCTAGGCCATATATAACAAAATATTTCTCTCTTTCAAAGTTTCTAATTTTGGAGACTAGAGAAAAACCTAGTAGTGTGTTTGGATAGGGAATTTTTAGAAGATAATTCATTTTTATGGAGAATTTGAAATGTTTTATAACAAAATATATTGTTTGAGTAGCGAATCTTAAAAGCAATTGAAATTCTAAAAATATATAGTCGGATCAGCCCCGATGGGGACATTGCTAGCTCAACTAAGACTGAAACATTTCGGAGCTTCGCCTTCTCTACATAAGTTTTTCAACTAACATAGGTGGTGGTTTTTCGACTAAAATCAATATTGATTATTTTTTAGCCGACATCACCAATATTATTTTTTTCCCGATGTTATTTCTCAGCTAAAGTTATTGGAGGAGTTTTTGTCAACACCAGCACTGATTTTAAATTGTCAACAACAATTTTTGGTTTAGCGAGTCAACCAAAGTTATTATTTAGTCAAGGTTATCTCTGCCAAGATTGGCCGGTATACTTTTCGATAATGTCAGTTAGGGGTTTTTATCGACGAAAGCAAGACTATTTTTCAACCAATATAAGTCAAGCTTTTCCAATCAACATTGATAAGAGTTATTTTTCGGTTGACATTGTTGGAATGTAGACCAATGTTATTTCTTGGCTAATGTTAGTTAGATTTCTTAACCAAAGTTGTCATAGCTATATTTTTTTCGATTAACATCTCTAATTATTTTTATTTTGTCGATGTCTAAGGGATTATTTTCTTATCAAATGTCGCGAACATTATTTTTTGTCCAAAGTTAGTTTTTTTTTTCTCTAAGGGCTGGAAAACTTTCTATCAACCTTGACTAGGATTATTTTGACCAATGTTAGACATGAGATTTTTTTAGCCAACATTGATCAACAACAACCTTGACTAGGATTATTTTGACCAATGTTAGACATGAGATTTTTTTAGCCAACATTGATCAAAAACCTTGACCGACTATGTCATGTATTTTTTTGAATTATTAAATATTGTTTAATATTAAAAGAAAATTTGGGATTTAGTGGACTTTATCAAAACAAGAAATTAAAATTCAATTATAAATTTAAATTGTTTTATCCAAACAAAGTATTTAGAAAAAAAAAATTGAAATGAAAGAAATTCAAATATAGTTTTTGAAATCCAAACACGAAAATTAAAATTCAATGTATTTGAATTCCCTAGAAAAAATTGTGAAATTCCCTATCCAAACACATGGTTAGAGTTTATGAATCCTAGATTTCTGAATTTCATTGACATGCAATGAAAATTTTGCACTAGAAAACTGAACAGAGAAAGTCAAGAACAGAATTGTCTAAACATTTAAACAAGAATTCCATAGATGATCACATTAAAGACAAGAACCCCAGAAAATCTATATATGGTTGATTTGAGAGATTTTCACATGACATTATCACGACAAATCTCAAGGATTACTTTTCAATTGTGATTATGACTTTATCAAACTATCAAAGGGATACAAATACACATAGCTGCTTCATTTATACAAGTCACAGTTTAGGCAACAGCATTACCTACGCATGCGACCAAAATAACGAGCACGCTCTGTTACACCAACAAAGCCTCTGGAGTCTAAGATATTAAAAGCATGAGATGTTTTCAGAAGCTGATCATACCTAGCATGTAGTGGTAAAACATGCATTAGAAGCAGAGACAGAAGAAATAGAAAGTGTATTGAATAGATAATTAGAGGGAAAAATTCAACAAATAGAATATTTAAATATCATAAACATACGCAGGGATTGTAAGGCCAGAAGCAAGTAAGCTACGAGCTTCCTCCTCAAAGAAATCAAAATGTTTTTGAACGTGATCAAAACTAGCGTGCTCCAAGTAATATGCACTCATTTCCTTCCTAGAAAAGAAATATATATATTATCACCATTAATCAAGAACAAAGTCAATATTACAAAAACACAAATTAGGGACCTATAAGAATCTAAAAAATGTGTACATTATTATGACTATTGAGATCCACCTTTGACTATATATCATCAAAGTAGAGCTTAAAAAGGTTTGAGTAATCCTCCCCTCATAAGCTAGCTTTAGGGCTTCATTTACACATAACCCAAATTCATGATAGTATCAAAGAGTAGCATATATCTGAGATTGGGTCATCCTAAACTATCCAAAAATCTACATGGCCCCTACGGCCTTCCAGTATAATGAAATGAAAAATTCAGTCCTACAATTACCACAGTTAAGATGTCCAATCTTGGATATAAGGAATGACATTTTACATCAACTTGGAAGGCTTGGGCAATTCTCACCTCCCAAGCTAGTTTTTTGGATTGAGTTATGCCAGGACCAAATTCAATAAAGCATATAAATTGATATCTTTATGCACCCTAACAATATTCATGTTGAAATATGATATAATTGTGCATCACTTCAAAATTCAAGTTTTCACGAAATAATTTATGACAAATGATCAACTGCAATTACGTGTATGGGCAGTGAAACTAAAACAACTCATTTTGCATAACCAAAGTCTAAATCGCATACATTAAGGAGAAAAATATTTTTGGAAAGTTTATGGCAGTTGTTTAAATGTGATATTATTTTTATTTACAAGAATTGATGTGAACATGACCTATGACAAGGGCTAGAATAAGGGAAGCAAAAGAAGTTCTTCAACAAGTATTGTTGGTTGACCAAATTGTGTTTTTGATTAATCAATTAATGGGCTTTAGTTTGGTTTTATTGCAAGTTGTAATAAGGCCCCAATTGGAAATTTAGTTATTAGTCTTTGAGACCAAGAGGGTGTATAGTTGATTGACTTTTAGTTGTCACAATTTCAGTTACAATCAGTCATTAAGTAGTTTTCAATTCCTAGGTTAATAAATCATTATTAGCATTTATTTTTCTTTAGTGAATCTTTGTAACTCTGATGGCAAAGCTTTTTTATAAGCTGAACCATTTTTATCAAAAATAACAAGTTGAGTTTTATTTTTAGAAATATTCCTAAGTTCTTGAGTGATTCAAGAATATTTTAAACTTTCACATCCTTTGTGAGTTGCCTTCCTTGGAAAGAGTGATTCTTTCCTTCCACCTTATCACTAAATTCCTAAATTTTCCTACAAGCTTCTAACCCTAAAGATCTTAAATCACCCCTTGTGATTCATATCAAGAATAGAAATATATCAACGGGGAGGAGGAACTATAACAAAAAAGGAGGACAAGATATTCTCACAAAAAGAGAAACAAGAAGAAAATCAAGCTTAACTTTTTTTCCTTTAATAGCCATTGGGTGCCTGTCACACCTAATTTTTCTCTCAATACAATTTAGGATAATTAGTGAAAATACTCATAATTTAGGATGAATAACCACTAGAATGGTTGATAACTCAACATAGCATCTATAACCAATATATTTTAATCATCTTAAATCAGAATTGTCCCTATGGCTTATCTACTAAAGCACCTCTTCCACATATTCAATGGCTGATAAACAGTTCGGGTCCATCCCAATTTTTTTTTTCGTCATGAGATCTTTACATTTTGTGATACTCCATACATATTATCTAAGGCTCAAGTTTTGCCAACCCTTACTAGAGTCTTCATTATTTTCATCTAATATGATTATTCAGTTTATATTCTAAATCTTCCTGTATCTTTCTAAACACTTTAGTCAAAGGCTGATCCACAAACAAGGATTTTGTCTTCCTCAATTGTATAACCAACACTCTGTTGTGCTTCAGTGATAATTAGATAATTAAGATGAGGATTATAAAAGACGAATTGTAACACAGTTCATTCGTTTTGCTCTGCTTTTCCAATTATAATTAGTGGGGAACTACAAAATTGACATAGATGTCCTAGGTCATTAATGCAGAATTGGCTTTTTTATCATTTTGGACCTTACTTATATCACTTACATTCCTCTTATGGCATTTCTAAACTATAGGACTCTTGACCTAATGTGTTCAACTTTAATTTACTAGCTTTCCAGTACTTTAGTTGTCTTACTAGGATGTCTTGTTATTCAAAGAACTCTCATTTCAGAACATGAACTTAGTTAAAAGAAACTAATTTCATGTTACAGCATTTCAGTTGTCTTTTTAACTTTCCTTGTCCTCCTTCTCTGCACTCCCCACTCAATTGAAGCTAAGAAAATGGCCATCAGACCGAAGGCATGTTTTCCCTCATCAAAAGGTTCTTGATGTGTTATAAAAGAAAATGTAATATAGAATACAAATATTAATAAGGCAAGGTCTACATGTTTTATGATTACTCCAAAATATTTCACCAGGAAAAAATAAAATGCAATTCAAAGCCAGTAGTCAAATTAATCACGTACTCATTCTCCAAGAACAACTCTCCATATGTAATTCCATCAGAATATTTTATCTTCTTGAAGTGATCAACCCCCTGTCACAAAATATATAAAACTTAAGAATGTTATTTGATGTTGGATAGAGATCAATTGAAGAAAAATAAAATTAACCAACTTACCTGCAGTAACATGAGGATACGCTCAAGGCCATAAGTAATTTCTACAGATACAGGTGATAACTGGAGACTTCCAGCCTGGATGGAGAAAGAGATGAGAACATGAAAGTAAATGGCATATCTTTTTTTGTTACAATAAAAGAACAGCATTCAAAGGTTGCATGATGGAAAATGACCTTAAGCAGGATATGTCTTGTCTCTAATAAATTTTCTTCTCCATTACAAAATTATAATAATTCCCTCATAGCAAGAAAACATACCTGCTGAAAGTAAGTGAATTGCGTAATCTCCATCCCATCCATCCAAATTTCCCAGCCCAAACCCCAAGCACCAAGAACCTATATACATTTTCAATTCTCACAAGGATGACATTACGATTTTAATAAATTTAAAACAGACTAAAATGGAAATAGGTTTGAATTTTCTTTCAATAAGCAGAATTAAAAAGATTTATAAAGCAAAACAATAAATATTACCGGACTCTCCCAGTTATCTTCCACAAATCGTATATCATGTGCAGTAACATCAATACCTATCAAAGATATGAACTCCAAAAGTTCATATTCAGAGCTATAAAAGTGGAAAATAGATAAAATAAGGTATAATAAGAACTGCACAAATTTCAAACTGTTGTCTCGTTTTTAGTTACTAATTAATGTAAACTTCTTGCTGCGGTTAAGGTATACCAGTAACTTGATTTCCGAGGGAGTCAAACGTGAGGCAGTAAGATCCTTTTCACAATTTCAGCTAATTTCTAGCCTTTTGTACTAGCTAAAAGGCTTGTTTGACTTCTTCAATAATATTTGGTAAAAATGTTTTTTAGTAGCTTGAAGTAAAGTTTTTAGAAATTCTACTTGATGTAGAGTTTTTTAAAATGCTAGCACCTAAACCTTAAAATATTTATTAAATTTTCTCTTTACTCATTTCTAAATGTGGCATTATTTTATTAAATATTTTTTCTTCAGTCACTCAGAAGACATGACTTTATTATTTTTACCTTTTTAACATCAGCTAGGATTTTATTTATTTTTAAGCTTTTATTAAATAAAACAATAGCAAAGATACAATATTTATTTTACTATTTGAGGGACAATTATTTGCGACATTGATATGAATAGATGGTAAACTTGTTCTATTTTTATTAATTTTAAATATTTTGCAGAGCAAATTGTGTATTTTATCCATGAGACTATTATATTATTTTTAGCGTTATACTTCAAGATAGTTTAACTATCACATTAATTATCATAAATGAAAGTGTTAAATCTATTTAAAAATATGTTCTTTTTACTTTATTTTAAATTTGAATGGAAATATTAAAAGATAAAGTATAAGATTAATAAATATAAACCAATTGAAAGTGAAATAAATGTAATATTATAAAATAAAAGATGATGAGTTTAAAATTAATTAAACAATAAAGTTAGAAATACCCTCAAAATTAAAATTTATATGAAATTATAAGCAAATACAACTAACATTTTACCAAACACTTACAATTTAATAATCTAACTTAACAGCTTTCAGCTACCAACTTTTAGCTACTGGCTAGTTTTTCATCTTCCAGCCAGCTTTTCATCTTTCAGCTAATTCTGTCAAGCATAGTCAAGGTGTCTCTTCCTTCTGTATACAGCAATTAGCAAAACTGCTGATTGAATAACCCCAAACCCTATACGTGTGCAGGTAGCATCAATTGTCCCATGGCGGAAGCTGGGTGGGCCAAGTCACAATCGAATCGTGGCGCTTGGACTGTTACTCTTAAGTAAAAAGAGTTGCGCTCTAACTAATAGCTATAGTTTTTGACCAAGTGGAAAGTGTTTAATCCTAACAATTGGTATCAGAGCCAAGGTCACGAGTTTGATTCCTAGTGGGCAATTGTTAAGGGGGAGATTGTTGCAGGTTGCACAATTGTCCCGTAGCGGAGGCCAGGTGGACCAAGTCACAATCCAAGTGGGATTCCTCGTAGGACAATTGCTGAGGGGGAGATTGTTGCAGGTAGCATCAATTGTCCCGTGGCGGAGGCCGAGTAGGCCAAGTCACAATCGAATTGTGGCATTTGGTTGTTACTCTTAAGTAAAAAGAGTTGCGCTCTGACTAATAGCTATAATTTTTGGCCAAGTGGTATGTGTTCGATCCTAACAATACACATAAAGCATCAAACACTAATGGTCTCACCGGTCTATTAACTAGAAATAATACGCAAAAAAAAGACTTCATATCCCAGAAGTACCCAAAGAACTGCCTAAAGACAATTAGTACACAAACACTAATAATTCAGGCCAGGTAGTTCTAAATCTACTGCTTAAAACTTCTCACATAAACCTTCTATGAGTTTAAAGTAATGACAAGGTTTAGACCTTTCAATCTTCTTCAATGCCTAGTGTTTCAACAACATGCATTTCTCAATCTATGAAAGGTCAAAACCCATGGATTCTTGATTCAAGTGTCTATGATCATATATCTGATAATAATAGTTCCTCATTTTCCTCCATGTCCTATCCTACAATTCCTCATCTGATTACTGTGGCTAATAGATCTAAAGTAAAGTCACAAGGAATTGACCATGTTTCTTTAACCCCTTCTTTGAATTTATGTTTTGTTCTTTCCATTCCTAATTGCCCTTACAAATTGATTTCTCTAAGTCAATTGACTCGTTCTCTGAATTGTTTTGTAACCTTTAATCCAATTCTTTTGTTATTCAGAAACATGAAACGGGTCGTCTGATTGGAGAAGGAAATGAATCACATGGTCTGTACTATCTGAATCCAAGTCCTTCAATGTCATGTCTTGTTTCTCCTACTCTTAAACTTATGCATGATCGAGGTCACCCAAGTTTACCAAACTTGAAAGTGATGGCTCCTAATCTCACACATCTTTAGGGTTTAGAATGTGAATCTTGCCAATTAGGAAAACATGTTAGGTTCACCTTTCCTAAACACTCTGAAACTCCATGTAATTTTCCTTTTTCAAATATTCATTCTGATGTTTAGGGACCGAGTCGTGTCTTTTCATTTGGCTTCTGATATTTTGTAACCTTTATTGATAAATTTTTCATATGTACTTGGGTTTATTTAATGAAAGATATATTGAAATTTTGTCCATTTTTGTGTCCTTGAATGAAATTAAAAACAAATTTGGGAAGACAATTAAAGTTCTCAGAAGTGATAATGCCAAAGAATATTTTTCAGTCTCCTTCTCTTCTTTATTAATTAACTTGTCTTCACACTCCACAGCAAAATGGTATTGCAGAAAGAAAAAATGGGTATCTTATTGAGACTGCACGCTCTCTAATGTTGAATATCAATGTTCCTGTTCATCATTGGGGAGATGCAGTTCTGACTGCTTGTTTTCCGATCAATTGAATGTCATCTTCTTCTCTTCAAAATCAAATTCTTCATTCTCTTATCTTTCCAGATGATCCTCTTCATCATGTGTCTCCTTGTATTCGATTGTACCTATTTTGTACATAATGTCTCTCCAGATCTTCATAAGCTAAGTGTTAAAGCCATGTGTTTTCTTGGGATATTCTCGCCTCCAAAAAGGGTACAAATGTTATTCCCCATCTACCAAAAGGTATTACATGTTTGCTGATGTCACCTTCTTTGAGGAAACACCCTTTTTTTATTCCCCCATGGAAGATGGTTCCTCTATTCAAAATGTTCTTCCTATACCCTCATGTGATTCACTTATAATACATAATCCTTCTCCAATTCAACCTACATGTCTCAATGATTCTCCTCCTCTTCTTACATATCACCGCAAGACCCCACCTACACCTTTACCAGATTCTGCAGATAATCGTGATTCATAATCTTCTCCATCAGCTTCTTATACCATGGATCCTTCAACCTCCTCCCCCCCTTCTAATTCTGGATGGCCTATTGCACTCAGAAAAGGTATTCGTTCCTCTCAGAATCCCTTTCCTATTATAATTTTTTATGTTACCATCGTTTGTCTCCTTCATATTCCTCTTTTGTTGTCTCTTTGGCTGATACCACTATTCCTAATTCTGTTCATGAGGCTCTTGATCACCATGGATGGCGACAAGCCATGATTGATAAAAATGCAAGCTCTTGAGCACAATGGCACTTGCAAGCTTGTCCCTCTTCCTCCTAACAAAAAGTTTGTGGGCTATAGGTAAGTCTATGCAGTTAAAGTTGATAATAACGGTAAAGTGGATCGTCTTAAAGCTCGTCTAGTAGCTAAAGGCTACACTCAAATTTATGTCCTAGACTACTATCATACATTCTCTCCAATAGCTAAGATTTCCACTATTCATCTTTTCCTTGCTATGGATGCTATTTGTCATTGGCCCCTTCACCAAATGGACATTAAAAATGACTTTCTTCATGGTGACCTTGAGGAAGAGATTTATATGGAGCAACATCCTGACTTTCTTGCTCAGGGGGAGTTTGATTTAGTGTACAAGCTACACCGGTCTCTTTATGGCTTGAAGCAGTCACCCCGAGTTTGGTTTGGGAAGTTCAGTCATGTTGTGCAATTGTTTGGTTTGAAAAGGAGTGAAGCATATCACTCAGTGTTTTATTGTCATTCATCTTCAGGCAAGTGTGTATATCTTATGGTTTATGTTAACGATATTGCTATTACAGGCAATGATAATACTAAGATCAGCTAACTGAAGAATCATCTATTTGCTCACTTCCAAACCAAGGATCTTGGTCAATTGAAGTATTTTCTTGGTATTGAAGTGGCTCAGTCAAAGGAAGGTGTGATCATCTCTCAAAGGAAGTATGTTCTTGATATCTTGATATTCTGAAGGAGACAAGTTTAACAAATTGTAACCCATTGATACCCCAATGGACCCTAATCAGAAATTGATGGGAGATAAAGGGGAAAAGTTGTCTGACCCAGAAAGATACAAGAGGTTGGCTGGGTTGGTTGTCCCATTGATAGAAGATCTATTACTGGGTATTGTATCTTTATTGAAGGGAATTTGATTTCTTGGAAGAGTAAAAAGCAAAGTGATGTTGTTCGATCTAGTGCAGAAGCTGAACATAGATCTATGGCGCTTGCTACATGTGAACTTGTGTGGATCAAACAACCTCTTCAAGAATTAAAATTCTCTGATAATGGGCAGATGAAGTTGTTTTGTGATAATCAGGCAGTTCTTCATATTGTCTCCAACCCAATGTTTCATGAAAGAACAAAGCATATCAAGATTGATTGTCACTTTGTTAGAGAAAAGTTAGTATCTAAGGAACTTATAACTAAAATTGTAAGCTCCAATGAGCAACTAACGAACATTTTAACTAAATCCTTGAGAGGACCTAGGATTCAGTTCATTTATTCTAAGTTTGGTGCATACAATCTATATGCTCCAGCTTGAGAGGGAGTGTTGAGACATGTTTCTCTATCTTTTTGTATTCTCTGTGCATGTTTCTTAGACTAGTGTTAAAGGTTTGGCCTGAGGTCCATACCCTCTCTATTATATATCCTTTATCTATAAATACAATGTAACAGTGCCTTCTAACACTGTATTGAAACCCTAAATAAGTTTCTCAAGTATACAAAACTATAATGTAAAATTTTTAAAAATATTCATTCACTCCAATGGACAAGATATGCCTAATCAATAATTTAGCTTCTATTATTTTTTCCACCCATGATGCATCATATATCAGCACAGCATTGAAATATCAATGGACAAAGTCGAAATAGAAAGCATTTGCACACAATTGTATGTCATGTACGCAAAGTCCATCTGATTTAAACTATGGGTGAATCAAGTTAAACAAGACATGATTATTAATAAATATCTAATCAACCACCATTTATAACAGTAAGACCTACACTTGAGTGATATTCTAACTCGTGATAAATATGTAAATGAATCTAGACAGCAATTCTTAGTCAATAAAACAATTTACCCAGAGCCAATTATCCCTTATAACCTAAGGTTTGCTCCCAAAACACAAATCCAAAACCAAATATAAGATCATCTTTAGTAATTAGAATGTAATTTGAAGAGGCCTAAGAAATTTATGATATAAAAACTAATAGCATTTGTGCACTCTACAAGCTTAAGAAATTAAAATAACTTGTAAAACATTAACCCAAAATCATAATAAATAAAAGGAAAATGAATTTGTTCCAAGCTAAGCTTCTTGGTTTTCTTAACACAAATTTTTCTTACTTTAGTACAATTTTCTTCCATTGGCATGCAAGTTTCCTATTTGTATGCTTATATGCATGTAAGTCAAAACAAAAATAGCAGTTGAACAAGAGAATACAATCTATTTCAATTGAATCAGAGAATATCAGACCCGGTTACTACCTAAAGCAGAGAGGCTGCGGATAAATAGATCCTGAGAATTTCCAGGATCCGGCTTCAGTATCACCTGAAATCAAAATACAACCAAGAATTCAATGCTAGAAATGAACACAAGTTATTACAAAAACAACCTTATAACTTAAATTTGTGAATTTGATTATGTTATCAAACTTGACCTGAAATTGAGTATGTCTCTGGAGCCTATTTGGGTTTTCTCCATATCGACTATCATCAGGGCGGATGCTAGGTTCCACATACCTAACATAAAAAAAAAAAAAAAAAAAAAAAAAAAATCATTAATTTTAGATTCAAAACCTCCCTCACACTCTGCATTCTTCATAACAAGTAAAAATTACAAATTTTAATAAATAAAATTATTGAGAACGGATAGCTTCCGTTCAACACAAGTATACTTACAACCAACAGTATTTTCTAATAAACAAACAGACTTATAAAAGAATACAACAACAGAACTCAGTAACCATTATATTCACAACCACAGTATTAAATTATAATCCTTCTTTCATTGAGGAAAAGATAAATTCATTAATTTCCAAAACATTTCAGAAAAATTCTACGGTAGACAAAATGGATATTTTTAAAACCAATGCATAAAGCAATAACATAAATCTAAAACATACTTACGCAACATTCCATGGTTCAGGGCCAAGAACCCTTAAATATGTAAGAGGATTCATAGTCCCAGCTCCAACCTGCTCAATATAGCAAAAAAAGAGAAGTATCAAAGAAGAGTCAATAACACTTTCCAAGTTCAAAACTGAACCTCATTTCTTGAAGTAAAACCTTAGAAGCATACGTCAACAACAACAATTATAATATAATATTCATGATAAGAGAGAGTAGCCCATGCATTGAGTCATTTACAGTGTGAAGATTTTATACACTATCATCCAATTACATGTTGCCGAATATGTAAAAATTTGTTAACTTCAACAATAACTTAAAAGTCATACGTAACATAATTTCTTTTGATTGTCAATGTAAAAGTGTTTCCACATACAAATCAAAGAAATTGAACTTAAATTAGGAGTCAGTGAATGGAGAGAAAAAGGAATGGTACCGTGTGAAATGTCAAAGAACGAAAAAAGAAACTCAGGCGATGTCAGTATAATATAATCAATATAAAATAACAACGATAAATTTATAAGATAATTGAACCAAATTGATGAGTGGAAATGCTGCAAGTTAGTTTAACCACCTCTGTGTTGCTACATTGCATTATAGAACACCCAACAGAAGCCCAATATTCCTGCAATTTCGCATACAAATAAAATAACTGAATTTGAACAATTTTATGATAAATTTAAAAGGAAAAAAAAAAAGGAAGGAGAAAAGGTGACAGGTAATGTAATTTAGTTATTGCAAAGACCTGAAGGCGCTGAATGGCTTGCTGGAAGGTGAGGGTTGAGGAGTTAACGGAACGATTGTCGGATTGAGTTGAAGTAGAAGAGTGGCGTGACAGAGAATGTGAAGGTGAAGGAGAATGAGAATGAGAATGAGGAGTAGTGGTGGCGGAGAAGGTCGTGGCAAAGTGGCGGCGGCGGAGGAAAAGGGAGTGGGAGGGGCGGAGGCGAGTTGTGGCGTGGGGTTTGAGAAGGGAGATGACTAAGGGCAAAGCCAGGATTCCCATGGCGCGACCACGGGTGGTTGTTTCACAAATGGGGGGATAAGATAGGGTTTATCAATTTAACCTTTTAGTTTTCATACCTTAGAACAAAACCGTTACTACATCAAAGGTGTAACGTGACCATAAATATCTTTTCAAATGTCGTTAGATTTTTATTTTTAATTTTTACCACATTATCCCTCAACTTCTTACACTCAATTTTGTTTATAATAATAAATTTTAAATTTTTTATTCATACTACTATGTGTTTATTTTTAAATTGAATTGTTTAAAAAACCAAATAAAGAATATTTAAAACAAATTGTGTAACACATCGAATAATTATTTTAAGTAATTCTAAGCATTTTCCAGTATAAATAATAAGTTGAGTTATTCTATTATTATTATTATTATTATTATTATTATTATTATTATGTTGAAAGACAATAAGTTTATTTTATATGATGTAAAAAATAATTTAAATTAGTAATTTTATTATATATGATAAACAAAGTATATATTTGCGTGATAGAATACAAGTTCGATTTCTCTTCCTAAAAAATTTGGTGGAATGAGTAAGAAAGTATGAAAATCATCTTTTTAAGGATTAAAAAAATAATTATGTTTTTTCCGAACGAATTTTCTGTAATATTTTTTGAAGGAGTGAAAAAACAATTATTTGATGAATTCAAAAATACTTTGAAGTGTTTTTGAAAAATGAAAAAGAAGAAGAAAACCACAACTACAAAACCCTTCCACATACAAACACAGAGTTGATCAAATCACCCTTTTGATTCATGTATGGTGACCATCACATCAATCTCAAATTCGAACTTTATCTCACAATCTAATTCCAACCAACAAGGAAAACCAGAGAATGCGGAACGAAGAAGAAGAAGAATTGGTGGCTGAAGTTGAAGCAGTGGAAGCCGTCTATGGAACTGATTGCGTCCTTCTCAGTTCATTTCCTCCCCATTTCCACCTCTCTCTCAAACCCAGAACCGCTGATGTTTCCTCTCAACAGGTCTTCTCTTCTGTATTTCATTATTTTCCCTTCAATTCCACTGTAACCCATTGTTTCCTTTTATTTCACCCACCCCCTAAAATGAAATGCTGCACATAAGATTACTCTTCAGATGCAGTGTTATTATATTATATAGAGCTTCATACCGTTAGGGGTAAACTAGATTCAGATAACTGAATCAAGGTTTAATTTAAACGTCGATACCTGTAGATGAAAAAAACCACACAAAAAATCTGGTTGGGATGATAGAGCTTACTTCATTGGTTGGAGGGAAACTAGACTCCGTTCACTTAAGGTGAAAACGTGATTGGAAGGATACCCTACTAAAGGTGGTTTGTCGGATTTCTACACAGAGATCTAACACTAGTAAAGTTGATGATATTTAGTACCAATGTTATGAACATATAAGAAATTGTAATAGAACTATGGGCGTTGAAAATCTTATGTGGTAAAATTATAATATATAAATAAGGTGTAAACCTCATATTGTGAGCCAATTTCATAGAATTGAGTTAGACGTCTATTCATTTATTGCCATGGTATGAGAGTGGCAACAATGATTGATATTAGAGCCTATCCTAATAATATTTGGTGGAACTTTTGCCACCCATCTAAACTATAATATATAAGTGAGGTGTAATCCTTATTTTATAGGTAGGTTTTGTAGAGTTGAATTAGACATCTGTCTATTTATTGACAATGTGAATTTCATAAGCTGGAAGCTTTAGAACTGATACAAGAAATTACTAGATTATCCAGACAACCACCATAGTCCTCTGCCAATCATTTAACACACAATTCAGTTTGTTTTCCTCGTAAAATGAAAATTCTGACTACGTGCCATGTGAAAGCTGGCTGGGATCATGGACATATGGTAGCCTTGGACCATGTAATAATGTCTTTAGCTCAAAGTGTGTGTTTATTTGTGTATTCCTTCCTTCTAATCTCTGAAATTATAAGTTCTGAGACTTTACAGAATTCTCATTTTTGTATTTATTGTTTGGGGTAAAATTACAGTAAAATTAAAATGATAGAAATGAGTGATGTTTGTAAAGATAGGGACTAAAGTAAATTTTTTGTAAAATTAAGGACTGAAGTGATGGATGCTTTTAATGTAAGTGATTGGAATGGGGATTTGCTTTATTATTTTTTGTTTAGATTTATTTTTAAGCAATTTCAGTGTAAAGATTTGTATACTGTTAATCAGTTAGAAATCACCACTAGTATGACTAGTAGTTCTTACAACAATCTATAATCTTATTGTACGTTATAGTTAGTTATAGAAACACATGACAATGTAAAAATCGTTTACATTGTTGATATATTAAATTAAATCCAAGTGTATGATTGTTGGTGTTGATTTAAAGTTATTTCGTCCCTTATCTGTCGGTGTTGATTTTAGATGTGCAATTCTGCCACTGGAGCAAGTGTCTGATTGTTAGTAGTTTTTATGTTAATTTTCTTTGCAGTTTGTAGAAGCTGTTCTGGAGATACGAGCTACCTCACAGGTACATATTGCTATATATATGCATGTGATCTAGGTAAAGTTAATTGGTACTTTCAAATCTAATAGATTGGGGTATTACATTCTCTTTGTATATGTATAGAATAGAATTTGTGGTTTTCTTAGAGGGAATTTGGCTTCTACACAAACACATGCACCTAGTCTTTTAAAAGGGGTTTCCCTTATAGGCAGTAAAGTAACTTAGTAAATTGACTTTTGCCTCCTTTCTTGTTATAGTATCCAAAAGAACCACCTTCTATTGAGATTGTGGATTGCAAGGGTCTGGATGAACAGAGACAGAAGCATCTATTAAATTACATACAAAGTAAAGCCTATGAGCTCTCCCCTTGTTTAATGCTTGTAGCTCTCTGTGAGGTAACGGTTGCATCATTGATCTAGCTGCATTCTGAAACAATAATATTGATAGTTTTACTTCAAATAATTATCACTTTTCATGGTTTATTTATTTCAATTTCAGATGATTTATCATCTTAAATATTAGGATACTTTTTTAGTTATTCCTTTTTTTCAAAATATTTTTATCAAATGAAATGAGATTATGAGGGTTGATATTTGATGAGAGTGAGAGAGAAAGTGTAAAGGAATTTTGAAGATAAGAAGGGAAAAATGAGGAATTCTAATAAGATAGTAATAGTAAGGATAAAAGTTGCAATCCTTCAGAAAAAGGATAAAAGTTGGAAAAAATAAAAGTTACAAGGTTATAAGCTCAAATGCTATGCAAAGTAGTGTGTTAAAAAATGCTATAAACTAGTGAAATAAGCTCTTTATTTTGGTGTTTTTAAGCTAGTCAAATAAGCTAGAAGCTACTTTATTTGTCTAGCCAAACAAATTTAAAATGGAGAAATATTAAAGACTAAAATATTCCTTAATCGTGTAGGACTGCAGACTCATTCATTAAAAATCGCTCCATGCAATTTTTTGATTATGTTTTGTTGATAACACGATAAATTGTTGTTTATTGTTTATAGCATAGCTTTGGATAACATGGTAATTGCAAAGCATGAAAATAGATGTATCATAATCAAATATAGTTTTTCATATAGTAATGATTGTTGAAATGTATTTGAAGGAAACTGTTGAGAAACTTTCAGCTATGAATCATCCTGATGGTGATTGTCCATTGTGTTTATTCCCTTTGGTCCTAGAAGATCAGCAAAGTGAAACCCTGCCTTTTATGAAGTTAATGTCTTGCTTCCATTGCTTTCACAGGTGCTTCTATTAATTTTATATTTCTGATTTTCCCCCTTCTGTTCTCACGTGAATAACATTAGATTTTTAGAAGTTTTATGAGTTTAAATTTTTTCCTGGCTTAGCAATGGATTTTCATTTCTAATTAGTAATTGTCTATAACTGGCAGTGAATGTATCATTAGATGGTGGAAATGGCTTCAAAGTTCTAAAGAAGCAGACTCTGCCAATACAAATAGTGCAGCTGCACATCGTAATCAAGGTATGGATAATTGGAAAGGTATTTTTGACAAGATTAAACATAATTTTGGATAGGAAATTTTCTTTTCTACAACCAAAGCATAAAAGCCTGGAGAGCTAATATATTTTGGAGAAAATCCTCATGAGATACAATTAGCTTCTAAAGTAGATTAATAATTTTAAGTTTCATATTGTCATTCAGGATCCTGGTAAATAGGAACCTATCACAATGCCTTGATATTGTTTCTCAATAATCGTTTGCAACTATAGCTTGATAATAGAAGTTTCATTTGACAGCCTGAAAATTTAACTTAAGTTTACATGTGGTCTTTTATGTGAAATTATT
Source organism: Sphenostylis stenocarpa (assembly GCA_963425845.1). Classification (NCBI taxonomy): domain Eukaryota; kingdom Viridiplantae; phylum Streptophyta; class Magnoliopsida; order Fabales; family Fabaceae; genus Sphenostylis; species Sphenostylis stenocarpa. The sequence continues at coordinate 34,410,164 of OY731401.1, forward strand.
ATCATAGTAAGCCTCTGCATAATCACACCCAGTTTTTTTTTATTAAAAAGATGCTTTATACTTATTAATGGAGCCATCTGAATTTCCTTTACATCCAATGGCAGTCCTGTGAAGAAGTAAATGCACAAGAGACCAAGTATTGTTAGTTACCAATGCAACAAATAAAGCTTGCATTGCTGCCTTCTAATGAGGAATTGCCTAAGCTTTCTTCACGGTTATTGGTTCCAGAGTAGTAAGAAGAAATATAGAATCTTAGAGAGGCTTGACTATTCCAGGTTTAGACCTAGTCTGTACTGGATGGGTGGAATGTGGACTAGATGATGAAACAGGTAGAGGAACAGATTCAGGAGATGTAGACATGGGACATATAGTAGGGAAAGAAGATTCAGGAAGAGAGGATGAGGACTGTGGATTAAGATTAGTAGAGGTAGGGGAATGAGAACGTGATGAGGATGGAGAATGTTGAGAATAGGGGGAGAGTAAATAGGAAAGGGAGTGATAATGGATGAGGGAAGAGAAGATGAAGAAGCAGAGATTGATGATATGCCCTTTTGGATCTGCTTCAAAACATGCACATTTGAACTCAAATCATCTGATATTATAAAAATAAGTGGAAACTAGTTTTAGTTGCTTTCATTTTGATGGGTGGACTTGGTGAACACAAAGGATGAGGATTTTGAGGGAGATATAGTAGAATAAGGAATCTTGAATTCATTAAACAGAATATCATTGGATAGATATAGTTTCCCTCTAGGTGAGAAACGTTTATATCCTTTGTTAACATGGGATTAGTTTAGGAAAGTAAATTCTGACCTATAGTTCAGTTTATGTTGACTACGAAGTCTTAGAAGAGTGCAGTATACACAACTTGGTGTTTAAGGTCTGTCCATGAAGCCCACGTTTTAAACTGCCTGTATAAGTCCAGTTTGCGAAATAAACAGCCTGCAGGTCCAAATATTAATCCAACAAAAATGAAAAATCTATCAATTTAATAGAAATTTATTTATTTGCCCTTTCATTTGTTAAGATAAAATCTACCAAATTAAATGAAATTCCTTTTTATAGTTGATTACTTTTGTAACTTTTTTTGTCTAAAATGCTGCAATTTCAAATTCACAGGCTAACCCATGAATCTGTGGATTAAGCTCGCAAAGTCCATGGGTTTAACGGACCAGACCTGTAAATTCGTCTGTACTTATGTAAATTTACAGAACAGAGTCCGTTCTCTGTGTGGTACACAGACTTGGGTCCATATACCCACCCCTATGCACACCCAAACACATAGAAAAAGGATTATTGGGTTGGATACGAAATATGAAGTGAAGGGTATTAGGCATGCACAACAACTGCACTAAAAAGTAAAAATACCAATCAACTTAACCAAACCTTATCCATGCCAATGTAGAACTAGTAAGACCGATTGTGCTTGTACCCTTTGTAACCCCCATGCTTCATCACCAAAACTGCTGCTGTGCATTGACAAGCAAAACCCAAACAGGATAGAAAATCATGCTGTGAGTCAGCTACTTGTTTTGTGTTTGCCCCCAGTATGCATCCTTAAAGCATCTCTCCATTTTGTCCATTCATGTTGAATCCTTTTCTTAAATTGCCGTCAATCTCTATATGTTTGTATGATAGATCCAAGACTTTAACAATACGACTTGTGGTATGATATGAATGTAATTGGTGTGGGGCACTTGTTTCGTGTTGTAGACTTGTGTTATTGGATGATTAGGAAAATGCTTTTCTCATTATTAATGAATTACAATCATATCAATTATATATATATATATATATATATATATATATATATATTTTAAGAAAACCAGTTTGGATTAAACGTTTCAGCTTCTATAATCATGGATTCTTTAATAACTATTTTAAATATGCAGAATTTGATATTTTAGTTTAGAGTTTGTATTTTGCTAGCATAGTGGCGTTATTGTATTTTTTTGTGTGTGAAATACATATTTCTTTTATCCTGCTTTAATGCATTCCTAATAGAAACCATGAAAATTCATAGTATAATATATTCTTAAGGAATTTATGTTTTTTATTTTTAGGTAATAATGAGAAAATGGAAGAGAGTGTCGGAAACTGTCCAGTCTGTCGCAAGCCTTTTCTTGCCAAGGATTTGGACCATGTGCTTGCCCTAGTTGGTTCATATTCTTCCCAATTGGTAAGCTATTTGTTTCAACTATACAACATGAACTGTAAATGTCATTACTGGTTTGTCTGAATGGCTTGGAGTTAGGTGATAGCCCTATTTAGAACATGGATGACTTGCCGTAGGGCCAATCCTTGCAATCCGATAGGGTTCTTTTTGCTCCTTGCAGTCAACAATGTTTTCCTTTATTGAGGAGGACCTGGTGATAATTTAATGGTTATGAAATATGATTTGGAAGTTTAAATTAGCACATGATGAACTGATGTGGACATGACCTGTAAGGGTTAGGGGAAGGGAAGCAAAGGAAACTCTTCAACAAGTTTTGTTGGTTGACCAAATTGTGTTTTGGATTAATCAATTAATGGGCTTTAGTTTGGTTTTATTGCAAGTTATAATAAGGGCCCAATTGGAAATTTAGTCATCAGTCTTCGAAAAACCAAGAGGATACATAGCTGATTGACTTTTGGTTGCCACAATTTCAATTACAACCAGTTATTAAGTAGTATCAATTCTTAGGTTAATGGATCATTATTAGCCTTTATTTGTCTCCATTAAGTAGTTTTCAATTCCTAGGTTAATGAATCATTATTAGCATTTATTTTCCTTTATTGAATCTTTGTAATTCTAATGTCAAAGTTTCTATGTAGGCTGAACCATAATTTTATCAAATATAACAAGTTGAATTTTATTTAAAAATATTAGAGTTTAGCTTTTTTATCTTGGGGAGAGTGATTCTCCTAAATTCTTGAATGATTTAAGAACCTTTGACTGTATCAAAGGACTTTCACATCATTTGTGAATTGTCACTCTTAGGAAGAGTGATTCTTTCCTTCCACCTTATCACTAAATTCCTAAATTTTCTACAAGGTTCTAACATTAAAGATCCTAAATCACCCCTTGTACAATTGAGATTCATATCAGTTGGTATTCAGAGCTCCGGTTTAAGGGTTTGAACATCAAATTGATGGCAGAGGAGGAAAATTACAATCAAGAAGCAGGAATTAGTCCATTTCAAATGAGGGCATTGGTAAAACATTTGGAAGGATTCATGATATAACATAATAATGAGCTTCATGAAAGATTGAACCGGTTAGAGAATAGAGATCTCGAAGATGAAGAAGAAAGGAGAAATAGGAGAAGGAATGATGGAATAGCAAGACCAAGTAGGCTTGAAGAAGTCAAGCTTAGTATTCCTCCGTTCAAAGGAAAAAGTAATTCGGAGGCATACTTGGAGTGGGAGATGAAAATAGAACATGTTTTCTCATGCAACAATTATGAGGAGACTTAAAAGGTGAGGCTTGCAATCACGGAATTTTTTTACTATACTCTTGTTTTGTGGAACAAGCTACAAAAGGAGAGAGGTAGAAATAAAGAGCCTGTGGGAAATCAAATAGTATTTTAGGAAAGAATAAATCAGGAAATTTGTATATTTCCTTGTAATCTGTACAGATTTGAATAATTAGGAACAATCCCATAAATCAAGGGATCCTAGCATAAAATAGAGTTATTATATTTCCTAAAATAGCTTAGGTCTCCTGTATATATCTTATATCATCTATTTGTATTGATATAATAAAAATCATATTTCAGTTAATCTAATTTTCCAGATGGTATCAGAGCTTCCGATCTAGGAAGCTCTGTCTGCGCGCGATAAACCCTAAGACGGCAGCCTGCATTGTTGCTGCATATTTCTTAACCCTAAGACGGCAGCCTGCATTGCTGCTGCATTTTTCTTAACCCTAAGACGGCAGCCTGCATTGTTGCTGCATTTTTCTTAATCCTAAGACGACAGCCTGCATTGTTATTGCATCGCACCTTTTTACTAAAATGTCAAGGGAAGAGGAGATAGAAAGGGTGAAAATCGTTCTTAGTAAGCTGGAAAAACTTACAGGTATGTGTTCTTTGGCATACTTAGGTAAGTTTCCACCTTCTTTTAGATTAAATGTCTCAGATACGTCTTTTAACCATTATTGGATATTGGACTCTGGAGCCACAAATCACATGACACCATTAGTCAAACACTTCTCCACATATTTCCCATGTCCCAGCAACAAGAAAATTGTCACAGCAGATGGAACCCTTATAACTGCAGCTGGTCAAGGAAATGTCCAAATCAATCATTTAATAACCTTAAAAGATGTTCTCCATGTCCCAAAGTTGTCCACGAACCTAGTGTCTATACAAAAACTTATAAAGGATTTGTCATGTAAAGTTGTTTTTTTCAACGATCATTGTGTATTTTAGGACAAGGATTCGGGTAGGATGATTGGACATGCTAGAGAATGGAATGGCCTCTATTATCTTGAAGATCTAAGTCTGCCCAACAAGAATAGAATCTCTCACTCCTTCATATCTGAATCCTTGATGACCAACAGAGAAAAAATCATGCTTTATCATTGTCGGTTGGGACATCCCTCTTTTGGAGTGATCAAAATTATGTTTCCCTCTCTATTTACCAAGTTAGATGTTGAGAGTCTTCATTGTGAGGTGTGTGAACTTGCTAAGCACAAGCGTATATCTTTTTCAATAAGTAATAGAATTAGCAATTTCCCTTTTTATCATGTTCATACTGATGTATGGGGACCTTCTAATATTCCAAATGTGTCTGGTACTTGATGGTTTGTCACCTTTATAGATGACTGTACAAGGGTCACTTGGGTTTTCTTACTTAAACAAAAATCAGAAGTCAGTTCTGTCTTCCTAAACTTCCACTCCATGATAAAAAATCAGTTTGGTGTTAATATTAAGAGGCTTAGATCAGACAATGTCAAAGATTACTTCAATCATGTCCTTAATTCTTTTTGTCAAAAAGAAGGTATAATTCATGAGTCCTCTTGTGTCAAAACACCACAACAGAATGGGGTCGCAGAGAGGAAAAATGGACATCTATTAAATCAGACTCGGGCATTGTTGTTCCAAAAAAGTGTCCCAAAAAATTTCTGGGGGGAAGCTGTCCGTACAGCAACATACCTTATCAATAGACTACCCTCTAGAGTCTTAGGATCAAAAAGCCCTATGGAAGCTTTGTCGTCTTTCTATCCAAACTTGCCTACTATAAATAATCTTAAACCAAGAGTTTTTGGGTGCATCTCATATGTCCATATTCATAGTACAGATAGGGAGAAACTTGATCCTAGAGCCTTAAAGTGTGTCTTTGTTGGTTACTCACCCACTCAAAAAGGGTATAAATGCTACCACCCCCCATCCAAAAAATTCTTTGTGTCTAGGGATGTTACCTTCAATGAACAAGAGGGCTATTTCCATCAACCTTATCTTCAGGGAGAGAGTTTCAGGGAAGATAAGGAAGTAGTAATTTTGGTTTTCCCATTCTTCCAGACTTGACATTTGAACCTAAACGAAATCATATTGAAAGTAGTAATTCTGGTTTTCACATTCTTCCAGACTTGACATTTGAACCTAAACGAAATCATATTGAAAGTAGTAATTCTGGTTTTCCCATTCTTCCAGACTTGATATTTGAACCTAAACGAGATCAAATTGAAGATCAAATTGAAGTTGTAACAAATGAAACAAGTCAAGGAATTGGTCAAGAAAGTGAAATTAATTGTGAAGCTCATCAAGAAGATGTGGAAGCTGGAAAATTTGGTAAGAAGCTGGTATACTCAAGGAAGACTAAGGTCATTCCAGGATCAAGCCATGTTCAAGAATCCAACTCGACTCCACAAAAAGTGGTAACAATTTTTTCTCCAACTGTACAGGTTGAAATTGAAACCCAAAATGATCCTGACCTCCTAATTGCCATTAGAAAAGGAACAAGAAAATGCACCAAATAGCCATTCTACCCTCTCTCAAATTACTTGTCCTTTAAAAATTTCTCTCTTACCCATAAAATCTTCCTAGTAAACCTAAACACTGCACTTCTACCTAATACCCTATTTGAGGCATTGTCTGACAGAAAATGGAGGCAAGCCATGGATGTAGAGATGGAGGCATTGGAGAAGAACAACACCTGGGAGTTAGTCACCTTACCAATAGGAAAGAGGCCAGTTGGATGTAAATGGGTCTATAAAGTGAAATACAAGGTTGATGGATCAATTGAGAGATATAAGACAAGACTAGTTGCCAAAGGGTTCACCCAAACCTATGGAGTTGATTATTTGGAGACCTTTGCTCCTGTTGCCAAAATGAACACAGTTAGGGTGATATTGTCTCTTGCTGTCAATTATGGTTGGAACTTGGAACAATTTGATGTTAAGAATGTTATCCTACATGAAGACCTTGAAGAAGAAATTTATATGGAGATACCTCTGGGATATGGTAAAGATGTTGCCAACACTGTTTGCAAGTTGAAAAAAACATTATATGGGTTAAAACAGTCCCCCTGTGCATGGTTTGGCAGGTTTACTAAAGTTATGACAGGTCTGGGTTACAAACAAAGCCAAGGGGACCATACTTTGATTTTTAAACATTCCAAGTCAGGGGGAGTAACAATATTATTGGTGTATGTGGATGACATAATATTAACTGGAGATAATAAAGAAGAGCAGCAATTATTGAGCCAATACTTAGGCAAGGAATTTGAGATCAAGACCTTGGGAAAACTAAAATATTTTTTGGGAATTGAAGTTGCCCACTCCAAGAAAGGGATATTTATATCTCAACAGAAATACATCATTGATTTGCTCAAGGAAACTGGCAAGGCAGCTTGCAAACCTGCTAGTACCCCATTAGAACCAAACCTAAAGCTTGGAAATGCTGAAGAAGATGTTGTTGAAAAAGATATGTACCAAAGATTAGTGGACAAACTTATATATTTGTCAGGAGGAAACTAGAAATTCTAGTTTTCTCAGGAGAGGATGCATATGGGTGGACTCATAGATTGGAGAGATATTTTGTTGTGAAAGGCGTGTGTGATGAGAAGATGCAGGCTATTATGGTGGATTTGGAGGGAAGGGCATTGAGATGGTTTCAGTGGTGGGAACGATGCAACAAATCCAACCTTTGCCACCAATGTTGAGTGAGGAGTTAGAATTACAAGTCCAGCCTAAAGAATTACTACAGTGGCGACATAATCAACAAGGGCAGACAGAGGTGTTAGTTCAGTGGGCGGATCTGCCACCTTGTGATAGTTCTTGGAAGAGTGTATCACAGTTACAATCCAGTTTTCCACAGTTTCCACTTGAGGACAAGTTAGCTCTCATAGGGGGGAGTATTGATAGAGTCCGTCAGCTAGTAAGGCCAAGACCTCCAATTAAACACGTGTACTCCAGACGGGCTCCAGGCTGTAAGTAGAGGCAAAATTAGCTAAATGGTGTTAGTAGTTAGTTAGGAAAAAGATTTAAATATGAGGTGATGCTCCTCTGGAAAGGGATATCTTGGGGACTTAGGGAAAAGTTAGTTGGAACGGATAGTTGGAATCCGTTGAGAAAATTCTTCCTCTTTCTACTTTCAGTTTTGATTGTAATCTGATCTCTTTATCAACAATATTACCACTTCTTTATCCAGTAACACATTGATTCTTGATAATAATATTCAGTTCCTATACTTGTAAATTCTCTTTCCAGTTCTAACAAGGTGCAACTGAGGAAGTAAATTGAAGTGAACATTTCCATTGGAAATTTTAATGATAAGGTACTTTGTGATGTTCCTATGGAGGTCAGTCACTTACTTTTGGGGAGACCGTAGCAATTTGATAAAAGAGTCAATCATAACGGGTTCACCAACAAAATCTCTTTCATGCACCAAGACAAGAAGATTGTGCTCAAACCTGAGTCCACAAGAAGTGTGTGAGTATAAAAAGAAAATGAAAGAAAAACTTCTTCAAGAGAAGAGAGAAAAAGAAAGCGTTAGTCAAACACTTGAGAAGAAAAAGAGTTTTCAAAAGAAGAGTGAAACACTTGAAGTGAGAGAGAGTTATTTAGCCACAAAAAGTGAGTATAATGTTAATTTTACATTCAATTTGTCAGACTTATCTCTTTTTTATGCAGATGGCGAATCTGATTTGAAGACAAATCCTTTTCAAGAGGGAGAGAATGATGTGGACATGACCTATGAAAAGAGCTAGGGCAAGGGAAGCAAAGGAAGTTCTTCAACAAGTATTGTTGGTTGACCAAATTGTGTTTTGGATTAATTAATTAATGGATTTTAGTTTGGTTTTATTGCAAGTCGTAATAAGAGTCCAATTAGAAACTTAATCATCAGTCTTTGGGAGACTAAGAGGGTGCATAGTTGATTGACTTTTGGTTATCATAATTTCAGTTACAATCAATCATTAAGTAGTATCAATTCCTAGGTTAATATATCATTATTAGCCTTTATTTGTCTCCATTAAGTAGTGTTCAATTCCTAGGTTAATAAATCATTATTAGCATTTATTTTTCTTTATTGAATCTTTGTAATTCTGATGGTAAAGCTTCTATATAGGTTGAAGCATATTTTTATCAAATATAACAAGTTGAATTTTATTTAAAAATATCAGAGTTTAGCTCTTTTATCTTGATAAGAGTGAATCTCCTAAATTTTTGAGTGATTTAAGAACCCTTGGCTATATCAAAAGACTTTCACATCCTTTGTGAGTTGTCTCCCTTGAGAAAAGTGATTCTTTCCTTCCACCTAATTACTAAATTCCTAAATTTCCTACTAAATTCTAACGCTAAAAATCCTAAATCACCCCTTGGTTAGATATTGTTTAGATATTATTTAATATTGTTAAGATATTGTTAGATATTAACCATAATATCAAACAATATCTTCTGTTTATTCTGTTACTTTCAGTTACTCTTTTAGTTGTATCTCTCTACTATAAATAGACTACCCTATGTGTGATTTATACACAAGGAAGATTAATCACAAACTCTATTTCTTCTATATTCAACATGGTATCTAGAGCTTAAGGTTATTTTGAATTTTTTTTTCGCCTTTGACCACTATTGAAGCCGCCACCACCGCCGCTATCGCTGTCGGTTATTTGGTAGTGTGAAAGTGCATGTCTAGGAAAGTTCTGACAAGGAAAGACTTGGTATTTAAGCGTGTCCATTAATGACCCACCTCTCTTTCCTGGGAACTTACCTGGTGTACTGGTTCACGCCGCTGTCACTATCGCCTCCGCCCTTTATGACTTCTTCCGCTCCTTTTAGTATTTCCAATTCTGTCAGTACTGCGTCTGATCCTTCCATCTACACTAACTATGTTAATGTGCACTTATCCATTGACAAGTTAACTGGTCCTAATTATGTCACATGGTCATCAGACGTCAGATTATGGCTTAAGAGTCAGAAGTATCTTGATCATCTTGCCCCGAAAGTACCTACTCTCACTCCTGGTGAGGCAGACCGTTGGGACACCATTGATGCTCAATTATGCGTGGTTCTCAAGGGTACTCTTGATCCTTCGTTAAAACAAATTTTTCGTTCCTACGAAATATGTACCAAAATCTGGGAACATGTCAAGTTATTATACACCAATTATACTCAACGTCTCTATGATGTCTGTTCTAAATTTGTAGATGTTATTGCCTCTAAACATCAAGATTCTATGACTAATTATATGGGCAAAATTCATGTTATTTTTCATGAGTTCAATGAGATATTGCCTCCTTCCCCCGACCCTGCCACCGAGATAGGACAACGATCAAAGTTCTTCATGCTAGGGCATTACACAGACTTGCTGATCAATATTCATATATTCGTGATCAGATTTTCGGTTCTCTGGTTGTCCCCACCTTAACATCGACCTGCTCCACTCTTTTGTGTATACCAGCAAAACCCAACCCTGACACACCTGCTTCTGTTAATGATTCTTCTGCATTGGTATCTCACCGTGATGATCGAACTCGCCCTCGCAAACAGGGAAAATGGCGTCCTAAGTGTGAACATTATGGCAAGCTAGGTCACAAGATTGACCAGTGTTATGCATTACATGAGTGTGAGCATTGTGGCAAACTAGGTTACAAGATTGACAAGTGTTATGCATTACATGGTCGTCCAACTCGATCTGCTGCAGTTGCTCAGACTGATCTTTCCCCACCTTTATCTGCTAAGGATCCTCCTTCTTCTATTTCATCAGACACACCTGTTATGTTCAACAAATTTCTCAAATGGTATAAGGATCAACAGCCTTCTAGTTCCACTGTGTCTGTCGCACACACAGGTACATCTTTTGCTGGTCTGACCCAATCTTCTTCTGGTCCTTGGGTTTTTGATTCAGGAGCCACTGATCATATTACTGGTAACAAATCTTTGTTCTCCTCTTTATCCTCTCCTGATCCTTTACCTTTTGTTACACTGGTTGATGGCTCTAGAATATCACCTCATGGTGTTGAAACTGTTAAACTTTTCCCTTCTTTAACCATTGATAATGTTCTTTATGTCCCTGGGTCTCCTTTTAACCTGTTATCCATCAGTCGTCTAACTCGTTCTCTTGATTGTGTTGTTTCTTTTACCAACAATTCTGTGTGTTTACGGGACCGGAGTTCGAAACAGGTGATTGGCACAAGATGTGAGTCTCATGGTCTTTATCATCTTCGTCCCTTTACACATGTTGGTGCAGTTATAGAGTTTCCCTCTCTTCTCCATGCTCAGTTAGGTCATCCAAGTCTTGCCAAGTTACAGCAACTTGTCCCTGCCTTATCTAAATTGTCTAGTTTGACATGTGAGTCGTGTCAATTCGGCAAGCATAGTGTCACACGTGGTGCTTCGTCCCCTTTTGTCGTGGTTCACTCTGACATTTGGGGACCTAGCCGCGTTAAGTGTATTTTAGGTTTTCAATACTTTGTTACTTTCATTGATGATTGTTCTAGATGCACTTGGTTATTTTTTATGAAAAATCGTTCTGAATTATTTCATATCTTTCAAACCTTTTTCAATGAAATTCAAACTCAGTTCGGTGTTTCTATTAGAGTTTTGCGCAATGATAATGGTCGTCAATATCTTTCTCATTCTTTTAAACAATTCATGGCTTCTCATGGTATTTTGCATCAAACTTTTTGTGCTTATACACCTCAACAAAATGGTGTAGCTGAACGTAAAAATAGACATCTTATTGAAACAACTCGCACTCTTTTAATTCATGGAGAGGTTCCTCAGCATTTTTGGGGTGATGCTCTTCTTACTGCATGTTATCTTGTTAATCGCATGCCATCTTCGGTTCTAGATAATAAAATACCTCATTCCATTTTATTCCCTCATGAACCACTTCATCCCTTACTCTAAAAGTTTTCGGGTCTACATGTTTTGTTCATAATTTTAGTTCTGGTCTTGACAAGCTTTCTCCTAGATCACATAAATGTGTTTTCTTAGGGTTTACAATATCACAAAAAGGATACAAATGTTTTTCTCCTTCTCTTAACCGTTATTTTGTGTCTGCAGATGTCACCTTTGATGAGTTCTCTTTTTATTTTAAAAGTCAATTTTCACCTTTGTCTCCATCCAATCTTGTCAGCACTCCTAGTACATTTAATGTTCCTGTTGTTTGTGACCCTCTAACTGTGTCTTCTTCACCATTAGTTTCTACTCCGCAATCATCTTCTTCTTCACTGCTTCTTCAGGTTTATAGTTGCCGAAACCAATCACAACCACCACCATGTGACTCTACTCAAGTGTCAACTACTTTGTCTCCTCCGGATGTGACACCTGAGTCTGACCTTCTCATTGGCCTCCGAAAAGGTATCTGTTCTACACGTAATCCCTCTCTGCATTATATTGGTTTGAGTTATCATCGACTGTCATTACCTTTTTATACATGTCTTTCCTCTCTTTCTTCTGTGACCATTCCAAAAATTGTTCGTGAAGCTTTAGCCCATCCTAGTTGGCGTTAGGCCATGTTAGATGAACTAAGTGTTCTTCATGATAGTGGAACTTGGGAATTGGTCTCGTTACCGTCTGGGAAATCTGTTGTTGGTTGCAGGTGGGTGTTTGCTATCAAAGTTGGACCTGATGGTACTATTGATCGCCTCAAAGCTCGTCTTGTGGCCAAAGGTTATACTCAAATTTTTTGGTTGGATTATGGAGATACCTTTTCCCCTGTGGCAAAGATGACTTCTGTTCGTTTATTTATCGCCATGGCCGCTCTTCAACAATGGCCTCTTTATCAACTAAATGTTAAAAATGTTTTCCTCAATGGTGATTTGCAAGAAAAAATCTATATGGAGCAACCTCCTGGGTTTGTTGCTCAGGGGGGGTCTTCTGGGATGGTATGTCGTCTTCGCAAATCCCTATATGGCCTAAAACAGTCTCCTAGGACCTGGTTTGGAAAGTTTAGCAAGGTTGTTCAACAATTTGGTATGACTCGGTGTGAAGCAGATCACTCTGTCTTTTATCAACACTCAAGTGCTGGATGTGTTTACTTGATAGTATATGTTGATGACATCATTCTTACAGGTAGTGACAACCATGGTATCTCTCAGTTGAAACAACATCTCTGTCACCATTTTCAGACCAAAGATCTTGGCAAACTTAGATATTTCTTGGGTATTGAGGTGACATAGTTCAATGATAGTATTGTTATATCTCAGAGGAAGTATGCCATGGATATTTTGGAGGAAACTGGGTTGATGAATTCAAAGTCTGTTGATACGCCCATGGATCCCAATACTAAACTTTTACCCAATCAGGGGGAGTTTATACCTGATCCTAAGCAGTATAGAAGATTAGTTGGAAAATTGAATTATCTTACAATTACTCGTCCTGACATTTCCTTTGCAGTCAGTGTGGTAAGTCAATTTCTTAATTCCCCATGTGAAGATCATTGGAATGCAGTCATTCGTATCTTAAAGTATATTAAAGGATCTCCTGGAAAAGGATTGTTATATGATTCTAATAACCATACAAGAGTTGTTTGCTACTCAGATGCTGATTGGGCAGGATCTCCTTCGGATAGAAGATCTACATCTGGATATTGTGTCTCCATTGGTGGTAACTTGGTCTCATGGAAAAGTAAGAAACAAAGTGTTGTGGCAAGATCTAGTGCAAAAGCAGAATATAGAGCTATGGCCTCAGCTGCTTGTGAAATTGTTTGACTCAAGCAATTGCTTAGAGAGTTACAATTTGGAGATGTCACTCAAATGTCACTTGTGTGTGACAATCAAGTTGCTCTTCATATTAGTTATAATTTTGTCTTTCATGAGAGGACCAAACACATTGAGATTGACTGTCATTTCATTCGAGAAAAGATTATGTCTGGAGACATTAAGACTGAGTTTGTTAACTCAAGTGATCAGTTAGCAGATATTTTTACTAAATCTTTACGGGGTCCTAAAATTGATTATATTTGTAACAAGCTTGGCACATACGATTTGTATGCTCCAGCTTGAGGGGAAGTGTTAGATATTGTTTAGATATTATTTAATATTGTTAAGATATTGTTAGATATTAACCATAATATCAAACAATATCTTCTGTTTATTCTGTTACTTTTAGTTACTCTTTTAGTTGTATCTTTCTACTATAAATAGACTACCCTATGTGTGATTTATACACAAGGGAGATTAATCCCAAACTCTATTTCTTCTATATTCAACACACCCGTTGTGCAATTGAGATTCATATCATGAACTCAACTTTATTCTATTGATACTCAATTATAATTTCTCAGAATAGGGAGATATATGAAAAGAAAATGTAGATTATTTATTAAGCCTCTTATATTCATTGACTACCCCAAATCCATGTTGTAGCATTAAAAACCAGTGAGACTGAGAACCTCTTTGCACTTCGCAAAGATGGAAGTCTCCTGCACAAACTATTTCAACCTGCTTTTAACTTTTTAGGCATCCATCAGACTAGTTGTGTTTATGTCAAATCTCTCTCCATCCAGTTGGTCTGCACACCACACTAGTGTCCGTTGGAAATTTCCTGCTGTGATCCTAGTATCATCATATGGCACACAGGCAACCAATCTTCCCAGTCAGCAAACATGTTTCTCACAGTTTTAAAATGTTCAGTTTTGCTATTTAGGTTCAGTACCATCTTATTCTCAATCGCATAAAATTCTCACTTAAGATATTTTATATGCACTTAAAGAATGTGTTTGTTTTAGACTGTGACATGTGTGGTATCTGATATTTAGGCAGTGAGGTTTTTTTCAGAAATATATATTTCAACTGAGTCACTGTTTGTTGTATACTGTTAGATGCATGTGACTCGTGTTCCTAGTAAAATTTACTCCGTGTATAATACAAGTAAAGTTTTGTCCACCATTTACTCATTATGGATAATAAGTCTTAAAACCATGGGTCAATTTTAAATTGTAGCCTTATAGGGTTAACATTTTGATGGATTGTGTCAACACTTTAAACGATATAACTTCCACCTGATTGAATATTAACAATTTTTATTTTTTCATTAGTTTAGTTTCTTATATGTTGATCTTGAAGTTGAACCTTGTTTTCTGTTGGATTTCAGAGTTTAGACAATGAAGAAGTCAACAATGGGGAAATACTTCTACAATCAGAGGATGAAATCATTAGGAGACAGAGATTTGAAGCCATCCTAAATTTACAGAAGGAGAATAGTGGTTTGATTGAACCCAAAAAAGAGATAGTCATATTGCCTGGTATGTATCTTCCACAACCAGTTGCAATGCCAAGCTCTACATCAACCAAGGAATCTGATGATCAGACACAAAAAGAACCACCTGCAGTTGTGTCAGGAAAACATGGCGGTGGAACATCCAATGCACCTAGCTCTAGCAGGCCGAGGAATTTCGGTGCAAGGAGGCAGAAAGCAAGAAGTGATAACCACTCTAGTTCAACTTTAAGAGATCCAAGAAAACCAGTCCAACAGTGGATAAGAAGAGATAGTCCTAGCAATAAGCAATAGAAGTGGTGTCTCTCACTGCTATAGCAGTGTGTTTGGATCAGTTATGGAAGCAAAAAACACCTGTATGACCACCGAGAAAACTTGGAGCTGAATAAAATAGTTTCTATATGAATGTGAAAATTGGAGATAGATTTTGCTTGAGTTGATGAGAAAACAACATACTTTAGGTCTTAATATCATATCAAATGAAAAACAAAATATAGATAGTAGAAAAAGATAGATATACTTGACTCTTCTCTCCCCTTCTCAGTCAAAGGGTATTGGAGGAGAAGAAGCAAAGGAGGAAGACAAGCTTGTTTTCGCAATTTGCTGGGTTTTTTTTTAACTCGTATGATTGATTATGTTGCAATTCTTGCAATAATGAAGTGGTATCTTTTCCTTATTAAAAAGAAAAAAAAAAAGTTTATCCTTTGATGTATTTATTTTGTTTTTATACATGATTTGGAGGTTTACTGCTTCCTACTACTAATCCTGTCTTTCTTTCCACTATTTTTATATTCAAATATGTTTTTTTTTTCTTAATAAAATATTTGTTAGGGTGTAAGAGAAATTACAACTCCCAAAATTTGGTAATAACCTTATATATTAATTTTAGTTTTGGTAATAACCTTATATATTAATTTTAGTTTTGTAAAATTCAATCGTCATTAAACATATTTACTTTAGTTATAATTTAAATTTATTTGATTTTTTTATAAATGTTAAAACAAGTTATTAAATATATTAAATAAAAAAATATATTAAACATATTTTTATTTTTATATTTCTTTTACTTCTTTATTATTTTTTATTATTGATTAATAATATATTATTTAATTATAAAACTCATTGATAAAATATTTGTTATTCTACTCACTTATCATTATTACATATTATTATTATTAGTTAATATTACATAAAAAAACTCCATTAATTAATTCATTAAAATTATATAATTATAATTCTTTCGAAATTATTTTTTTATATACATTTTTTTAGGTTATAATTTTGTTCTTCACTAATCAATTTTTTTTATCATATATTTGTTCTAATTATTTATTTATTTCATATTTTTTATATAAAAAATATTGAAGTGACTATGTCAACTATTTAATTATCAAATTAAAATATCCAATATTAAAAAAACAATTTTAACTTATTTAAAATTAGAAATATAAAAATTATAAATTTGAATTTACAATTAAAATATATTTATATATGATTAGAAAAACAAAAGAAGTATTACTAGGAGAGTAATATGTATTGAACTCCAAAACATTAAATTTGATAAATAAAGATATATAAAACGCAGCTTACATAAAAAGGAAAAAAATAGAATAGTCATATCTTATATAATTGTAATTCATTAATAAGGGCAAAAGCAATTTTTTCTAATCATCCAAAAAACATAAGTCTACATCACCAAATAAGGGTTGCGCACCAATTATATTCTTTCATAAAAGTTTAGATAATAGATTGAAATAATAGTATTTTAATTCGATCGAAAATACATGAATTAAAAAAATATATTAAAAAATAGTTCAATATAACAATATTATTATTTAATATTAACTTAATGCGTCATTGTACATTATTAATTAAATTATTCATTTATCTGCCAAAAAGAAATATATTTTTTTAAATCACACTCATCACTCTCTCTCAAATTAAGAAATAGGCATTATTATTATATTAGAAAAGTAATAATTTAATAAAAAAAAAAACTATATCACTATTCCATCATATATATCTTTACTTGTGCAATATATATTTATAGAAATATTTTGTTCAAAGATAATTAAAATAATAACCTATTACGTATGCATATTAAAATTTAACAAATTTTAACTCATATAAATCTTTAACATTTTTCTATATCTTTCATATTATATAATTAACTTATGTGTTATCATAATTATATTATCAGTGAAAAAGAAAATATTTTAAAATAAATTTTACAAAAGTAAATGAGTGTAAAACATTAATTAGATAAAGAAATTTTTTTATATTATTTTTCATATAAAAATATATATGTATATTACGAAAAAATATATAAATTTTACTTATAGTGCTGATAAAAAAATTGATAACTAATTTTATAATAATAATAAAAATTTAAATTATAAAACTTTTTTTTACTATATAATTTATATATATACAATTTTTTTTGTCAGTTTTAGTGTGAACAAATCAATCATTCAAGTATCAAGGTTTTCCACTCAACACAATCACATCCACACTAATAAAGGAGTAAAATCCCATCTTATGTTAAAAAAATTAAATTAAAGATCAAGATTTGAATAAGTTATAAATATAAATCTTCTTCATTACAAGACAATTGAAAAATTATAGATATCCATAGAAAATATATATTAATAATTATAATTTTCTTCTCTTCAATATGATCATATATTACAAGTTTATGAGTGAATAGAGTGGATTTTTTTGTGTTTACAAGCACAAGAGGAGCTTACGAAATTTTTGACCAAATGAAGGTATGTTCTGAGATCATGACACATGGCAACATCTCTCTTGTTGAGACATGGAAACTCCCTACTACTCAACCTCAACTCTTGTCCAATGTCAACATACACCAATTCCATGTCTTCTATGTACTTGTATAACCATTTTGACCAGATTCCCACACCAACATCTTCACTACCATCATCTAAATTCACCATGAGTCCTGGAACTTTTGTTACAACATCATCAGAGTTTACTATTCTTAGAACTCTGATTCCTTTTTGTTCCAATTGCTTCTTGAAACCTTCATTTCCCACACGAGGTCCACCAAAAGATATGACAGTAACCATTGGTGCATTCTTGAAAGTAGCAGTTATATCATAAGCACTCAGAATCGCAAGAGCAGCTCCAAGACTGTGACCAGTTAGGGTTAAACTAAGTGGCTCATTGGTGTATCTTTGAATCACTCTTCTAATCTCTTGTCTCACCATTTCTTGCAAACTTGCACCCGCAGTGGTTTTGGAGGTGTAAAGGCTCAAAAACCCTTTTTGCACCATGGGACCAACGTCATCTTCTCCCATCACAAGACCTGGTAACTGTGTCAAGGAGACACGTAGGTTTTCCAACCACTCCAAACATGTAACTGTTCCTCTAAAAGCAATCACAATGTCGCGTCGACCAAGTCTGGTAATTTCTTTCTTGTTTTCACAGATTGCCACGTACCCTATCCAACTAGACCTGGTACATGTCTGTTTAAAAGTTTTAGTTATCCATGTTGGTACGCGAATTCCGCATGTAACTCGAAGATATTTGGTTAATCGATATCCATACTTTTCTAACCCGCACTTACTCAAAAGTGATTTTTTTGAATAAAGGGATGTGGCATAGGTGAGAGAAGAAGGATCAAAGTCAAGGGATTTATAGGTAGCTTCGACAAAGTGGCCATATCTTAAGATTTCTGATCGTAGGCTATCATCAAGAGGATCCAACAAGCCTTCCCAATGATTGATTCCTTGGTATTGCTTCCATTTTGGACCAAGTTTGGGGAAGTTGTGTTTAGTTGTGTGAGGTTTGAGTTGGTTCCATGAGGGTAAAAGCTTGTTGAATTGTGAGCTTGTGTTGGATTCAAAAGATGAAAAAGTAGGGTTAGGTTGGGAAATAGAGGAAGATGCACGTGGATGGATTGAAGCTACTATCATAGAAAGCTTCATTATTGTCAGTATGATATATTTCAATTTAGGTATTTGCATGACCTTTATACACGGGGAAAGAGAAGAAAGTGGTGAGTGGTGGTGGGGTTTGTAAGAATGTGAGGAGAGAAGTAGAGATATTATAGATTGATATTTTCTTTTTTTTTCTTTTTTTTATTATAAAAAGAGTAATGTGTTTATTTTGTAAATTATCTTAAATTTTTTTTATTAATATATTATATAGTAGTTGTGTTTTTTTTATTTTTAAAGATGATATTATTATTTTTAATTTTTTATTTAAAGAAAAGTATTATAATTTTAAAAAAAATATTTTTAATCATAAATTTTATTTTTTTCATTTTTTAATCATAGATTTTATTTTTCTTTTCTATTTTTTATTTTATTTATGAATTTTTATATTATTATTATAATTCCTAATATACATCACCTTCTAGTGTAAAATCTTTCTGTTAATTTACACATGCTCTTCTCCATTTATTAATATTTATTTAATTTATATATATATATATATATATGATTTTTTACTATAAGGAATATTGAATTTAATGGAAGATACTAATTCACTACAATATCAAAATATTTTGACTCTCCTTCTATACACAAAATTATCTTGAAAGAGAAATACCTCAAGTTTAAGTAGATGGATTTTTTTTTCTAAGCATCACACTTTACACATTTCAATCAAGCTTTTTCAAAACTTTTTTCATTTATTATATTTAACATTATACATAGTTATAAACATTATTTCCATTTTGCTAATGTGAAAAATGTGTTTGCTGTTTTCAATTTTTCTTAACAATTTCAAGCAAGTATTACATATATACAATACAAATGGTGATATTTTATAAGAATCTATGTTTTTGTATGACTTTACATCTTCAATTTTTTTCAGAAATCTTATTATTATTACTTTTTTTAAACATGAAAAACTTTTATAAGATATATTTTACTTAAATTTAAGATTTTTTTTTAATACTTAGTGAATTAGAAATACACATATTAACCTGTTTTTAGCACATTTTTGGTATATTGATATAAGTAGTGTAGTCAATGTCATGAGAGTAGTGATTATATATAGGGTTATATACACAATGGAATAGGGTGCGACCTATGCCACTATATAGAATATTTTTTGTGGAAAAAAATGAACGACTTTGTGTTCAAGACAATCTATTATTGATTAATTGATTTTAGCATATTCCACATATTCTGTTGCTGAACCTGGAAAAGAAGACCATTTACATTTACATTTGGTGCAACATCAAATCTAATGCTCACACTTATAATCTAAAAATAGTAATTGATAACATTTTTTTTTTAACAATTCTTTATTAGAAAAAAACTAGCTAGCAATATCATTGCATCATCTCTCATCAAAATGGGCTATTTATAATACACTTATATTCTGTCATGAGTTAGTAAATCTTAAAATATTTTGAGAATTTGTCATCTTATTATAAGAATTCCATTGTATTTATTATTAATACACAATGTTTTAATTTTAATCTACTATTTGCAGAGGTGAATTGTAAAGAAAGTTCTATTGGTGAGATGTAGTAGGTTTTATTGGGTTTATTTTATATCCGTGTTTTTATTTTATTTTTTTCTCATGTTTTAATTAGAGTACCAATATGAGTT
The DNA here is from genome assembly GCA_963425845.1 of Sphenostylis stenocarpa. Classification (NCBI taxonomy): domain Eukaryota; kingdom Viridiplantae; phylum Streptophyta; class Magnoliopsida; order Fabales; family Fabaceae; genus Sphenostylis; species Sphenostylis stenocarpa. The sequence continues at coordinate 34,430,398 of OY731401.1, forward strand.
TTATTTCGTGAGTTAATCCAATTATCATGGTTCACGTTGGATTGAGTACATTTTTTTATTGATATTTTTATTAAATATGAGTCAAAATAATTATGGCTGACTCAGTTAGATGAGTTTAAGTCGAGTTATAATGTTTGACTCACAATTCACATTATATTTTAAATTTTAAAAATAATTAATAAGTTAATAAAAAATTAATTTCATTTATTTATGTTATCTAGTATATATGCTGTCCTAAGTGAACAAAATTATTTTTACTCAAGATTGTTGTATTTATCCCGTTTGTCATTCGTCGTATTTGTTTAATCTATTGTGTCATTTGCGTTCACCACCACATCTATTGTGTTTGCCTATGTGTGTTTACCTCTGCTGTGTCTATAACTTTTGTTGTGTACGTTAACCGCCTCTATCAATTACGTACATTCATGTGTATGTTACATATACCATATTTACTGTGTTTATAATAGGTTAGTGAGTCAATCAAGTTAACCCATCAACGGATTGAGTAGGATTATAAAGTATTTGACCTATATTAAACTCGCATATTTTTAGTTTATTCGGTAGTGAAACATAGAGCTAGATTGATTCACTCTATCATCTAATTCTAATATATTATAATAGATGTTATGTTTTGTAACTTCATTTCTCCCTTATTGTATAAAGTTATTTTTTTATCCATTAAAAAAACAAAAATGATACCAATTATAAACTTGACTTGTGTTCTTGTTCATCCTAGTGTACTCCATGATACATTATTGGAGAGTGGTTTATATAATTCATTGCTACGTTAATTACGGGACTACCCACTTAGTTTGTGTGATCTATATTCTTAGGTCATATTCGTTTTCTATTACAGCACTATCATTGATTCTGAATTTTATTGGATGATGATTTTCTTCATCAAGCATATATTTTCTTAAAAAAATGTTCATTATTGGTTTCAAATGTTTGCATATACGGTAGCAAAAAATTACAGTCAAACTAGGTCTAGCTTATTCAAGTAAAAGTTAGGAACCAATTTACCCTAATATTATATTATCCATCTTTGATGAATTAAAACATGCCTATTTCTTTTCTTTTCTTTTCTTTTTAAGTAATTAACCATATTCATCAAACATATCAAAAGGATGTGACACAAACCTAAACACACAAGTGCCTGTTTTCTTTTTGTTAGTTGATGGTTACGTTTGAAATAACATGTGTGCTATTTCATGATGGAAACTACTGTACACGATTTTGGAGAGACCATGGCTTGTCATTCTCTAGGTGCTTCCATGGCAATACATAGCCAATAGGTATAAAGGAAAATGATAATGTATGTTGTAAGTGTTAGCTTCGTGCTCCTCCACTTTTATACATCTTCTATACATAACTGTTCTTGCGCATTGAGTAGACACATGTACGTTCCAGGTTTCAGGTGTACAGGGTTGGAGATTACATCTCTTTCTTACATATACGACGAAATGGAATATCTAAGCACGATAATAATCATTTTGATTTTGTATAAACTTGTGTACAAGTTCAAATTTTGGTATCAAAATTTATCACTGTAATTGCTGGTGTCTAATTCTCTACTTTTATTATATAAATTTCTCATCAAGACATTTTTATAAGAGAGAGTAATGACCGATAAGTAATAAGGAACAAATCAAATCTTTTGTTCCTTTTAAAATTTTTTGTTTTAAGCATATCTTCTTTTTTTCCTGCAAATTATTGGTGAAAAAAAAAACACGTTTTATATTTTATTTGTTCAAGATATAAATTAAATATAACACATAAGACTATATCAATTCTAATTAGTTAGTTTAATAATTGGAGAGAATATTTCACTAAAATCAATGACTTCTTTTCTAATATATCTTTTAATACCAATTTAGCATTATATTGTTTCACTTGATTATTATCATCATTTGATCTTACAAACTCATTTGCAATCAATGATTTTTTGACCCTTCACAAGTTCAACAAGCTTTCATGTCTTATTTTAATAAAAAAGTCTCTACTTCTTCTTGCATCATTGTCATCCACGATGAAACATTAGAATAATTTACGGTATCTTAAACAGTTAAAAGTTTTTCCTTATTTAGAAGACAATATACATCATGACGTGTTATAACATATTATAAATAGGAAGGTTCAACTTTATTTTGTGATCGGTAAAGTCTTTCATTATCATACATTTGGCTCATATTTTGCCTTAGCAAAATCACCCAAAGGCTTATTCTCTATTTGTACTATGGTAGTGTCCTTTATAAAGTTGACATTTGCCTATTTATTTTATAGTTCACTTTCTGCAACAACTATATCTCTGTTAACAATAATCTTCAGTAGGATCTCATAGGCGATACCCTTTCACATTATTAGTATAGCCTAAAAATATATATTTCATAGATTTTGGATTCATTTTTGTTCTTTCCTAAAAGTTGTACATCACATAAACGGGACAACAAAATATATGTAAGGAAGAATGATAAGCAAGTTTGTCATTCCACATCTTTATCGGTGTCTTCAAACTTATCGTTGTTGACGATGATTGATTTATCACATAACAAGTTATTTTAACTACTTTTGTCCATAAAGACTTGGTCACTCTCACTGTGCTCATTATAGCTCTTGTTCTATCTAGAGAATTCTATTAATATGTTCTGTCGCACCATTTTTCTAAGGTGTATGTGGAACAAAAATTCTTGTAATACCTTCTTGATTGTATAAAAAATCTTCATCTACATATTTTTCTTCATTATTTATCCACAAATACTTAATTCTTTTCTCAATTTCAAGCACTATTTGTGCTTAGAATTCCTTAAATTCTAGAAACACATATGACTTTTTCTTGATAGAGTATTATCCATAATAAAGTAATCATTAATAAATGATACAAGATAATTTGTTCATCTAAGAGATAATATCAATAATTCCCACATATCATAATGAATCAAAAATAATATGTGTTTGCTTCCAGTAATCATTTTAGCAAACTTCAATCTATGTTGTTTGTTTATCACATAATACTCGTAAAAAGGTCAAATAACCTCTTTGAGCCCAAGTAAGATATTGCAATTCATAAGAATTTGTAGACCTCACCTTGATATGTGACCAAATATGTTATGTCGCATCATCACTACTTCTTCTTGACTTACTAATAATGTAATTATTGCATTTGCTTCTTGCAACGTAATTATCAAAAGCACATACAACCAGAGTCTTTCTCACTACTTTTAAGATTTCATCTTCAGTATGGATCTTACACTTGAGGTCATCTAATATCCCAATAGATAATAAATATTTTTTTTAGTCATTCACATGTTTAACCCTTGAACTGCACAAATATTACTATTATATATTTTATTTTGACATTACCGACTCCAACAATCTCTAAGGCATTATCATTTTCCATGAATATGGATTCACCTAAGGCAGGTTCATAAGTGTAAAATCAATCTCCATATTAAGTCATGTGTCATGTTGCACTTGAATCCACTATCCACCTATCATGTAATTATCTTTCACCATTAAAGCTAATTTATGTTTTGCTCAATAGAATTATCTTCGTCTTCTGAGATATTTGCAAAACAACCTTGTGAGGTTGATGCTTCAAAGTTCTTTCCTTCATTTTTCATGTGTCAACAAACTTTCTTTACATGTTCTCTCTTGCCACAATGGTAGCATTTTAGATGCTTATTACTTTGAAATGTTGATCTACCATGAGATTGACTCTCACTAGATCCATGTTTTGTTATCTACTTCTCATTATTGTCAAAGTCTTTGCTTACTTTAAACTTTTTAGCCTTTTTACCTTATTTTTTCACATGAATTCTTTTTTAAGAATAGCTCCAACAACATCCTCAAAGTGTAGGTACCCATCAATACTATTATTTATTATATTGATGATGTGTTGATTATATAAATAAGGTAAACTCATAAATAGAAGTTTTGCATATTCATTCTCAACTATGTTAAAATTTACACTGAAAGTTGGGAAAATAACGTATTCAAATTATTGATATCGTTTGTGACTAATGTGAACTCATTCATTCAAAGATTATGGATTTTTATTTTCAATAATATTCTTGTGTTAAGTGATTTAGTCTCATGCAATTTGATTAGAATGTCTTAAATATTCTTCGTCGTAGTCTTCTCCATAATGTTAGATAAAACCATATTTGTCATTGTTAAGTACAAATTTGTGATAGCATTATCATTCATTTCTTTCCATTTTTGATCAGTGATGTCTACATATTTTTCTTCAATTGTATCTACATAATTGTCTTTTCTCAAAATTGTCTTCGTCTTATGTTTCTATAATAAGAAATTATTCTCATTAAACATCTATATCTCACACCATGGCTTTAAAGTCGACATATGTATTTTTCACTATGAATAGTATTGTTTATTGGAACAATAAATTGTAGACAGTAATTCTGATAAACATAGAATATACGATTACAAATACCGTATCATGCCATGATTCTACATGATTAATTTTTTCCATATTTAGCTTGGCATGACAGCGATGCACAGTGATGCACATTAATGTCATATCTGTTAATAGACAAATTTAGGATACCGACTATAATGGTTAGCGTAATTATAGCCTAGAATGTTTCTGTATTTCATGTATATATTGTGCTATCATATTCAATACAAGACAGGGGTTTTTGGAAATATTTTTATCATGGTATCGGAGCGAACCAAACTCCGATATCCAACGACCCGAGAACACGATCGTACTTCTAAAATGGCAGAGAGAGGAGAGACGGTGAAGAAAACACCATCGCCATACGATCCGAATGCCGGTGATAATCCTGGAAATGTGATTACACGGTACAATTACGAGGAGAGAATTACGAGGAATGGGCAAGGGCCGTGAAGATATCTCTGCGGGCTCGAAGGAAATGGGGTTTCATAGATGGAACTCATAAGGAACCTGAAGAAGACACATCTGAGATAGAAGATTGGTGGACAATTCAATCGATGCTTGTATCTTGGATACTAAACACTATAGAACCTAGTTTGCGTTCCACTCGTTGCATACATGGAAAACGCAAAGGACCTATGGGATGACATCAAGGAACGATTCTCGATCGTGAACGGACCAAGAATCCAGCGACTAAAGTCGAGTTGGCGGAATGCAAACAACAAGGAATGACTATGGTTTCCTATTATGGGAAGTTGAAAACGTTGTGGGATGAACTGGCAAATTACGAGCAAATCCCACGGTGTAGATGTGGGGGATGCAAGTGTAATATTATGACGCAACTTGAGAAACGAAGAGAAGAAGAAAAAATTCATCAGTTCTTGATGGGGCTAGATGATGAGGGCTATGGAACTGCACGGTCAAATGTTTTGGCAACAGATCCATTACCCTCGTTGAATCGGGTGTATGGCACCATGGTGCAAGAAGAAAGGGTGAGAACAATCACCAGGTCTAAAGAAGAGCGAGGAATGATCGTGGGAATGGCTATGCGAGCGGAAACCGAGGAGCAAGTTGCGCAATGAAGCAAAAGAAAAATCGAGTTGTTTGCATGCGGTGTGGAAGGAAGGGACATGACAAAGGCAATTGCTTCAAGATCATTGGTTACCCAGAATGGTGGGGAGAGAGACCACGAACCGATAAAAACGATGAAAAAATCAACAAAGAACAGGAACCTTCCGAGGAAAAGGAGGAACGGCTCGCGTCAATATGGCGCACACTCGGTGCGGATAACGTTGGTTCAACCGAAAAACCGAAGTCGCGGGACTGAGTAATGAGCAATGGCGAGATCTTGACAACGAATGTTGAATTCTCGCAAGGCAAATGAAACTGAAAAGATGACTGGTAAGAAAGCATGTGACTTGTGGATTATTGATAATGGCGCCTCTAATCATATGACAGGAACACTAGAAAACTTGAGGGAGAGTCGAGCCTTGGAAGGGTGCCCGGTGGGACTACCAAATGGTGAATTGGTGCTGGCAAACAAAGAAGGATCGGTTTTCCTTGATGGAGGACTGAAACTTAAACATGTTCTATATGTTCCGAAATTGAATTGCAATTTGATTTCAGTATCACAATTGATGAATGAAGTAAAATGTACGAGTACATTTCATCGATAGATTTTGTGCAATGCGGGACCACACTTCGAGGATGTTGATTGGTGCGGGTGAACGAAAAGAGGGACTCTATTGGTATCGTGGTGTGAGTGGCATAAAGGCGTATCGGACCAATGCAAAAAATCAACTAGAGATTTGGCACAAGCGAATGGGACATCCCGCCTACCAGATTGTTAGAAAAATTCCGCATCCGAACGAGCGTGAATAGAAATACGGATACAACTCGTGTGTGTGAAGTGTGTGAGAGATCAAAGCAATGCGAAACACATTTCCTTTAAGTGATTTTCAAGCATCCAATATATTTGATTTAATACATTGTGATGTATGGGATCCATATAGAACTCCCTCGTCTTGTGGTGCATCTTACTTTCTCACTTTGGTTGATGACTGTTCTCGAGTCTGTGTGGATATATCTCTTGAATAATAAGAAAGATGTGTCACAAACCTTAATGCATTTCATCGCCTTAATAGAACGACAATACGAGAAACAAGTCAAAATATTACGAAGTGACAATGGAGCCGAGTTTATGTGTCTTCAACGATATTTTCAAGCAACATGGGATACTCCATCAAACCTCATGCACTTGGAACACCTCGGCAAAATGGGAGAGCCGAACGAAAACATCGACACATCCTAAATGTAGCTCGTGCTCTACGATTTCGGGGAGAACTTCCACTTCAATTCAGGGAGAATGCATTTTGACCGCGAGGATACTTGATCAATCGTACACCCTCAACCGTTCTCCATGGAAAAACTCCATATGAAATATTGAATGGGAAGCCACCCACTTATGACCATCTACGGGTATTTGGATGCTTGTGTTATGCACATAACCAAGATAGGAAAGGTGACAAATTTGCAAGTAGAAGTCGCAAGAATGTATTTGTTGGATATTCAATCGAAAAAAGGGTTGGAAATTGTTTGATCTGGAAAGAGAAGTCTTCCGGACTTCGAGAGATGTTAAGTTTGTAGAACATGAATTCCCATTTGCCTCTCTTGCCCACGGTAGACATTCGGAGGTAGGATTGCCTACTGTTGATGTTGGCATTGTCGAGGAAGCATTGCCTGGACTTGGTGCAATGAACAATGCGGAACACGTTGTGGAGGCCGATGACGTTAACCACACAACGAAGATGTGTCCACAAGCCGAGTTCGGGGAGGGCCACGGCTGAATGCCATGAACAAGAGCCTCCCACCCGAGATCGTTCTCCCACCGGAACAAGCCGACTCTATGATGACAGAACTAGAGGTTCCCGAGGAGCATACTTGTCCCTGCATCCCCGGGGAAAGGTCTTCGTGTACGAAAGCCATCCGTGAAGCTTCGTGATTATGTCACTAACACCACTTTACAACTCGGTCCCTCAATTCGCACTCCACATTCGAGCTTCCTCGGGTATGCCTTACGGTTTGACAAAGTACTTAAATTGTGCTAAATTCTCCTTCCCCCACCGAACCTTTCTTGCAGCCCTTCATGCAGAGAGAGAACCTGTGCATTTCTTTGAAGGCTGTTCGGGATGTTAGATGGAGAGATGCCATGGCTAGTGAAATTCGGGCCCTCCAAAGTAATGAAACATGGGACATTACTCCTCTTCCGGCAGGGAAGAAGCCTCCGGGTTGCAAGTGGATTTATAAAATCAAATATCATTCGATGGGAGCGTTGAACGCTTCAAAGCCCGATTAGTTGTCTTGGGAAATCACCAAGTTGAGGGGATTGACTATGACGAGACTTTTGCCCGGTGGCAAAGATGGTCACCATTCGGACGGTGTTGGCGGTGGCGTAGCCAAAGGCTGGGAACTTCATCAAATGGATGTCCATAATGCTTTTCCGCACGGCGATCTTGAGGAAGATGTGTACATGAAAATGCCGCCGGGGTTCTTGGTGTCTCAAAAGGGTATGGTGTGTCGTCTCCGCAAGTCCCTTTATGGTCTTCGTCAAGCTCCTCGGTGTTGGTTTGCCAAGCTCTCAAGCTGCTCTTGTTCAATATGGGTTTCAACGTTCTTCGTCCGATCACTCCTTGTTCATCTTTCGCAAAGGAGATGTCGAGCTGGTTGTGTTAGTTTACGTGGATGACCTAGTCATTGCTGGCAATCATCATGAAGACATTGCGCAATTCAAAGATTATCTTCATCAATGTTTTCGTATGAAGGACTTAGGGAAATTAAAATACTTTCTTGGGGTGGAGGTTGCCGGATCTCCTACGGGAATTTTCTTGTGTCAACGGAAGTATGCGTTGGACATCATAGCTGAAGCGAGGATTGCTTGGAGGGAAACTCGTGTCCACGCCAATCGAAGAAAATCATCGTTTAGCATTGGGCGATGGCGAACTACTTTCGACCCGAGTCAATATCGACGTCTCGTCGGTCGCCTTATTTACTTGTGTTTTACATGACCTGAATTATCTTACGAGTGTTCATGTCCTATCTCAATTCATGCACCAACCGCGTCGGGAGCATTGGCGGGCTGCACTCCGCGTGGTACGCTATTTAAAGGGCAGCCCGAGTCGGGGTGTGCTTTTAAAAAGAGAGAGTGACCTTCGTCTTTATGGTTGGTGTGACTCGGATCGGGCAAGTTGTCCTCTAACTCGAAGATCTCTCACCGGTTGGTTTATTTTCCTTGGTCAATCCCCGTTTCCTGGAAAACCAAGAAGCAACATACGGTTTCTCGATCATCCGGCGAGGCGAGAATATCGTTCTATGGCCAACACGACATGTGAGTTGAAATGGCTTCAAGGCCTTCTTTCGAGCCTAGGCATTACTCACACCGACCCTATGACTCTCTCTTGTGACAACCAAGTTGCCCTTCACATTGCCAAGAATCCCGTGTTTCATGAACGGACAAAACATATTGAAGTGGATTGTCATCTTATTCGTGATGAAATACAACACAATCATATCCAACCCTCCTATGTGTCCACTCATCATCAATCGGTCGATATCTTCACCAAATCTCTTGGCGCCACTAAATTTGGTTCTTTTTTAGGCAAGTTGGGCATTCACAACCTTCATACTCCATCTTGAGGGAGGGTGATAAACATAGAATATACGATTACAAATACCAGTATCATGCCATGATTCTACATGATTAATTTTTTCCATATTTAGCTTGGCATGACAGCGATGCACAGTGATGCACATTAATGTCATATCTGTTAATAGACAAATTTAGGATACCGACTATAATGGTTAGCGTAATTATAGCCTAGAATGTTTCTGTATTTCATGTATATATTGTGCTATCATATTCAATACAAGACAGGGGTTTTTGGAAATATTTTTATCAAATTCAATACACCAGATAAGTTTCCAAGAAAGAAAGATGGTTAACTACTGAATACGCTTGAATACCAAGTATTTCTTTGTTAGAACTTTCCTAAACATGCATTTTCACACTGCCACATTTTATATATAATAACAAGAACAATTCCTTTATGATGTTAAAGATCATACAAGTTCCAATAAAAAAGTATATTCAAATTTTTCTACAACACTATTATAATAATAATAGTAGCGGAATATATTCAAAATCAGACTCTGATATCACTGTTAGGTATCGGAGTAACATTACAAGAAATCACAACTAAAACAAGAAAACGAAAAATAAAGGAACGAGAAATAGATAATAATATAAGTTTACTAAAGAAAATAAAATTATATATCCTTCTCTTTAACTCTAAAGAGAAAATAACATCCTCTCTTAAAACTACGAAACTAAGAAAAATAATTATAAAGAGAATCTAAAAAAAATTAATTTTTTCTCTTATTTTTTTCTCAAACACTGAAATAATAAAAAAGATAAAGAGATAAATTTTAATGTATATTTTATACTAAGAAAACATTGTACTTCTTTTATATCATAAAAAATAAAGACCAAAAAGTAAATTCCTATTATGTAAAATTTTACTTCCCACGTTATTTTCATTGTAACTACTATTAAAAGAGAAATGTAATTGTGAAATATAATTGAGAAAATTTGATGACCCCAACTTAAGCCCTTTATATCATATCATACAATAATGTTACAAATGATTCGTAGGTTTGAATATGTACTAAATTAATAGTGATGGATGACCTCCATTTTTTATGTTTACTTTTCGGGGTGCATGGTGCTCCAAAGGGAGCCTTTGGCTGCCTTCATGGTTCATCTTTAGTTAACTTTTTTGTTTTTATTGCTTGACTTTGTGTGTCACTCTTTATCAAGGTGCCTTTAAGCTAGAGTTTACCACTTACTTTAAGTAATATTGTAAAACACAAATAACAAATTTCGTATCAATTAAGAATTTAGTTAGTATCATGTAAATGTATAGCCGGCAATTTCCAACCTTATAACTAAATTTGAAGATCTAATTTTAATAACCTAGATTATACTAGATCTAATTTTAATAACATGATTTAATTTGAAGATTTAATTCTGAAGACGTAGATATAAATTATCTTGGACTTAATTTTTAACCGATATAAATCTTTTGGGTTTATGGGAAAAGACCCCTCATTGAAGGGTATAAGGACGATATGAAATTTTTGGGTTTACGGAAAAAAGTCCCTCCTTTAAGATATAAGGGATAAGACTAACTTGAACACTTGAATTTAGTTATACCACAATTCATCCTTGAAAGAATCATAATATTAAGGGACGAAAATATAAATGATGCTTCTATTTAATTCATAAATTAGGTGTAAATTGAGAATAAAATACTTTTTTTTGTGTGTGTTTGGTTTTACTGTGAGTATTACAATACTAATATTGTAGTTTAGAATGATAGAATCACGGTGAAACTTGGACAAAGATTAATCACCATTATCGCTCCACGTTAATTCCACAAGAAAAGTAGCTTGTGTACTTATCATGTTTTGAAATGTAATCTAAGTTTCATTTAATTAACAGGTAATTTTACATATAAGAGTAGGATTTGGTAAAATTACACATAAGAGTAGGATTTGATAAAAAAAATTATATATAATAAATATTCGTAATTTATTTTAGTTCATGAACATTAATAATAATTTATATATATCATTTTTTTTAATCTATTATTTTAAGGGGAAAAATCTGAATAGATTAAAATAAACAATAACCTAAACATAATAATTAATTTTAACTATATTATTATAATATATACTAGACCAAAGTATTCTTATTTTCATTTTTAAATGAAATATTGATATCTATCATAAAATTATCATAAAACTTCCAATTAAAATTATATTCTCTTACTAGTTAAAATAAAAAACAATTTATTTATATATATATATATATATATATATATATATATATATATATATTAACCTATCCAAATATTTGTTGAGATATGATGAGACTAGACTTCAAAATAAATAATATATAACTAGACTGGAATAATACTGTTTATAGATAAATCAATTTTAACTTATATTTTTTTTATCCTTAGATGTTTATATACTTATATTTATTTATGTATTACATTCAATAAAATAGTAAAATATTTAATTTAACATTTTTTAGTTGATTTTAATATTATGCATAATAATAATAATAATAATAATAATAATAATAATAATAATAATAATATTATTATTATTATAATAACATAGTTACACTAGCAGATTTATTAGTCGCATTATTATGATGATTTTTCAATTGAAGATCAGTCTTTGTTGTATTTATTATTCTTTTTTATCATTAAGAAAATGATCCATTTTATACTAATTTTAAGTTGTGTCTAAAATAAACGGCAAATGAATTTATCCAATAACAACCACTCAATTAAAATCCATGGATGTTAGTGTTGGATCCTAATCCAACATTGACTTCAAAATATAAATATCTCGTATTTGTGGAACTATTTATGCATAAAGTCAAGTCCACATGAAAAATGATTTAATAAAGGTTGGGTAAGTTTGGATTTAATATATCTAATACAATATATTATAGAGACTACTAAAAGGTTATTTGTGATAATAGAAAAAAAATAAGAGTAATTTTATATTATTTTAAACGCTAAATTCTAAATCTAAATTCTAAACCTTAAATTTTAAATCTAATTAAAAAATTTATCGTAATAAAAAAAAATTCCAAACCACATGTATTTTTCATATTTGAGATACATGATATCTGGACAGGAAATTAAAAACATAGTTTTAGAAGAATTAGTTTAAATAAATAAATTTTTAAGAAGTTATAATATATTTTTTTAATAAAATTTTATTTTAAATCGTGGCTTTTGGCAGTCTCCTTCCCTCCTCCATATGTAACCGATAGAAAAAAAAAAATTCTCGTAATAAAGGAATATTGATTAATTATTTAAAAAATAATTAATAAGTTCTTGATATTATAAACTAATAAATAAATTAAGATAGAAAAAATGATTTGAAGAGATGAAGAAAGCTTTTTTTTCTTTTTATTATTTTTTTCTTGGTCACACTTTTCATTAAATTTATTATATTTTAAACTTTTAGTTGCATTTTTAATGTTAAAAATTTGCTTACATTTTTTAAAAGATATATTATGTAAATTCAATTCATCTAATACCGCATCAACAATTTTAATGTTTTTTTATACATATAAAAAATGGTAGAGTTAATTAACCATTCAATAAAAAAATTAATTTATATATATATATATATATATATATATATAAGGAGAGATTTATTTCTTAAAAAAAAAAGAGTTAGAGACTTTACATTTTATTAAAAAAATATTTTTATTCACTTACAAAAATTTATTTTTTATAAGTAATTATATATATATATATATATATATATATATATATATATATATATATATATATATATATTGACAAGTTGGCATGTGTGATGATCATGTCACGTTAGATATTGTTTATATATTATTTGATATTGTTAAGATATTGTTAGATATTGGTAACCACAATATCAAACAATATCTTCTGTTTATTCTATTACTTTCGATTACTCTTTTAGTTGTATTTCTCTACTATAAATAGACCACCCTATGTGTGATTTATACACAAGGGAAATTAATTCCAAACTATATTTTCTTTATATTCAACATGGTATCTAGAGCTTAAGGTTATCTTGAATTTTTTTTCCGCCTTTTGTCCACTGCTTGGAGCCGCCCCACCATTGCTAGAGTCGCCCCACCATTGCTGGTAAGCTGATCCTCCACATCGGAAAAGAATTATCTTTGTCATTGAATTTTATTTGGTAGTGTGAAAGTGCATGTTTAGGAAAGTTACGGCAATGAAAGACTTGGTATTTAAGTGTGTCCATTAGTGACCCACCTCTCTTTCCTGGGAACTTACCTAGTGTACTAGTTCACGTTCATCATCACTGCTGCCATTGGAGCGATCATCGGGTCACGCCGTTGTCGGAGAATTCGCCGGAGTTTCATTTTTTTTACCGGTGACATATGATTTTGCTTGTCTCGGTCGGGGTTTGTTCTCCAGCTCTTCATGACTTCTTCCACTATTTCCAATTTTGTTAACGATTCTTTTGTGTTGACATCCCATCGTGATGACCAGGGCTCGCCCTCGCAAGCGGGAAAAATGGCGTCCTAAGTGTAAACATTGTGGCAAGCTAGGTCACAAGATTAACAAGTGTTATACATTACATGGTCGTTCTCCTCGATCTGCTGTAGTTGTTCGAGACCAATCTTTCCCCACCTTTATCCGTAGGGGATCTTCCTTCTTCTGTTGCATCAGACATGTCCGCTATGTTCAACAAATTTCTCGAATGGTATAAGGATCAACAGTCTTCTAGTTCCACTATATCTGTCACACATACAAATACATATTTTGCTTGATCCGACCCAATCATTTTCTCCTGGTCCTTGGGTTTTTGATTCGGGAGCCACTGATCATATTCCTGGTAACAAATCTTTGTTCTCCTCTTTATCCTCTCCTAATCATTTACCTTCGTTACACTTGGCTGATGGCTCTAGAGTATCATCTCATGGTGTTGGAACGGTTAAACTCTTTCCTTCTTTAACCATTGATAATGTTCTTTATGTCCACTGGGTCTCCTTTTAACCTGTTGTCCATCGGTCGTCTAACTCGTTCTCTTGATTGTGTTGTTACTTTTACCAACAATTCTGTGTGTTTACGGGACCGGAGTTCGAAACAGGTGATTGGCACAGGATGTGAGTCTCATGGTCTTTATTATCTCAGTCCCTCTACACATGTTAGTACGAGTTATGGAGTCTCCCTCTCTTCTTCATGCTCGGTTAGGTCATCCAAGCCTTGCCAAGTTACGGAAACTTGTCCACTGCCTTGTCTAACTTATCTAGTTTGGCGTGTGAGTCATGTCAATTAGGCAAGCATAGTCGTACTTCCTTTCCTCGTAGTTTCACACGTGGTGCTTCGTCCCCTTTTGCCGTGGTTCACTCGACATTTGGGGACCTAGCCGCGTTAAGTCTACTTTAGGTTTTCAATACTTTGTTACTTTCATTGATGATTATTCCGGATGCACTTGGTTATTTTTGATGAAAAATCGTTCTGAATTATTTCATATCTTTCAAACTTTTTTTAATGAAATTCAAACTCGGTTCGGTGTTTCTATTAGAGTTTTGCGTAGTGATAATGGCCGTGAATATCTTTCTCATTCTTTTAAACAATTCATGGCTTCTCACGGTATTTTGCATCAAACTTCTTGTGCTTATACACCTCAACAAAATGGTGTAGCTGAACGTAAAAATAGACATCTTATTGAAACAACTCGCACACTTTTAATTCATGGAGATGTTCCTCAACATTTTTGGGGTGATGCTCTTCTTACTGCATGTTATCTCATTAATCGCATGCCTTCTTCGGTTTTAGATAATAAAATACCTCATTCCATTTTATTCCCTCATGAACCACTTCATCCTTTACCTCACGAAAGTTTTCGAGTCTACATGTTTTGTTCATAATTTCAATTACAGTCCGGACAAGCTTTCTCCTAGATCACATAAATGTGTTTTCTTAGGGTTTACAAGATCACAAAAAGGATACAAATGTTTTTCTCCTTCTCTTAACCGTTATTTTGTGTCAAAAGATGTCACCTTTGATGAGTTGTCTCTTTATTTTAAAAGTCAAACTTCACCTCTGTCTCCATCCAATCTTGTCAACACTCCTAATACATTTAATGTTCCTGTTGTTTGTGACCCTCTAATTGTGTCTTCTTCACCATTAGTTTACGCTCCGTGATTAGCTTCTTCTCCACTGCCTCTTCGATTTATAGTTCTCGAAACCAATCACAACCACCACCATGTGACTCTACTCAAGTGCCAACTACTCTGTCTCCTCCGGATCGACACATGAGTCCGACCTTCCCATTGCCCTCCGAAAAGGTATTCGTTCTACACGTAATCCCTCTCCCCATTATATTGCTTTGAGTTATCATCGATTGTCATTACCTTTTTATACATGTCTTTCCTCTATTTCTTACGTGACCATTCCAAAAGCTATCTGTGAAGCTTTAGCCCATCCTGGTTGGCGTCGAGGCCATGTTAGATGAACTAAGTGCTCTTCATAATAGTGGAACTTGGGAATTGGTCCCGTTACCAGTCTGGGAAATCTGTTGTTGGTTGCAGGTGGGTGTTTGCTATCAAAGTTGGACCTGATGGTACTATTGATCGCCTCAAAGCTCGTCTTGTGGCCAAAGGTTATACTCAAATTTTTGGGTTGGATTATGGAGATACCTTTTCCCCTGTGACAAAGATGGCTTACGTTCGTTTATTTATCGCCATGGTTGCTCTTCAACAATGGCCTCTTTATCAACTGGATGTTAAAAATGCTTTCCTCAATGGTGATTTGCAAGAAGAAATATATATGGAGCAACCTCCTGGGTTTGTTGCTCGGGGGAGTCTTACGGGATGGTATGTCGTCTTCGCAAATCCCTATATGGCCTAAAACAGTCTCCTAGGGCTTGGTTTGGAAAGTTTAGCAAGGTTGTTCAACAATTTGGTATGACTCGGTGTGAATCAGATCATTCTGTCTTTTATCGACACTCGAGTGCTGGATGTGTTTACTTGATAGTATATGTTGATGATATTGTTCTTACAGGTAGTGACAACCATGGCATCTCTCAGTTGAAACAACATCTTTGTCACCATTTTCAGACCAAAGATCTTGGCAAACTTAGATATTTCTTGGGTATTGAGGTAGCACAGTCCAATGATGGTATTGTTATATCTCAGAGACTAGTGCAGAAGAGGGCTTTTACGTCACCCAATTGTCGTCGCATGCATGTATATTCGACGTAAATAAAACGCGGTGGCAATTTTGTAAATATGGGACAAAAATTTTACGTCGCACATCCCAGCACGCGACGTAAAAAGCCTCTTTTACGTCGCACCTGGGAGGCGCGACGTAAAAGATGGCCTTTTACGTCGCGTACTTGGGGGCGCGACGTAAAAGCCTTAGCTTTTACGTCGCACCCCCGATGACGCGACGTAAAAGGCCATCTTTACGTCGCGCCCTCCAGGTGCGACGTAAAGATGGCTTTTACGTCGCGTGCCTGGGATGCGCGACGTAAAAAGTCTATTTTATTTCCCTCCGGACCCACTTCCTCGTCTCGCGCAACCAGGGTTTTTGAGAACGACGACGAGAACGACGACAACAGCTACCTCTGCACACCATTTTCGAGCAGTTTTACAGTGAAAAACATCTACATTATCGTGTCATTTGACGAACTTGATCTTTCTGCCCGATTGGAATCGAGTTTGAAATCAGTTTTCGTCTACACTCGAGGTTAGTGTTCTATGTCCCGTGATTGTTTTTGGGGATCTCAATCACGTTATAGTATGAATGTCTCCACTGCATTGTTATTGGAATGTAATTATTTGTTTATTTGTTTGAGTGCATTCGATTTACACACTCCATTGTTGTTGGAACGTGATTTGTTGTTTGTATATTAATTTTTTTTACATATAATTTTTAAATCTTTAGGAGTGACGAAACTTTATAACATAATATGAATCGAAGTTGGATGAATGCACGTCGTATTAGTGAAGAATACGAAAAGGGAGTTGAGGAATTTTTGAAATTTGCTAGTGAGAATGGAAAAGCTACGAAAAGGGAGTTCCATTGTACATTTCCTTGCCCGATGCTTTAGAAATTGCTGGGGGAAATTGCATGTTAAACATTTCCATCATACAATTGTGGGCAATGTAAGTCATTTTCATTTATGTTTCTAAGATTATAATAATTATATTCAACTTATAATTAATTGTTTTAGGTACCTTGACAATTTGAGTGTGGAACAAGAAAAATCCGAAGTGTACGGATTTATTGAGCCTCAATCCATCCAAAAATCTGGAAATACAAAGGTTGGAATCCAACAATATATGCAAACATGGATGAGTGACTCAAGAAGACATATATATTTGGCTCCATACATTGAAGGGTTAGTATTTTAATTTGTATTTTAATTTATATTTTTGTAACTAATTTTTATGTCATACAATGTAGGTCCCATTGGCAGTTAATTGTAATCATGCCCCGGGATTACACTCGTGGTGTGGTTTTGTTCATTACATCGGAAACCGAGTCAAGAAATGAAAAGCTTATTACAAGGATAACTTTATCTTTTATTCATTAATTATGTTTTTAAATTGTGAATACATATTGAATAATATATGACTTTTTTCACTTAGAATCGTATCCGGAACTAATGTTCTAAGTGGAAAACCTAGAACAAAGACTTTGCAGTTCATTTATCCTAAGGTTAGAAACTTATTTATATAAGTGAATACCATAATTATTGTTTGTATTTCAATTTTGAAAATAATATTATGCTTTTTTCATCATTTCAGTGTAATAAGCAAACTGACTCGTTTGAATGTGGTTATTATGTAATGTATTGGATGAGAGCCATAGTTTGTGCGGGTTTAATTGATTCTTGGACTGGAGGTAATTACTTTTAACATTAGTTAAGTTTATTTAACTTTATTCATGTTGCATGCTTACAAGAGTCAAATTCATGTTTCGAGTATTTCAAGATCCATCTCCATTACGAGAATGCGAGATTACGAAATTAGAGAACAATGGGCAAAATTTTTTGTTCAACAATTCTAGTACATTATTTTTTAAGTTCTTGTTCATATTATATTGTGTGTACCCATTGGTAGTTTAGTTTAGTTTGTATAGGTAGCTTAGTTTGTATAGGTAGCTTAGTTTGTAATAGATTTTTTAGTTTGTATGTTTGTATTATATTATTTTATTATGTAGTTTGAATTATATAATATTATATTTTTAATTTACTAGCTAAAGAAAACTGAACCTCTGGACTGTCTGGATTACTATTTGCAGGTTTTAGTTGTAAAACAGAATAAATAAACCCAATTTAAAAAAAAAAACAGTAAATTTACGTCGCATATTGGTATATGCGACGTAAATTTACGTCGCATATGGTATACGCGACGTAAATTTACGTCGCATATACCAATACGCGACGTAAATTTACGTCGCATATACCAATACGCGACGTAAATTTACGTCGCGTATTGGTATATGCGACGTAAATTTACGTCGCGTATTGGTATATGCGACGTAAATTTACGTCGCGTATACCATATGCGACGTAAATTTTCTGTTTTTTTTTTAAATTGAAAAGGTTTTTACGTCTGTTTATTGTAAATCTACGTCGGATCTTGATAACTGACGTAAATCTACGTCGGACAAAAGGGTCCGACGTAAATTTACGTCTCCCGCTTTAACGTCGGACTTAAATACGACGTAAAAAGCCCTAAATACCTGACGTAAAAGCCCCTTTTTGCACTAGTGGAAGTATGCCATAGATATTTTGGAAGAAACTGGGTTGATGAGTTCAAAGTCTGTTGATACACCCATGGATCCCAATACTAAACTTCTACCAAATCAGGGGGAGCCTATATCTGATCCTGAGCAGTATAGAAGATTGGTTGGAAAATTGAATTATCTTACAGTTACTCGTCCTGACATTTCCTTTGCGATCGAGTGTGGTAAGTCAATTTCTTAATTCACCATGTGAAGATCATTGGAATGCGATCATTCGTATCTTGAAGTATATTAAAGGATCTCCTGGAAAAGGATTGTTATATGCTTCTAATAACCATACAAGAGTTGTTTGCTACTCGGATGCTTGATTGGGCGGGATCTCCTTCGGATAGAAGATCTACATCCGGATATTGTGTCTCCATTGGTGGTAACTTGATTTCATGGAAAAGTAAGAAACAAAGTGTTGTGGCAAGATCCGGTGCGAAGCGAGAATATAGAGCTATGGCCTCGAGCTTCCTGTGAACTTGTTTGGCTCAAGCAATTGCTTAGAGAGTTACAATTTGGAGATGTCACTCAAATGACACTTGTGTGTGACAATCAGTTGCTTCTTCATATTAGTTCTAATCCTGTCTTTCATGAGAGGACCAAACACATTGAGATTGACTGTCATTTTATTCGAGAAAAGATTATGTCCGGAGATATCAAGACTGAGTTTGTTAACTCAAGTGATCAGTTAGCGAGATATTTTTACTAAATCTTTACTGGGGTCCTAGAATTGATTATATTTGTAACAAGCTTGGCACATACGATTTGTATGCTCCGACTTGAGGGGAGTGTTAGATATTGTTTATATATTATTTGATATTGTTAATATATTGTTAGATATTGGTAACCACAATATCAAACAATATCTTCTGTTTATTCTGTTACTTTCAGTTACTCTTTTAGTTGTATTTCTCTACTATAAATAGACCACCCTATGTGTGATTTATACACAAGGGAAATTAATTCCAAACTATATTTTCTTTATATTCAACAATGTCTAGCATAATATTTGACTAATGGCATGAATATGAAAGAAGAGTGAAGTGTATGAAAGCAAAGAAGGTTACTTTTGTGTTCAACTTACCTATGTTATGTGTATGTGGACGGTGTGTAGTTAGTTAGGTTACCACATCCTCACATCAAATTCCACAACCATTGCTTCACCAAGTCCCATGTATTAATTTACTATATATAAACTTTAATAACATATTTTATTTCTATTACAAAGTTAATATTTTTAACAAAGGTATAATAACACTGATTTTTTATTTTATAAATTTTGATCTTTGAGAAAATTGTGTGAAAAAAAAAGTATTTTTATTACTTATATTTTACTATGATAATTATTAGTTAGAAAGATTTTGATATTGCTTCTTGCTTTCAAGTAGATGTAAAAGTCAAAAGATATTTTTTAAGAAAACCTTTTAATAAGAGTTATATAGCAATAAAATTAAATATTTTATTATGAGTCTTATATATAAATGGTTTAAAATTTGATTATAATTATTTTTATAAATAATTTTTTATTAATTTTAAATAATTTTCTCCACTTTTAAATCATAATAAAATATTTATTTTTATTTTTAAACAAATTTTTTATAGAATTACTTAAAACTAAGAAAATTTAGAATACACATTAAACAATAATATAAAACTATTTTATATCAATATGTAATTTAATTTGTTTTTTTCATGACAATATAATGACTCCCATGTTGTTTTTTTCAAAATATCATAATTAATTTACACATAAACTAATTATAAGAAAATTATACAATCATTAATTAACGTGTATATTTATGCTTTCTGTTTTAAGGTCATGCATCTACATGAACAGTAGCACCAGTAACAGTACTCGGAACCTGTCTTCTACTTTGTTGAAACCAAATCAAAGAAAAAAAACCCTTCTAACTTCTTAAATTTTTAATGGAATTAATTACTTTTATTCCATTTTCATATTATTCTTTTATATTGCCTACTATAATATATAGAGATTCTTTTATTTTATTTTTCATTTCGAATCACCTCAAAATCAGGTCAACATTGATATTTTGCTTCTATGAAGATCTGGCTGAGAAGACTCACTAGATTTTCTTCTCTGTCAGTGATGACAAGACGAAGGTGGAGGATGCACTACATTTGATTTTAAAATTTATTACCTTGTGATGTTTTAAAACTAAAAAATAAAACAAATTATTTTAATCAAACAGTTGATGAAAAAAATTAATTAAAAACAAACAAAAGATAAGAAGTTACGTAATATTCTGTGTATAAAACTTAAACAAAAGAAGTAATATATAAATTCTGACATCAATTACTCTGTAATAATAAAACAACATCATGTTAAACAAAGTTACATTAGTGATACTCTTCATTTAACCAAACATAATCACTCGTAACAGAGAGAGAAATCACTATGTAATGAACCTCTTCGCAGTGGCTCTGAATGGACATTTGGAGCTTACAAATCCATCAACAAGGTGAAGATAAGTGTTCAACTCATGACATGTGGCAACGTCGGTGCTTCTAAGGTAGGGAGAATCCCTACTACAAAGCCGAAGCTCCTCCCCAACCTCAGCATACACCCTCTCTTCTTTCTCCATCATCTTCTTCATCCACTTTTGTACTCCTGACACGTGGACACTTTGGCTTCTTGCCACGCAGCCCTCATGGAACACAAACCCTGGAACTTTGGTGACAACATCATCAGAATTTACTACACGTAAAACCTTAATCCCTTGATTCTCCATATGCTCTCGGAAGCCTCGGTTTCCAACACGTGGACCGCCGAACGATAAGACAGTGGTCATCGGCAACCGGAGAAAGGTGGTGTTGAGGTCATAGGCAGTGAGAGTGGCTAGGGCTGCTCCAAGACTATGACCGGTGACGGTTAAACTCAACGGTTCACCGGCGTAGGTTTGGAGAATCTGATGAATCTCTTGGCGTAGAATGTGTTGAAGACTGATAGTAGAATTACATGGAGAAGTGTAGAGACTCAAGAACCCAGTTTCAACCATTGGGGGTGTGGTTTGATCCTTGGGAAAGTTTCTCAATCTTTTGCATGGCATTGGGAGGTGGGTGAGAGTGGCACGCAAATTCTCAAGCCATTCCAAGCATGTGGCTGTTCCTCGATATGCAATAACAATGTCTCTACGACCTAGTCTTTTGATCTCTTCCTTGTTCTCACACACTGCCACATAGCCAATGCAGCTAGATTGGGTTGAAACCCATGTTGGTGCCTTGTTCACCCAACGAGGTAGGTCAATACCCGAGGTTGCATGTAGGTGTTTGGTGACCTTGTACCCTGTGTTTGGGAAACCACACTTGTCAAAAAGTGTGGTTTTTGGGAACTTGCAAGAACCGTAGGAGGGTGAGGAAGGGTCAAACTCGAAGGATTTATAAGCAACACTCACGAACTGACCATACCTAAGAATTTCAGCACGTAAAGTGTCATCCAATGGGTCAAGTAAACCTTCCCACTTGTTCACGCCTTGATACTCCATCCATCTCTTTCCAACTTTCTTTGATCTCCAACATAGTGACAATGATGATGATGATGATGATAAGTTACTATTTTCTAACTTATTTATGGTTTTCTCAATTTTATGTGGCTTCTTTATTTTGTGTGGTTTCGATGGTTGGTTAATCATGGTTATACTCTCAAGTTTCTTTACGTTATTGATCGTCGTTGAAGTAGGTACTAGAGTTTGAGAAGGATATAGAGGTTTCATTGGTGTAAGCTTCATTGTTGTAGTAGAAGGGGTTTATCAATGGTAAATAAGAAGTGGAAATAAGAAAACATTGAGAATAATGGTTTTTATCATTAAGAATAGATATATATACATATCCAATATAGTAGGCAGGAGGAGAAATTAATTTCTATGATGAAAACGTGTAATCTTAGCACACATAGTGTTCATATAGGAATAGTTATCAAAATTCTAAGAACATCAAGGAAAATTTGCAAGGGTTGCTATATTTTCCTCTATTACCAATTTGATATATCTTGAGTTTTTATTATATTTATGTTAGTATATAGAAATGTTATTCAGTGCAATAGTAACGAAATTTGACAAATTAAATCGACATTTGACCATAAAGACTTGAACGATCATATATAAATGCATGAGGGAGAGATACAAAATTGTTTATATTGAAACTCATTTTTTGTGTCAAAATTTTCCTCCTAATCATGTTTTTTTTTTATATCTTCATTAGGCAACTCCAAGTGAAATAATGTATTATTATCTATTAATTATACACACTATATTGATATATGTGCTTAAAGTTATGTTATAGAATCAATTATTAATACGCATAATTTGTTGTATTAAGCAAAAGATTAAGATATATGTGATAGTAATTGTGATAATTATGAAAGAGTAATATGCTAATATTATTAATGCAAGAACGTATAGGGTGGGTTTGTTTGCCTTATCAAGTACAAGTTCACGTTATCACGCATATACATAGGAGGCTGCTATATTAGACTCACAAATCCATAGTGGAGAATTGCCTAACTTCATGTTCTATATATCATGATTCATCATCATAATATTCACCGAATTCTAATATATAAAAGGTTTAATGTCTTTGTTATTATTAATTTTTTTTGTTTTTATATTTTAATCATAATTTTAACATGTTTTTTTATATCATTAATTATAATGAGTAACAATGATGTTCATGAACAATGAGGAGGTAATTACTGTTTAGAGTTGATGACTATTTTAATAAATATTTATACCTATAATGAAAGGATATTTTTTTTACTCAATACAAATAATTAAAAAAAAATTAGAATTTCACGTTGATATCATATTAAGGTTTTAATATAAAATAAATTGAATAGTCTAACCAATATTTATACCATATTATATACATTAACATAAGATAGGACTTTCAAAAATTAGAAAGAAAAATAATATCACAGCTTTACAAAATTAGTGTTTAATTACTCCAAATGATAATTTTATAAATTTATTAGGGTTTTAGGAGGTTCATATGTAGAAATTAGTGTAGATTAATATCCCAAAAGTGTTTGAAAACAGAAAAACACATGATATGTTGGACTTCTATTTTCTGAAATTGTTTTTAGTTTTAACAAAAGGGTGCATGTAGGCCACAATTGTTTTGGACAAATAAGTATATTTTTCACTACTGAATTAATATAGTGATTTGTTAACTAATGACTGAATAAGCAAAATTAATATTTTTTAAATAATGTAGTTGAACAAGTTAAATTTAACTAAAGTTATCTAAATAAAATTTAATTATATATTTATTATTGTTCATGGACAAATTTAACATGTAAAAATAAATAATAAAAATTGTATTTTACCAAAATAATAAAGTAATAAAAATATTTTAGTACAATTTATTATATTAATATCTATCTCTTTTAACTATTATAATTTTACCATATGTATAAATGAATTCATTGTTTATTTTTATCGTTTTAAAAAATATTTTGATTCAATTAATTTTATTTTTTATATAATTATATGAATAATTTTGTTATATTTTTATTTTTGTTATGAAAATATTTTGAAAAATATAGTAGTAAATGCTTTATTAATTGAGTTTATGTATAAATATTAAACTTATGTAACTTATGAGTTTAACTGAAACTAAACTTAATTCTTTTTAATAAATTTGTTATTCAAATGTGTAAATAAAAAAACCATGATCAATAAAAAAAAATTGTAATGCAAGGAGTGGATGTAAATAATTATTTTAGGACACGTTGCATAACTTAAAAGGATAGTTTAATCTAAGACGTTTATAATGCTCCAACGTCATGATGTTAATCCCTTCTCCAAAGTCACCAAATCCATTCCCAATAAACACATTGCTAATGAATGCAAAAGATTTTTTCATTATTTTTCAATCACAATATAATAAATTTATTAATTACTAATAATAATCTTACAAGTTATATTAATGATGATTTTTATTAAATAGAAGTATAAACAAATTAACAATGCATAAATAATTTATCCAACAAGCCTTTCTTTATTCTGACTAAGTACCAAGCATAAAATTTTGATTCTATTACATTTAAGTGCAATCCTATTTTTTCTAATTTAGTGAGCATTTGGTATTCATAAGATTCTAGTCATAAAAATTCAGTTGCTTTCCCCTTTAATAATTACGAAATATAAAAATCTATTGACACAACATTAATTAATATAATTTAACAAAGAAAATTTAAGTTATCATTTTTAGCATTATTTTCCTTGTTTATTTGGAGTTAAATATTTTATACATTTTTTTCTTCACTAATCTATACCCTTCAATTAAATTTAAGCAAAAGGGTAGATTTAACAACTGAAAAGTATCAAGGAAACCAAGATGACAATCAAATTAACATAGAAAGATAATGTTCAATTCACTACTACAAAATATACTTTCTACGTCGTTATTTAACGTCGGTTATAGCTGAGACGACGTAGAAAGTACTTTCCACGTCGGTTCTCAGATGAACCGACGTTGAAATTGAATATTAAACACATTTTACGTCGGTTCTTAGTCAACCGACGTAGAAAGTACTTTCTACGTCGGTTCCCATATGAACCGACGTTGAAAGTCTTTTTTTATTTTATTTTTTACTTACTGATAGCGGTTATAAGGGAACCGCTATCTAAAGTGTATATTAGATAGCGGTTATAAGGGAACCGTTATCTAATATACACTTTAGATAGCGGTTATAAGGGAACCGCTATCTAATATACACTTTAGATAGCGGTTCCCTTATAACCGCTATCTAATGTGCACTTTAGATAGCGGTTCCCTTATAACCGCTATCTAATATACACTTTAGAACCGCTATTATATCCTCTCAATTATGATCGATCATTTCAAGTTATGATCGATCAGAATCTAATTTCGCTCGAGCGAGGGTAGTGTCGCTCAAGCGAAATACAACCCGAGAATGCTAATTTTGTGCAGGGGGCATTTCGCTCGAGCGAGAAGGGTGTCGCTCAAGCGAGATACATTTTAGATAGCGGTTAACCTGGAACCGCTATTATATTGTTTCAATTATGATCGATCAGAATGTAGTTATGACCGATCAGAACTATTTTAATCGATTAAATCTCGTTTCAATCGATTAAAACAGTTCTACACAGCGTTTTAATCGATTAAAACTTATTTTTATCAGTTAAAATTACTTGAAAAGTGTCACGAGAAAGTTTTGCAAGTATTTCAATCGATTGAATCGCTGAAACAATCGATTAAATCAACTTAGAAGATTTTTTGTAAAGTGTTTTAATTGATATAAACGTTGTCGTATCGGTTAAAACAAATCTGTTAAAGAATCAAGAACGTATTAATGGATTAAAAGAAGTTTTAACAGATTAAAACTGCACTTTTAACAGATTAAAAGAATCTTTTAACAGATTAATTAAACCAGCAGTTTTGAAAATCTTCTATAAAAACAGTTTGGCTTGAACTTTTTTAACATACATTGAATATATCATCTTTTACACATCCTTGAGCAATCAATCAATCGCTAATTGCGACCGAATTAAAGTGGGGGTTGGCTCGAGGTTAGAGTTCGACGTCACTAGGGTATGCGTTAGGGTTCGAGCTCCGCTGGGTTTGCGTTGGGTTTCACGAGCATGACAATTGGGTTTGGCTTGACATTGGGGTTCGATGTCGCCAGAGTTGGGGTTCGGCCTCGAGTTCGTCGAGGTTGAGGTCGAGGTTGAGATTCGAAGTTACTATTTGACATTTTTCTAGTAGTGAAATTTACACGGATATATATTTATTTGTATATAAATATAATTTATTTGTAAGTTATTATCAAAAAATTCAAGTAGTTTAGTGGTTGGAGTATCGACCTCCAACTCTAAAGTACTCGGGTTTGAATCCTGCCAATGACAATTCTCTTAAAAATTAAAAAACTTCTAAAAAATATAATATAAAGAGATGGATGACCTAATAAAAATATAATATGAAGAGAGGGAGACTTCTAGATAAATAAAAGGGGGTAAAGGGGTTGTAAATAAATAAAAATTATTAATTTAAAAAATCATACTTTCAACGTCGGTTCTAATAAACCGACGTTGAAAGTCGACTTATAGATAGCGGTTCCCTTATAACCGCTATCTAAAGTCTATATTAGATAGCGGTTATAAGGGAACCGCTATCTAATATACACTTTAGATAGCGGTTGTAAGGGAACCGCTATCTAAAGTGTATATTCGATAGCGGTCCCATTATAACCGCTATCTAAAGTAAAAACTTTAACGTCGGTTTTTTAGAACCGACGTTGAAAGTTACGACTTTCAACGTCGCCTGATACAACGTCGATTATTAAACCGACGTTGAAAGCCTTCCAGAACCGACGTTGAAAGCTTTATTTGTAGTAGTGATTTAACCTATTTAGTAGCGATACATTGCATATATTGCATTTCTTATCTTCGGATGCCGACAAAAAACCAATAAATCACACATTCTTTTTGTCTTTAACTTTGGGTAGTCCTCCAGAGAGAATAGTGTAAAACATTTTTGTGAATCTGTGTAGGAAATATATAAATAAATTATATATTTCAGTTTTTAGAGAAAAAGAAATTTAGAGAGAATATATTTGTACAAGGAGAATTTGATATTTGATGGATTATGCCTTTTTTTTCATTATAAGAATTGAAAATTTCACCAAACTAATATTCGAATCTAAAAATATTATATAAAATGGAATCCAAAGATAAAACAAAGGTTCACACCTATAATATTCGGTAAAATAAATAAGATGAAGTTATTTAAAAGAAAATACATTTAATTTTATCTTTTTGTCAATTTGTAAAAAATACAATAAATACGTGTAAAGATAAGGAACTTGACTTTGGTAGTGTACAAGCCAGTCTTTTACCAAAACTTTTACTCTACCTAATCTTGTGGAGTTAAAACAATTTATCTATTAGACTTTACTCACGTTTTCATATATTTAGGTTTCAATAAGGATACATTCTTTTGTGAATCATCATTTCTTCTATTATTTTTTTCATTATAATTATCTGATAGGTTTTCAACCCTTTGAAATTCATCCTTAGGGACATAAAACTTTGTTGTAGACTTGAAAAATCTTAAATGTCAAAGAGTATTTTTTTTTTGGGATGATTCTACTTAGAGGATAGAAATTAAGTGAAACTGGTCAGAATGGATCTAGTGGCTTGTGATGGTAATTATTGATTTCACATAGATGTCAAGCATGTTAAACATTTTAACTTTCATATAGAGGATAAACCTTAAAAGTCATGATTTTGTAAGTAAGGACAATGGATGGTGAAGATAAAAGTTAAAGAATGAAGAGACTTTTTAGATTTTCCTCTTTGATCTTCAAAATCTAAAATCTTTTTTAGTTCTTGTCTCCACCAAGACAAAGGAGAAAACCATTTTAATAAGATTCAAAAATAGAACTTGTCCTTATATGGATCTATAAGAACTTTTTACACCATTTGGGTCTTCAGAATAATGGGTATGGAATATTAAACAATATTACACCAGATCACCCAAATAGTTAGCTCATAAAGATCTCCTCCGAGTTCATGACACAAAATAATTAAAAAATCCTCCAAAAGGAGTTTTTGGATAAAAAATGATAATTGTAAAGTGGTTATATTTTATGGTCTCATGGAAGAAGTAAAAGTAATGTGATTTTACATATTGGAGAATTTTTGCAAGAGTGGTTGGTGTCAGTATGAGAGAATAATTTTTTTTTGTTTTGTTTTGGATAAATACAAAGGGAAAGTTGTGTGTGACTAAGATTATTTGGATCATTTTCTTTGGTCTTGAAAGAAAATACTAAGTTTTTTTTCCCTTGATATGTTTAATAGAAAAATCATACCTGGAAAATCAATCCTTAAATCTAAGGATTTGTGGGTCTAAAAGCATCTTATTTTTTAATTCAAGAATTTTTTAGAAGGAAGAATTAGGCATTTGCACTTCAAAATGATGGCTCCTTAGATGGAAATCAAACTTTTGTATGCCATTTTTAACTATCAAAGCTTCCTTGTAAGAAATGTGGTAATGTTTTCTTTTTCTCTCTTTGAATTGTCCTCTAGCATGTCCCTAGTTATATCTATTGTCATTTGTTTCTTTAATGAGTATTGCTCCGCAATAATAGTTACTAGCGTCAGTTTGAAGTATTCTTTCCTCCTTTTCAGGAATTTTTAATGTTGGTGGAGCCTGAGCAATTTTATTTAATTCTTCAATTGCTTGTTTGTTTTGATCCCTTGAGAAATCAATGTTTCTTTGAGCTAAGTGGGTTTTCTTTTCTGAGAGCATGATTACATACTGATTAGTTATCTCAAAAAATTGGTCTAGTCATTTCTTATATCTATCAACTGGATTAATGTTTAATTGCCAAAATCCTAACTTTAGGTCAAATTTGGAGAAAATATTGACATCTTTAATCAAGGACGGTAAGAAGGATGTTTTTGAAAAAGGAAAATTATTATCTTTGAGAAAGTGATTAAGAAGTTTATAATTAATAACTAACCTCTTTTTTCCTTATATTTTCTCGTATATTTTTTCCACATGCAAGGTTTGGTAAGCTCAATTAGACAAGGTTGGTTCTATCAATCCTTGTCTTAACAGTTCTTTGCACTCTTGTCAAGCCAGTTGGAGATCAGATGGTGACATTCCTGGGTGAGTGACATTTATGGTGTCAATCTCTTCATTAAGCTTGAAAGGGATATTGAAAAAATACTCAGGATTTTTCCACAATGGGTTTGAATAAGAAAATTCTTCATAGATGTTAACACAAAATGAGGCTAATTTGAGTTTTATTTCTCCTAAGTCAGGAGGGCGTTCTAAGAGAGAAAAAAGTTGGGGTATGTGTTTTAAGTGGTAAAAAGTTTATATAATTATGCCTTAAATTGTTATGAAACCATTTAACTTATGTTAATTCTAATCTTTTTTTCTCCCAATATAGGATGAATTCGAGAATGCCTTGATACAAGAGTAAGGAGCATAATTTTCAGCATAATTAGAGAAAAATGGAAAGAAAGAAGAACGCTTAAGCGAATAAATGATGCGAGGCCCGACCCAAATTCTCTTATAAAAAGATAAGATGTGTTTTGAGAAAGCAAGTGGTTTCGGAGGAGAAGAGGCGCGACTATTGCTAGGGTTTCGTCCAATCTTCATCAATTCTTCACTTCTTCCACATTTGGAGCATTGTAATGGCCAACATGAGTGTCTAACTTCATTCTCTTAGGATTAGGTGCACTTCCTTTGAACTCTTTTGTATCATAGTGATATTTTGATATATTAATCTATGTTTTGATGTTTTTATTCTTATCCTTTGTGCTTTGGAATGATTTATTATTGATGTTTGGGGTATGATTGGAAAATATATCTTGAACCACGGTAAGAATATTTGTTATGTTAATTGCCAAGAAAGGAATGAATGTATCAATTGCTTAACACCCTAAACCTAATACTGGAAAATCTCTTAATTGTGTGAGGAATCAACATTTATTAGGTTTTCTTATGAATTTCATGTGTGAGGAATCAACATGGATGATTTAAGTAGGTGGCATCAACATTGTTAGGTTAATTGACGTTCTTAATTGACATAGCCATTACAAAAGAGGGATAAGGAAGGAAGTCAATCCTAAGTGTCTTTAATTGATATTTTCTAAACAATTTATAATTCTTTGTCATTTAATTTCAATTCAACTCTTATTGTAAAACCCAATCTGTTTAATATACTTAGTAAGCATAATTGAGAATTTCCATTGAAACTTTTTCTCATGGGATCGACTTTTATTTAATCGAAATACTATACTGCGATTGATAATTTTGGTACGCTTGTCAATAATTCAACAAGAATTTCTGGCGCCGTTGCCGGGGAACGGTGTTCTTTGAGAATTTTTTGTTTAGCTTATTAAGTATTTTATTTTTATTTCTATTTTTTGCTTTATTTTTCAGTTTTATTTCGCTTAATTATTGTTTTGTGCTAATCTTTGCTTGAGTTACTCTTTTGATTTATGCGTTTAAGAGGACAGGTATCTTCAGAGCAGTTAGAATTTAATCCGGAGATTGAAAAAATAGCTCGGAGGAACCGGGGTAGAAGAAGAAGGGAAACTCAAGAACAAGCCACAAGAGAATCTGCTAATTCTTCTTTCACACTTGATTTACCAGACCCAATTATAGAAGATATGGCGGAAGAAGGAGCAAATCAGAATCCAGATCCCAATATAAATCCAAATCAAAATCCAAATGCAAATCCACCTAGAAGAACTCTTAGAAATTGTGCTATGCAGCAAGGTCCAAGGCATTTTTCCAGTATTGTCATTCTGGATGATCATACATTGCAGATGAATCCATCTTTCTTAAGCTTGATTAGTGTTCATCAATTCACTAGATTGGATCATGAAAACTCTTATATTCATTTGTCTACTTTTTATGAGTTGATTGGTACCATGGGATTTAGAGCAGCAAATCTTGAATCTGCATATTTGATATTATTTCCTTTTTCTTTGGCAGGTAGGGCAAAGGAGTGGCTGAAAACACATCCTAATCAGAGTCTAACTAATTGGAGTAGTGTAGAAGAGAATTTTCTGAATAGATTTTTCCCACCATCCCGTTACATCAAAGCAAAATCTGACATCACTTCTTTCAGACAAGGAGCAGATGAACAATTTTGTGAAGCATGGGAGAAATTTAAAATCACTATTGAGAAGTTGTCCAAATCATGGATTTGATGACGTTTCTCAGTTAAATATTTTCTATACTGACTTGCGACATGATGCAAAGATGTTATTAGAGGCTGCAGCAGGAGGATCCATGTTGGATGTAGAAATTGATCATGCCACCAAAATTATTGATGCACTAGCCTTTACAGACCAACAGGCCCAACATGATAGACATCCAATTCAAAGGAAGGGAGTTCTTGAACTTAACATCTTAGATGCTATCTTAGCCCAGAATAAACTTATAATGCAACAAATTGTAGCATTGAACCAGAAAATAGAGAAATTACCTCAACAAATGCACATAGTACAATCTATTCTTAATCATTAGATGAGTTGTGATGTGTGTAGAGGTGATCATACAAATGAACAATGTTCTTATCAAGGCAATATTCAACAAGAAGAAGCTAATTATATGAGTGTCCAAGGTAGTAGTCAAGGCAGACAAGGTAACCCTAACAATTATCAAAATAATACTGCACAAGGATGGAGAGGGAATCAGAATCAGAATTTTGGGTGGAAACAAGGTGTTAGCTCATCTACTAGACAACCTGTATTTCAACAACAGTCATATCAGCAACCTCCATATCAACAACAACAATAACATTATCCTTCAGTGCCTGACAGAATAAGTAAATTGGAGGATACTTTAGAAAAATTCATGCAAGGCACTATGGCTAATAAAAAAAATACTGAGACAACTTTAGAAAAATTCATGCAAGGTACTATGGTTAATCAAAAAAATACTGAGGCTTCATTCAGAAATATAGAGACCCAGATAGGTCAACTGACTAAGCAATTATCTAAGCAGCAACAAGGAGAACAGTTTTCAGCTAACACACAAACCAACCCCAGGGAGCAATGCAATTCAATAACTACAAGGAGTGGAAAAGTTGTAGGTAAGGGGATTAGTGACAATATAATTGTTGAAGAAGAATTTTTGGTAAAAGAATTTGAAGAGCAAGAAGAGGAGAATAATAAAGAAAGACATATCCCTAATAAGAAGAACGAAAAGAGAGAGAAAAAACAAAAGATAGAAAAAGGAGGGAGTAAAAAAACATTTGTAGAGAAGTTACCATATCCCAAGGTTCCCTCACAGATAGATAAAGAAAGACAATTCACTAGGTTTATGGATATTTTTAAGCATTTACAAATTAATATTCCATTTATGGAAGCTATGGAGTAGATGCCGACTTATGTCAAATTTATGAAAGAGTTGTTAACTAAGAAAAGGAGATTTACTACAGAAATAGTGGAGCTAGAAGCAGGATACAACGCTATAATTCGGAAATCATTACCTCAAAAGTCCAAGGATCCTGGCAGTTTCACTATACCAGTCACAATTGGGACGTTACAGGTAGGTAAGTCATTACTTAATTTGGGTGCTAGTATAAATATAATGCTTTTGTCTATGCTTAAAAGAATAGGAGACTTGGAAGTAAAGCCTACAAGAATGACACTGCAGCTAGCTGACAGATCTCTAAAATTTTGCTTATGGTGTGGCGGAGGACGTTTTAGTTAGAGTTAATAAATTCATATTTCCTGTTGATTTTGTGATTATGGACATGGAGGAAAATGAGGAAGTCTCGTTGATCCTGGGAAGGCCATTTATGAAGACTGCCAAAGTAATTATAGATGTTGACATGGGCAAGTTGAAAATTAGAAGTGGAGATGATGAAGTTAATTTTAATCTGTTTGAAGTTGTACAACAACCGGAAGACAAGAAAGATTGCCTCAGAATAGATACTTTGGAGGAATTACTCATCTCAACTGAAAAACAAGATTACAAACCTGTTGCACAACCCCAAAGACATCTCAATCTGACTATGAAGGAAGTTGTTCAAAGAAAGGTACTGAAACCTCCTGAAGCAGGTATGATTTATCCAATCTCTGACAGTTGTAAGGTTATTCGCAATGAAAAGAATAAATTCATTCCCACAATGACAGTTAAGGGATGGAGAATGCGTATAGATCACCTTGATCACTCACCTACATGAGCCCTAAAGCAAATAGGCGTCAAGCTGAAGACGTTAAACAAGCGCTCCTGGGAGGCAACCCAATGTTTTGAATTTTTTTTTTCTTTCTTTTTGCAGTTTAAGTTTTTTGTGCATTTTTCTTCCTTAGGTTCTTTCTTTGCAAGATTGTTCCAGGTACATAGTGAACTTCTCCTCAAGACTTTGAAGTCTTACTTCAATGGCCTGGGGACAGTCCAACTTTTTCGAACGGGGTGAGAAAGTCTGCAGCTGAGGATGAGGCACAAGATAAGGAGGAGATGACAAGTGAAGAAAATGAGGGAGGAAACTTACTTTGTTTTTAATGTTTTTAATTCCTTTGTTTTTAATTTAATGTTTATAATTGCTTTATTTTAAATTTTGAATTCCCTTGTTGTCCCATAATTTGTTTTAGAGCCATATATGAGATTATTGCTTATTGTCTAATTCAAATCTGGAACATGAAAAATCATTTTGATTGTTCCAATAACAAGTGATTTTGGGATGATGAGTATGATAGTGAAAAGGAATTGATGAGGAGAATTAGGAATTAACTGAATTGGAGAAGCTAGCCAAAACCCAGGAGAGTAAAGTACCAAAAACAGATAAATTGAGTGTCAATACTTTGTGATTGATAACTAATATTGGTTGATTTTTTGATGTGATTACATGTTGACAAGACTTGAAAATGATAAAGGCATTTTTTCTTTGTAGTAGATTTAACCCAGAGCCAAATAGCCAACCCTGCATTAATTATAGGACATTCATTTGAACCCTTTTGACCAAAAATAATATTGCTTCTTAAACAGAACCCTTAATCTTAAACACTATTTATCTACCTTCCTATATTTGAGAAAGGAAATGAGTATGAATGTCACTATTTTTCCTATTGTTGGGTATTGCTATTGTTGTCCTACAGGTATTATTGGGGTGTTGTTGTTATTAAAAAAAAGGTGTAAAGAAAAAGGAAAAATCAAAGCTTAAAAATTGGCAAAGCCAAAAAGAATACCAGTAAAAGCATGAGAAAAAAAAAATATAAAAGTAGTTAAGGGGGGAATAATAACTTGTGAGATTATTTAACTCACTGTCATTGTGTTAGGGACAAAAACATGAAGTGTGAAACCTGACTTGAGGAATTATTAATCAAGAATCATTCATATGAGTTGAATTTCTCAAATATTTTTGTATATCCCAGAAAAACTAATAATTCTTTCTTAGCCCAGCCCCATTGCAAGCCTTAAAAGACCTTTTGATTTAAGTCTTGCTTAACAACTGTTGATTGCTTGAAGATGATTATCAATATTGGATTGTCTAAATGAAGTGATTGAATGAGATAAACACTTACCTGTGAGAATTAGAGATTATTCTATATAACTCTATTTGAGAGATCATGCTTCTCTGAGAATAGTTGACGACTAATTATTCTTTGTTAGTTTCTGTAACTTGAATGCTTATATGTTCTATTTTCATTTGGAATTGTGAGCATCACCTTTGAAAAATTGTATGTTGTGGTTCTGGAAGAGAAAGTGATAATAGGCGATGGTTTTGTTTTGGAAAAATTATTTTGCATGGGACAAGTAAGATTCTAGGTTGGGGGGAGTTGTTAAGTGGTAAAAAGTTGATATAATTATGCCTTAAATTGTTATGAAACCATTTAACTTATATTTTTCTAATCTATTTTTCTCCTAATATAGGATGAATTCAAGAATACCTTGATACAAGATTAAGGAGCATAATTGTCAGCATAATTAGAGAAAAATTGAAAGAAAGAAGAACGCTTAAGCGAATAAATGATGCGAGGCCTGACCCAAATTCTCTTATAAAAAGATAAGATGTGTTTTGAGAAAGCAAGCGGTTTCGGAGGAGAAGAGGCGTGGCTACTGCTAGGGTTTCGTCCAATCTTCATCAATTCTTCACTTCTTCCACATTTGGAGCATTGTAATGGCCAACATGAGTGGCTAACTTCATTCTCTTGGGTTGGGTACACTTCCTTTGAACTCTTTTGTATCATAGTGATATTTTGAGATATTAATCTATGTTTTGATGTTGTTATTCTTATCCTATGTGCTTTGGAATGATTTATTATTGATGTTTGGGGTATGATTGGAA
This sequence comes from Sphenostylis stenocarpa, assembly GCA_963425845.1. Taxonomy (NCBI): domain Eukaryota; kingdom Viridiplantae; phylum Streptophyta; class Magnoliopsida; order Fabales; family Fabaceae; genus Sphenostylis; species Sphenostylis stenocarpa. The sequence continues at coordinate 34,466,024 of OY731401.1, forward strand.
AATATATCTTGAACCCTAGATCACGGTGAGAATATTTGTTACGTTAATTGTCAGGAATGGAATGAATGTATCAATTGCTTAACACCCTAAACCTAATACTGGAAAATCTCTTAATTGTGTGAGGAATCAACATTTATTAGGTTTTCTTATGAATTTCATGTGTGAGGAATCAACATGGATGATTTGAGTAGGTGGCATCAACATTGTTAGGTTAATTGACGTTCTTAATTGACATAGTCATTACAAAAGAGGGATAAGGAAGGAAGTCAATCCTAAGTGCCTTTAATTAATATTTTCTCAACAATTTACAGTTCTTTGTCATTTAATTTCAATTCAACTCTTATTGCAAAACCCAATCTGTTTAATATACTTAGTAAGCATAATTGGGAATTTCCATTGAAATTGTTCCTCGTGGGATCGACTTTTATTTAATCAAAATACTATACTGCGATTGATAATTTTGGTACGCTTGCCAATAATTCAACAATATGTTTGTGAAAGGTTTAAATTTTCTTTTGAACTTTATCCGAGTATAATGGATCTTAAGTTTGTTCGCAATAGGGTAAACATCAATTCCTACCTGTAAATTATTATTTGAAAGCTTGCTTTCAGTTATTCTTAACCACACAATACACTTTGGAAAGAATTTTATTCCAATTGGATCCCTTGTAATGAGATCAATTTTGAAAAAAATTTCATCAACAACAAAAAAATAAGATTTTTTTTTTCGAAATTCTTTAGGTAAGATGTCATGATCCATCATTGATTTTTGTGCTTCAATGTCAAGATAATCTATGACTTTAATGGATTTATCATATTTAGAGGGAAGAAGTTGCAGCTATGTAAGGTTGTGGTGATGCAACATTGATTGGATTCTTAAAAGGAAAAGACAAGGGTTTTCTCTATTTCTAATGAGCCCCTAGTTGCCCCAGAGACGGGAGAGGTCATCCCTAGGAGGATTACTAGAAGCATGACTAGAAGGTAGGTCTTCTCTTCACCTTCCATTTTGAATTTACTTGGTATTTTTTTTTCTAAGTTTTTCACTTATTTTCGCTTTTCTTTTATAGGCTCACTTTTTGCACCTCCTTTTTGAAGAATATCACCTCTTTTTGGTGAAAAAGAAGCCTTGGATCTATAGGATACATGCATGGACAGCCCAAAGGTGTAGGACACTCCTTTTTCATGTCCTACACCCCTTTTTGGAGAGGAAGAGGCTTAGGATGCGGGATTGGTAGGCTTGGGACAACCCAAAAGGAAGCACACCTCTTTTTTTATGTTCTCCACACCTTTGGAGGTATTTTTGGTGGGCTAGGATGAATTTAACATATTTGGACCATGGGAACTCTAGCCTTTAGGTTAGGTTAAGTTTATGTCTCCTTTTTGTAATTTCATCTAGGTCCCTCCCCCAAAAGCCTATAAATAGAAGGTTTCCCCTCATGTAATGAGGTTGAACATTTATGACAAGTTTGTGAGGTTTCTTAGAGTGTTGCATCTCTTTGAGTGTCTTATCTTGAACCTTTGTTCAAGTGGTGGCAACCACCACTTATCTAGGGTGACTCATCCCCTAGTGGCGTGCCAACATTCCACGACCATCATACTTCTCTTCTCTTCATCTTTTCTTCTTTATTTCTTCACTACATTTATTTATCCAAGGAGCTGGTCCATTTTTCCAGTCTTTGTCTTTATTCTTTTCTAGTTTCATTCCATCTCCTACTCCCTCCACAATCCTTGGAAATGAACCTTTATATCTAGATAGGCAATTATCTTAATGTCCAGTGAGAATTTTCTTTGTGTTTGCTTACTTTATTGCTTAAAATTTTGTACCTTATCTTCTTAAAATTCTTCACCTTACTTTATTTTACATCAGTTTCTGTTTCAGAATTTAAGTAGTAAGATTCTACTTCATCAGAGGATAACGTAAAGACAAAAATTGTTTCTTCATTTTCAGAACTTTGTTTAGAGTGTGTGGATTCAATCTCTTCATCTTCTCCAAGATTGATAGCAGAAATAAGTTTTATCGCCTTATCAGCCCTGTGGGGGTAATTTTTTGAAATAATTACCCTTTTTTTGGCAAATGAAACATCTTGGTCATGAGATCTCCTTCTAGTTTTCTTTCATTTAAAGAACTTGAAAGTATTTTTCTTTTTGTTTGTTGATTGTTTCCCTTTTTTCTTCTTTTTACAATTGTCGGAACAAGGTTTCTTGTATTTTTTTCTCAAGATAATGTTTTTTACAAGATTTGTTGAATTTTCTCTTTTGATTCATGATAGAAGAATTCATGTTGTCTATAGAGCTTGTCAATTATTTCCAATGTCATTTGGTGCATTTATTCTATAGTTAGAGTAGTGAAGTCCTTCTTGATAGTCAATATTGTCATTCTCACTAATACAAAAATAATATTTGATGACGACTTATTATAACGGTTCTAATTCACCTGTCATAATAAGTTGGATGATGACAATCTTATAATTAAAACTTACATTTTATGACGGTTCAAATTTGAACCGACATAAAAAGTATTTCTATGTTAGTTAAAAAATGAATTATTATAGTAAGTACTTATTATGACACTTCAATTTTAAATCGCATAGAAAGTGGTTTTTTCAATTTTAAATATGAGTCACGTTCTATGTCAGTTAAAAATTGAACTATCATAATAAGTACTTATTATGACGATTCAATTTTAAACCGACATAGAAGTGATTTTGTCAATTTTAAATATGAGTCACTTTCTATAACAGTTCAAAATTGAACCGACATAAAAAGTATTTACTATGACAATTCAAAATTGAATTATCATAAAAATTGTCCAAATTTATATTTTTCACATTCCTTTTATGTTTTTCATCTTCCTCATTTCCATTTTTTTCTTTTCACGTAAGATAACTCCACTCAACTTCTTCTTTCTTTTGTTTCATTGTCTCCTCATCACATTCATCTACCTTTGTCTTCCTCATGTTTGCACCACCACTTCCTACAATCTTGTTTCTTCCTCAACTATGACAAAGGTAATATATGGAAGCATTGTTTCATTTTTCTGTATTAGTTTGTATTTCATGATTTGATTTAATGGAGTGTTCTAATATATGTTAGATTGCAATTGTTATTATGAATTTTTTTTCTTTTGTGAAATATTTTTCATCCAACTTAACTGAAATGATCTACATTTTCTGTTTAATTATTTTTCGTATGTAGATAATGCTTGTGTTTAATTTTTGAAATTTGTTATTGCATTGAAATTGTTTAATAAAATGTTTGTAAAAAATATAACTATATGAAAAAAATTAACATAGGACTTTCTATGACAATTATATTAAGAACCGACATAATAAGTACTTACTATGTTGGTTATTTAACAACCAACATAGAAAATTATACTTTTTATATCGTTTGGATCTATGTCGATTGTAAAACCAACATAAAAAGTCTAAAAATAATCATCATAAAAATTTTGTTTATACTAGTGTCTGTTTTAATTCTGGATGGATTTTAATAAAAAGAGATGTTACATATGTATCTTTTATACTTAGATGATTGAGTCCATTAAGATAAAATCTCTTACTCATTTTTTTATAATATTTCTCTAAGTCTTTGATCTTGACAAAGCATCACCTTATTTCAAAAAATTCTTATTTTAGCTTTTTGTCAATTATAGCACAATCTCTTGTGAATTCTTGATGTAATGCTCCTAGAATTGTCTATGTTTATGCTAATTCGTTGAATTTATGTTATTTGACTACTCCCAAATTATGATACTATTCTTTCAAAGTTCCTGTCATCCTATAATATAATTTTTCAATAACTTTGTGTAGGGATCAACATCTTTAATCAATTTTGTATTTAGCCAAGCACAAAAATCAATCAATCTTTACTATGTTAACACTTAAAGACAGTGACTGATCTTGACCATTGATCTTAAAGGGAACAAATAATATATTATTAATAAATAATAAATTAATATGAAGAAGTGAAAGAATATGAAAGGATAAAAAGTCAAATTTATAAATATACAAGTAGACATATTTAATAATCACTAAGTTTATGGGGGTCAAAATCATAAGTACTAATGTAAATAATAAAACTTTGGTAGGTCATTGCCCCCTCACCTCCTAAGAAGTTTTGTCACTACAAAGACACTTCATGTTATAAAATATATATTGTATATTTTCAAATTTATAGATCTCATCATTTACATTTATAACCTATATTTTTTTATAAATTATATTCGTGATTTTACATTTGTTGATATATAAAATTATAATAGATCACATTTTGAGTTAAAAAAAACCATAACATACATGTTTTTCGATTAAGCAAAATTATATGTTGTTTGAGCGAAAATAAAATTATAATAATTTTCTTTCCCTTTAGGAGTCTCATCAATTACTCATTTAAGAAAGATGATTCTAAAATATATTAATTGCCTGAGACAATTAATCTAACACTCATTTTAAACAATTTTCCTTACAAATTTCTCTAAACACATGAACAAATTTAGTCAATTCACTCACTTTTCTCTAAAATTTTAGACATGCTTAAAATAGTATTTTTTTTATATAATTTAATAAAACTAATAATATTTTTGAAAATAAATAAATGGAAAAATTCATGTCATGTGCGTCAATTTATTCAAATACAATTCCTACAAGTTTAAATACTTATTACCAAGTCATATTTGCATACACTCATAATGTTAAACTCTTGATATTCATACTTATACAAGGGAATTTTCAATGGAAGCAACTCACCCTCTTGAAAACATGAAATAACGGGTGATAATATCTCATCATTAGTAAGCAATTTTTATTTAATTATACTCTAATAGGAAGAATCTTAAGCAAATTTAAACAATTCATTATTTTATATATTTTTAGATTTATATATTATAATATTTATTAATTAAAATATAATTAATTGATATTTTGTATAAAATAAATATATGCATTAAATAACCAATTAAATTTTCTATTTAAAATTAATTATTTTAATTAACAACACATTATCATATTTTAATTTAAAAATCATATGAAATACATAATATTTAAATAAATGTAATGAAAACCAAATAACACTAGAAAATATATTATATAAAATTAATTTTCATCATTCTCTCCTCCAAATTTTTGCCAAATATATTCTATCAAATCTACTCGAAGTCGATTGATGAGTGTTTCTATATTGAACTGGTGTTCCCCTTTGAGAGTATGTATATCTAAATTTGGGATGAGGACTTAAAGATATATCAATAATCGATATGTCATTTTCTCTAATATCATAATCAACATAATTTTGATAAGTGTATTATTCAATCTCAACAATCATATTGTGTAATATGATACATGCATAAATTATGTTCTCCAATGTACGAGCATTTCAAAAAAATGTTGGACCACTTATAATTGTAAATATAGAGATTGGAAGACTTCAAATGTACGCTCAACATCTTTTTTGGCTGACTCTTGTTGAGCAAATAATTTTCTCTTTTCTCTTTGTAGTATTAAAATAGTTTTCATAAATGTGACAAAATTTGGATAAATATCATTTATCCTATATCATATTGCATTTCATTCATAGTATAGTGCACCGTAAGTGCAAAATCTGATATAACTTCATTAAACTCATGAGATGTGATTAACATAGTAATATCATTATTTAATCGTACGATACCAAAAAATGCATGTCAAATCCACAAGTTTTGTTATGTCATAGCTTCGAGAATGATTATCGAGTTAGCATGATCACCTCAATAAAATTGACCTATCCATACAACTGGACAACCTTTCCATTCTCAATGCATGCAGTCAATTGATCCTATCATACCTAGAAAGTCACATATCACTCTCATTTGTAGTAGTCAATCAATATCTTCGTTGTTAAGCCTTCTTAAATACTCATTTCCAAATATTGCACAAATGCTTGATACAAATCATTGTAAGTATTCCATTACAATGATTTTAACAATTTGAATATATTTTTATACTCTATCAACAGGTGAGTCATAAGCCAATATACGAACAACAACAGTGCACTTTTACAAAGGTGATAGACCTCTTCTTCGTGTTGCATCTAATCTCGTTGTAAAGTAAACATCGTGATTGTCAAGGGCTTCCACAAGTCTTACAAAAGTCTCCCTTCGCATACGAAACCTTTTTCAAAATTGTGATTCACTATATACAAAAATTTTCAACAAAATAGTTATTAAACAACCAATGATGACCTTCTTCATTGTTTCAATAAATTACCTTCCTTCTTTGTTTGTCACCACCATTGTTGTCAACTTATTGTTAGTACTTAAGTAGTAACCTCATGATTTCTTCATTATCTTCAAATTCTCCATCTATGACTTTATCCAATGATGTGTCTAAATCAATATTTTCAAAATTCATTGTATAGATAATTGAAGTGTTTGAAGATAAAGAATAATATTGTAATACTAGAATATGTGAAATATTGCATAACATTTCATAACTATATAAAGATTCACAACGGCTAGTTTTCACAATGGTTATTTTTCACAATGACTAGTTTTTATAACGACTAATTTTTACAATTACTAGTTTTTACAACGGCTAATTTTCACAACAATTACTTTTCATTTCATAACAACTAATACATTTCTTAATAGTTACAATTAATTATCATAATAACTAATATATTTAATATCCTCATTGTTGCCTAATATAGTCTTAATATTTTTTGTGATCTTCACGTTACTTCTCAGACATGTTAGACATGTCTTCCATGAAGATTTCATACTCCACACACATTTCTTGTGAATTCTTTAACACAATCAATTAATCAAACATTGTTTTTTTTTTCTTTATTGCACTTTTGATGCTAGATAAATCAATATAGGAAGTAGTGCTTACACTAACTTTTCCTTTATTCTTTCTCTTAGGTGCCTTTTGTCCTATAAAATGAGATATGGATGATGTTGTGTCACATTCTTCAACTTCAATGGGTGTCTCTGGGTTAGAAGATGATAAATATGTGCCTAAAGTAGAAATCTTGCATTTTTTTGAAAAATCATCCATAAATGTTTATTGTTATTTTGGTTCATCTCTTAACAAAAACAACCAAACATGTTCATATTCAGATCTTTTCCCTTTCGAATCTTTTGTGAAAATCTTATGTGTGAATGACATGATATCTTTCTCGGTCCAACCACTTTTCCTTTGATTAACAGATTGTTTGTAGCATGCATTAAGTTTTTGAACTGCAGGGTGAAGTTTACTCCATCGAGATTTTAATTGACTCACTTATCTCTTTGTGAAAGCGCTATGTTCATTGTCATTATTGTATGCTTCTTTTATTTGCTCCCAATATTGGGTTAATGACTGATCAACTCCAACAATTGAATCATTCGACACATTCAATCATGATCGAATTATAATCATATTCTCTAGTATTGAGAATATTACACGAGGTTTCCTCTGAGACATTTTCATGACTTTCTTCAAGTTGGATATTATCAAATCCAATTGGGCAATAAGACTTTATGTTGGATAAAGGAGGAGTGTTACTCATATTTGATATTATTGGAGATGGTGAAAACATAAAAAATGGTGGTGGATAAATACAATTTTGAGAATATTAAAAATTTTCACCTGTAAGAGATGAATAATTTTTCAATAAATTATAATAATATTGGTAATTAAATTTATTGGGATCCATAATTGGAGAAGAAGAAAATATGTGAAATTATAATGTAAAAAATTTAGTACTTAACCGTTACTCAACTACACCCAATGATCAAAACTACAAACAACTCTCAACGGTTAAAAATAGGAAGAATCTAACAATATAATTTTTCTAGCTAATTCATTCTTCCACTCACGTGTCCTCTTCCAGTTATTCTTTTTCTGTTTCACTCTTCCATATCTCCCTTCTCCCTTCCACTCTTCCAGGTCTCCTCTCTCCCTTCCACTTTTCTCCCTTCTCCCTTTTCCCTTCCCCCTCCCTCTCCCCCCTTCCTCTTCCTCTTCCTATCTTCCCCTTTTCCCTTCCTCCCATTTTTTTCTAACATTGTGATTGTTGTCACCACTTCTGTTACCATTGTTGTTTCCTCCACTGTCGTTGCCGCTATCTCTATGTTTGTAACCATTGTGTTTACTACCATGGCTTCCTTCCTTGCTACATCCTTTGTCACTGCATCCGCTGCCATGTTTGTTGTCCATTGCATCTGATGTCACTACATCCACTGTCATTGTTATTGCATCCACTGTTGTAGTTGTGTCTATTGTCGAGTTGTTGTGTCTGTTGGGATTTCATATAATTTACTTTTGATTTTGAATTTGATTATCGTTGATTGGTGATTACTATTATTATTATTATTATTGATAGTTGATAATTTTGTACTTTTTGTTCATGAGATATAAACTCGGATAATTTTTTGGGTTGATGTTTAATCAATTTTGAGAATGGATGTTAGATCGATGATGAATGATTTTTATTCAATATCTATAAAATATTACAATATTATATTTTATCTCAATCAATAGTTGTTTCTTGAAGCAATTTTATCCAAATATAAAACAATTCTTCTTACTATGTCATCTCTTTAATGGAAGAGTTACTTCATACCCTTGAAGAATTTTTTAAACATTTTTAATCGAAAATGCAAGTAAAATAAATGTATATTGATACACTCTGCTGTAGAATGCTCAAAGGTTTTAACACTCTTCGAGTGAGTGTCCACTCCTCAGAAAATTAAGGAAAAGAGAATAATAGAATTTGGGGGAAAAAGGATCTTGAAAACTTTTATTCTGTTATGTTTTGATTACATCATAGCTATTAAAAGGAATTGGGTGCTAACAATCAAGCAAAAATTAGGGAAATAAAACAGGAATTAAACTAATAATTTGCAGCAGAAATTTCAGGAATTAATTTGAGCATATCAGGATCTTCTAATTTTGTCCGCATACATAATTTGAGCATATCAGGATCTTCTAATTTTGTCTGCAGACATAATCAGTCATCCACGCTGGCTTCTTTCTTACTCGTTTCCTTACTATTGGGTCATCCTTCCTTATTGGGTCTGGGTCCACTGGTTGGTTTGTATCATTTTCCCCTTCTGCAGAACTCACCTTGTCCTCAAGGTGAAAATCAGGATAACAAGTGCGGAAATTTTCCAAGTCTTCCCAGGAAGCTTCATCAACTGGACAGCCCTCCTAATGCACCAAGAGTTGTTCCTATGGTTGCCCGTGAACTAACTGAGTTCGCCAATCTAAAATTGCCCTTGGTTGATCAATAGGTTGGTTATCAAAGCTTTCCAAGGGTAAGTCACATGCAGACATCTTATCAGTACCACGAAAAGGTTTAAGAGCCGACACATGAAAAATCGGATGAATGCGACTACCAGGAGGAAGTTGGAGTTTGTATGTCACTGTCCCAATGCGCTCGATGATGTTATAAGGACCATAGAACCTCTTCGAGAGCTTGTGGTGTTTGAATTGACGGATTGATGTTTGGCGATACGGTCTGAGGCGTACGAGAACCAAATCACCAATAGCGAGAGTAATGTCTCGACGATGTGCATTGGCCTTCTGACGCATTCTATGTTGAGCAGCAGTTAAATTTGTCTTCAAAGTGCGGAGTAATTCGTCACGAGAAGTTAGGGCCTCATCCAATACTTGTATAGAAGTGGATCCCCTAGTATATGCCGGAATGGTGGGTGGTCTTCGACCATAAAGAGCCTCGAAAGGGGACATTTGCAAGGCACTATGGTAGCTGGTGTTATAATGAAATTCGGCCCACGGGCGGAATGCAACCCATGAAGACGGTTTATGTTGAGTGAAGGCACGAAGATATTGTTCCAACCCACGGTTAACTACCTCGGTTTGACCGTCAGTTTGAGGGTGATAGGCACTGCTCATAGCAAGCTTGGTGCCACTAAGTTCAAACAGCTTGCGCCAAAAAGCGCTAATGAAGACCGGATCACGATCAGACACAATGGAATGAGGGTACCCATGGTGACGCATAACCAAAGACACAAACAACTCTGCTACTTTGAAAGCGGTAAATGACATGTGAAGAGCACCAAAGTGAGCTGTTTTCGATAGTCGATCCACAACAACAAGGATAACCGTGGATCCTTGAGAGGGAGGGAGACCCGTAATAAAATCCATTGTCACATCTTCCCAAACCGTCTCTGGAATCGGGAGAGGTTGAAGGAGTCCCGCTGGAACCTGCGTTGAGTATTTAATTTGTTGGCAAGTAAGACATGAGCCGACATACTCTTCCACTGCTTTACGCATACCGGACCAATAAAAATTGGCAGCAACACGAACTAGGGTACGTTTCACACCAGCATGGCCACCACTTGGTGTATCGTGAAATTCGCTAATGATTGTATGACATAGAGGAGATGTTGGGTTGATCACATAACAACCAGTATGGAAGAGGACCCCATTCACGATAGTATAAGGGTACCGGAACAATCCCTGCATGTGTTGTTCACGAAAAGTCTGATAGAAAAAATCTGAAGCATTATCTTTTTGGAGCTGAGTAATAATACCATATGTAGGTGATGACACTAATGCTCTGAGTGCGGGTGTGTGGTCATCTGTCGGCCGGTCAGCAGGCACACGTGAAAGTGCGCCAGCCACTTTATTGGAAGCCCCAGGTTTGTACTCGATGCGAAATTGGAACCCCAAGAGTTTGCGCACATACAACTGTTGTTCTGGAGTTTGTATTACTTGCTGAAGTAATTCCTTGATGCTCTTATGATCAGTTCGGATGACAAAAAAATGACCTAACAAGTATTGTCTCCATTTAAGAATAGATTCTGTAATGGCATGTAGTTCCTTGATGTATACAGATGCAGCTTGTAACCAAGGAAAGCCCAACACAACATCGGGACCTTCAATGTTCAGGATAAACAAATCCACCTCAAATTTAATGTCCTGTAAGATAAGAGGGACATTATGGCAGCAAAATTGACAAACCAAGAAGGTTCCACAACCAGTTGCGACCTTGAAACGAGGGCATGGTTTGATAGGTAACCCCAATCGTTCCACTAACGCAGGCTTGATAAAGTTGTGAGTGCTCCCGCTGTCAATGAGGATGGTGAATTTTGTTTGGTTATAAAGGCCGGAAATACGCAATGATCGACTTTGGAGCTGGCTGGACAAGGAGTGAAGGCTGGATATGTCACCCGAGACATCATCTATTGAGTTACCCTCGGATTCCGGTGGGGGTTCCTCTTCATCCGCTCCCATGAGGATAGGCACGCAGTTTTGGCATCGGTGAGATGGGTTCCATTTCTCATCACATTTACAACAGAGACCTTTTGAACAGCGGTCTCGGAGTTCGGCAGAGGGCATGTTCCGCATGGCAGGGTTTGAGTGTGGTGTGGGTAAGAGTGGTGGTAACGATGTTGCAGTATTGTTTGATGGGTTATTTGGATTTGAATTGGATCGGTTTGTTTGATTGTGGTTAGGTTGGGTATGTGAGCCTGTGGAGTGTTGTGGGCCGCGAGACCACAATTTGCCTATGGTTGGTGTGTCATCAAAACGGGCCTCATATGTTCTGGCCATGGCGAAGGTTTCCATTAATGTAACAGGTCGGTGAAATTGAAATTCCCGTCTCAAATGCTTTTTCACTCCCGTAATGAAAAAACTAATCAGTAGTGATTCAGAGATACCATTGACCTTGTTCATCAATTCTTCAAACTGGGCTTGAAAATCAGCTACAGAGCCGGTTTGAGTTAAATTGGAGAGTTCACCTTCAATGTCTTCGTACTGAGTTGGACCGAAGCAGTGGCGAACAGCGATGAGAAAAATTGGCCACGATGGTAACAAATTGTTACGTGTTGCCGATTGGAACCAGCCAGCAGCGCGTCCGTCAAGATGAAAGGCTACGATCTGAAGTTGGGACTCTTCCGGAGTTTCGTGGAAGTTGAAGAAAGCTTCAATCTGGAAAATCCAATCCAAGATATTGGAACCATCAAAACGCGGTACGTTTAATTTCAGCACACGTGACGTCTGCCCGACAAATGCATTATGTGGTTGTTTTTTGCCTTCGACGTGTAAGTTTGCGACCTTCGAATCAACTTCTACCAGGTGTTGGTGGAGTGTGGAATGAACTGACTCGGTATGGAACTCGAGTAATTCGCGAAACTTTACCATCTGTGCATCGATATTGGATTGAAGGGCGCTCATAAGCTCAGTTGTGTCCATGATAAAAGCACCAATGATACACTCTGCTGCAGAATGCTCAAAGGTTTTAACATTCTTCGAGTGAGTGTCCACTCCTCAGAAAATTAAGGAAAAGAGAATAATAGAATTTGGGGGAAAAAGGATCTTGAAAACTTTTATTCTGTTCTGTTTTGATTACATCATAGCTATTAAAAGGAATTGGGTGCTAACAATCAAGCAAAAATTAGGGAAATAAAACAGGAATTAAACTAATAATTTGCAGCAGAAATTTCAGGAATTAATTTGAGCATATCAGGATCTTCTAATTTTGTCCGCAGACATAATTTGAGCATATCAGGATCTTCTAATTTTGTCCGCAGACATAATCAGTCATCCACACTGGTTTCTTTCTTGCTCGTTTCCTTACTATTGGGTCATCCTTCCTTATTGGGTCTGGATCCACTGGTTGGTTTGTATCATACACAATCCAAATTAGTAAAAAAATTATTTTTGTCCAAAGAGACACACGTGAACACCTTGCACCACATGCAAGAAAAGAATAATATAAACTTATTTAAAATAAAGTGATATACTCTTTACCAAATATATTATTTTAAGACTTGAATTTAGAAAATAAATAAAAAAGTTTGAAAGATAATCTTTTTATATAAATAAAAATTAAATTCTTAAATTCATCTTTATCATCATTTTAACTTAATTAATAAATATTTATTTTGTATCTAATTAAATCACTTTAAATTTTGTAGGAAATAAACTTAATTCTTATAACTATTCAATTATATAAGTACATATATAATTATTGATAAATATATCATTTGAAAGAAATAGTGTATTTATAAAAAATTATCATAGTAGAAAAAAAATTGTTAAACAATTGCCTCGCTCTATATATAAACTCTGTCTTAAGTGATTAATAAAGAATTAAATATGTTTTTAAAAAATTATAATAAAATTTATTTTAATTTATGTATGCAAATTATATATATATATATATATAATTCATCTAAAAATTATTTATTATTATATGTAAATTACATAATAAATATAATTTATTTTAAATTTTTAATATACCATGAACAGTAATTTTGGTAACAAATGGATTAAAATCTATAAAAAGGAAGAGAGTGTAACAATGTGCTTTGATAGGAAAGAAATTAATGAAATGTTAATATATATATATATATATATATATATATATATATATATATATATATATATATATATATATATATATATATATATGCGGATGAGATCTAAAAGTAATTTAAGAAAGTAACTCGTTTTTATTTTACGCTTACTATTCTGTTTTGTTTTTGTTTTCTGACAGTTTTTATTTTTAATAATAATAATAATTTATAAAATATTACTAATAAATAATAACATTTATTTTCACATCAAATTAATTTAAAATAATTCTTTTACTCTTCTTCTATTTCTTTCTGACCAAACAACTTATTTTTATTTTATCTCTCGCATACTTCTTTTTTTCTCTTCTATTTATTTTGTCTCTCTATTTCTCCCTTTCAGTAAAAAAAAGTTTTAATAAATTACTTTGTTAAGGAGAAATAAAGCTACTCAATATTAATATAGTATAGTTTGAATGAGTAACTCATTTACTCATTACTTTTTTGTAAAAAAAAAAATTAATGGAAAATTATTATTTAAAATTCACTCTTTTATTACTTTTGATATCATCTGTAGGTTTTAATTGGTTAGTTTCAATTTATTATAATAATGTAAGTTATATTTCAATACATCAACAACAATGATTGAATTATAAAACACAAAAGTAATACAAGTATTAAATCTATTTTGTATCTTAAGAGGAATATTCAAAATTTATGTATCACAAAAATAATATTTATCACTCGTTTCTTTTCTATCTTTACATGTTTCAAAATTAAAATAAAATTGAGTTTATAAAATTTTTAAATATATAATGACAAAGACATATAATTTATTATATAACACAATATAAGAAAAAAAGATCGAAAATGTTTTAAGTACAGTGTTATATGATTTTAATCTTTTTAAAAAAAATCACTTTAATGTTCATTCTTAATCTAGTCAAAATAACAAAAATTCTATATTAACTAAAATCAAACATGATAATATCTGTGTAAACTTGAAATATTTAAGCTATTTTTAATTATTGCAGTCATATTAATTCACTAAACCAAAATTATTTTGTAATTTTTGTGTGTATAAAAATAATTAAATTTCTAAAACTATCGCAATTGACAATTTATTCTAATGAATAGATGGTAAGAGATTTTATCTGAACTTAAAAGAATAAATTATATTAAAATGATATGTGAAATTACATAACACATTATTTGATTATTATATTATTATAGTAAACACATGTGTTTATGTTTATTTTTTTATTATATTATTTGATTTTAATATATTAAAAATTAATACTTTTATTAATCTTAATTTTAGATATGTTTAATAAAATATATGTATTATTGTTATTTTATTTTATCTTTCTTTGTTTATTATATCCATATGGTAGAATGTAAAAATTATTTAATAAAACAGAAATATTTTGGACCGAAATTCTAAAAACCCGAAAGGGATGTGTACTTAGTAAAAAGACGTTCCCTTATTATATAGGATAGTGAGCCCAATTTAAAAAATGGGCCATGGATGTAAATTTTCAACATCTTCTTCTTGGCTGTTTTCTCCTACGTTCCAATAATTTTTTCTCCACCTCATAATATTTATAAAATATCAAAAATATCGTTGCGATCAGTTTTCTTCTTTCCCATTGAACCTCCTCCTCCTTTGCTGCACCTCTGCATTTTCGCTCAGTTTTTACCTTTTGTTTGTAATTTATGATTTGAATAATATAATGTGTCGTGAATCCCAAAAATTTTGATTTTTATATGTGTGTTGTTCCAAATGGTTGAATTTAAAATATATTTATAAAAACACAATTTTAAAATGAGCTCATTTTGAATATGTTATTTAAAGATGTATTTTGGATTTAACAAAAACTTATTTGTGATTGTATTTTCTAAAAATATACTTTGGGTTCATCAATCTAAAACTTTTGATTTCGTAGTTTTAGAAATATATTTCGGATTGTTGAATTCAAAATATATTTTTAAAAAATACTGTCTATAACTCATTTTCAAATTATATTTTTTAAAATTAATTTAAAAAAAAAATGGATTGACACTTATGAAAGCCTTCTGGAAAGCCAATTTTTGAATGTTTTTGGAAAACTTCTCATTTTGAAAAATTTTCATAATGAGTTTTCCTAAACATATTAATATTATAGGAATAAGGGTAAAAAAAGAAAGTATGGGTACAGAAAAAACAGTCCACCTTCTTTTAGAAGTAGCTACATTTCCATAGTTGGTGCTTCAATATTCAATTAGAATGATAATATTATCTTTAATGCAAATAGATCATACATTCACTCTTTCATAAACTTTTTTTTTCAATATTTTAGAAAGATGATTCTACGATTTTTTATTTTTTTTTTAAGATCATTCTAGAAATTTTCTGGAAAGTTCCTTATAAAGTTTCTAGAAATATTTTAAATAGATTTTTTGAGAAGTTTTTCTCTAGAAAACTTATTCTAAAACATTTTTTTAAAAGATGAACCCAAAATAATTTCAAAAAACTCATTCCAAAAAGTTTCCAAAAAACTCAGTCTAAAACATTTCTACAAATATTTTAAATTAACTTCTCTAAAAAATTTCTCTGAAGAAATATTAACGTCTTTAAAAGACTTTCAAAAATATCAATTTAAAATAATTTTAACACATTCATTCTAAAAAATTGAATACATAATAATAATAATAATAATAATAATAATAATAATAATAATAATTATAATGAACCTAGAAATCGCTACTATAATGATACATTCGCAAAATAGTAAATAACAACATCTATATTACATTATATTACCATCATTGTAATATAGACTGAAATCTTGGTTCATTGGAGGAACCTCAAAACATAGTAACATAATTTATTTATATAGATACATGCAAAAGTAGCTCCCACAAAGATACCCCACTGAATTATCCCTATTGTCCGGCAGTCGCATTTCCACCTCTCAACTCCTTATCTGCTAGTATCATCTGTGGGCACATTATAATCGGTACCCATAGTACCATTCTGATTACCCTCCACACAGAGCAGGATTATTGGCGCCCCTCATAACTCATACTGAAGTACCTCTCCAAGTGCGCCATCAGTCATCCCCTCATCGACTTCTCACCACCTGATCTCATAGTCTACATGACCCGACCAATCAGTGAAGTTTGGGACCTCATTCAGAAATTTCCGACGTAGTTATTACACTAATGTACTTTGTACCACCTCGGGTACTATTCAAACACAACAAAAATCATTCACATCTGCCGGATTCTGGACCACCTGTCCTCACGGCTCATTCGGGTCAATAAATAATAGTATTTGACTAATTTTCAGTATCAACCCTCCGGCTCAGTCTAGCCAATACATAACATCTCATAACTGATTCTGGGCATCAGCCCTTAGACTCAGTCTGACCCACACATGTCACAACACACTGCTCGAATCTTTAAAATTTCTAATTTCATTCTATATTTTTCTTAACATACCTTTACTTTATTTCTAAAATTCCAATTATACCTTTAAATATTTTCTATTATTCCTTTTTTATGCTGAAATTATTAAATTACTCTTTTGCCCTTAATCTTTTCTTAAAATTTCATGTATGTCCCTAAATGACTATTTTACCCTTGGACATTTTTGAAAATTCCTTCCATATCCTGAAAATGGCTATTTTACCCTTCAACATTTTCAAAAATTCCTTCCATGTCCCAAAAATGACTATTTTACCCTTGGACATTTTCAAAAATTCCTTCCATGTCCCGAAAATGACTATTTTACCCTTGGACATTTTCAAAAATTTCTTCCATGTCCCAAAAATGACTATTTTACCCTTGGACATTTTTCAAAAATTTCTTTCATTCCCAAAAATGACTGTTCTACCCTTAAACATTTTCAAAAATTTCTTCCATGTCCCAAAAATGACTATTTTACCCTTGAACATTTTTGAAAATTCTATTTATGTCCCTAGGGGTGCAAAATGACTATTTTACCCTTGATCTTTTTTAAAAATCCCCACCATATCCATTTCTTCTTCCTTCGCCCAGTAACCATGCTAGATTTTTTCGATTTCTAATTTCGAGTTTCAGTGCAACCAAACTAGTTCCAAATCGAAATAAAACATGAAATATGTTCAATTTAAGTAAAAAAAAAAACAATTTTATCATATAATCCATCATTAATTTCAAGATTTTCAAAACTTTCAAACCAAGAACAGTCATCAAAATCAGAAATTCTTCAAAATCAAACATTCAAATAATTCATATTTCTACTCCTATTCCTTATTCACAGAGTACCCAGCAATTCAATTTCATATATTGAATAAATTAAACTTTCTCTTACTTGATGTTGTATTTCTACCAAAGCTTTCCTACTTAATCCAAGTTCTCTTCCGTTTCACCAGATCCTGCACGAGTAGAGTCTCGTTGCTTGAAATTTAGACAAAAGAATAAGAAGGATGAGATGGAGAACTACTTCCTGAAATTTCCTGCCTCCTCCCCCTTTCTGTACATACATATATAAAAGAAAAATTTTATCGTGCATGAAAAAAACTTCATTACGAAGTTTTCTTGCACAGTAATATTATTATAATATATAATAATAAAATATCACGTCATAATGATCAGGAATTGAGAGGTGGAGATGCGACTACTAGACAACAGGGATAGCTTAGTGGGGTAGCTTTGTGGGAACTAATTTTGCATGTATCTATATAAATAAATTATGTTACTATGTTTTTGAGGTTCTGCCAATGAATTGGGATTTTAGTCCATATTACAATTACAGTAATATAATGTAATATAGATGTTGTTATTTACTTGTTTACTATTTTGCAAAGGTATCATTATAGTAGCAATTTCTAGGGTTGTTACAATAGTGGTATCAGAGTCGTAGTATCCTTGTAAATATGTGGGGATGGGTAGTGAACCTATGATAAGTCCGTTGTGATTATACTCCGATATGTGAGTGTGTGTGAATGTTTGCTATGTATTTATGGTTGTGTTTGATATAGGATGGCACCACGACCTCCTACTCCTACTCAGCTGAGTGTAGATTCCCTAGCCAGGGCAATGGAAATGTTAGCAGCTGTCATGCAGCAGTAGGCTACCTACCCATAGTGGAGGTCAATTATGACGTCATCTTCTGCTGGATTCCACTAGCCAGAACAAATGGGGTTGGCTGAGTTCATGAGGCATAATCCGCCTTGTTTTGGAGGAGATTTGGGTCTACATGCAGCAGAGAAGTGACTGCGTGAAGTAGAGAAGATTTTTTAGGCTACCCTATGCCCGGAGGACAGGAAATTGACCTTCGGGAAATACCTACTAGTGGATGAGGCTAAGTTCTGGTAGTCAGGGACTCAGAGGATGATGATTGCACGTGGGGAGGTGTGTAATTGGGAGACCTTCCGTGAGAGATTTCTGGAGAAATACTTCCCTGATAGTTTTAGATTTCAGAAGGAGACTGAGTTCCTGATTCTGAGACAGGGCAATATGATGGTGCATGATTACGCCATACGATTTGAGCATTTATCTCGTTTCTACACAGGTACATCTTCATAACAGTGGCTTTGCAGGAAGTTTGAGGAGGGATTGAGGGCTGAGATCAAGCTCATGGTGGTTCCTTTTTCTATCAGGAGATTCTCAGAACTGGTGGAGAAAGCAAAGATAATAGAGAGACTCCAGGAGGGAGGAGTCAGAGTGATGAGTGAAGCAGTTGTTGGATTTGATGAAGACATATAGAGTTTATAGAGTTTAGTTTGTGGGTGTGTAGGTGAATAGGTTATAGGTTTAGAATTTAATCTCTTGATAGTTCAATAGATCTTGTGATAAGCGCCTTTAAATGATGCATCTCATTGAACTTATTTTACTGCATGAAAAACCAACCTTTAAGCATTAAAAGAACAAACTGAGTTTTTCAATCTGTTAAAAAGAAGTTTCAATCTGTTAAAATTACTTAACATAGGAAATGTTCATATGTTGTCAAAATTTTAATTGATTGAATCGCAGAATCAACAGGTTAAAATGTTCTTAATGATTTTTCCATATTAAAGGTTTCGCAATTTTAATCTGTTGAAATCAAGTTCAATCTGTTGAAACAAAGAGATGTTATTTTTCACTTTGAAGTATCTCAGAATTTCAATCTGTTGAAATGAGTTTTAATCTGTTGAAACAGAGAGATTATTTTTTCATTCTAAAGTATCACAGGATTTCAATCTGTTGAAATATATTTTAATCTGTTGAAACAGAGAGCTACCATTTTTTTTCTAAACTGTTTCAATCCATTGAAAACTCGAATCAACCGATTGAATTAAGTTTTAAATGAAATCAATCGATTGAAACGTCATTTTAATCGATTGAAAAATATTCTGATCATATCATCGATCACAACTCAATTCTGATCGATCATATCTAGTTCTGATCGGTCATAAAACTATTCTGATCGATCATCTGCTACTTCAAGCTATTTTAAATTGATTGAATCTATCAGTTTCTCTCTTTTACTCTATAAATACAGTTTTGGTTTCTCTTTTGAATATACAATTTGGAAAACATTTGAAAGCAATCTTAGAGCTCTCATATTAGTGCCTTTCTCTGTGCATTCATAAACTTTTCATATCATAAGGCGTTTAGATCAAGATTGTTGAAAGTTCATCAAGAGAGAAAGTTCTGAGTTAGGGAAATTGCTTCTGGACTTCTATATTGTTAAAGCTGCAGTCCAGGTTTATTCTTTTCATACACTTGTACAAAGGTTAATTGTGTAGATTGGGTTTGAATCTGCACTGGTTACAGTAACTGGGTTTGGTTACTGGGTGGTTAATTCAAGAGTCTATCTTGTGGTGTTGTAAGATAGTTCTTGGGGTAGATTGGTGTATATCTACTGGTTTGTATTTTCACTTGGAATTAGTGGAACTTGGCAGATTTGTCAAGAACTGGATGTAGCTCTGGGAAAGAGTGAACCAGTATAAACTCTTGTGTTGAATTTCTGCTTTCATCTCTTTACAATTCTTGCTTATATTCTTGCTTTGTTTAAAACCAAATCTGCCTAATAAAAGATTGGATAAAGATTAACCATTCTTCCAAAAGAAAGAGTGTTTTTCGAAAAAGATTTCAAAAGTTCAATTCACCCCCCCTCTTGAACTCAACCATTAATTCTTACAATTGGTACCAGAGCTGGTTCTTGTAAGTTACTCAAGAATTCGGTCCAAGAAAGGTTTAAATGGCTGAGGGAAAGATGACTTTTTCGGAAGGAGCCTCCATCAATAGGCCTCCTCTATTTGCTGGTGTGAATTATTCTTTCTGGAAGGTTAGAATGAAAATCTTTATTGAATCTCTTGATAGGGGTATTTGGGATACAATTGTTAATGGGCCTTTCAAACCAACTCATACAGTAGATGGTAAAATTGTTGAAAAAGACTGGGCTGAATTAACTGATGCAGAAAATAGGAAAGTTCAATATGATTATACTGCTAAGAACATTATTACCTCTGCCTTAAATCTTGATGAGTTTTTCAGGGTTTCTCAATGTGCCTCTGCCAAAGAAATGTGGGAGATTCTAGAGGTCACTCATGAGGGTACCTCTGACGTGAAAAGGGCAAGAAAGCATGAATTAATTAGAGACTATGAATTGTTCAAAATGCAGCAAGGTGAAACCATTGCAGATGTGCAGAAAAGATTCACGCATATAGTCAATCATCTAATTGGATTAGGCAAGACATTTGACAAGGAAGAGTTAAACATCAAGATCCTAAAATGTCTGGACAGAACTTGGCAACCAAAGGTGACAGCTATATCAGAATCAAGAGACTTAACTGAGATGACTACTGCATCATTGTTTGGTAAGCTAAGGGAACACGAGTTGGAGATCAATAGGTTTAAAGAACAAGAAAATGCAGAGAAGAAAAGCAGAAACATTGTTCTCAAGACAATTGAAGAAAGTAGTAATTCTGAAGAAGATGAATCTGAGAATCTGACTCTGTTGGTTAAGAAGTTTGGGAAATTTCTTAGAAAGAAGAACAGAACTGGCCAGGTTAAAAGGTACACTGATAAAAGAACTGAATCTACTCAAAATACTTTTACTTGTTATTCTTGTGGTAAGCAGGGACACATAAGGAGTGAATGTCCAGAAAAATCCAAGAATCAAAACAAGAAAGAGTTAAAGTACAAAGGGAAAAAGGCCTACATAGCTTGGCAAGACAATGATTCATCCTCTAGTTCTGTATCTGAAGGTGAAGAAGTGAATCTATGCTTAATGGCTGGCTGTGAATCCTCTTCATCTCATGTAAGTTCAACCCCCACAGAAAATGAAATGAATTACAGCACATTACTAACTGCTTTCAATGAAATGCATAATGAAGCTAGGAATTTATCTCATACAAATAATCGGTTAAAAGGACTAAATAACTGGTTAGAGAATAGGGTTAAAGTTCTAGAAGAAGAGTTACTAGAAAGCAAGACAGATATGGAACATCTTGAAATAATCTACAATAATTCATCTGCTGGTAATGCTGCTGCTAACAACAATTGTGAAAAGTGTATCTCTCTGCAGAATAAGGTTGAGTACTTGATTAAAACTCTGTCTAAGTTTACTCAAGGTAAAGAAAATTTAGATACACTTCTTGGGTCCCAAAACTGTGTTTTTGATCATTCTGGAATTGGGTACAAACCTAAGGTTGGGGTTAAAACTAAAAGATATTTGAATTTCTTTTCTTTTAGAAAATCAACAGCATCTCCTTTCTCATCTTGTCATTACTGTATGAAAAAAGGGCATACTATAAAATTCTGTCATATTAGAAAACACTTTGTGCCACAGGGTAAAATGAGATGGGTTCCAAAATATGTCAAACAGAAAATTTGACCCCTAAGGACCCAAAGTACTTAAGGGTACCAAATACTTGATGCTTGATTTTTCAGGAACAGCAGCAAGAATCACTTTGGTACTTGGACAGCGGATGCTCAAGGCATATGACAGGTGATATTTCCAAATTCCAGAAACTGAGATTGAAGAATGGAGGACACGTGACATATGGAGACAACAACAAGGGAAGAATCTTAGGTTCTGGAGATATAGGAGATGGTGAAACCGTGACCATTCACAATGTTCTTCTTGTTGAAGGTCTCAAGCACAACTTAATCAGTATAAGTCAATTATGTGATCTAGGTCACAAGGTTATCTTCAAACCAGAAATCTGCCTAATCTGTGAGCCAAAATCTGACACGGTAATGTTGGTAGGTAAGAGGTTAAATAACATTTACATGCTAGATATCAAGCATTCTATCTCATCTCAAAGTTGTCTTCTTACTAAAGAAGAAGAATCTTGGTTATGGCATAGAAGGCTTGCACATATTCATCTTAATCATCTTGACAAACTGATTTCTAAAGATTTAGTCTCTGGGCTACCTAAGCTTCAAATTCTGAAAGACAAAATCTGTGAAGCTTGTTTAAAAGGTAAACAAACTAGAAAATCCTTTTCAAACAAAAACATTGTTTCTACTTCTAGACCTTTGGAACTGCTTCACATGGATTTGGTTGGTCCTTCAAGAAATAAAAGCCTAGGTGGTAATCTCTATATCATGGTAATTGTTGATGATTTTTCCAGATTTACTTGGACTATATTTCTAAAAGCCAAATCTGATTCTTTCAAATCTTTTAAAAAGCTTGCCAAGGTTCTACATAATGAGAAAGGTTATGTCATTACTTCTATTCAAAGTGACAATGGTGGAGAATTTGTAAATGAAAAGTTTGAATTATTCTGTGAAAAGTATGGCATAAAGCACAACTTTTCTGCTCCAAGAACTCCTCAACAGAATGGTGTTGTGGAAAGAAAGAACAGATCCATTGTGGAACTGGCTAGAACAATGCTTTGTGAAAATGCCTTACCTAAATACTTTTGGGCAGATGCTGTAAACACAGCTTGTCATGTTTTGAATAGAGTTTTGATTAGACCCATTCTTAAGAAAACCCCATATGAACTTTACAAAGGAAGAAAACCCAACATAAACTATTTCAGGGTTTTTGGATGTACATGTTTTGTTTTAAACAATGGGAAAGAAAATATTGGCAAGTTTGATGAAAAATCTGATAAAGGGATCTTTCTTGGCTATTCTTCTAACAGTCATGCATATAGAGTCTATAATTTAAGACTAAAATCTGTTGAAGAATCAGTACATGTTGTTTTTAATGAGTCTCCTCGAGTGTTGCAGAATAAAACAACAGGTACTGCAGATGATGACGATTTAACTGATAATTCTTATCAGTTAAAACATCCCAGTGGTTTAGATCAGCATATTGTCGAAGAAGGTGATCAGTCAGTTGATCCTACAAAAGCTGATCCACCAGAAAGAATTGCTGAAGAACAGGAAGAAGATATCTTGGATGAGCTTCCTAAAGAATGGATTGTTCCAAGAGATCTTTCTCTAGACAATGTCATTGGACAGATCAGTAAGGGAGTATCCACTGGGCATTCTCTTAATCAATTATGCAATCCTATGGCATTCATTTCACAAATTGAACCTAAAACTGTTAAGGATGCATTAAATGATGAATATTGGGTTAGTGCCATGCATGATGAGCTTAATCAGTTTGAAAGAAATAATGTGTGGGAATTAGTTCCTAAATCCAAAGATATCAATGTAATTGGTACTAAGTGGGTATTCAAAAACAAATTAGATGAACATGACATTATTATTAGAAATAAAGCTAGGTTGGTAGCCAAAGGATATAATCAACAGGAAGGAATTGATTTTGATGAAACCTTTGCACCAGTAGCTAGACTTGAAGCTGTTAGACTATTATTAGCTTATGCTTGTATTAGTGGTTTCAGATTACTTCAGATGGATGTCAAGAGTGCCTTTCTAAATGGACTCATTAATGAAGAAGTCTATGTTGCTCAGCCTCCTGGTTTTGAAAATCACAAGCATCCTGACCATGTCTACAAGTTGAAAAAGGCTCTTTATGGATTAAAACAAGCTCCTAGACAATGGTATGAGAGGCTAAGTAATTTCTTAATTGATCAAGGCTACAAACGAGATTTCAGGCAAATCCAAAGGAATCTCACCTCA
Source organism: Sphenostylis stenocarpa (assembly GCA_963425845.1). NCBI lineage: Eukaryota > Viridiplantae > Streptophyta > Magnoliopsida > Fabales > Fabaceae > Sphenostylis > Sphenostylis stenocarpa. The sequence continues at coordinate 34,490,358 of OY731401.1, forward strand.
TCGCTGCTAAAAGGATTCTCAAGTACCTTAAAGGAACCATTAATGTTGGACTATGGTATCCTGAAGGTGCCTCTCTTAAACTTGTTGGATTTTCTGATTCTGACTTTGCAGGATGTAGATTGGATAGGAAAAGTACCTCTGGTACATGTCATTTACTGGGAAGCAGTCTCATATCATGGCACAACAAAAAACAAGCATGTGTAGCTCTTTCAATTGCTGAAGCTGAATACATTGCAGCCGGGAGTTGTTGTGCTCAAATATCTACCTTAAACAACAATTGAAAGATTATGGAGTATTTCTCAACACGGTACCTCTGGTTTGTGATAATACTAGTGCAATTAATCTAACTAAAAATCATATTCAACACTCTAGAACTAAACATATTGAAATTAGACATTACTTTATTAGAGAACATGTATCTAGGGGTGATTGTGAAATTTTATTCATTGAAACTGAGAAACAATTAATATGCTTAGAACTGAATTAGGAATTCTGGATATATCTAGTATTGAATAATTGATTCTTTATTATGATACTGTGCTTTTTTAACAGGTTGATAACATGTTCAATCGATTAAATTGACTGAAAATTTTGAAATTATGTGTTTTAATCGATTGAAACTGAGAAACAATCTGTTGATTTCCTGATTTTCAATCTCTGTTCATGATGTATTGCCAGTTTAATCGATTAAATGAGTTTTTAATCGATTTATTTCAACAACTTTGTAGCTCTGCATGTTTTTGTGTTACAAATCAATCGATTAAATCTTCGATTCAATCGATTTATTTTACTTGTGATGATTTGCATCTATATCTGTAATTGAAAATCAATTGATTTTATGGTAAATCAATTGGTTAATATTTTTAGGGTTAGTAGTGTATTCGTTGCCTCTAAACACTTACTGCAGATTAAGGTGTGTGCCTTTGCAACTGGGAACAACTTCAGCTACTCTCTTAAATGTAATAGTTATCCAATAAAAGCTGAATGACTGTGATTGGAAATCAAATGTGAAGGTAATTGAATATCATAATAACAACTCTCTTTCTCTCTCTCTCTCTCTCTACCTTTACCATCTCTGACGCATGGAGCAGAACAGTAGTAATTTACAAAAAGACAAAATTGACTATTCAAAGTAGATGAAGGGTCTCATTCTTAACATGCAAAAGTGATTCGAAAATCTTGTACTCTCTCTTTGAAATTCTCTCTTCTCTATTTTTCGGTTCATCTCTCAAAAACAACATGCTCAAGCGCACCAAATCCGGGAGGAAGAAGTTCAGCAAAGGAGAATCCTCAGCTGCTGTGCAAGAAACATCAGGAGGAGGGCACATTGAATCCTGGTTCAATGGGAACCAAGAAAAGATGGACTTATTCATTCATGAAATGAGCAGGAAACAAATTAATATTCCCAAGGTTCTGAAATTCTCGTGGTTGGATGCTGAAGGATTCAGAGGTGTTCGGAAGCTGCTGCAACACCAGAAGCTTCAGAAGTTCCTTGAGCTCAATGGTAGAATCTATCCTGACCTTATCAAAGTTTTCTTTACTAATCTGTCATTTGAAGGTTCTACACTCAAAACTCAAGTTAAAGGAGTGGAAATAGAGATTACTCCCACTGTCTGGAAAAATGTTGTTGGACTCAAGGATGAAGGAGTGAAAGTCACTAAAGGGTATACCTCTGATGTAGAAGAATTCAACAAAGTTCAATACTTTCGCTCGTGTTTGAGAAATAAGCGCGACTCTGTGAGTTCCTTCAACACTGGAAAATTGAATCTTGAAGAAAGAATTCTTGCATTCATAGTGGCCTGACAGCTTACTCCCAAGGGGAGCAATCATGCAGCACTAAATGAAGGGGATTCGGTACTGATGTACTGTATCCACCACAGAATCAGAGTAAACTGGGTATTTGTCATCAAGGATCATATGATCAAAGCAAAAAGGCTAAGTGATTTTAGGTATCCTTATGCAATCTTGATTTCTAAATTTCTAACTCATTTTGGTGTTGACTTGGAAGGAGAATTGGCTGAAACCATTCGCCCCACAAATGAGGTTAACAACTCCATCCTTCATAAAATGGGATTCATCAATATTGATGGTGAGTGGATTTCGAAAGAAGAAGCTGGGAGAGAAGAAGAAGTAGAAGAAGAGGAAGAAGATGAGAATACTGGTGCTCCGAGTGCTACTGAAGCAAGACAAACAGACCCCATGGAAGATGTTATGGAAGAGCAGTCTCCATTGGAAGTGATTCCTTATATACCACAACCTGACTGTGGCACGCCTCTTTCACAGTTCGAACGGACTATGCTGCGTCAGATGAATGAAATACAAACAAATCAAAGGAGGCACATGGAGATGACATTTGCTCTGCAAGCTCGCCAGCATCGACTGTATGAAGACTCCATTGCCAGATTTCAGCACATTGATAATCAACTGGAGGATATATTCAACAGAATTGGTGACCTCCAATTCAATCAGGGTCCTTGGGATGGTGATGAATGAAGTTTCGTTTTTAAATGCTTTAGTTCACTTGTTTTTTTTTTTGGTACCTACATGGTACTTATGGACTGTAATTAAACACTTTTTGATGAAGTCAAATAGGGGGAGAAGTATTTTCTTATAACTGTCACTACACACACATCACAAAATCATATATGTCTCTGTTCTGTTATTGTTTATGCAGGTGCAGTGGTTATTTGTCTCCATCAAATAGGGGGAGATTGAAGAACTTGTTGGATTTGATGAAGACATATAGAGTTTATAGAGTTTAGTTTGTGGGTGTGTAGGTGAATAGGTTATAGGTTTAGAATTTAATCTCTTGATAGTTCAATAGATCTTGTGATAAGCGCCTTTAAATGATGCATCTCATTGAACTTATTTTACTGCATGAAAAACCAACCTTTAAGCATTAAATGAACAAACTGAGTTTTTCAATCTATTAAAAAGAAGTTTCAATCTTTTAAAATTACTTAACATAGGAAATGTTCATATGTTGTCAAAATTTTAATTGATTGAATCGCAGAATCAACAGGTTAAAATGTTCTTAATAATTTTTCCATATTAAAGGTTTCGCAATTTTAATCTGTTGAAATCAAGTTCAATCTGTTGAAACAAAGAGATGTTATTTTTCACTTTGAAGTATCTCAGAATTTCAATCTGTTGAAATGAGTTTTAATCTGTTGAAATAGAGAGATTATTTTTTCATTATAAAGTATCACAGGATTTCAATCTATTGAAATATATTTTAATCTGTTGAAACAGAGAGCTACCATTTTTTTCTAAATTGTTTCAATCCATTGAAAACTCGAATCAACCAATTGAATTAAGTTTTAAATTAAATCAATCTATTGAAACGTCGTTTTAATCGATTGAAAAATATTTTGATCGATCACAACTCAATTCTGATCGATCATATCAAGTTCTGATCGATCACAACTCAATTATGATCGATCATATCTAGTTCTGATCGGTCATAAAACTATTCTAATCGGTCATCTGCTACTTCAAGCTATTTTAAATTGATTGAATCTATCAGTTTCTCTCTTTTACTCTATAAATACAGTTTTGGTTTCTCTTTTGAATATACAATTTGGAAAACATTTGAAAGCAATCTTAGAGCTCTCATATTAGTGCCTTTCTCTGTGCATTCATAAACTTTTCATATCATAAGGCGTTTAGATCAAGATTGTTGAAAGTTCATCAAGAGAGAAAGTTCTGAGTTAGGGAAATTGCTTATGGACTTCTATATTGTAAAAGTCTGCAGTCCGGGTTTATTCTTTTCATACACTTGTACAAAGGTTAATTGTGTAGATTGGGTTTGAATCTGACCGGTTACGATGAATCGGGTTTGGTTGTTGGGTGGTTAATTCAAGAGTCTATCTTGTGGTGTTGTAAGATAGTTCTCGGGGTAGATTGGTGTATATCTACTGGTTTGTATTTTCACTTGGAATTAGTGGAACTTGGCAGATTTGTCAAGAGCTGGATGTAGCTCTGGGAAAGAGTGAACCAGTATAAACTCTTGTGTTGAATTTCTGCTTTCATCTCTTTACAATTCTTGCTTATATTCTTGTTTTGTTTAAAACCAAATCTGCCTAATAAAAGATTGGATAAAGATTAACCATTCTTCCAAAAGAAAGAGTGTTTTTCGAAAAAGGTTTCAAAAGTTCAATTCACCCCCCCCCCCCTCTTGAACTCAACCATTAATTCTTACAATGAGGACCCACCCAAGTGGGGTCCCAAGTGGGGTTAGTAGATCAGAGAGGAGGATGCCTTATTCATGCCCCCAGTCTTCCAGGAGTGGCAGTGTTACCTCAGCATCCCGTTCATTAGGATCTGTGTCCGGAGTGAAATGCTTTCAATGTGAAGGCCCTCATTAGAGGAATCAGTGCCCACAGAATGTCTTCATACTCCTTCTCATACTTCTTGGGCAAGTCTTTGTTACACTTGCCAGAAACCAGAACATATGGCTAGAGACTCTCCACAGAAGCCCAGTGTTATAGTTTCAACTGGGGCATCATTAGCACCTAGGGGGAGTGAGGCGAAACCCAGAGCTGTAGGGTGGGTGTTTGCCTTATCAGGAGCAGAGACATTGAGGTCAGAGAATTTAGTGCAAGTGTGTGTTTTATATCTAATATACCTTTACGAGTTTTGTTTGATTCAGGTGCTACCCATTCTTTTATTGATGATAATTGTATGGATAAACTTAAGTTACCTGTGTGTGACCTACCCTATGAATTGAGGGTATCTACCCCAGCAGCTAGACTAGTGTGTTAGAATCGCGCAGCGGAATGTTCGCGTGGTCGGACAAAGAAACAAGAGGGGGGTGAATTGGTTTCTTAATAAAAATTAGGTTTTCAAAATTTTCCCCAAATTTTTCCGATTAAAAACTGTGTAAATGTAAATAGAGAAGAGAAGAGAATCTTACACAGGAGATTTATACTGGTTTGGATCAAAAGACCCTACATCCAGTTGCTAATCACTCAAACAGAGGATTAACGCTGTCACTATAATCAAGTTTGTTACAACAAATTACAATTGAAAAGATAAAGATAAGAAAAAACCTCTCTTGAAATCCACAAGAGATGATGAACAGCTTTCCCTAGAGACGACACAACACACAATCCACTAAGAACTCCACTTAGTGATTCTTATCGCTTCTAGCCCACACCAGGTTCCAAAAGCCCCTTTTCCTTGCAACAAACAGTTCTCTGGCACTCACAGCACTTAACTTTTGTATGGAAAAGGTTGTTCTACTTTTCTGAGTGCCATAGAAGAGTTTAAGTAGAGAAATTAGGGTTTAGGAATTGGGGATTTCGAAACTAGGGTTCTTGGAAATAGGGTTTTCGAAAATAGGGTTGATTTGAAGTTTAAAATAAAAAATAGACTGAAATAATCGATTAAATGAAGTTATAATCGATTAAAACAGAGCCAAAATCAACAGAACCCAAAACCTCTCTGTTTTAATCGATTAAAAGGGGTTTTAATCGATTATCAGACCTGATAATCGATTATCTGGAGATTTAATCGATTAAAGCAGTGAGTTGATACAGAAAATGGTTTTTCTCACTATTTTAATCGATTATTTCCCTATATAATCGATTAAAGCTGAGCCTGGATGATAAATTTGAGCTTTTTGAAGCTTCTAAGGTGCAGACTATGTACCGTCTATCTTAAACTCTAATATTACAGACTCAATCTAATTAAAACAGAGTTATTACAATACAAAACAAGTCTTCAACACACTAAGTCTTTGAGTTCTTGAATCATCATCAAAATCAACAATCTTCATGTTCATCAAGTGCAACATCAAGTCCTTGAATGTTCAACAATCTCCCCCTTTTTGATGATGATCAAAATTATCTTTTAAAGCCCTTGTAATAACCTGTTTTATCTGTCATACTAACAAACACATCAAACATACTAGATAATATTTAAATGCAATTCATAAGAGGCTTTAAATATTTCTCCCCCTATTTTGATTATAATCAAAAAGAACTTTGCAATAACAATCATAAGAGCTCCCCCTCAAAATATGCATAAGTTGGAGATAACTCCCCCTCAATCAAAGCAATAACAAAACATCATATTTTATTGCAGAAACAATCATTTATTACAATAACAAGAGAAAAATAAGAAAATAATCAACAAAATTTAAAATTCTTCACTATCATCATCATTAAAGTGTGCATCAAATCTATTTTCTAAACGACACACTTTATCATCTATATCAGATATATAGCGAATTATTTCCTCATGTCGTACTCCAGAGAGAGTGAAGAATGACTGCATCCTCTGATTCATGTCAGATAACATGTCTTCCATGGATTGTCGGGTTTCATGATGAGTAGAGGAAGTTCCAACACTTTGGATTTGGTCAGAGGGAAACTCAGCAGCTGGAGGCATATCTTCATCAGAATCTTCATTAGCATCCCCTTGATTAGGAACGTCATCTTTGTGAACATAAATATCATTGACTCGCACCATTTGGAGGTGAATCAATGTACTGTCCAGCATGCGGTTTAAGTTGTTTGTTCTAACTGCTTGTTCACCTTCAACATTCACTCCTTTATATTCAAGAATACGGGAGACAAGAAGGGCATATGGAATTTTGAAGGTGGGATGACGTTTTGCTTTTAACATGGTCATTGTGACAAGAACGCCCCAATCTAAAGGTTCATTATTCATTATGGCATGAATAATACGAAGATCAATGGAAGAGCATTGGGCATGATTCGTAGCCCGGGGACATAAGATCCATACAAGTAAATGTAGAATCATGCGTTCTTCCTTCTTTAAAGGTCCAGCATGAAGGATACGTCCAATCTCCATGGAGGGATTCCGCAGAAAAGAGCGATAAGCTAGGAACCTGTCAAAGTCATCTAGCTCACCATATACGTTAATAGCATCTTCTCTAATTGGAAAGTGAGCAACATTCTCCCAAATATCATCATCAAGAATTATTGTAACCCCTTTTACACGGGATGTAGCAATTTGATCTCTAAATTTGAATCTAGAGTAGAATACCCTAACTAAGTCGGGATAGTACGTACCTTGCATTTGGATAAAAGGGAGAACTCCTTGAATTTCAAGAAGATTAGGAAAATTGAATCCCCTATGAATGAATTGCTCACCAATAAGAAATTTGGGAGAAATAATAGCCCGTTCCTTCCAGTAGGTCAGAAATTCTTGTTGGCCTTCTGCATCAGAGATCCATCCTTCTACAGAATTAGGACGGGGATGAGAGGAGGGTGCAGATCTTCTTCTAGTAGGGATCTTAGTGCGAGAAGATGAGGCCATTGAAAGATTAGATGAATATCAAGAAGATTTAGAAGGACAAGTGATGGAATAAGGAGACAAAGAGAGTATAATAAGGCAAGAAGGCTTGATTTCAAGAGATAGAAGTGAGTAGAAGTGAAATAGAGGTCCCTATATATAGCCAAGCATGTCTAACGGTCATATGGAAGTGAATAGAGGCCAAAAGAGTCGTTGGCAACGGCTAGAACCCATACTTGCCAGGTTTAATCGATTAAAACTCAGAATAATCGATTAAACCAGTTCCAGTCGCATTTAATCGATTATTTTAAGCTGATAATCGATTATCAGACGGTTTTAATCGATTATTTAACGAAATAATCGATTAATCCAGAGAAGAATACCCTGTTTTGGATGTTTTGAGTGAAAATAATCGATTATAATTCCAAGTAATCGATTATTCCAGAGAGGAATGCCCTGTTTTGAGTGTTTTAACACATGATAACCTATGAACATCCTACAAAATGAATTATAACATTACAATCATCCAAAAACAGTCAAATTAAGCAGAATTTAAGCTATTTCTAATATCCCTAAGTCTCTTCTAAGATCATAAAACCTATCCTTGGGTAGAGGCTTAGTAAAAATGTCTGCTAATTGATTCTTTGTATCAACGTACTCTATTTTACAGTTTCCTTTGCTGATATGATCTCTCAAAAAGTGATGTCTTATTTCTATATGTTTAGTCCTAGAGTGCATTACTGGATTCTTAGTAAGATTTATTGCACTCGTATTATCACACATCAACGGAATGTCATTTAAAAAGATACTATAATCTTCTAACTGTTGTTTCATCCACAGAATTTGAGCACAACAACTACCAGCTGCAATATATTCAGCTTCAGTGGTAGATAAAGCAACACATGCCTGTTTCTTAGAATGCCAAGATATTAAGGATGAACCTAACAAATGACATGTCCCACTAGTACTTTTCCTATCAATTTTACATCCACCATAATCAGCATCAGAATATCCTATTAAACTCATACAAACATCAGACGGATACCACAAACCAAAACCAGTAGTTCCTTTTAAGTATTTTAAAATATGTTTCACTGCAATTAGATGAGATTCTTTAGGACAAGCCTGAAATCTAGCACACACACAGACAAAATGCATAATATCAGGTCTACTTGCAGTTAAGTATAACAGTGATCCTATCATACCTCTATACATAGTTTGATTAACTTCCAAACCTGATTCATCCTTGTCTAGATAGCATGAAGTTCCCATGGGTGTGTTAGCTTCCTTTGAGGTGTCCATACCAAACTTTTTAAGGATCTCTTTGCAGTATTTGGTTTGAGAGATGAAAATGCCATCTTTAAGTTGCTTGATTTGTAGTCCAAGGAAGAATGTCAATTCTCCCATCATAGACATTTCAAACTCTCCCTGCATTATCTTAGCAAATTCTTCCTCCTGACAATAGCCTTTTGCAACAAGTCTGACTTTATTCTTTGTTATGTTCCCATCTTCATCAAGTTTATTTCTAAACACCCATTTGGTTCCAATAACTTGATATGATTCTTCCCTTGGGATTAATTCCCAGACTTGATTTCTTTCAAATTGGTTAAGTTCTTCTTGCATGGCTATGCACCACTGTTCATCTTTAAGTGCTTCCTCAACATTCTTGGGTTCAATCTGTGACACAAAAGTTACACATACAAAAATTAGTCATATTTCTTGTTCTTACCCCTTTTGAGATGTCACCAATGATATTGTCCATTGAGAGTCCTCTAGGTGATTTCCATTCTTTTGCTAATTCAGGCGTTTGAGAAGGCTCATTTTCTTCCAAATATAATTCATCAAGAGCTTCTCTTATATACTCATCATCACCTGCAAGTTCTTTATTTGACTCAAGAGGATTTCCCCCAAGGTCTACAATCTCATCAAAGGTAACATGTATAGATTCTTCTATATTCAAAGTTCTCCTATTAAACACCCTATAAGCCTTGCTAGTTAATGAATAACCTAAGAAAATGCCCTCATCAGCTTTAGAGTCAAATTTTTCTAAGTTATCCTTTCCATTATTCAATACAAAACACTTACACCCAAAGATTTTCAAATGGGCAACATTAGGATTTCTACCATTAAACAATTCATATGGAGTAGATTTAATAATAGACCTAATGAGCATTCTATTCAAAACATAACAAGCAGTACTAACTGCATCAGCCCAAAAATATTTAGGAACATTAGATTCATTTAACATAGTCCTGGCAAGTTCTTCTAATGACCTATTTTTCCTTTCAACAACACCATTTTGTTAGGGAGTCCTAGGAGCAGAAAAGTTATGTAATATTCCATTTTCTTTACAATAATTCTCAAACTTTTCATTTTGAAACTCACCACCATGGTCACTTCTTAAAACTTTAATTCTTAAGTCCTTTTCATTTTGGATTTGTTTTGCAAATTTTCTAAAGACTTTAAAAGCTTCACTTTTCATAGTTAGGAAAAATGTCCATGTATATCTAGAGTAATCATCAACAATTACAAGTCCATAATAATTTCCACCAAAGCTTTTTATCCTAGAAGGTCCAAATAAGTCTAAATGTAATAATTCTAGGGGTTTTGAAGTGGAAATAACATTCTTTGATTTAAATGATGATTTTACTTGTTTACCCTTTTGGCATGCATCACACAATCTATCTTTTTCAAATTTTAACTTAGGCAATCCAATAACTAAGTCTTTTGAGATCAATTTGTTCAAATGATGTATATTTATATGAGCCGCTCTCTTATGCCATAACCAAGGGTTCTCTTCCTTAGCAACTAAACATGTTATACTTGACTCATGCAAACAATCCAAATCAATCAAATATATGTTGTTATGCCTAATGCCTTTCAATTGTACATTTTCCGAATCTATTAAATGTATGGTGCAAAATTTACTTTCAAAAATTACCTTGAAGCCTTTGTCACATAATTGGCTTATGCTAAGGAGATTATGCTTAAGTCCATCAACAAGTAGCACATCCTTGATCTCCAAAGTGTTTGCACCACCTATGTTTCCTGTGACACCTTTAATACCAACATTCACTTTATTATGATTTATTAATTATTATTGGTTCCTCTTAGTATTTGATTACCAATACACTCTTGTAGAAGTAAAGTACACAATAATTAGAACATACACTTAGTGATTAATATACATATCATTCATAAGTGTCAAGTATAACTAGATAGTAAATATACATAAAGTCATCCCAAAATACACCTAACAAGGGTTCACAATACCAGAGCAAACAAACTAACTAGACAAACTAATTATACAACCTAACTAAAGAGGAGATATATTCTGTACGTCCACTAAAATGAAGTATCTCTTGTAGCACTGTAGTGGTGTCCGATCAAGTCTTCTACTTAGTACTTGCAGTGATCGTATTTAAACTTTACTTGGAGATGATACCGGGGATGAGTTGTGTTCAACGTCACCTATGCAAACATTTCATAATAACAATACATGCACAGAAAGGGTAAGACAACTTTATATTCACTTAGAGCATGCAAATAACATTGGGTTAATTAGAAATTACATATACAAACATACTAGTAATCAGCACACAAATGATATGATATTATGAATGCAATGTATTCACTAATCTTTTCTAGGACACATCCTAGTATGCAAGACCATGGGGATCCCAAAACCACTTTCTCTTTTCTTTTCTTTTTTCTTTTCGAGAAGGATCAGGAGTTTCACTGGAACCTCTCACCGCCTTGCGGTAGTATACTCATAATTACTTGTCCAGCTCAACTGATCATGAGAAACCCTGGGGCTTTAGTCAGGATAATCAAGCTTGGTAGTGAGAGTCTCACAGCTTAGGTAGCGAGCCTGAGCCACATATGAGCTCGATCACACTCAATCATCCCCGAGGTTAGCATGGAACCGACCCTGATTTTCCATATCCTCCTCATACACTCAATCTCTGACTCATGAACATGATGCATGACTTATCATAACTTCTTCACACTCTTTCAAATTTGTTTCACCTCATTATACTTAAATCACATCTTAACTTCTTCAAAATAATACTAGGTTATTTCTTAAGAAAAATCTGACAGAGTTTCCCCTGTAAATCGGACATTCCCAAAATTTTTAACACCTGTAAAATAACCAAAAACAGCCCAGAACACTTCTACTTTTCACCAAACCATCCTTCCACCTCATCATATTCATCATCACTCAAAATCATAATTTTCTCAATTTTAATTTATTTTTCTTAAATAATAATAATAATTGCAAATAATTTCCTCAAAATTATTAAAAATTCATTTTCACTTACAATTACTTGTTTTCTCCTAGATCAAAATTATTCCAATACTTTTGAAAAATATTTATTAATTAAATAAAAATATAAAAATTCACTTCATAATTAAATTATAAAATTCAATTTAATATATAAAAAAAATAGTTTTCTTTCTCACATAGTTCATTTCTCACACCTTTCCTCCATTCCACCAAATTATACAATGCAATTCTATATGCTAATCCATCTTAACAAAAACATTGCACAATAATTTTCTACTTATCATGCTTCATAACATACATACAATATATCTCAATAATCAATTTAAAGCAATTATCAGAATACTAAACATAGAAATAGGCTAATTCTCAATCTAAATTCATCAATAAATCATATAAAATTACTAATGATTAAGCAATCGATTCAAACAACATTCATGGATGCCTTATAATCATACAAGGTTCCATACACTCAAGTTGCTCCATTTAGAAGCCATAAATTTCACATAATCTTAAAACTTTAAAAATTCATCAAAAATAGAAATGACATTCAAATAATTCCAAATAAATTTCTAATTAACTTAGAAGTAAGGGACTTCTTCTCAATGCTATTTCAAGCAAAAATGAATTATAAAAGTTATCCTACCCCTTACCTTATGTTGTAACTTGGTGAAGAGTAACTCTTGATCAAATAATCTATCAAGTCTTTGGGTCTCCTCTTTGCACCTCTAAGTAGTCTCCTACATGCCAATTAAATACCCCAATTAAATCCTTAATTCCAACCATATTAGACCTCTAAAATCTCACCTCCTTCATAGCCTAAAATTCTAAAATTCAAGACTATGGTTCTTTGAGTTATAAAATCATTTCTAGGGCCTAAATTGATGCTAATGGAATTAATACAAGTAGAAGAGAGTAATGGAAGTAATACACTTAGAGTAGGAAGAATCCTAATAACAAATATGGACAAGGTTCAGTATTTCAGAATTTTCTAGAGTTATATAAACTGTTTTGGCATGAGGTAAGAGCCAAAATTTCAATAACTTAATTACCTACAATATTGATGAAGGAAATAAATTCAAATACCTTGTAGAATAAATGCAGTTTTTCAGTTTACAGTGGTTGTTTCCAACATGGCTCAACTACAATAACACTCTGAACATGCCTTGGTAATTTGACTATAACTCATGCTACACATAAGGTATTGACATGAAACAAATTTCTAAATTTCGGAAATATAATTTCCTACAACTTTTATGAAGAAATCAAGTCCTAATTTCACACGTATCAATCCCAGTAATTCAAAAACCGAGGCTGTTGAAACAGGGCAACCTCTTAACTTCACAGCTATAGCACTTGACAGTAAAATGAACATAACTTGAGCTACAAATATCCGTTTGATGTGAAACAAGTTTCTAAATTTCTATAACTTAAAGGGCTACAACTTTTATGAAGATACTAATTCCTAATTCTGTTCACAAACGTCCCAAAATTCAATGAACAGTGACTTACGAATTAGGGTGCTTAAGGTTTTTAGCTTAATCACTTCTAATCCTCAATTCTAAGTATTATTCTAGTGTCTTAGGTGTAAAACCTACAATAACACTCTTTCTACTCCCATTCAAGCTTAACCAAGTGAGGAAAAAATTTGAAAATGCACCGTTTTGAAAAATAAAACCGTAGAAATGTAGAGAAGATTGAGAGAAACAAACTTACCTCTTGGAGTTTCTCAAGAAAATCAATATTTTCCCCTCAAAATCAAACTTCAAAGTGAGGAGGGTTTGAGAGAAAGTGAGAAAATGGGAGAAGGGAAGAACTTACGGAAGTTGCAGAGAGAGTATGTGCTTTTTAAAAGTCAAAATCACTTATTTTTTTATATATATTATTATTTTATTATTATTATTTTATTATATTTTTTTTTTTCAGAAAATTTCTAAAAATCACAAATAATCTAACCAACATAAAACTCTATAGTCACTTTCCCCAATTCCTAATAATTTAATTAATAAAATTTTTGACAAAAGTTGTAGAGGTACTGAGAATTAGGATGTTACAATTCTCCCCCACTAAAAAAAATTTCGTCCTCGAAATTTGCTTACCTTATGGGAAAAGATGAGGGTGAGATTCCCTCATTTTGCTCTCTAACTCCCATGTTGCATCTTCATCACCTATTCCACTCCATACGACCTTAACTAGAGGTATATCTTTTCCACGTAAGTGTTTCATCCTTTGATCCACAATACACGCAGGTGGTGCTTCATAGGTTAGATTATCCTTCAATTGTACTGTATCGAGTTCAATGATGTGAGAAGGATCAGAAATATACTTTCTGAGTTGTGAGACATGAAAAACATTATGGAGGTTTGAAAGAATTGGAGGTAAGGCTATTTGATAAGCCACAAGACCAATCTTTTTCAGAATTTGGTAAGGACCAATAAATTTTGGGGTGAGTTTTCGAGATTTCAGAGCTCTTCCAACTCCAGTAGTAGGCGTAACTCTCAGGAATACATGGTCACCCTCTTCAAATTCCAACGACTTTCTCCTCTTGTCATAATAACTCTTTTGTCTACTCTGTGCTGTCTTCATCTTTTCTTGAATGATCTTTACTTTATCAGTAGTTTGTTGTACAATTTCTGGTCCCAAAATAAGATTCTCTCCTGAGTCATACCAGCATAAAGGTGTCCTACACTTCCTTCCATAAAGAGCTTCATATGGTGCCATCCCAATACTTGTATGAAAACTATTATTGTAGGTGAATTCAATCAAATGCAGAGACTTGTCCCAAGTATCTTTGAATTCCATAATGCAAGCTCGTAGAAGGTCTTCAAGAGATTGAATTGTTCTTTCTGACTGTCCATCCGTCTGCGGATGATAAGCTGAACTCAATCGAAGCTTTGTCCCTAATGCTTGTTGCAAACTTCCCCAAAACTTGGAAGTAAAACGTGGATCTCTGTCAGATACAATACTTGAAGGTACGCCGTGTAACCTCACTATCTCCTTAAGATATACTTGTGTCAATTTTTCCAATGAATAACGAATGTTGATAGGTAGAAAATGTGCTGACTTAGTCAATCTGTCAATAATTACCCAAATTGCATCATATCTTGTAGGAGTTCTTGGCAATCCAGTTACGAAATCCATTGCTATGCTGTCCCATTTCCATTCTGGGATATCCAAAGATTGTAACATTCCCGTGGGCCTTTGATGTTCAACCTTTACTTTCTGACATACCAAACAAGATGCTACGTACTCTGCCACTGATCTTTTCATTCCTGACCACCAAAATAACTTCTTCAAATCTTGGTACATCTTGGTAGTTCCTGGGTGAATACTCAACTTACTCTTATGGGCTTCCTCTAAAATCATCTTCTTGATTTCATCATCTTGCGGAATACAAATTCGATCTCTGAATCTCAAAATTCCACCTGTGTCTTCCTGAAAATCGTTTTCTTTTCCTTGAGATACCAAAGTCTTCTTGCCTTGCAAAAATTCATCTGTTAATTGTGCTGCCTTAACTTGTTCAAGAAAATTGCTAGTTATCTTCAAAGTTCCAAACTTAAAACTTTTGGGAGTTATCTCCATAGCTAAATTCAAATCTCTCAATTTTTCCACCAAGTCCAATTCTCTGACCATCATTGTTGACATATACAAAGACTTTCGGCTTAAAGCATCTGCCACTACATTGGCTTTCCCGGGGTGATAATGAAGTTCAAAGTCATAGTCCTTCAAAAATTCTGTCCACCGACGTTGCCTCATATTCAACTCTTTTTGATCAAACAAATACTTAAGACTCTTATGGTCACTGAAAACTTCAAATCTTGCACCGTATAGATAGTGTCTCCAAATCTTCAATGCAAACACCACAGCTGCCAACTCGAGATCATGTGTAGGGTAATTTACTTCATGCGGTCTCAACTGCCTTGAAGCATATGCCACTACATTTCTATTCTGCATTAATACACAGCCTAACCCTTGCTTCGATGCATCACAATACACTTCAAAATTCTCATGAGGGTTTGGAAGTATCAATACTGGAGCAGAAGTCAATTTATCTTTCAACTTTTGAAAATTCTCCTCACACTGACTCGTCCATACAAAGGGTTGTCCTTTACGAGTCAACTTGGTCAAAGGTAAGGCTATCTTTGAGAATCCCTCAATGAATCTCCTATAATAACCAGCTAGACCCAAAAAGCTACGAATCTCAGTAATACTCTTTGGTCTTTCCCATTGCAATACAGTTTCCACTTTCATCGGATCTACAGAAATGCCATCTTTATTAATCACATGACCTAAATAACTCACCTTCTCCAACCAAAACTCACACTTTTCCAACTTAGCATACAACTGTTTCTCCTTCAAAACTTCCAACACTACTTGGAGATGTTCTGCATGTTCTTCCTTGGTCTTAGAATAAATCAAAATGTCATCAATGAATACTACTACAAACTTATCCAAATATGGATGAAAGATCCTATTCATGTAATCCATGAATATCGCAGGAGCATTAGTCACACCAAATGGCATAACCAAATATTCATAGTGTCCATATCGGGTCCTGAAAGCAGTCTTCGGTATGTCCTCTGGCTTAACCCTAATCTGATGATATCCTGACTTCAAATCAATTTTGGAAAATATAGTTGCACCTCTCAGTTGATCCATCAAATCATCAATTCTTGGTAACGGATACTTATTCTTGATTGTAACCTTGTTTAGTTGACGATAATCCACACACAATCTCATTGTTCCATCTTTCTTCTTCACCAACAGCACTGGAGCACCCCAAGGAGAAACGCTTGGTCTCACAAATTGCTTTTCCAACATCTCTTCTAACTGCTTCTTCAATTCTGATAATTCCAATGGTGACATTCTATATGGAGCTATTGAAATAGGTCCGGCTCCAGGGATCAAATCTATTGCAAATTCAACTTCTCGTTCTGGTGGTAATCCAGGAATATCATCCGGAAATACTTCAGGGTAGTCACACACAATAGGCAGATTCTCTATTCTAAATTCCTTTTCTCCTTTTAGAGAGAGTAACACCATACATAACTGCGCTCCCTCTTTCAAAGAAGCATTAACTTGGCTCGCAGTTAGAAATCTCAAATTCTCTGATGATGGGTTCAAGGATTCACCAAAAGCTATGGTTTTAGTGTGGCAGTCTAACAGAACATGGTTGGAAGATAGCCAATCTAGTCCTAGGATGATTTCTAAATCAGGGAGAGGCAAACAAAACAAATTTGCAGAAAGATTTCTACTTTCTACAACAATAGGACAATTCAAACAAGCCTTGGCAATAACTATAGGAGTACCGCCAGGAGTAGAAACAAACAAGTCATATGGCAAAGCAATAACAGGCAATTGCAATTGTCTCACACAAGCTTCAGCAATAAAAGAATGAGATGCTCCAGAATCATACAATACATTTAGGATATTCCCATTTATGAGACATTTACCCTGTATCATAGAGTCAGATTGAGATGCCTTTTCGCCACTCATTGCAAAAACTTTTCCTTGTGTCCTTGGCCTCCCAGGTTGGTTACTGTTAACCCTGCTGCCACTGCTACTACCAGCATGACTCTTAAAACTGTTGTTCTCCTTCTTCCACTCAGGACAATCACGAATAATGTGACCTTGCTTTCCACACTTAAAACAATTATAGTTCTTTTTCGGGCAATCTCGTGCAAGATGTGGTCCTTCACAAATAAAACATTTTCCACTGAATCCACTTGATCTACTTGAACTTCCCACTGGTGGTTGATACCCACTTCCTCCATATGAGAATCTTTGTTGCCTTTGAGAAGGTTGGTAAGGTTTTCCTCTATCAGAGGATTGTCCTTTTCTCTGTAGAAAATTTCGCTGAGGTCCTGAATTTTTCCAATGTGCTTGTTTGGCCTTAGCATCATCCTCATAAATACGACATCTATTTACGAGCGTTGGGAAATGAGTAATCTCCTGGTATCCTATTGCCAGCTTGATGTCAGGACGCAACCCACTTTCAAACTTAGTGCATCGTGAGCGATCATCACCATTATTGTTGAAATACGGACAGTACTTGGATAATTCATCAAACCTTGCCGCGTACTCCCCCACAGACATACTTCCTTGCTTCAAATTCAGGAATTCCACTTCCTTCCTCCTTCTCAAATCTTCAGGAAAATACTTTTCTAAAAATCTCTGCTTAAATACTTCCCAATTGATTGCTCCTCCTGCCTCCTCCAATTGTTGTCTAGTGTACCTCCACCAATGTTCAGCTTCCCCTTGAAATAAATAAACTGCAAATGTAACCTTACTGGCATCTGGACAATTCATTGCTATGAAGATCTTCTCTAACTCTTCAATCCATAACTGGGCTCCATCTGGATCAAATCCACCTTTGAACTTTGGAGGGTTGTTCTTCATAAAACTTTCTAGACTATGAGTACCAACTTGTCCTGCTGGTTGTCTCTCTAACACTCCAACCATTCTTTCTAGCAATTCATTCAAAAGAGCATTACCACGTCCTCTACCTCTTCCTGCCATCACTTCCTGCAATCACAAATTCAATCAATCCCCTCTATATATGTGAAGTAAAACTAGATAAACTAAGAATTACTCCACATTACCAATTTCACATCACTACTTTCTGTCGAAAATAACAATACAAGAGTACACAGACAAGCATATTAGGCCTTTCCCCAGGCCTATAGGAAAGAACTGCTCTGATACCACTAATTGTGACACCTTTAATACCAACATTCACTTTATTATGATTTATTAATTATTATTGGTTCCTCTTAGTATTTGATTACCAATACACTCTTGTAGAAGTAAAGTACACAATAATTAGAACATACACTTAGTGATTAATATACATATCATTCATAAGTGTCAAGTATAACTAGATAGTAAATATACATAAAGTCATCCCAAAATACACCTAACAAGGGTTCACAATACCAGAGCAAACAAACTAACTAGACAAACTAATTATACAACCTAACTAAAGAGGAGATATATTCTGTACGTCCACTAAAATGAAGTATCTCTTGTAGCACTGTAGTGGTGTCCGATCAAGTCTTCTACTTAGTACTTGCAGTGATCGTATTTAAACTTTACTTGGAGATGATACCGGGGATGAGTTGTGTTCAACGTCACCTATGCAAACATTTCATAATAACAATACATGCACAGAAAGGGTAAGACAACTTTATATTCACTTAGAGCATGCAAATAACATTGGGTTAATTAGAAATTACATATACAAACATACTAGTAATCAACACACAAATGATATGATATTATGAATGCAATGTATTCACTAATCTTTTCTAGGACACATCCTAGTATGCAAGACCATGGGGATCCCAAAACCACTTTCTCTTTTCTTTTCTTTTTTCTTTTCGAGAAGGATCAGGAGTTTCACTGGAACCTCTCACCGCCTTGCGGTAGTATACTCATAATTACTTGTCCAGCTCAACTGATCATGAGAAACCCTGGGGCTTTAGTCAGGATAATCAAGCTTGGTAGTGAGAGTCTCACAGCTTAGGTAGCGAGCCTGAGCCACATATGAGCTCGATCACACTCAATCATCCCCGAGGTTAGCATGGAACCGACCCTGATTTTCCATATCCTCCTCATACACTCAATCTCTGACTCATGAACATGATGCATGACTTATCATAACTTCTTCACACTCTTTCAAATTTGTTTCACCTCATTATACTTAAATCACATCTTAACTTCTTCAAAATAATACTAGGTTATTTCTTAAGAAAAATCTGACAGAGTTTCCCCTGTAAATCGGACATTCCCAAAATTTTTAACACCTGTAAAATAACCAAAAACAGCCCAGAACACTTCTACTTTTCACCAAACCATCCTTCCACCTCATCATATTCATCATCACTCAAAATCATAATTTTCTCAATTTTAATTTATTTTTCTTAAATAATAATAATAATTGCAAATAATTTCCTCAAAATTATTAAAAATTCATTTTCACTTACAATTACTTGTTTTCTCCTAGATCAAAATTATTCCAATACTTTTGAAAAATATTTATTAATTAAATAAAAATATAAAAATTCACTTCATAATTAAATTATAAAATTCAATTTAATATATAAAAAAAATAGTTTTCTTTCTCACATAGTTCATTTCTCACACCTTTCCTCCATTCCACCAAATTATACAATGCAATTCTATATGCTAATCCATCTTAACAAAAACATTGCACAATAATTTTCTACTTATCATGCTTCATAACATACATACAATATATCTCAATAATCAATTTAAAGCAATTATCAGAATACTAAACATAGAAATAGGCTAATTCTCAATCTAAATTCATCAATAAATCATATAAAATTACTAATGATTAAGCAATCGATTCAAACAACATTCATGGATGCCTTATAATCATACAAGGTTCCATACACTCAAGTTGCTCCATTTAGAAGCCATAAATTTCACATAATCTTAAAACTTTAAAAATTCATCAAAAATAGAAATGACATTCAAATAATTCCAAATAAATTTCTAATTAACTTAGAAGTAAGGGACTTCTTCTCAATGCTATTTCAAGCAAAAATGAATTATAAAAGTTATCCTACCCCTTACCTTATGTTGTAACTTGGTGAAGAGTAACTCTTGATCAAATAATCTATCAAGTCTTTGGGTCTCCTCTTTGCACCTCTAAGTAGTCTCCTACATGCCAATTAAATACCCCAATTAAATCCTTAATTCCAACCATATTAGACCTCTAAAATCTCACCTCCTTCATAGCCTAAAATTCTAAAATTCAAGACTATGGTTCTTTGAGTTATAAAATCATTTCTAGGGCCTAAATTGATGCTAATGGAATTAATACAAGTAGAAGAGAGTAATGGAAGTAATACACTTAGAGTAGGAAGAATCCTAATAACAAATATGGACAAGGTTCAGTATTTCAGAATTTTCTAGAGTTATATAAACTGTTTTGGCATGAGGTAAGAGCCAAAATTTCAATAACTTAATTACCTACAATATTGATGAAGGAAATAAATTCAAATACCTTGTAGAATAAATGCAGTTTTTCAGTTTACAGTGGTTGTTTCCAACATGGCTCAACTACAATAACACTCTGAACATGCCTTGGTAATTTGACTATAACTCATGCTACACATAAGGTATTGACATGAAACAAATTTCTAAATTTCGGAAATATAATTTCCTACAACTTTTATGAAGAAATCAAGTCCTAATTTCACACGTATCAATCCCAGTAATTCAAAAACCGAGGCTGTTGAAACAGGGCAACCTCTTAACTTCACAGCTATAGCACTTGACAGTAAAATGAACATAACTTGAGCTACAAATATCCGTTTGATGTGAAACAAGTTTCTAAATTTCTATAACTTAAAGGGCTACAACTTTTATGAAGATACTAATTCCTAATTCTGTTCACAAACGTCCCAAAATTCAATGAACAGTGACTTACGAATTAGGGTGCTTAAGGTTTTTAGCTTAATCACTTCTAATCCTCAATTCTAAGTATTATTCTAGTGTCTTAGGTGTAAAACCTACAATAACACTCTTTCTACTCCCATTCAAGCTTAACCAAGTGAGGAAAAAATTTGAAAATGCACCGTTTTGAAAAATAAAACCGTAGAAATGTAGAGAAGATTGAGAGAAACAAACTTACCTCTTGGAGTTTCTCAAGAAAATCAATATTTTCCCCTCAAAATCAAACTTCAAAGTGAGGAGGGTTTGAGAGAAAGTGAGAAAATGGGAGAAGGGAAGAACTTACGGAAGTTGCAGAGAGAGATGTCTTTTTGAAAGTCAAAATCACTTTTTTTTTTTATATATATTATTATTTTATTATTATTTTATTATTATTATTTTTTTTTTCAGAAAATTTCTAAAAATCACAAATAATCTAACCAACATAAAACTCTATAGTCACTTTCCCCAATTCCTAATAATTTAATTATTAAAATTTTGACAAAATTTTTAAAGGTACTGAGAATTAGGATGTTACATTTCCAATTCCAAGGATCTTCTCTTTGTTGTTGTCCCCATAAGTTACATATCCTTGTTCCTTAGCCTTGAAACTTACAAATTTAGATTTATCTCCGGTCATATGTTTTGAACATCCGCTATCAAGATACCACATAGACTTCTTTGATTTGGAAGTTTCCTACAAAACAAGAATATAGTAAACTTAGGTCCCCACAACTTTTGGGTCCTTGGGGTTAGAGACATAATAATCTATTTAACTATAGGAACCCAAATGTATTTACCTTTAGGTACACCAAAATGTTTAATTTTACATCTATTTGACGTGTGTCCTTGTTTCATGCAATAAAAACATGCTTTAGATGTAGTTTTTGAAATTGATACATTTCTAACTTTTGACATTTTAGTTCCTTTCTCAACCCATACTCTTTTCTTTTTAATTTTAGACTTTTTCATAGAAACTTGATTATTTACATTATTTTGAGCAAAAACAGTTGTATCCTTCTTAAGATCACTTATTTCCATTTCGGCTTTATCAAGTAGATGATTAAGGATATCTATGTCATATTCATGCTCTTTACAAGTTTCACATGCTAAATTCTTATCCTCATCTAAACATACAATTTTCGTATTAGATAACTCCTTTTCTTCTAAACATGTAATTTTAGTTTTTAATGACTCAATTTCCTTTTCGGATCTACTTAGATTCTTCTTTACAACTTTATATTCATTTTTTAAATTCTTAAAGGCAATAAATAATTCATTGTAAGCATTTTGTAGTTCATCATGATCATTATCATCACTAGAAGATGAGTCGGAATCACTAACCTCAAAATCAGAAGATATGTTGTCATTTGCCATTAAGCAAATGTTTGCTTCTATTTCCGAGTCACTTGATTCTGAACTTGAGTCACTATTGTCCCAAGCAATATAGGCTTTCTTCTTGAATTGCTTTTTGCCCTTGTTTTCATTGTTTTTCTTGTTTGGGCATTCGGTCTTTACATGCCTTACTTCACCACAACCATAACATTTTATATTTATAGAAGAATTTTCTCTTACCTTTCCTTTACCTTTGAAGGGATGTCTTCCTTTTGCTTTCATGAATTTGGTGAACTTTCTTATCATAAGACTCAACTCTTCTTCATCATTTTCCGAGTCTTCTTCTTCTTCCTTTTTATTTTTACCTTTGGAAATTTCGGTTTTGAAGGCAAGGTTCTTCTTTTGATATTGACCTTCTTCCTCATTTAGCCTTCCAAGATCAAGCTCATGCTCTCTAAGCTTTCCAAATAACGCCGCCATAGACATTGTGGCAAGATTTTTTGACTCCGAGATGGCCGTCACCTTAGGTTGCCATTTCCTATCCAAAGATTTCAAAATTTTAACATTTAATTCATCAACGTCAAAAATTTTACCTAGTCCGGTGAGATGGTTCACGATATGAGTGAAACGCTTTTGTACGTCAAAGATCGTTTCGCCTGGTTGCATCCGGAACATCTCATATTCTTGGATTAGAGAATTTTTGCGTGTTTTTTTAACGTCGTCTGTTCCTTCGTGGGTCACTCTAAGCATTTCCCACATTTCCTGTGCACTTTTACAAATAGAAATTCTATAAAACTCGTCAACTGTTAGAGCAGATGAAATAATATTTCTAGCCCTAACGTCAAATTGGGCTTTCCTATTTTCTTCTGCAATCCATCTAGAAAAAGGTTTAAGAACGTCAACACCGTTCTCAGTAGTTTTAGGAACAAATGGACCGTTTAAAATAGCGTCCCAAACGCCTCTATCAACAGACTCTAAAAATATTTGCATACGTACCTTCCAGAAAGGATAATTTTGACCCGCAAAAAGTGGGGGTATGTTGATAGACGCACCTTCGGCAAAAGTTTGATTTTGTCCGGCCATTTTCGAAAATTTGAATGACTATCAAAGCAAGCTCTGATACCACTTGTTAGAATCGCGCAGCGGAATGTTCGCGTGGTCGGACAAAAAACCAAGAGGGGGGTGAATTGGTTTCTTAATAAAAATTAGGTTTTCAAAATTTTCCCCAAATTTTACCGATTAAAAACTGTGTAAATGTAAATAGAGAAGAGAAGAGAATCTTACACAGGAGATTTATACTGGTTTGGATCAAAAGACCCTACGTCCAGTTGCTAATCACTCAAACAGAGGATTAACGCTGTCACTATAATCAAGTTTGTTACAACAAATTACAATTGAAAAGATAAAGATAAGAAAACACCTCTCTTGAAATCCACAAGAGATGATGAACAGTTTTTCCTAGAGACGGCACAACACACAATCCACTAAGAACTCCACTTAGTGATTCTTATCGCTTCTAGCCCACACCAGGTTCCAAAAGCCCCTTTTCCTTGCAACAAACAGTTCTCTGGCACTCACAGCACTTAACTTTTGTATGGAAAAGGTTGTTCTACTTTTCTGAGTGTCATAGAAGAGTTTAAGTAGAGAAATTAGGGTTTAGGAATTGGGGATTTCAAAACTAGGGTTCTTGGAAATAGGGTTTTCGAAAATAGGGTTGATTTGAAGTTTAAAATCAAAAATAGACTGAAATAATCGATTAAATGAAGTTATAATCGATTAAAACAGAGCCAAAATCAATAGAACCCAAAACCTCTCTGTTTTAATCGATTAAAAGGGGTTTTAATCGATTATCAGACCTGATAATCGATTATCTGGAGATTTAATCGATTAAAGCAGTGAGTTGATACAGAAAATGGGTTTTCTCACTGTTTTAATCAATTATTTCCCTATATAATCGATTAAAGCTGAGCCTGGATGATAAATTTGAGCTTTTTGAAGCTTCTAAGGTGCAGACTATGTACCGGCTATCTTAAACGCTAATATTACAGACTCAATCTAATTAAAACAGAGTTATTACAATACAAAACAAGTCTTCAACACACTAAGTCTTTGAGTTCTTGAATCATCATCAAAATCAACAATCTTCATGTTCATCAAGTGCAACATCAATTCCTTGAATGTTCAACATAGTGGTGTCTTATTATGTGTGTTTGAAGTGCCCAGTTTTCGTAGAAGGACGATAATACAAGGTGAACTTAATCAGTTTACCTTTGAAGGATTTGGATGTGATCTTAGGGATGAATTGGTTATCCACCAATCACATTTTGATTGACTGTGGATAGAAGAGAGTGGTGCATCCGGAATCAGGAAATGAGCTTATTACATCAACTTGACAGGTTCAGAAAGAGCTACGAGAGGGAGCTCAGTGTTATCTGATCCTGACTCAGATGGATGAAGTGAAGGATAATATACTGGAAGAGGTATCAGTTGTTAGTGAATATCCTGATGTGTTTCCATATTAGATACCAAGGCTGCCACCTTAGAGAGAGGTCGAATTTGGGATTGATCTAATTCCAAGTTCAGGCCCAATCTCTATGGCACCATATTGGATGGCTCTAACAGAATTGGCTTAATTGAAGAAACAGGTAGAGGATTTGCTAGAAAAGAAGTTCATTCGCCCGAGTGTATCTCCATGGGGAGCTCCTGTATTACTAGTAAAGAAGAAAGGTGGGAGCTCCAGATTGTGTATTGATTACCGTCAACTAAACAAGGTGACTATCAAGAACAAGTACTCATTGTCGAGGATTGATGATTTATTAGACCAGTTATAGGGAGCATCAATCTTTTCTAAGATTGATTTGAGATTTGGATAGTTAAAGAAGAGGATGTACAGAAGACGACGTTCATGTCGAGATATGGCCATTATGAGTATGTGGTCATGCCGTTTTGAGTAACAAATGCACCTACAGTGCTCATGGACTACATAAACAGGATCTTTCGTCCTTATTTAGATAAGTTTGTTGTTATTTTTATAGACGACATTCTTATTTATTCTAGAACTTGGGAAGAACACTAGGAACATCTGAGAGCGGTGTTGGCTATGTTAAGAGAGAAACAATTGTATGCTAAGCTCTCAAAATGTGAGTTTTGGTTAGATCAGGTGTAGTTTTTGGGACATGTAATATCGACAGAAGGGATATTTGTAAATACTACCAAGGTAGATGCAATGTTAAAATGGGAACCCCCTAAGACAGTGACGGAAGTGTGTAGCTTTGTGGGACTTGTCGGATATTACCGGAAATTTATAGAGGATTTCTCTAAAGTAGCAGCTCCTTTGACTCAGTTGAGCCATAAGGATAAACTTTTTGCTTGGACAAATAGATGTGAGGAGAGTTTCCAGGAGCTGAAAAGAAGGTTGTCTAGTTCCCCAGTGTTGGTGATCTCAGATGTGACTAAATTTTTTTCAGGTATATTGTGATGCTTTTATTCAGGGGTTAGGTTGTGTTTTGATGCAAGATAAGAGAGCGATGACATATGCGTCGAGACAGCTGAGAATTCATGAGAGGAATTATCTCATTTATGACTTAGAACTAGTAGTAGTGGTATTTGCTATCAAGATATGGAGGCATTACCTTTATGGAGTCAGATTTGAAGTTTTTAGTGATCACAAGAGCCTAAAGTATTTATTCGATTAGAAGGAGCTAAATATGAGACAGAGAAGATGGATGGAGTTTCTGAAGGATTATGACTTTCAGTTACTTTATCATCCAAGGAAGGCAAATGTGGTGGCTAACGCCTTGAGTAGGAAGGTAGTTCAAATGTCAGCAATGATGATGGATGAATTGAGATTACTCGAGCAGTTCAGGGATCTGCATCTAGATGTAGAGTTTCGTGATACTAGCATTAGTTGTGGTAGCATTACCATTACTAATGATTTTCTTGAGATGATCAGAGATAGATAGCAGGGTGATATGATGTTGAAAGGTATTATGGATCAGTTAGGATTCAAGCAGACCATTGATTACAAGATGGGTGAGGATAGTATTCTGAGATCCAGAGGAAGGATTTGTATTCCTGTTGACCAGGAATTGAAGAGAGCAATACTAGATGAAGATCATTGGAGTCGTCTGAGTCTACATCCTGGTATGACTAAGATGTATCAGGATCTAAAGAAGGTTTATTGGTGGCCTGGTATGAGGAGAGATGTTGCAGAGTATGTGGCTGCTTGTTTGACTTGTCAGAAGGCAAAGGTGGAACACTAGAGGCCGGAAGGAATGCTACAGCAAATGGAGATACTTGAGTGGAAGTGGGATAGCATTACCATGGATTTTGTTACTCATTTACCATGGACAGTTCGGGGGCATGATTCGATCTGGGTGATAGTGGACAGATTGACGAAGAATGCACATTTTCTCCCCGTAAATTTGAGGATATTTATGGCTAAGCTGGCACAACTATATATTCACAAGATTGTCTGATTACATGGGGTGTCATCTAGCATTATCTCATATAGGGATCCAAAATTTACTTCACGATTCTGGCAGACTTTACAAGAGGCATTAGGTACCCGACTTAGGTTGAGTTCAGCCTATCACCCCCAGACAGATGGACAGTCAGAGAGGACTATCCAGTCACTAAAAGACTTGTTGAGATCTTGTGTGTTGGATAATCTAGAAAGTTGGGATGATATTCTTCCATTAATAGAGTTCACGTATAATAACAATTATCATGTTAGTATCAGGATGACACCATATGAGGCTCTTTATGGGAGGAGATGCCAAACACATTTATGTTGGTATCAGGATGAGAAGAAAGTGTTGATCGGACCTGAGCTACTCCAACAGACTACAGAGAAGGTCCGGAAGATACAGGAGAAGCTGAGAGCCGCTATGAGTAAACAAAAATCATATGAAGACCAGAGGAGGAGGTCTTTGGAATTTGAGGGGGGAGACCATGTATTTTTGTGAATCAAACCTACTACTGGAGTAGGAAGGGCAATTAACTCTAAGAAGTTGACTCCCAAGTTTATTGGTCCATATCAGATTTTGAGAAGGTAGGTCCAATGACATATCAGTTAGCGTTGCCACCTCATTTGGTGAATCTGCACAATGTATTTCATGTATCTCACTTGACGAAATATGTGCATGACCTCAGTCATGTCCTAGAGTCAGACGATGTGCATATTAGAGATAATCTCTTCGTTGATATGAGACTAGTGAGGATAGAAGATTCTCAGCTGAAGAAACATAGAGATAGAACCATCTCAATGGTGAAGGTAGTATGAGATCAGAAATTTGGAAACTTTACTTGGGAGATGGAGGATCATATGCGAGAGTCCTATCCATATCTATTCCCAGGTAAGTTCATTTTCGAGGACGAAAATTTTTGTGGAGGGGAGATTTTGATGTGATGTTTTATTATTATATATTATAATAACATTACTGTGCAAGAAAACTTCGTAATGAAGTTTTTCTCATGCACAGTAAAATTTTTCTTTTATATATGTATGTACAGAAAGGGGGGAGGAGGTAGGAAATTTCAGCAAGTAGTTTTCCCTCTCATCCTTCTTTTTCTTTTGTCTAAAATTCAAGCAACGAGACTCTACTCGTGCAGGATCTGGTGAAACGGAAGAGAACTTGGATTAAGTAGGAAAGCTTCGGTAGAAATACAACATCAAGTAAGAGGAAGTTTAATTCATTCAATATATGAAACTGAATTGTTGGGTACTTTGTGAATAAGAAATAAGAGTAGAAATATGAATTATTTGAATGTCTGATTTTGAAGAATTTCTTATTTTGATGACTGTTCTTGGTTTGAAAGTTTTGAAATTCTTGAAATTAATGATGGATTATATGATAAAATTGTTATTTTTGACTTAAATTGAATATATTTCATGTTTAATTTCGATTTGGACCTAGTTTGGTTAACTGAAACTTGGAAATTAGAAATCTGGAAAAATCTAACATGGTTACTAGGCAGAGGAAGAAGAAAGAGATATGGTGGGGATTTTTAAAAAAGATCACGGGTAAAATAGTTATTTTGCATCCTAGGGACACATAAATGGATTTTTCAAAAATATTCAAGGGTAAAATAGTTATTTTCAGGACATGGAAGAAATTTTCGAAAATGTTCAAGGGTAAAACAGTCATTTTAGGGACATGGAAGGAATTTTTGAAAATGTCCAAGGGTAAAACAGTCATTTTTGGGATATAGAAAGAAATTTCGAAAATGTCCAAGGGTAAAATAGTCATTTAGGGATATACATGGAATTTTAAGAAAAGATTAAGGGAAAAAGAGTAATTTAATAATTTCGGGATGAAAAAGAAATAATAGAAAATATTTAAAGGTATAATTGGAATTTTAGAAATAAAGTAAAGGTATGTTAAGAAAAATAATTAAAATATAGAATGAAATTAGAAATTTTAAAGATTCAGCAGTGTGTTGTGACGTGTGTGGGTCAGACTGAGTCTAAGGGCTGATGCCCATAATCAATTATGAGATGTTATGTATTGGCTAGACTGAGCCGAAGGGTTGGTGTCCAGAATCAGTCAAATACTATTATTTATTGACCCGAATGAGTCGTGAAGACATGTGGTTCAGAATCCGGCAGATGTGAATGATTTTTGTTGTGTTGGAATGGTACCCGGGGTGATACAGAGTACTTTAGTGTAATAACTATGTCGGGAGATTCTGAATGAGGTCTCAGACTTCACTGATTGATCGGGTCAGGTAGACTACGAGATCAGGTGGTGAGAAATCGTTTGGGGATGACTGGTGGCGCGCTCAGAGGGGTACTCCAGTATGAGTGATGAAGGACGCCAGTAATCCTATTCTGTGTGAAGGGTGGTCAGAATGGTATTGCGGGTACCAATTATAATGTGCCCACAGATGATAACCTCTAAGTTCGGGCATAATTAGGGTAGACTTCCGAAAGGCGTCTTAGTGTATTGATGATTTGTAATTGATGATAATATGTAATTATTACTTCTATATCTATTTTATTATATTGAATGATTTAATACTTACCTCTATTTTTCTATGTGGATAGGACTGCGATGATCACTTTTATGTAGGAACAGATCAGGAGTTGAGAGGTGGAGATGCGACTACTAGACAGCAGAGATAGTTTAGTGGGGTAGCTTTGTGGGAGCTATTTTTGCATGTATCTATATAAATGGGAGCTACTTTTGCATGTATCTATATAAATAAATTATGTTACTATGTTTTGAGGTTCTGCTAATGAATCGGGATTTCAGTCTATATTACAATTACAGGAATATAATGTAATATAGATGTTGTTATTTACTATTTTACGAATGTATCATTATAGTAACGATTTATAGGATCATTACAATAATAATAATAATAATAATAATAATAATAATAATAATAATAATAATAAATAATACTAATAATACTAATAATAATAATCTATTATAAATTTGCTATATTTTCTATGTTCTTCTTCCACTACTTCCCTCCATACCTTTCGAACTAAATTCAAGAAGAATATTCCTCCATACTTTCCCATGATCCTTTCCATTTTCATTATAATGAAATATAATGTTCCTATTAGAGGATTTCAGATTATAAAATTTATGAAACATGTTATTTTGAATGTATAAAAACAACTTTCGAATTGCACATTTAAAAATAAAAAAGAATTTTTTTTTATAACTTCTTTATGTGTCATGGCATCGACTGTACAATTATATTATCTTTTATTAAATAAAAACAATTAATTTGACTATAACGAGGAATGAAAAAAGAATATACGAAAAATATATTTGAGAAAAAACGTGTTATAGAAAATAAAGAGAAAACATGATAATACGAAGGGAATAACGTATGGTACATATGAAAAAAAATTAAAAAAGTTATTTTAGAATAATTTCTTAACAACTCTCATATTGTAAAATTCCATGTTAAGTTTTATTATTATGAAATTATTATTTTGAAGAGCAGTTTAAAATCAATTTTAGAATGTTTTTTCTGAAATGATTTTTTCAATATTCCCAAATCACTTGAGAGAAAAAAAAGGCAAAGAGCTTTTTGTGTGTTAAGATCATATAATAAAAAATCATTTTAAAGAATAGTTTGAAATGAATATTATAGTGACAAATTTATTGGGAAAGATTTTAGAATAAGCAATTTAAAATAGTTAAAAATCAATTTGAGCTTATTTATTTATTTAAAAGCCTTTTATATATATTTTTATTTAATGTATAATCTGAAAACATTTTCATACATTTGGGATAAAAACTATATAAGGATTTTTAAAGATTAGACTAAAAAAAAAAAAAAAAAAAAAAAAAAAAAAACTCCCCTGCAAGTTAAAATTTCTAAGTTTGATTTATCACCTCAGAGCCTCACCCAATCTTCCAGAAACTTTAATAAAGAATTTGATCTAATTATCAAGTCTTCTTTTTGTCTCTTTGACCAAGAAGAAGCCAAAAAAACAACAACAAAAGGGAAAGAAAAACCAAAAAAGAGAGGTTAACCTAAGTTCCAAGGTTAATGTAGGGTTAATTAATTGCCTAAATGAGTTTGAGAGGTGAGAAAAAGTCCCATGTGGACCAAATGCCATCTAAGAAAGGAATGATGAAAGATGGCACCTTTAAATGTCTTGCCACTTTCCCTAATTTCAATGCCTTAACCACTCACTTTTCAAACCTCTAATTTCCCAACTTTTCCAAAAGCAAGAAGGAACAACAAAGTGCAAACCCCACATTAAAAATTCAATCACATGGCTCTTCCTTTTGGGAAAATGTGGCCATGGAGTTTCAGTTTCAGTGATAAAATATTGTGCTAATCATTTTCATCACTATGTATGAAGTACATGTGTGTGTGTGTGTGAGTGCCTTCATGGGATCTGAGTCCCTTGGTTTGAACACAAACTTTGTTGTCACCCCCCATAATCCAAATCATGTTATTTTGGCCATATAATATGCACCACAAAAGCTTCCTCCTAATGATGCTTAGCATCATTCAATCAACCTATCTTTCTCCACTTTACCCAATTTTTGTATTATTGCCAATATCTTCATCTTGACCAAGCATGCCATAATTATAGACCATTGGATTCGTATGCTCCAAATCTGTCTTTTATAGGTCCTACTCGGGAAGGTTAGCAAAGATTGAATTTTTATTAGTGTGATCTTATCTATTTATATAATTTTTTATTTGGGTATTTTCATTTTTTTAAGACAAATGTTTGCACTTTTTTTCTAATATCTTGTTCGTAGTTATGGGAAGAAGCCAAATCAGTTAGAAAACAACATTATGTTTTAAAGTTTTGTCATCATTTTGGGAAAAAAAATAGCAAGTTTTGTCATAGGAATTGGAAGATTAACTTTTGTTCTTAAAGTAAGAAAGTAAAAAAAAATTGATGAGAACTTTTTTTTTTTTTGAAAAATAATAACTCTTTTTTCAGTCTTTTGAACCAGAAATTAATATATCTTTTTAAGTTATTTTTATTTTCTACTTTTGTTCTTTTTATTTATTTATTTTTATTATTACTTTATTTCTTGTTTTATATTCATTATAATATAGTTAGATTTATTATCACATTTTGAATATTGTATGTTTTCAATTTTTATTTTATAATTTTATTTTAAAAGCGTCTAAAAAGGAATGAAGATATTTATAAATTATTTTCAATTTTAATTCTTAAATGATATAAAACTTTCTTAAATCATGTAAGAGTTATAAATATATATATATATATATATATATATATATATTTCTTAATATTAATTAAATGAGATAATTTAGTAAAAAATAATCTAATAATATTATACTTTATATATAAGAAATAGATAAATATATACATAAAATATGTTGAAGTAACCAATAAAGTTACGAAACTCTAATCATATAAAATATGTATAGATAATAAAATTCTGGTGGAATTTTGATCGATTTCAACTTGTAAGATATTTTGATCCTAATCAAAATTCTACCACGTAAGTTCTTTTTGCTTAGGCTAGCAAATTAATTTTCAATCGAAATGTGTATGAGGATCGAATTTTATCTGATTTCAAAGGTACTATTTTTGGTGTTTTGTATTAAGAATACTCGAAGTAAAGAAAACGGGAAATGTATGGAATCGAAAGACAGTGCTGAAACTCAGATTGCAAAGAAATGTAAATTACGAGAATCTTAAATTTACTAAGTGTAAAAGACATGGAATCGAAATAGCAGCGACGTGAATAACGAGAAATCGAATTTGCAGGAAATGTAAAGGACAGTAAATCAAAGGTACAATAGATGACTGGAAATCAAAATTGCATTAATGTAAAATGACCAGGGAATTTAAATATGGAGGCTTAACTTGCATTAAATCGAAAAGACCAAGAATCGAAAATACAGAAACATAAAATTGCTGAATATAAATTGCATCAAAATAAATTACCAAGGAAAATACAGAAAGCGGTAAAGGTACTCCGTGAGCATTGAAATCCAGATTGCCAGAAGCTTCATGGTGTTCGTCATTTTCCGGTAGACTTCTCACTACTGATTCTGTTCTCTGCCAATTTTTTGCTCCCCCCTTTGTTCCTTCCTCCTTTGCTCTATTTATAGGGCATCCTTCAAGCCTTCCGAGAGCAGTTAACACGACTGCTACCATGTTCTAC
Organism: Sphenostylis stenocarpa; assembly: GCA_963425845.1. Lineage (NCBI taxonomy): Eukaryota > Viridiplantae > Streptophyta > Magnoliopsida > Fabales > Fabaceae > Sphenostylis > Sphenostylis stenocarpa. The sequence continues at coordinate 34,523,337 of OY731401.1, forward strand.
GTGCGTATGGCAGTTTTATCTTCTGTAGTTTCCCACGTTCTCACGATCTCCGACTTTTTCCCATGATTTCAAAACTGCTCTTTATACGTGCATTCGTCTTCCTTTCACGATTTGGCCAAAGTCTCGATGTCCACGTTGGCTTTCTTTACTCTCGATTCGGTATTTTTCGAGAACTTTGAATTGCTTACAATTCCTTTTTAACCCTGGTCTTATATGACTTAGTTTTTATTCGACAACAGTCATTTGACTATTATTCATTCGATTCTCGATTGTGCTCCTCGATGCTGTATGCTACGTATTTCTAATTAGACGTCGAATGAATCTTATCGAGTCGCATCTCTTTCCTTCGATTTCGATCACTTTCCTCGATTTGCCACTAACAAAATGCCCCCTTGGAAGAATATAAATGATTTCAGTTTATATTCTTTCAATATTCCCGCCTCAATGTTTGGAAACATATGGAACTTAGGGTTTAGGTTTTACGGGGTTCTAGGGTTAGAAGGGTTTTAGGTTTTCCTTTCCGTTTTACGTCGTCATCATATCGATCTGTTGCTTTTACGAGTACGCTACATTTATTACTTTTCGTATCTGTCGTTCCAACTCCCTAGGCGATTTTCTCTTTTAACCTTTCTCTTGGTCTTTGTTCTGGTTTTTACGCGAACTTTTATCCTCTTTTGCAATCTTGTCTTCTTCCCTAAGCTCCTGCCCTCGTCCCTGTTTCTTTACCGTCAACTTCCTTACTACTTCTCTAATCTTATTATAATGGCCTCTTCATCCAAGTCATCCGATTTCTCGGCTCCTCCTCTTACCTCATCTACCTCTACCTTGCTTGGAGATTAACAACCAACGGTTTGCTCCCTTGCCTCCGATGGAGGAGGCCTCTAAAAGGATTGCTTAAACTCGAGGTATTAGTTCCTTACAATGTTGGTGGGGTAGGTTTTGGTTTTGGGGGCCCCATTCTTTCCGGTAGTGGAACCGTTTCTCCCCTCACCCTCTCAAGCGACCCTGCTCTCGTTCATCGGCCGAAGTTAGGATCAATTTTTTGAATTTTGTTTCCAAGGTGTATAGGACAGGCCCTCCCTCCAAAAAATCTTTGTTCACTAGATGGTTTGATAGGGTCAAGGCTAAGTTCGGGAACCATTGGAGGAACGTGGGAATTTTTGATTTTCTACACTT